>CM061046.1:27694965-28425452 GCA_030762985.1 Adelphocoris suturalis
GATTGTATTAATAATAAAACGAGAGCATTGATAGTAGGTATAAACTAGGAAATTCGGTTAGATGAAGCATGCTTAAAGGCAGAGTGGGGTTGTACATATGTTCAGTGGCCTGTTAAGTGGGTTGATTTTATGGCAATACCATTTTTAGAGGACCACCAAAAGGTGTGGGCCCAACACCAACTAACTAGGTACCTATTACTGAATTGGTTGCTCATGTGCAGTGGCTGTCGTTGTTCCGAATTAATGTAAAGCTATTCGTTGAGAGGCGGCGGTCGAAGTAGCACTAGCATATGCAGCGTCAGATTTATGAACTAACTACTACCTCAAGAGTTCCTTTCCCAAGCACCTCAACTGGCTCAACTCATCTCACAGTGAGTGAAGAAGGAAAGCAAGAGGAAGGTGAAAATAGTGGGTTTAGGACCTGATAGAGCCTTCGGTCTATCAGATGTAGGTTAAAGAAGAACGTTGTCTAATTCCACGAAAATAAAGAGTTAGGTACAACGCTATTTAAATCGATTTTGACGGTTAAGTCATCATCAGTAACAAACAATAACTGAACATACGTTAGAAAGGACACAGTTTGTATAGTCACAGGTGAGGGGATTGAATCCCGTTGGTCGAGAGAAAGGAAAGTGCATGAGGCATCAAGTCTATACAAAGTGAAGGGTATTATAGTTAATTGGATACCTAAAGTGAAGGGAAAGGAATGCTCAACAAGGGGACAATTCCAAGCTTCAGAAATGGATCAATCAATGGTGAAATATACTGAAGGATATCCTTATTCTGATAGTTACCAGATCTGACCATTTTTGCCCAAAAGGTAGTATGTTGAATGTACTGGAAAACTTCGAGATTATCTAAAGTTAAGAAACGTTTCTTTATTTGAACAGTTCAAATTATAACAAGACTTTACAAAAAAGGCCTTTCTGTCCTTAAATTGGATTTTTTATCACAAAAAGAATACTATAAGTAAGTAGATATTTTACAATTTTGAATTTCCGTCTCCCTGAAGAAGCCACAGTTCCAGAGGAAAAAATGAAGGACAGAAAGACCTTTTTTGTATATATAAAAAAAAAAAAAAAAAAAATCCACAAACTGACCACTTGCAAATTCAGATTTACCTTCATTTTCTCTGAAATACTTTTCATGTTCGTCTATTCTTTCCCTAAAAGAATTCTATTGAGGATTTCCTTCAACAAGGTATATGGAAGAGCGAGATTCACTACACAAGAATTAAGCGTGAAAAAACAAATGCTTATAGTTCTAACTTAATGCACTGTCAATGCAACCGTTTTAGATGGTGGGAAGTTGATTTTGTCATAAAGCGTTTTATTTAGTAAGATTCACTAAAGAGCCCAAGGTCCGGGCTAGTCTTCGGTAGGCTTTTGCCCAGTTCCATCAATGGAAGTTGGTTACCGAGTCTTGTAATGCAGGATCTAGATAACAACCACAAGTAGTAGTGTTCTGTTTGCTCCAACACCAACTTTTACACACAGACTATCCGGTTTCCGGATCAATTAGTTAGCATTTGAGTGACTCACTCACTGCTCGGGGTTTCCATTGGAAAAGAGTTTCAGGTACCTACGGCTTATACTCTCCCTCAAGAGGCCCCTTTAATTTAAAAGAGGATCCCGCCGGTTACCCCGAGTTGGAGTCGTCACAAGCAAATCTTTTGCTTAAATCAGCAAATTTTTTTTATTATTTTCCTCTCAATATCTCTGAGGGAAGCACGTTCAATTATATGATGCACAAATGCCTCCATTCTGGATCTCCAGTACCGTTCGCATCTGCAAAAATAAGTGCTCTGCGGAATCCTCCTCGAGTCCGCAGGGGCACATAGGTGATATGTTGTTATCAATAATGTTTAGCATCATAGATAACATCTCACCTATGTGCCCCTGCGGACTCGAGGAGGATTCCTCAGGATTCGATTTGAGTGACTGTCTTCAGACCAAAAATTAGTTGATACTGCAGATAAAAGTGGAGCTACAGTATTTTTTGTCCGCCACTTATCACCATTCAAACATCAAATGAGTGACAGCTGGTAGCAATGTTCTTGTAGGTTGTCATATCAGAAAGACCACTTGAAAGAATTGTTGATTGCTGTTTTTTGGGTGTTGTACAAAAGTTCTTCGCAATTGAGTAAGTACCTATGAAATGAGTTGCCCCCTTAGATAGACAAAAACGATAAACAAAAAAATAAAAATAAAATAAATAAAATATAAAATAAAAGTTGTCCACCCACATATATCTCTTACATATTCTCAGGGAATTGTGACTAGGGCTAAATCCACGAAATCTATGTCTTCAGAAGACAAACTGTTTCTTCATTATCACGTGGGGAAAGGAAAACCATAAATATGGAAATACGGAGGAGCTGCATAACGGAGAAAAACAAACGGATAAACAGGGTTACACAATTTTTCAAGATGATGCGCAGAGAGAAATTTGTGGAGCATTGCTGATCAGAGGGTTAATAACCCCAACGGATGGATTCCGGAATCTGTGCAAAATCACAAGAAGGTCTTGAGTCAAGTGTCAGCATCATTAGATAAATGGAGTTGATTCTTCTCCTTTTGACCTGCCATCACTTCGGCACCGTTTGCTTATGGCAGCAGTCTTATCAGGATGGCCTGGGCAAACAAAGGAATTTCAAAGGAGGTAGCTATCACATTATGCAGATCATTAGCCCCAGCTATTTTAAAACAATACACTTTGTCCCTCAGACAATGGATTACAATTTGTGCATTCCAAGGTTGCACAATCCAAATTAGGATCCCATACATTATGACGTTTTGCACATCCCAAAATTAGAATTCCAGGACGTTACTGTCCCAAAATCCTACAATTTTTCGAACACGAATTGGGTTCTTTGAGCCAGACTTTCAGTTCCCCTTACGTACATCGATCAGCCCTCTCCTTAATCTCAGGCTCAAACATTAAATTTGATTCCATGCAAGTTCGTATCTTCGTACCCTTCCTATTGAAAACATCTTGGCCTAAGGCGATGGCACCCACATTGCACTTCCCATACCTGAGTTGGGAACCAAAGCTATGTGTCCCATCTGCCCTGCGGCAGTATCTTCTCCTCACAACTCGTCTGCCCTGCCACTCAGATGACTTTTAAATTGCTGGGTCTTCACACCAACGATATAAAGTTAGAACAAAATCAGTGGATAATGCATGCCCAGTGTGTGCCTATTATATCAGATCTATTGAGTGAGATTGTCAAATTGGGAACTTTCATGTGTTGGAATACTTTTGACCTCAAATTCAGATCACTTTAAAACACCATTGCACCAATTTTAGCTCAAAATACCGTTTAGTTTATCCAATAGACGGGATAGGAAGATCACGCGTGACGTAGTAGTGCAAAAGAGCTGAGGGTTACCCTCCTAGGTGGGCGGGCGCCGTGACGTAATTGCGCAATTTAATTTCAAGAGCCGTATCACTGCACAGATACCTATCATATAGCAGTTTTTAGGAAAGCCCTCACTCAGATCTTTCTATTGAGCAAATGAAAAATAACCAAGATAATTCCCCATTGTAAACTGAAAAGCCACACACCCACTTACCATAGAATTGAGAAGTTTGGTGATTTTAACAGAATGTGTGAGATGAACAAGTGCTGTAATGAATAGAACCTCGAGCTTCATAGTTTGCACCTTTGTCTGATTCTAACTCAACTACCGTACGGCTTAGAATGAAGGGGAAAAACCCCACTAGAAATGGTGACCCCGTCAAATGACACCGAACATGTCGTGAGGCTATTAATATAAATTGGTTATCCTGACCTCATATTTCCTCGGCCCTCCTCATAACTACACCAGGTATAAAGGTCACAATCGGTTCGGAAATAGAAACATGATAAATTAAACAGACAATACAAATTTATTTCAACTTGAAGTTCAATATTGTTATTACTTACTATTATTATTTACAAACATCATAAAACATAGTACTATAATTAATCAATTCCCCGAATCAAAAGAATAAAATCACAATATTCAGTTAACACGCGGAAGTTAAAACAAAACAAGTTTCAACAAAATCAATAATTTTTAGAAGCGCATTAATAAATATGTATAACAAAATAGCAAATTCAAAGAAATTCGGAGTAATTAAGAGGTGTACTTTGACAAACAATTTATTGAGTAACAGCGTCAAACGGAAGCTAGGCACTCTTTCAAACAAATTTTACTTCCTAAACATACCTAGCACAGTACCAAATGATTTAGACAAATTATTTGTATTGTATTGAGAGTAGTAGACAATTTGGTCTGGGGTATAAAGAACGTTTGACCCAGTCTTGAACAAGTTGAGGCATCTAGAATGACGATGGGGTATGCTTATATTATTTCCATGAATTCTATATGTTTAACAAAATACTGTTCAATGGGAAACATTCAATTTTGAAGTGAGTGGAAAAAGTTAATGGACCTCATGTGCGAATTATGAAGGGATTTTCCAAGGAAGACGGCTTTTAAAACTACAAGCCGGGAAAGACGTTGAGTTGAAAGTGTAGACGGAAACATTGAACAAATAGGTACATATTCGATTACGGATAGATATTTTTTACTTGAAGAAATTAAACGACAGGTACTTTGTACTCTAAACTAATGACGAACTAAGGATGTGTATAATGTGTATCTGTTAGTTCCAACTTAAGCAGAAGATTGTAGAAACCCCTTTTGGATAGGTCACCACATTTTATGAAATGTTAGGTGGAAAGTATGCGTGATGGCTACGGCCATTACTAGTCATTGGACGGTGCATAGAATGTGAAACTCTTCCTGAGTTCAAATAGAATGGGTAGGTAGGGGGTAGGTAGGTATAAATAGCAAGGGGATTGAGTACAAACCCAGAAGATGGTTGAAGAAGGCAGTGGGCAAGTGTCGTGGCGAGTGAGTTTTATACTTTTCTGGCTTTTATATTTGAGTTTGTTGGTTTTGTATTTTGTTAATTGTTTGTTTTATATCACTCTGCCTTATAATAAAATAAATTAGAGAAGAATGTCAGTCAAAGACTCATTTTGGACAATCATGTCAATTTTCTATCCCTTCGAACCCAATCATTCCAGTGTTCACATTTATAGTAATTAAGAAATCGTACATGATATATTAACTTTGTGAGAATTCTTACGAATAGACAAATTATGGTTTCATATAGATATTATTGGCGGGTTATGGAGTACCTCACCAAATTCATCAGTGTAATTGCACTTTTAAGCAACAAGCAGTTCTAGCAGCCTTTTGAATGAAAAGTCCACTACGACTGACTTTGAGTGAGAGTGCATTACATATTAGAGAGTTCTGGCAAATAAGAAAAAAGAAAAAAACGTATCTAGAAACGTATCCTAATTCGTAGGGAATGCGTTTTCGGTGTGACGCCAACGCATTAGCGTTAGGTAGGTACGTCTTACGAATCTCTTCTCGACCTAGAAGTAACGTAGACATTCGCGTTAACTTTCGGTCATTCATCGTAGTTTTCCTGCTACGAACTAATTGTACGATTGGAAATAATAATGCCCAATAATTGCAATGACATATATTGAATATTGATATATTCATCATAGAATCTCTGACTTTAGTTGTTCCCTGAGAACCGTTAACATTTTTGTAATCTGTTGATGAATGCCAACGGAAAACTGTCACTTTTGCACAACTCCAATTAAAACATCCATGTATTATAAACTTTTAGTAGTGAACCAAAAATAAAGTGAGTTTACAAATCAAATAGTTAACCTCGCAAAAACAAAATCAATAGCGTCGATAAAGAAAAATAACCCTCAACAGCCTTCTTAGTTTAGTCACTCCATCATCTGTCAGAGCGTGACATCCGAACGTACCCCAGCCCTGAGATGCGGGACGCACCAAGATGCGTCACAGCGTTACCTTGGTGCGCTAGGTTACCTTGAATGCGTTTGTGGATGCGTCGTCGGTTTCGTGCCACTATATCTCTACATTAAATGCATCTCCTTACGGGTGGAATTAGCTCATCATGCAAATAAAACGGAATGAGTTGAGCTGTCCAGACTAGGCCTCCGAGAAGAAAGTAAGCTTTGTTTTTGTAACCAAATTCCCGACTTGGATATCAAGCCTAATGACTCAGTGATTAGCACCTGATTTTGCTCTCTCTAATGCCATATCTCTTCAAGATTCTGACTAATTGAACAGCAATAACTTTCCACTAAATATTACTAAATACCTAACAATTTGATATGAAAGTCTCTGTTCTTCAAATTGATTCAGAATATTTCATATATACATCCACCGACACGTGAAAAATACTCCAAGGTGGTTTATATCCTTGGACCCTACCACAACTCGGGAAGTGACACACACAGCCCAAAATACCTTGTACCCCCTCCTCCCCACCATATTTTCTAATTCGAGAGAAAATTGCATTCAAAATGCATAAAAACTCTTAACTGCAAATTTTAAGATGCGAATGACCATTATAAATGCAGCACAGCCAGAGAAAATGAGTGGGAATCGACGAATAATTTCCATTCCATTCAGTATACAACAGCTGTTACTCTGATCGGACATGGTATTAGATTGTTATTTATTTTAGTGTTCCCAAAGATTATGCTATGGCAGCAACCGAGTAGTTATGGGACCAATGGTGATGAGTCACTGACACGGAGGAAAAGTTGATTAAAGAGGAAATATGCTGTAATATGGATGATGGAATTAGGCATAGTTGGTCCGAAAAGAGAATGCCTGATTGGCCACCGTGCCCAGGAATGCTCCCTCCACTACCCCCCACCACCTGCCCCACCTTCACCAGGTTCGTTCGGCTAAGGATTCTGGACGAGTTCAGGACGGGACGGCATTCTGCAAGGGGAGGGGATAGGGTCAGTTCGGTACCGTTCTTAACCAACACCTCCTGAACTCGTACTGAACTGGTAGCCTACATTGCAACCTCCCTTCATTTTTTTATTGTATTTTTTATGGTATTTGTCTGTTGCCTGCTCTCGCTTTTAACAAAGGTATCCTCTGTTTTATATCGTTTTATAGAAGGTGTTCTCTGTATTCAACAAACTCCAATGCTAAAACTTACAAACTTATTAAATACGACAACTGGAATCTGCCTGGGAATGTTGCCAACATATCACTGTGATATTAGTCAATTATGAAATGGGTAACGTCCATTTAAAGTCAGTCACCTTATTTCAATAAATGCCTAGGTAACTGTAAAATTTTCGTTTTTTGGATGGTCAAGAGAAAAACAAAACATCAATTCTTCATACGATTCCGAAACTTCATCGGACTCGTAAAAATCTGAGTCAATCATTTTAACTCAAAATTATTCAACAAAAATGACAAGACGACACACGCAAACAGTAAACAAAAATATTTAGATGATAAGCGAAACGATGGTAAGACGATGTGATAAGCAAAAATATATAGTGCTCATGTCTCGGACTGTCGGTCCCACGAATATCTCAGGACTGGTTGAACTGGTCCTGGACTGTAATGGATGCCTAAACGAACTGCGAACTGTCGGTACTGTACGAGTTCTACGCCTAAACGAACGCCACAAAGGGGGCGGGGACCATCCCGAACTGTTCAGAATCCTTAGCAGAACGAACCTACCAATATTCTTCTGAAGCATGCTCACCTGACTGGTTAGCCAAAATCAGCTGTTCTTTCCTTGCTCTTGATAAACATTATTCTACTGAAGTTTTTCTACTAAATACCCAAAATTGGGCAGGTGAGTGGGAAGGTGGGGCAGTAGGTGGTGCTTAGATAGTCAATGGGGCATTTCCAGCCCCATTCTGACATCAACGAGCGTGGTGGTCAATTAAACATTCTCTTTTTGGACCAACTATACCTACCTCACCTTAAAGTGTTTATTCTCAGTCGATAATTAAATCTACCACTTAAACTATGTACTACCAAAGAAGAAAACAGTTACAGTGACGAGACGGCGCTTTTTATCGTTGTACTCATTAACAAAATTGATGAGATAAAAATAGGAACCTAAAAAACAAGAAGAATAAATACCTATATATTATGTATTGAATGGTTTGCGTTGTACGACAAAACTGTTGTTTAATAAAGAGAGACTTTGGACTTCGCAGTTAATGATTGCAAAACCTATCAACCGAAGAGAGAGTTTAATTGGATGGAGATTAGTATTAGATTAAATAAATGGTGAACGAATAACAACCAGATAAAAAGAAGCTAATTATCCACCATCACCAAGGTTTGATAGAGTTTGGTAAATTTTCATTTAATGAATTCACAAACACTTGAATATTATTCAAAAACAGATAGATGAGATTGATTCGGTACTCAAGTACCCGCTCGTACTCGTAGTATATCGTGGTTCAAGTAAAATTAAAAAGTATTCGGAATCAATTGACAAATAAACGTGTACGTTATAAATCTACAACTTAAGAAACATAAAACAATGTTTTGGTGCAATGATAAACACAACTACCTAATGAGAAATGAATTGTTTTATATCTAGGATGGAAGAAAATTAATAAATAGAAAGCCTTATAGGCAGTTTCAGTCAATAGAATGAAAATTCGTAAATTATGTGCAAATTGATTTTCTCAACTCAAATAAATAATGGGAAATGATCGTGCGTTTAAGTTGATAACAAATTAAACAACATTTAGAAAGAAAGCGCAATTTCTGTGCGATAACACTTCAGTTTTTCCCTAAAAGAAAAGGTATAACTTAATATTTGTATCTACTACAAATTCAGGCCTTTCAAATATATAAATATATAGGCTTCAATTCAAAATATTAGTTTCACCCTTTGCAGAAAAATATCAACAAGATAAAACTTGCCGAGAACCTTAAAAGCGAATATAATACTTATACTTTCTTATAGTAACTGCCTTTGAACCAGTGTGGTTTAGGCGTAAGCACCTCATTTTAAAGATTTAAGTTGAAAAAATAAATAAATAAATAAGGAAAAAGAAGATATGTGCCTAACCCTAGGTTGTATATACTCAGCTAGACAATTGCTCGACCAGATCTTGCTTTCAATAGAGGAACGTGGTTTTGGTCCGTGCAAAATAAAATGAGTGAGTTACGGGAAAGGAAGAAGACAGAGATGGACGGCAATCAGTTATCGCCCGTCTTTGGCTGTAAGCTTCTCGATGAGTTCCTGAAGAGGAGCAAGCTCTCTCCTGTCGATAAGGCTGAATTCCTAAGCATGTCAAATAATGAGGTTCATTATTTTATGGAATTAACAATGGCCATGGAGTTTAAGACATGAAAATATATTGTAAGTGTATTATTCAAAGCATGCGTGTGGTTTTTTATAACCTGTTTCTGGTGTAGGTCACCTAAAAGTCGGGATCCGGATTTGATGTTACATTACATATTGTTGTTAGATTAGCCCAATGACCCACGACCGGGTCTGAGAGACCCTCCTGCCCATTTACAGAGATGGGGGGTGCCTGCCCCCCCAGTCTGATGGTGTTGCTTGCTTCAGTTGCCTCCTGTCTAGCAGGGAAGTAGTAAAGGTGTTACAGCTATCGAAAACTGTTACGATAATTCATTCAGTGGAACGTCGTTATCGCAGGTATCCACCAGCGATCACGACGGGAGAAGCCAATCGTTGTTGAACCTTCAAAACGGTGAGTCCCTCTCTCTTACACCTTGCGTTAATAGCAATAATATTATATAAACTCCTATCGTTTATACTAATACCTAACCCATTGCTATCCCGCATACCTCTCTCTCTCTCTCTCCTGCGGTATTTCTTTCATCTTTAAAAGAAGTGAATATAAGAAAATCAGCAACCGACAGGCTAGATAGAAAACCCTCCTTACTAACTTTCTTTGGGAGCTATATAAAGAAAGCATAATAAATCATCTAAGTGATTGAATTCTTGTTCTAATTATTTCACCTGAATCCCACAATTATGCCAAAGATTGAAATATATTATACAAATCCAAGAATTTTGATCAAGACAATCGGAAGATTGTCACAAAGGTGATAACTTTGTTCTCGTTCCAAGCTCTCCTTTTTTATTATTATTATTATTTTAATTCAGGGTCCGTGGGAGGGGTCAATTTCCCCCTCCACCGAACCTAAACCGAGGTTTATTGTGTGGTTCTCTCCCCTGTTTCCAACCTATAGGTTCTGGAGACAATCCCCCTCCTCCACCAGACTGAGAATTCCCCCCACAAGGTCGTCTACCGATACTATCTCCCCTGGGTCCCAAAGGTTCTGAATCGTTTAGTTTCAAGTGCTGGGCATTCAAAGAGAAGATGAGAGTCGGTTTCTTCCTCCTCTCCGCACACTGGATCACCTGTGTAGGCTCCAATCATGTGCAGATGTTTCCTGAAGCACCTGTGCCCAGTCACCATTCCCACCAAGAGTCTTATTTTCCTCCTCGATTGTTTAGGGCGGCTGTACTCCTACGATGGCAGGGTGCGTTCATAACCAGTTTTCCGTGTTTCTGTTCTGGGGTGTTATCCCAGAGCCGTTTGTGTTCCTTCCTTATCCATTCCCACAAAGCAGTTTTTACCGAGCATTTTGCTATACCCAGGACGGGTTCCGGCCCAATGAATTGCATTGAGGCCCCCCTTCGTGCTAGCTGGTCTGCCCGTTCGTTTCCTGAGGCTCTCCTTCCTTATCAACTGTTTTCTGTTTCCACATGGGTCCGTCAACTAAGTCCTCCCTCAAGAAAATAACTTTTTTTCAACTTCCTTGTTTCTCATTGAGGGTTTCTTTGTCTTTAACCACTTTTCTTACCTCTCTTATAATTGTAGTTGATAAGTCATTATAGTAATTGATTTACTTAGTCTTTCCTGAATTGTCTTCCCAATCAGTGCCAATGAAAGAAAAAGGAAAATTATTTAAAGTGACAAGCCTGATTCCGAAGATCAGGCGAGACAACTCCTTGATGATAAAGACTGAATCGAAGGAGACTCTTTCTATCTTGAAAAAGGAGATGTAGAAGGCACTTCTGACGAAAACTGTGACAATGTACATGTGCACAAGATTCGAATTTCGTTTACAAACTTAATAAGTATGTATATATTTTCATTCAGTGATGTAGGTAAAGATACTGCACAGAGGCTGTATGTTATACGACGCTAAACATAAGTAAAGGAAGACTGTTTGGAATAAGACAAAATTTAAACCATAATGAGTATGAACCTGAAACAATTCCATCTAGATAATAAAACATTATAAAATCACAAAATTGTCATTATTTATCCTCTGTATTTCTTTAAGCATGAAACTCATTAGGAAAACTGTCATTTCTGCCGAAAATGAGCCAAGCGGTCTGCCAAACCCAATCCTGCGTCTAGGCATCAAACTTTGGTCGTGGGTCAGAGGGTTAATATCATCACACATTGAGCAGGAATCATTATTGGATAATTAGTACGACGGCCAAACATGAGGCTGCTTGAGTTGATGGATACCCACTACTTTTGATTCAATTGCAGTGAAAATCATACAAGGTAGTGAATATTAGCTAGGGTTTCAGGTATCAAGTGCGTGCAGAGACTGACATATTGAATACAATAGCCACGACACTGGTAACAATGTACTTCAACCGCATAATCCCAGAAAATACGATTTGGACGAATGGTCTCCGATGCTTAGGTAGATGAACTTTTACATACGAGGTTCCACAATAGGAATTAACTATTAGGGCAGTATTAAGCCGCCCGATAAATTAATTAGAGTGATATATTATAGAATAAGGAGACAGGGATTGAAAACATCGAGGGGGTTCAGCAATTCCCTAACTTAGGGGTTTTTTCCGGCACGTTTTTTTCAGCCTCTGTTGAACCGATTTTTGATCATTTCTTTTGTTTTGTTTGTCTATTCTTCTTCTTTCATTGGAAATTTTAAAAAACAATTCAAACTAATGGGGAACCCGTGCGTTGCTCCAGCGCCGACATCAATATTTTGAAATTTGCAATTTAGGAACTCGAAATTTATGCATACTCGAGATTCCACAGATAGACCTTTACATCCCGAACAGAGAGGGCAAAAAAACAACTTCATAATAATTTTGGAGAAAAATGTAGCAGAGGTCGAAAAACGATATTTTGAGGAAAAAGTGTCAGGACACAGGAAACTTTCACTTCTTATTAGTATGTGTTGTATTACTACATTTTGTTGTCTAAGAAGAAGGCAATTTCAGTTTCCTATCAAGGTAGCGACTGAGTTGAGATCAATCAGTTGTGAGCGTTCTTTCGGACGGTTTTAAACTTCTCCAGCGATTTACAACTTCTTTTGTCGGTGCAATTATGTAGTGCAATGTACCAAAATCATCAGAAATAAATGAATATTGGTATACCTACATTGAATAAATTTTATTTTTTCGGTATTGAACCCAATTAACTTTAATAGAAAAAAGGCAGATCGGCATTTGGGAAAACAGTAATTCTTTTCCGTTAGTCACACATGACTGTAACGTGGGCTGTCACATACTTCAACCAACCAATAACCAATACTATAAAGTAAATGTCCACTTTGCTACTTTCTGCAAAATTTGACTACATGAAAGCCGAAGGTTTACAAGGACTTTGTCTCTTCTAAAAGAAATATTCATAATTTATACAAGGTAGGTACTCTAATGATGCTGAAGGAAACCTACCTGGACAAAGAATATGAAGTGTTTGAATGAAGTGTTCAGGTGAGCTTCTTCCCCCAAAGATACAACTTCTGAGAAATGCTGATGGTATATGTGTGCATACACTCTGAAAAGCCTCTTCAATATCGTCTTGGCGATGGACTGGAAGTTCTTTGGAAAAGGGACGCCTGTGGAAGAGAACCTTCACTGTGGTTATTCTATAGTTTTAAAAGGCATAAATCAGTTTGGCTGTACCAGCCCGCCAGGTCATTGCTGGATTATACAATAATAAATTTAATGGTCGAATTTTGAATACCAGGTATCATTGTTAAGTTCCTTAAATGAATGCTTAAATCATACTTGACAATTTCTGGGTTTTCACATTTGTCTTGTTTGGAGACTTTAAAGTCAAACGAAAAAAACTTGAATTTCCATACTCCTTTGTGCTGATTATGGGAAGAAATATTACATAATGTATTAAGAAGCTTTGCAGGACAAACTATGAATGAGGATCAGGGATGCATTACTATAGTGTCCCATGCTTTCCATGAACTCCATATTCCATTTCATAAGGTCTCAAATGTTCGATAGTCATTATGAGTATGATAATCAATAAAGAGTTCCAGTTATGCCGCATTTTGGTATGAGCGAATAAAATATTGCATTATATTGTTTTGATAATTGAGCAATTTGAGTGCAAAAAAAAATTAAATACAATGCGTTAATCATTTAATCTAACCTAAACATTACAACTATGACCACATTTTCGATCCAACGGGGCTTTCAACAAGGCAGAAAGTAAAGGGTCGAGGAATTGAAGTGGGAAAAATGGGAGGGGGCCATGTTAGTACTTTATAAGTGCTCTCACTCGTGGGATCCGAGTAAGACATTTGCCACATGATCATGCAGTTTTTCTTGAACTCATTCCCACCAAAATATTCAGATTTACGAGGTAAAAGTTAAATGATATGGGTTTTTAGAATGGCTGATCCGACTCTAATGTGAAATGCAGGATTATGACAACATTCGTTCCCAATTTATAAAACGCTAGGCTAGTTACCTATTTTAGAAGGGAAGAGAGTTTCATCGTCGAGTTGGTCTTGAACCCAGGTCATGAGGTAGTCGATGTACTTGGGGGCCGAGCACTTGATTGGCTTTTTGACTGTGTGCCCATCGGCCCAATGATACTCATACTTTGGCCCAGCAGACATAATAGGACAGCTTTCTTCAGTACAGAACTCAGTTATTGTACCGTACAACATGTTGATTTGATTGAAGAAGTCAACAGCTGAAAAATGATAATACTGAATTAATTGGGGAGATAAACGGGAGTGCTCCACGTGTAATCCCTGATGAAACATAAGTCACTCTGGTAATGTGGTGATTCCTCACTAGTAGGCTTATAACCTAACTACACAAATGAATGAAAAAATAACATTTGTACTATAATACAAACAGAAACGTTATATAAACAGAAACTAGTAGTAGAGGAAATGCTTTGGTCTACAAGACCTCGGCGGACGTTCTGCTTGACAATAAAGCTTAACATCTTTGAAAGGATACAATATCCAACGATGAGGAAATTATAGGTGACATAAGAAGTATCAACTCAATAAATACACACTTTCATAATACTATAAAGGGTAGGTATATAAAATTTAACGGACCAGCCGTTTATTTTTGAAGATATCATAAAACTTTAAATGTTAACTCCCTCCTTTTTTTCAACGCTATTCAATGGTGAAATTGGGTTTTGAAATACCACGCGCCACAGTGGTTCTACGACTCCTAGTTCGCGTTTTTCAAATAAGAACCTCAATTTCTAATTGCAGATCCGAAATCCACACAAAATTCCATAGAAAAATTATCCACCACTCGAATTTTTGAGTGCATAACACCAGGCACAATTACGTGCAGAAGCGCGCCAACTGTGAAATATCGAGTTTTTGAAGATATTCAATTGCCACATATGAGCCATGATTTGAGGGTATTTTTCATGCTGCATTACGTGGTGATGTTCTTATATTGATATTCGTAACACCAACGAAAAAATAAAATTTTAATACACATGTTAAGTATGCGTTGTGAGAAAAAGAGCAATACTGCAATACTGGCCTTTTTTCGATGTTTTTCTAAGTTGGTATATCGATAAAAGAACAGTAATAGCACAGCTATAGTAATACCACTGTAATTCAGCCTAGAAAAATACCCCAACCTCATGTATAGCTCGAAGTTCAGCTTCAAATGTTCACCTGAGAACTTCGGAAAAAACTTGGCCCCATACATTGGTAAAGCTCTGAGGTAGTCTACTCCCATCACACAAGCTCAACTTTTGACACTTAAGACTACCTACTCGCTAGAGCATCAAATTATGATGAGTAGAAAGGGCCAGTTGTATGCGCTTCCTGGACCCTTCCAATCACATTCAACCGCACCTGTGCTCAACCAAATCTTCTCTTCACCATCACGAGGCTGTGAGCTTGGAGAAGCGAGTGACCAGAAGCTTGAGGACCCTCTACAGTTGGTCCCAGCGACGATACGAAATCGTAGCCTGCTTCATTTCATTATATATACTGTATGTATAATCAAGGGAGATCATTTCACCTAATAATTTTCTTTAGGAAAAACCTCTAATTTTTAGCATGGAACACGCTTTTACCGGGACCTAACTGCCATAAAACGACACCAAAAAAGTAGTGGTGAATCTAATTTCTTTGCTATTCAATATATGAAGCTGAAATTCACTCCTTGAGACGTCTAGAAACGAATCATGAAGTCTAGAGCCCCCCCCCCACCTAGATCAACTGAGTGAGATCCAGAGCTAATTTCTCAACTAATCAGCCTATGAAGCTGAAATTTGGAAAGGAGGCCCCTTGGAACGTCTAGAAGCGAATCATGAAGTCTAGTTCTACACAGTGGTAGGTAATTTAAAAAAATCTTTTTGACGCCAGGTTCATAACAAATAAGTTATTAAGGAAGGGCCAACGCTAAACACAATTAGCTCAGCTGCTGTTAACAGGGTTTCCTCCGCTGGAGATACTTATTTATAAATTTAGTGGGGTATGAAACAAGTTGATTTGCAGGGCAAAACGCTTATTTTCGGTTAATTATTTTCAATAATGAACCTTTGTAATCGGCCAAGAAAACAATTTTAACCTTTAAAAATCTCAATTCTCCTATAGTAAGATCATTTTCCACTGCACATTTTTTACTCTCTTTCTCTATTACTGCTTCTTTGGTCCTTTAGTGTTCAGCTTTATCCTCCTGATGAGTCTGACACTTTCATCCTTGACCACACGAATTTCTCTCATTTCTGTATACGATTGTTTCTCTTCGTGTTTTCTAAACTGTTCTGTACTACCCATCAACTAGCATCTGCTCTCAACTATTCGTCAGTCATTTTACTAGGTTTCTGGCTTTTACAGGTGCTTTCGACAAACATCTCCATCTGAGCACACTTCCAGAAAATCAGTACGTAGAGCTTTCTTCCTTTAACCTGCCAATGGCCTAGTGACGGTCAAACCCTACAAGAGTGATCCAAACCACTACAAATCACCTTTCGTAATGTAGCAATGTTAAATGTGAATTTCTAGCACGACATCTTACCATGTCATTGATCATCATTTTCTCTTTGGTGCATCGATAGAAGTTTACTAGTCTCTTCAACTTTAAATTTTATAACCATGCAGAGAGCTACTGTCAAGCTCACGAGCTACTTCACATTTGTCCCTCTTGATGTCCATCATCTAGGACCAAGCCAGTCGATCATGTATCGAGAATTTCAACAAATGCCAAACTTCCAAATAATTTTCTAAAGCAATGATGAGAGTATTTTAGGCTCAATTTGTCTGAAAATTCAAAGTCGAAGGTCAAAAAAGAGCTGAAACTATCTGCCCCTTGTTGCTGACCAACTCACTTCCCTTCCACCCAACAAGCTTCTCCAACGTCACCATATTGATGGTCACCTTAGTGGGGACACATGGGTAAGACAGATGCACCTACACATAGTGAACTGATCACTCAAATCAACCTTGTGCTCCTCAGGGTCAGATGGCCACAACTCCTAGTCAAAAACCAACATCCCAGGGGAGAACCTAGTGGTCATGTGTATAGATTCACGGTGTAAAAGATGACCCAATCTCGCTGATGGTCATCACTTTGAACAACATTTTACAAAGGGTCCCATTGAAAGGCTATGCCATTTCATCACTTTGGTGGCGTAGGTAAAGGTGTTGTACGAGTTTTGTTCATTCTTATTATTATTTTCCATAATAAACCCAAATAAATTAAGAAATATATACATGCCCCCATGTAAACTAGTTTAGTTCATGTTCTGGATCTGCAAAAGTCCTGAAAAATATTGGATCAATATTTCTTTCCTGACCTGAGCGGAAGCCCAAATCTAGAGAATAAGCGGTTTACCAGTCGATCTGTAATTTCTTCTTTTTGATCTTGAACAGCCAAAGCCACTTTGTGTATTAATTAGTCCATAGCAACCACCAAGGACAAGTTCCCGTTATCTGATCGTGGAAATCGTCCCATCACCCACTCTGTATGCTTGTTAATGACGCATGACGCTCTGGGCTGGGCTGTTCCTATTTTCCCTCTCTGACAAAAGTTGAGCAAGCCTTGCAAAAATCTCAATTTCTCTATTTAATCCCACCCACAAAAATCTCTTGTACACTTCAGTCAACGTTCGCTTATAGCAAAAAAAAAATATATATATATATATAGGTATTTATTTTATATTATAGCGACTATATATTTATTATAGCGACTTCTTCACTAGAGCTGACGACGCCGACACTGCGAAATATTCTCTCAATTTTGTAAGTTTTATTTAAGTGTTTCTTATCATTCCCAACCTTCTGTAATACCTCAAAATAATATTACACGCGAGTGTTTTCATCTTTCATCAAAACTATATATATATATGTGTGTGTGTGTGTGTGATAGCGGGTATGATGTACATTTCGTCAGACGTCACACACACAGTGCATATGACCCAAACTCCTTCAAAATGGTGTATCTGAGCAAACCACCAAGAATTGGGCAATAGCAGGCATGGGCAGATCTTGAAGTTACAGAACCCACCACCTTAAACAGAACTTAGCTGACATCAATAAAACGCCTTATCTTGCGAAATTTTTTGGAAACAGATTTCTTTGGGAAACCAATATGTACATGTGAGCAATGTCCTGCTTTACACTTTATTCAACTTGCTATTTGTCTTGCCAAACCGGTATCGTACATCATGATCATATGAACCGACCTTCATTGTAATTTCAGTGCTATTCTCATCCAGGTACGTACTTTATGTGGATGAACATGGAAAACCTTGAGCCAGCAACCAGGCGCCCACAACATATACAGCCTGTTCAAACGCATCCAGAGTTCATGAAACCAGCGCAAAAATTGAGTTCACGGATATGTTGGTGGACAGGAAGACTGAAAATTGTTTGGTGTGTTAACGCACTCGATTCAAGTTCTCGAACCATCCACGAAAGGGGTAGACAACTCCAAAAAAAAGTTCAAGAATTGGAGGTGAGACCCAACACCGCCACTGGAATAGGGTGCAAGTGTGCAGATATTGAACCCGTGTTGGAAGACAGTTAATTAGCACACTGGGTTCTGTGCAAAACGTGTTCTTTCAAACGCAACGTTGCCCATAAATTGTTGTTATTATCTATACGTTTGAAACAGCAGATTAATACTGACAAACAGACTTCAAGGACTTATATTCTGTAGGTTCATTTTTAGCTGCTTTTAGTGAAACTTAATTTGAAATAGAAAACTACAAATATCCAAGTATTGTACACTAAATTTATAGCACATACTGTTTTGGACAACTATCTGGCTAATTAGTTACATACCATTTGACGAATGAATACAATACTATGTACTTATACCCACAAATTAATCGGTTTAGGCCTGCAAAATATTTCTTTTGAACTTCGGCCAAATGAAATACTTATCTCACTAGGCAAAAGGTGTCTCGACTTAGCTAATTTATGGAAAATTATTTCTAGTGGTATTGATGCGTTGCAAATGAGTGTACTCACTGTTGACAGCGACCCACTCGTTCAAATCTTCGCCTTCTGGCAAAAGCACTGCCATCCTTAAGTTACCTGAGCCCAAGGTAGCAGCGGCATGTTTCATCAAATCATACTGATGAGTTCCCTCAGGAATGTTTTTCTTGGGTTTGAAGGTTTTAGAAGACCTGCTCCCGCTGAAAGAGAATAAATCCGTGAGTACCTACCTACTATAGCAACTCGTTCTACTTTATGATTCATAGATATTAACCTATAATACACAATTAGACCAAATGTTAACTGCCCGAATTTTCGTGGAATTACATTCTAACATATAGATTCATTACTTTTAACATAAATAAGTGTGGATAGATAGTAAAAAAGTACCAAAACAGAACTAGAGCACTTACAATAGGAAGCTCATTTTGAGGGTCGATTTTTCTAGAACTGCAAGATATGAAGCCGATTGCAAGATTAAGACTGATTCTACAAATACACTAGTTGAAAAAGTAACAAAACATGAATTACTAAGTAATAGAGGATATTCGTTCAACCGTTAAATTACATCGCACAGAACAATGGTGAAGAAACAATCTATTTGTCAGCGGTCAGTGCTTTACTCTCGAACAGCTGGATATGCCGAGCAACTTTACGTCCGCTAAATTGTATGGGCACAGCCAGCGAAAGCTAACATTCTCTTTGAAACACCCGCGAGAGTGCGCTAGCTCACTGTAACTGAGTCTACTTGGCTTTGAAGAGGGTAGGTAATTATTTAATGCTTGATTTTTTTGGTGAAAGAACGTACATTTCGATTCCAAAGTCAGACATCGTCAGAATGACACATACACTACCCATATCCACAAAGAACAATACAATAAATAAGAACTACCTACCTACCTATTTGAGAACAAGACGAATTCTCATGAAAACAATTTTAATAGGTAGGTAGGTACCTACCTAATTCATTTTGATTTTTGGAGCCATTGCAATTTGCAATTTAACCTAGAACTAGATTTTTAAGGGATTTCTGTAAAAACTGAAGCTATTGCAATGCCTCAAACAGTTTTCAACATGGAAATACGTTTGGAGACATTCTGAAAAACGATTCCTACAGTTAAGATTTTTCATATAGGTAGGTACAGGGTGTCCCAAAAGTAAACCCCCCCCCCCAAATTTTAAGATATCGAAGTGAAACTTGGAGAGAATTTTCGGGGTGCCTGAGCAAATAAAAATTGGAAAAAAATCCAAAAGTTGCTGGAAAATCCAAAAGGGGGAGCATTAAAAAAATTTCTTTCTACAGGTATTTTTTGCCGAGTGACCCCTCATTTTGAGGAAAATTTAGTACTGAACACGATGGTGAAACCAGAATTGCATATCTTATTCGGTTCTCGGATTAGAGCTGATGACACGTGAAGATTCTTCTTCTTTCCTTTCATTACATTCAGAAAAATACCTGGGTAGGTACTTACCTATGTCAAATTGTTTCGAAATTTGAATTTTAGCAGTTTGTGCGCCCAGAAATTGAAAACTATTAAATTATTTTATAGTTAGTATATTAAACTATTAAACTGTTTCTAAATAATATTTAGCTCTAACTATCAATGTTAGAATTTTTAAAAATGTGCGTCACCCATGGGTGCGAAAAAGGTATTTTAACTATTTTAAAACGGAAGAACTATTTTTAAATGTCTAAGAGTTTGGCGCGAACATAACTCTCCTACGATGAGCAGTTTTCTTTCGATGATTTTTCAGTTTCACGCAACGGTGACGTCAAGCACCCCTTCCGCCTAGGCGGAACCCTTCCTCTCAGTGTGACGTCACCTGTGAACTTTGTGAACTTTGAAAAATCACAGTTAGAAAACCACTCAATGTAGAAGAATTCGGAAGGTACCTATCGAATTTCTTTGAATGGCATCTATTTTCATTTAAAAATATAAACTGAATACGTGTGTTATGCTCATTCATCAGCAGATCTTCATGAATTTATGTAGGTTTTCCATCTTTTCTATATTAATAAACTCTTGCTAAGCATAGATTTTTTTTTCTTTTTCTTTTTTTTTTTTACTTTTTTTTTGACGGGTACGAGCCCCAAGTCACGGAGGCCACTATTGGTCTATTGCGACAAAAAGTCTGCCTCTTCTCTCACAAAGTGGAGGGGTTTTTTAGCATTTCCTGAGCAATATTGGTAGGGGAGAAGATACTCTTCCCAAAGTAACGGAATCTTAAAGACGCAACAGCACGGCAATCACAGAGGATATGCTCCGCTGTTCCAACCTCTTCACAGCAGAGGCGACAATCTGTTGTTCACTTCGCCCATGTTGTTGAGATGATATCTCAGCGGAAAATGGCCAGTGAGGAGACCGACAATGATGCGAAGGTCATTACGCCTCAGTGAAAGAAGAGCTGTAGCTATTTTTCTTGAGATGGTTATTAGCCGCTTGGCTTGCCTCTGCTCATTTTTGCCAATATTCAGCTCTATTGCTGTCTTCCCATTTGTGTACCTGTAGAGTAATAAAGCTATTTTTGATCCCCAAAAGGGGTTTCGGGCCAACAGGATTAGACTCTGACCCCTGTTTAGCGAGGCGGTCAGCGTCATCGTTTCCAACTATCTCCCCATGACCAGGCACCCAGAGCAAAGTGAGTTCGTTGCCATGGTCGGCGGTCTTGAGAGACTTGAGATGGTCCCAGGTCAGCTTAGACGTAATTGAAAAGGCAGATGAATTATAAATTTTTGCACCTTTGAGTTGTTTTCTGGCAATTTCTTGTGCAGACCATCTATGGCATGGGTCTCAGCCTGATAGATGGTGTAGCAGTGCCCAGTAGTTTGGATAGGCTGAAATTTGGGCTTTTAATTCCCAGGCCTGCCCTGCCATTCATCACGGGTCCATCTGTGTACCACAGGAGTGAATCTTGCTCAAATTGAGGCATGCCTCTTTACCAGCATTCATTATCACTAATGATCACCCTAAAGGGTAAGTAAGTCAAAGTTCATTCGAAGGTCAATGGATCAGTCCTTACTTTGGACAATATCTCCAAATGACTACCTTCACGTGGAGGGAGCTTGAGTTTTCCTGCCTGCAGCATCCTACTTGTCCCCAGGAAGGCTGTCCTCTGGACAAAGATGTGCAGAGGGGTGATGTCTAATAGAACCTCTAGAGCTGCAGTGGGGGTGTTTCTCATTGCTCCAGCAATACCAAGACACGCTTGCCTCTGCAGTTTCATCAACTGGAGTATTGTGGTTGCCTGGCATGTTTTACGCCACCATACAGTTGAAGTGTAGGTGACAATGGGTCTGACAATTGCTGTGTAGGACGATAGTGTCACTTTGGGTGTCAGACCCCATGTTTACTAAGCATTCTGTGGCAGGCCCAGAGTGATCTTAATTCGAAATATCAAATTAAAAATTTGTAAAATAAATACTTAACCTTTTCTTTTTTTGTGATGAAAAATCGAATTCAGAAACTTTTATCACAAAAAAGAAAAGGATAAGTATTTATTTTACAAATTTTTAATTTGATATTCCGAATTTAGTTTCCTTGAAGAAGCCCGAGTTTCTAGGGAGAAACGTTGGAGATAATAATATTAAAAAAAAAAAAAAACCAATTTAAGGACAGAAAGGCCTTGTTTTTGTAAAGTCCTGAAGTCTAAAATCGATCACAACCCTCAGGAGATTTTAGCCATAGATTTTAGGATGAAATTTTAACCAAATCAAACAAGTTAATTTTTTCTTTCCGGCTACATCTTGACTTTTTGAAGTCAGGACGTCAAGTATGAAAGGGAGACAAATGTTATTTTTGGGGCTTGTGGAATGTGTTTTAACCTCCAGAAATAAACGGGAAACAACGCATTTTTTGAAAATTTAAACAATAATTGTAGGTACGCTGTAAATTATTGTATGAAGGTTTATTGTATCCTTATTAGTTAGCCTTATATTATATGTACCGAATACAGTCAGGCATCACACGTGCTTGTTTTAAAGAGAAAACCGGATTATGGGTACATCGAGCCGGATAAGCAGAAATTCAGCCTAATCATGCATGCGGAAAACATTGTAAATTCGCTAATGGTTTTGCGATTCATAGTAGTGTAGAACGTTTTCTATTTTTTTCCGAAGAAATGAACAATGTTCCTTCTTCACCAACTTCTGTTCTGAAATTGGTTTCCACGATTTCGTCTTCGTCGCGAGAGATTTGGTTTAGTTCGTTTTTAGCGAATCCCCATTGAAAATGAAGCTATTGTAATGCTCCAAAATTTTTGAAAATGCCTTGAAGGGAATTCGTTTTGATGCATTCTGAAACGATTACTAGAGTTTGATATATATATATATATATATATATATATATATATATATATAGTATGTGTGTGTGACGACTACGACAGACAACTCTCCTTAGGATTGAGATACACATATCGTGAAAGGATAAGTTCGTATGCCAGCACTTTATAAGCACATTAAGTTGGCCAAATTTCAAAAAACGTGCTAAAAAACTTTTAAAAAAATCATTAAAAATAGCCAAAAACGGCTAAAAATAGTTGAATTATTATAATTTAGTCAAAAAAGTTTATCAACGATGAACTAGAACATTAAAAAAGTATGCAGTAAATTAGGCTGTAAAATGTAATTAAATTTCATCAATATTCACTGACAAATCGATAAAAATTACCAAAAAATCTAAAAATCATATATATATATATATATATATATATATATATATATATATATATATATATATATATATATACTATGATGAACTGATCCACCTGATAAATCTCTAGTTACCAATTGTTTTATCTAAAAATCGAAAAAATACCAAATCGGGAAAACATGAAGGTCAAGGTTTTTCTTGAAATCTACAGCGAAGCGATGAGCCTGAAATCTAAAAATGGTAAATGTCAATGAACCCGCGCGCGCAGTGTATCGCGAAGGAATAAATCATGCGGGCAATCAGCGATGTGCTTCGGCTGTTCAAATCCCGATACAACGCGACGAGGAAAATCATTACACATGGAGACAGGAATTCATCGAATCATACAGTAATAAAAGTTTGCATATATATATATGTCGGCGGTCCGTTGGGTATATTAAGAAATATTTATATATATATATATATATATATATATATATATATATCAAGGACTTTTGAGGAACATTTGGGTCATTTGAGGGAGTTAATGAAAGCACTCATGAAAGAATATATATATATATATGAGTACCGACCCGGCAAATCAAATATATATCAAGAACATGCATAGACGCGTCACCGAATATGATCTGTATCAAGAATAAAAGTCGTAGAGGAAGACGCTATTTTTTGCGAGTGAGTTCATTAGCGCGTCGTCAAATTTAAATCACAGAATATTGTCATAGTGGCCTCAGCACCAATCTTTTCCATATTCATACACAATAAAGTAGAATGCATGAAACACGATATTTGATAAGAATTGGACCCCGCAAAGCAGTTTTTGACATGTAAATACACTTCATTCTGACCTAATTGTCCAATTCTTATCAAATATAGTTTTTCATGCATTCTACTTTATTGTGTATGAATATGGAAAAGATTGGTGCTGAGGCCACTATACTATACAATTACCGTATATTGTTTAGAACGAGTTTTTTTGTGCAGTAAAATCGGTAGTTAACAATTTCTCTTCACTTAATGTGCTTAAATTTCAAAACCATGACGTTACAACATTCGGCAATTTACAAAAATTTGCTCATTTGATCGAGCTGCATGACTGGAATTTTTCATCCCTACGCGGTATGTTTGGCTATTTTCCTGTTCCCTATTAGAACCTTTGAGGAGAACGTTAGTCAATAACAGACGAGGGAGGCAGGGAACCAGAGGGGGTGGGCGGTGTACCTCGGGCAACCTCCAGACCAGGATACGACCAGGAGCAGCAGAGCGAGAGGGAAAACACGAGAGGGCACGCATGCGTTCTCCAAGGGCTGCTACCGTCCCCGGGGGCAGACCCTGGCTGAAGGGGGCGGGGGCGGGGGCGGTGCAATCAATCCCTTTAGTAGGGCCACAGCTCTTGTACGGACTCTTCAGAAGAAGATTTGCTCATATTCAATTTGCTCTAGTTTCCAACTTCTTTCATCAAGTGATTTCCTCATTTTTCTTGTCATACCCTCGACACTGATCAATCCAGAATATCCCTCATGTGCATTTGCAAAAGAAGATCTTCGTTAAAATGGCATAGTAAGTTTAGTCCACCCTTACGTAGTATGATATCGATTTCACACGCTCCCTTCTGACCGTATCTCATGAGCATACCTACCAAGTTTAACTTTCGTTTATGTGATTTTACACCTCGAAGGGGGCAAAAACACACACCTTTCATTTTACACCTCGGGAGGTCTTGTTGAAATCTATTCATATTTATATGCAAACTATATTACTCGGCTGTTGAAAAATGAACTTGAAAAAAAGAACACTAATATGTCAAATCTTAGAAATCTTCACTTTTTCCAATCGCTCATAGGTTCCTGCGATCCGGCACGTGAATTTTTGTCTGTAAGCCTAAAAGTTGCCCCGAAACCTCAGCTTTCTATCGGAATAGTCAATTTTACTTTCACCGTGCTAATTAGGGGTAAAAACCATGTTTTAATATTGGAAAACATAGTTTTTATATATATATTTTTTTTAATGAAATCTAGGGATTTCTTGAAAAATTACCTTTTATAAAAAATAAGAGTTTGTGGTTTCTACGGTTTTTTTTTTACGCTGAATTGAATGGTAACACTTGCAGATATCACCAACACTGTTATACCTAGTGTTATAAAATGTAGTTTTACATTTTAACTCACAAATTTGAGTTCAATTAGAGTAACACTTAGTTATAATGGGGTCGGAAAGATCTGCAAGTGTTACCATTCGATTCAGCGGGAAAAAAGAAAAAAAAACGTAGAAACCGACTCCAACGTATTTTCATGGAAGGTAATTTTTCAGGAAAACCCTCGATTTCATTAAAAAAAAAAAAAAAAAATGTTTTTCAACATTAAAACACAATTTCTCCCCTAACTAAAGTAAAATTAAAATTGACTATACCGTTGAAAAGTTGAGGTTTTAGCGTAACTTATAGGCCTACATGCAACCTACATGCGAAAATTTACTGCCGTAATGCAGGGCGTTTTGAAAAAGTGGAGATTTCCGAGATGTGACAATTTTTCCTTTTCAAGTTCATTTTTCACCCGTTTTGTCGATAAAAATGTAGTTTTCCGTCGGGCAGCTAGGAAATTTTACGTGCTTTCCATTGGTACAAACAGATTTGAATTTGCATGTCATTTTAGTTAGTTAAGGCCGTTTTAATGTCTTAGGGGAGAAAACACGAAAAAATCTTTTAAAAAAAGCACTCGAAAACAAAGCGTTAAAAAAAACCTCTGTGAGGAACTTTCAATCAGAAATTAGTTCTAGAATCGGGTCTTGGCCTGTAACCGACACCAAATGTAACATCCTTTATAAGAAGTGACAAACTCCTTTCACAGACATTCTATTCGCATCTAAACTCTTTTAGGTACCTACTTCTTACAACTAGCTCTATATCCTTCATTCCTTCTAGTGCACACGGTGATTGATAAGTTAGCCACCGTACTGAGTGGTGGTACTTTTGCCGAATTAAAAGTGCTATCCTATCTCGGTATACGGTGATAGGCTCTGTCTCCAGGCTGAATTCATTATCCAAATTGAATCAAGTATAAATTCATTTGAACATACAACTTCTTTTCAAGTATCACAAGTTAAATTCACAACAGTGGATAAACCACGAACTCTCCAAAACCTCAAGTATGTAATCAGACGTGAAATCGCCACCATCCCAATAGAAATTATGTAGCAGTCATGAACAACTTCACCGAAAGGGTCGAAGAATGCATCGATCAGCAAAAGCGCCATCTTCTTAACATGATATTCCATACCTAACTGATTTTTTTTAGTACACAGTTCTGTTTGTAATTCAGCTCCACAAACCAATTTTAGGAAATAATCTATTTTTTGAAGTAGGTATTTATAGATTTTTTAGACACATTTAAATGAAATTCAAGTACCTACCTACATTCATCATTACAATCTTGTGCGATAATTTCTGATTTGATGGTTGATTAACTTTATCGGAGTGATATTCTGCTAAAAATCTATGCGGGTCATTCTCGAATTATCTGGCGATTCCCGTTCAATCAGATCAATATTTTTCCCAAATAAAAATTGATTTAAATCTCACTCTAGTAGGAGTTTGGGGAAGGTATATTAGTTTGTTCTGTGTACGTGGCTTAACGAACATTTTGACATTTCTTGTCAATCTCATTTCTCCAATATTACAAATTTTGCGTCGCTTTAAAAAGTGGCCATCCGTTTCTCGCCACCCTGTACCTACCTAGAGTGTTACCGTCAGTGATTCTGAGTTATGGGCATTGAAGTACAAATAATGTTCAAATACCTTGGTACCTACCTACTGAATGAATACATTGGCAAGGTATTGTATATAGTTTTCATGCATTGTGTGCAAAGTGTGTAGTAGTACGAACTAAATCACTCCCGACGAACTTGTGAAAACCCACTTCAAAAATGGAAGATAAATATCATATAAATTAGCGTTAGGAGCTAACTTAGCTGATTTGGGTGGGTCGGTAAGTTAAAATCCTATTCTACCTATCTCACAGAGGTACTTACCGTTCCGAATTTCAGCGTCGTAGGATAAATTTAATTGCATAGCAATTAGCGTTAAAAGTCGTTCCAGCACTTGAACACTCAGCAGATCGGGGATTTCAGTGTGGTAGGATAGATTGCATAAAAATAAGTGTTAAGAGCCAATTTGTTCGGCAGCGTTAAGAGCTAACTTAGCTGAAATTAAAATCCTATCCTCCATATCTCACAGAGATTCTGTTCTAAATTTCAACGTCGTGGGATAAAAAGCATAAAAATAAGCGTTAAGAGCTCACTCAGCTGATTGGGGTGGTAATTGGCTGGTGGTGGGTGATCGGCAAGTCAAAATCCTACCCCACCTGGCTCACAAAGGCTCCGTTCCAAATTTCAGCTTCGTAGGATAAATACCATAGAAATTAGATTTTTTGAATCACTAAATCAGCTCACGCTGCTGATTATCAATGACGATTTTCGCAACCACTATATTTGAATGACTAGCTCATAATTTTTCGACCCATCCCGTCGGATTCGGTCCAGCCGTTCTCAAGTTAAAGGGCTTTTACGAGGATATACATACATACATAAACGGGCAAAGTAAATACAATAGCGCATTAGAAACAAATAAGAATACTGCCAGGGTAACTATTTACGTTCTAAAAACCTTGAAGGACATTGGTTAGTTTGAGGTGAACATAAAATATTATGGGTTTGATGATATTGTAAACCCAAGTACCTACTACCTCTACTGAGCTTTTATTTGTCAAGTGCAGAGGGTTGCTACTATGAAGGGGACGTCAGGCCGTCCCAACCTGCCTGCCCACTTTTATTGGTTGTAAAACACGCGAATGTCTTTCTCTTTTCCAAAGACAAACAACTATATAATGTGAGTCGTACTGGGTGGATTTTGTATACTTGTTTGAATCATTTCAAACACAATTGCTCATTGTCATTGTTAATATATAAGTAGTAGTACTACTGCTAATACCTATAAAAAATTAAATAAATAAATAATTTTGTCTACTGTAGAGAATCATAATAACCACATTTTATAGAATACCCAATGATGAATTTTGTAATTCAACTACCGACATAGATAATAATAGTTAGTGATTCACATGGATGATAACTACTCTGCCGATTTATATTTTACATGATGGCCACAAAATGGTATTGTTGGGAAAAAGGGTAGAAAACGTGAGGACTATTAGGCATTGGATGAAGTAGGAAAATAACTCATAAGCAAATATTTTACCAAAATAATATACACCGGAATAATGAAATAAAAAAGATAATTTAGCTCATTCAGCTGTTCAGGATGGAGCCCGTAATTTCCCAGTGAATCCCTCTGTCAAATTTCAACTTACTAGGGAGAACAGGAGAGGTCCCAGGGCCTTTCTCGTGGCCTGGAGGGTGGAAAGGGGTGGGAAGGCTTCCTAGGGGGAGGGGAGGGGCTCATTCATCACACTGGGCAATCAAACAGAAAACTCGACCAACTAGGTTTTATATACAGTACGAGTAGGTAGTTGTCAGAAGGAAAGTTGAAGGAAGGGGATGATGGCAGTCATGTGACGTGTAATAAATTTAGAACAGTGGTGCCTAGAGTTCCCAGAAGTGGTCCGAGAGACTATTTCGAAAACTTGATACACTGCGTGAAAATTAAGTGGGTAGGTGAGCGGGGAAAAACGAGTAAGTTTGTACCAATCTACTTGCGGTTTGTTGCTTGATTGCTGTGGTATCATACAATCGATTAAGAAAACATCACTGTATTTAGAATCCATCCAGTATAGAAGCGATCGCAGTACCTACCTGATGATGCAAGAACAACTGTTAATAGAGTCACAAAACGACAGGAACTGCAAGGATAACTTCACTGTTTCAAAAACCGGAGAGTTCTGGTGCAATAGTGCTTTGTCGTAACACAGATACCCTAAACTTTAAGATGTTACGCTGAAACTTTTCACTCTGATCTCTACTACCAATCTATGCTAGCAATAATTTTAATTTGTTCAAGCGCACGGAGTTGGTAAACCTACGCATGGCTGTTGCAATAAGGTGCCCCTCAATACCCCTCATGGATAAGGTGGTTAGAAACATGCAAGCATAAAAAAGTAAAAATAGAAATTAATTGATTTTTAGCAGTTTTTTATCCATTTTAATTATTTTTATAGGACATTTTTTTGAAATTTTACAAATTTAATACGCTCAAAAAGTGCTGGCCAACGAACTCATCCTTTCTTTTGGAATGCTTGATTTCTTTGGTAAAAGAACGGGTTTTTAATTCAATATCAAGGGTAAATGAGAACGGGTAGGGCGGGAGGGGGGTCGAAATTAATGTGCGCTTTTCTCAACGGCCGTCGATAAGGAGACGAGGTTATCGTCGGGAAATGGTCAAAAAAATGCGAGAGTACGGACCCGTTTTCTCGAAAACATGTAAATGACGTTTTTCGGAACGGTTTTAATACAGCTTTGGGTCCGCCGAGTCCGAAATCGGAAACAAAATATAGCATGGACGAGAGAATCAAGACCTGAAGGGTTCGATGTCACAACATTGCGAGGCGAGCAGGTACATATATAGCGAAGCGAGAGCCATGAAAACGGACTTTGTCCTACACATATACAGGTATTAACATCGAATAAACTTTTCGTGGTTCCACTTAATAATTTGTTCAGAATGCCTCAAAACAAAGCGAGCGAAGCGAGCCGGATAAAGAAAAGCGATTTGGAAACATAGTTTTATAAGAATTTGTTAGTAAGAATTTAAACGTCTGCCAAGTTGGGTGGGCATATTCAAGCGAGCGTAGACCAGAAGTTATTGCGAGCAAAGCGAGTAAAATTCCCTACATAGTTTCATTTTTTAGCATCGAAAGTTAAACCTACCCATCGAGACCTAAAAGTGACCTAAATGCCATCAGCGAGCAACATTTTCTACATGCCAGACTTTGCGAGCGAAGCGAGCAACATATCCTACATGCCAGACTTTGCGAGCGAAGCGAAAAGTTTGCGAGCGAAGCGAGCAACTTAATGCTGATCGGCTAGTAAATGAATAAATGAGTAAATTAAAAAGAAATATATATATATATATATATATATATAATATATATATATATATATATATATATAGGTATATATATATATTAAAAACGCTAACTCCAGGAATAATAAATAGGTAATGCAATAGTTTCATTTTCTACGAAAATTCGCTAAAAGTGGCCTCTCACAATTGGTGTCTCAAAAGTTTTGCTGATCCCCAAAGCTAAACACATACCCATGTCAAGATGACAGATGTCAGATTGTCACAAGCGCGATCAATTCTTGAAATTGCCATCAAAATGGATGATAACTGTTGAAATTGTGTTTCATACAAGAATATCACGTTTGCAAATGCGCAAAGACTACCTTCAATTTGAGATTAAGGAAATTCATACAATGACTCTCTAGACCCCGCACAATTCCTGGTTATTCCGCCAAAAGCTATCGGTAGATAATGGACTAGGTATCATAGGCACTGTTTAATAATAACTAGCTGGTTCACCCGTGGGTTGCACAGGATGAATTAAATATACGCAAGCCCCCCCCCCCCCCTCACCAATCACATTTTGGGACACCCCTATGGATCTGAGTCAAAAAAATTCTTACTTAAAGTCCTTACTTTACTTTAAGTACTTATAAATTACCTATTACGACCAAACTACTGATATTAACCCACACTCCCTTTCCACAAACACCCCACATATTTCAGATTAAAAATATTCTTGATAGGTAATCTAAAAGAATTCAGACTAATCCAATTTCATTCGTACGAACATCAGATCACCGTTCGGTGATGACCAAATTATTCCATTTAACCACCCCCTCCCCCACCCTTCTTTTCCTTACCACACTCATCTCCCCATGTTTGAGGCTAGAACAAATTTTAATAGCCTGTGATTGAGGTTGACGTATTCTAAACAAATTCGCCCAGTCAGATCCCCGGTTTGTACAGTGATGTGAAAGATAAAAACTGCATCAAGATGTCAACTTTCAAAGGTGTACTCAGTTTTGCTCTTACTTTACTTTGCTAATTAGGGCGGAAAACTGTGTATTAATATTGAAAAACATCGTTTTTTCAATGAAATCGAGGGTATATTTGAAATATGAACCTCTATGAAAATACGAGTTTGCGGTCGGTTTATCTTTTTTACGCTGAATCAACTGGAAACACTTGCAGATCTCCCGAACTCCGTTGTAACCAAGTTTTACACAACTCACAAATTTGAGTTTACTTGGTATAATAAATCTTATGTGTTTTTAGGGGCAAAACCAGTTTTTTAATTTTAACCAATTTCGGTGATTCTTTTTTTCTCGGCAATTTTGTATTTCATGACGGAAGGTAGAAAATAAAAAAGTTATTGCAGCCTTTTTTTCGAGATATTGTCTACGACCCACGTCCTAATTCACACCCACCATCGGTAGGCAATAATGCATTTTATTATTGGTGTAGATTTGCCCAAAACATTGGGAATGTCTAATCTGCTAATTTCAACTCGGGAATTCAAACGCTATACAAACTAGGTATGTACATTAAGCCGAGATAATAACTGAATCCAATAAGAAGGAAAAGACTACCCAAATCGATCATCGATTACCAAGACCCACCAAACATCTTGTCAACCTCAAGTCAACCCATTTGCAGAACCTGCCCAATTCATGGCTGTAAGCAGCTCCCTCAATTCCTAAGTACCCACTGCTGGAATACAGCATGAGTACCGAAAATTTTCAATATTTTTAAACATATGTATAAGATCTATAAAATAGATATAAATAAATGAAATCATATATACATAGGCCGTTAATACTTTTGGTTGTGATCCTTCTAGACTTCGGTCCAACAAAATTGCTTCCTCGAGATTTTTTTTTGAACGTTTGTTTTTGAGTAGTATCTACCTATACATATATCTCACATTTAAGAGTTTTTCGTGATTTCTGTCCTATGACGTTAAAACGGCTTTAACTTCCCTTAGACTCACTGTTAAATCTAAAGTAAGGTAATCGTTGGAAGGATCGTTAACTTTCATTTCAAATATGGCATAAATATTTAAAAGTAAATTCTGTAGTCGAATGATTTGACTGAAACAAAACCCATCTCAAATTTGCAAAATCACTATTTTGGTTTGTTATTTTGCATAATAAACCTTTAAAATCGACAAAAAAAAAAAAAGGAGCTCCGCTACTTGCCAGGGGCAAGCCCCCTGGACCCCCGGTTACCTCTATTTACATAATTCGAATGAAGTTATTGAAAATCATGTATTAGCTCACGCGTTTCACATAAACCCGTGAAACCCGCATATAAGAATGACTCAGATTTTGCGGTGCATCTTATCGCTAGATGTCAAGTTGTAATATTTATTTATCACCAGCGCCATATTTGAACCCTCCACGTCATAAGCTTTCATTTGAGCCCTCACACGAAAATGCGTATTTTACACACACACACACCCCCCCCCCTGCTCCTCGTCATAAGCTTCCATTTATTCGTATAACTTGAATTATCAGAACTTAACAAGCGGTTGCAATCATGTTCACAATATCAATTATTGAGAATGATCACCTGAGGGTAAACAATTATTCATAACTCAGCTTGTTGGCCACGCACTTCGCAGTAGTTAACATAATATGGTTGGATAAATCGAGAGCTTTCGAACGAATGGTCAACAAATTTTGTGGGATGAAAAATGACGAAGTACCATTTCTCTAGCAACGACTCGGTTGTAAGCGTTAATCATCAGTAAATTGTTGCAACATATTTTCATTACACAAAAATGCAACACATTTTTGTTAACACAAAACGATTTTTTTAAATCTCCTGGAAGTGAAAAAAATGCTTTTGCTACCTACTGACATACCGTTTACTGGAATACTAATATCGAAAATATACTTAGTTTTAGTATTAATAAGCTTATGGTCTTAGAAACAATTGCATTGCTGTAAGATTAAGAAATGAGATTGTACATGTAGATACCAATTAGTATCTAGTAATCAACGTAACGATCAATTGCAGGGAGGATGATCATGCAGTGATATGCGAGGGCAAGGGGACATCCCTACCATTTTCAACCCTCACCGCGTCCGGGCTCCTCCCAATCTTGTAGTGACTTCCGATAGCTCTCCCAGGTCAGGAACTGTTCCCAATGGCCCTTTCTCTCGTCAGCAGTCAACTCTACAGCACAACGATTCAGGTAAGCTCTTTCCACATAACCTCTTCAGTGATTATTTTGGGTTTGGTTATTTAAACCATCATGTTTACTTCAGTGAGAGGTTTTTAACCTATTTACCTCTGGTATTTATTACTCAAGTGAGCATGATTTTACTTCCTCTATTCTGAAATGTTTAATGTGCCGAGGATTATTATACATAGATGAGGCATCTTCACAATGATCGCGAAAATTTATCCATATAAATCGAAAAAAGGTGGTATTGAAACTATCATCCGTGGATACAATTATATTCATTTAAGGAGGAAATAAATCCAGTACAAAAATGAAAAAGGCTAAAAAACGTGTCTACAAAATTAAATATATACAACGGTTAACTACAAAACGCCATTTCTGTGTTGAAAAATCGCTTGAAAAAACAACCGTTTTACTTTCTCACTACCAAAGGTAGGGAAGCTTTGTGTTCGTGATTAAAGTCGAAAAACATTTTGTCCTCCAAAATCAAAATTTCCACTTGCTTTTTGCGTTTCAGAGGTTGCTGATCAATTTTGGGTCCGTGTCTGACTGTCTGTCTGTAGTAAATCCTTGTCACGCCCAAAACTATACCAAGTTTCAGTCTGAGTCCAATGAATTTTTCAGCGATTGTGCGGTTTAGCTCCTAGACGATTCTCTATAAATTTCATCGCCGTTGGATTAATAGTAGTTTTCCCGTCACACTTCCCGTCACTTTTTTCCATATCCGATTTCGGATTCAGATTCGGTAGAATCAAAAACTGTGTATCGTCCGCGAACACCGTCCCGAAAAACTTCTTTTTATAGGGTCAACTTTAATGAGAAAAAAAAAACGAAGTTTTTCGTCGTAATTTTCGAGAAAACGGGTCCGTAATCTTTCAATTTTTATACGCATTTCCGGACACTTTTTTCGCAATCCGATCGCGCCGTCTTCTTCCTCTTCTTCTTCTTCCTAATTTCGATCAACCCTAAGGAATAGCATTGAAGTGCTGAAGTTCCTTGGGTCTGAGTTACGAGTTCATGTGCTATTTAATAAGATGTTCAGAAAATTACAATTGAATGGAAATTGTGGTTGATTACTTAAGGAACTGGGTAATTTCAATTGTTTGAATGATTTAGTGAAATGTCAGTTGAGTGGCAAACTCCCATTAATAATGAATTAGTAGTACATTAGTCATTCAACGATTTGAATTTTTGACGATTTAAGAAGACGGTTTTACCCGAATCTATTGTTAAAAAGATATGACTATTTTGTGAGATCTTATTGTGTCACGAAAGTAGTGGTAAAACGCTACCTAAACCTCTCCGAATATTCTAATCAGCCCAGTGAGCTAAATTCCCTCCTTTTCACCCTAAGAATTTAAAACCTAGGATGTTGAAATTTAGTAGGGAGCTTCTACTGCCAAAACCAGAGGTAAATGAGAGTTCCAAAGTCTTCAAGTTTAGCCGTTAGACAATTTTTCTTCGAAATATCGACTTTGAACTACTACTTCCTCTTGGTTACACCGTAGAATTTGGGTGTACACTTAAAATTGACTAGGTATACCTTTGGAAAGACCGTTCCTCTCTCTCCTATAGGTAGTCTAAACTACTTTTTTTAACAGACCTAATAAATGTTTGGGGAAGGAGGCTAAAGAGCAATCATTGACAATTTTATAGAATTTCACTTTTTTGTTTCCGTTTTCTGCTTTAAATAGATCCTAATTTTGAGAGGCACTTCTTGGGAAAAACTTCTTCGAAATCTCAACATTTCAATCGTGTGATCTAATCAATTTTTGCCTTAGAATTTTGAGTGAAATAAAAGCTCTTGCGGGTTAAAAATATGGATTTTCAAAGGGAATCGAGAATATGTGAAATGACCTTCGATTTACTAATGAGTTCGGGGTAAATCTTCAAGCAATTTTTCACGCTGAATCGAACGACTAGCAAACCCCCAACTCCGTAATAATCTAGTTTTGCACTTGAAACACATAAAATCAAGTATTAATGACAAAGAAAAACTCGATGGTTTCGGATTCAGAGAGATCTGCGGAGGGTACTATCTTCAATTTTCTTCCTTTCCTACGCATTATGTCTGCGAATTATGGTTTGATATCAGGAAGATAAGAAATCTCTTGCCAACGATGGAGCAAATGGACCCCAACTTAATCCGCCAAAATCATTAGCCACATTGAAAGAGCACCAGCCGTAAAGAGAAATGTTGAGGGAAAGCGAGAGGCAGAAGGCAGAAAAGTCGTGGAAAAACTGACTGAAAAAAACGGGAGGATATCATCCTAGCTTCCAAGACAACACACAGCACTTTTACGAATGAAAACTGCGCAAAAATTTTAACAAAACCACCCGATTAGAATAGGCGTTGTTGATTCACCGTAATGTCCTATTGGCAGTGTTGGTGAGATCGTCGCACGCCATTTAATGTTTTCAACCATAGGTCGAAATTGAACAGCAAGGTGTGATGTATAGTTCATCGCATAGGGCATTGTGTGTAAGATTAAAGTAACCATTTTTTAATTGAAGAAATTAGAAAAGTGAAGTTACAACAAGCCAATATGCGTTGGAAATGCAACGAAAAAACTTACCCTAGTAACTATTGATACCTAGAGCCTTACTGCTGTTGGTAAAGCATGGGGCATGCTCTAGCCTCAAATTTCACTCAGCTGATTAGATATGTCCCACACTTCTACTCGTTCCCACTAGTTAAAAGGAAGCCGCATTTCGAAAGTGAAATTCACCAATATTGATGAAAAAAAATTTAAATTAATTTCTTGAGAAAGGGTGACCCCCTAAAACCCCTTAAATAAACCCTCTAACTATACCTTAAATACTGTACATTTACTGCACTATATCTTTATATTACTTAACTTTTACTGTACTCATAATCAGTAAACCGAGCTAATAATTCTGGCGTGTACGGGGACTATACTCAAAACCCACAACTCTACATAAAAGCTAGGAGACGACAAGTAGTCACGCACGGAGGTAGGTAGGTATTATCATGCAGCTAAGTAATTTCATTAATCTCGTGGGGCTAACTCAACCAGCTCTCGGAGAAAATACGAGTATTCTTATATTACAACATGGAAAACTCGATCGTTTCTCGCCTCGACACGTTCGACCTGAATAAGCTTTTCTTTTAAATGATTAGCTTGCATAACACACTTCCTTCTATGTTACATCAGTAAATACTATACGGTTTAAATAGGTTTATCACCTCGTGTAATGAGTATAAAATCAATAAATCGATATTCAGCCACACAAAAGCACTAGGTTAATAAATAGGACGTAGTAAGTACAAAGTTGTCCAGAGTTCGCATTTTTAGACCTAAGCTGGAGGGGACATTTACATAAAATTCATGAGAAGTTTAAAACTTATTTTATTTTGATTGTGAGTTTTAAATTCAAAACAACTCCACATCAATTGTTTGAGGTCGTATTGGCTGAATTCCCTTCAGTCATACATGCCACAATACATTTTCTGTCGGCAAACAATTTTACTATTATCATCTGCTCTCATAAAATGAATTAACGGAATCAAAACGAATAAACGTCAACTACCTCGAAGAACCTAAGTGGCAATTACAAAAAATTTTTGGTACTAACACATCTTTTTCCTTTTGCAGTTACTGGAAGCACGCAAGATGGGAACGAGCCCACTCCTACGACACCCGCAAGTACGGTGGGCAGGCTTAAGAAGTGTACTAGCTCCTGTTGTTCCGATTCAGCTAGAAAGGTATTAAAAAAAAAAAAAAAAAAAAAACTATTTGTGTTTTTTCACATGATATTTGATAAATACCTACATTATTAATCGTAACCACGAATTTAAATATCTGAATCATTTCAAGGAATCTATCGCAATAATAATAATACCAATATTAAAATTCGAAGTTATTATTGTTGTGTATTATGATTATGAATAGAAAGAATCGTATTTAACAAAAGGAGGACTGCATCAATATGACGTCTCAAAGGTTGAGAAGAGTTTCCGGGGACACCCTAGGTATTTGAAAAAGTGATTCAATCCGGAAATCGTTTCAGAATGCCACAAAACGGATTTTAATGAAAAACAAACATTGTAGAAAATGTTGATTTAAAAATTTTTGGAGTAATTAAAATAGCTTCATTTTCTATGAAAATTCGGTAAAAGTGTGCTTTTCACAAATGCAGTGTTTCGTGAGAATGCTGCGAGGGAGAGACGGCGTGCGAGGTTTACCCCTCCTTCAAGACCGAGCGGTTATGCGGGCTAGTAGGGTTGCCCCTTAGAGGCTCAGCCGGATCGTCTAAGAAGGAGAGATACCTCAGCAGAATAGGTCGCTTTGTTGTACTCTATTTAAGTTAGTAGTTATCTGTGAAGGATACCTTACCTACATGCAAGAGACTCACCTTGAAACGAGACTACATAATAAATATATTTAGCCCTTACATGATAGCCTATTGCCAACAATTTGCTGATCTTTAATTGAAACGTTCTAGTGTTATCTCTGGTTTCTGCACTCTTTCTTATTACGTCCTAAATCTTGCAGATATATTGTGGAGTTTGCGTGACTGTTCTGGTGACGGCATCATGGGTTGGAACAACTCATTGTATCAAATACATGTACATTGGGCCTCCCAAAGCGCTTCCGGCCCTCACTAATGATTCCACAGTTCAAATGAAATCTAAGCACGTGAGTTTCATAGGATTTCAACTATTAGTTTTGCATTATTCATTGAACTCTCCCATCCTAACGACTTTGGAATCAGCGAGCATTAATTCATATACATACAACTTTATTTTAAACTAGCTGGTTCACCCGTGCGTTGCACAGGTTGACTTGAATATACACAAGCACCCCCTCACCCATCACATTTTGGACACTCCTATGGATCTGATTCAAAAAAGTCCAGGTACCCCATTTCACCCCCTCCCCTAAAACACCGCCCCTGGCTCAAATTTTAAAAACTTCAAATAGCATATAATTGAAGTTTTACTGATAAAGACATTTCCCCCCACTCATATCAGTTGTCCAATGACCCCTATAACCGTGAAAAGCAGACAAATATACGGACTGACAGACAGACAGAGGAAAATTGAGAAAATGGTACCATTCGTCTACAAATGAAACGGAAAAGAAACGCGAAATTTTATGATTCTAATCAATGTACAGGCAGGCATCCTTACGATTTAATCAATATAGATAATCTTGAAGAATGAGATTTTTCTATTTGTACAAGTTCTTAATCATTACAGCTACAAATTATATTGTGTTTGTTCAGTTTTGATCCTTGAATAAAATAACAAATATATAAATTGACAACTTCAAATCAAACCTTGATTTGAATGAATCTCATGATTACGAAGTTCCCTCAGCAGTCTGTAGGTTTTGTAGTTACCTTCACTATAACTCGTGATAACTGTAAACCATAGGTTGCAAACTGCTAACATCGTAGTCGCTTAGAAAGAAGGCTATTTTCTTGCTAATAGTTAACTTTTATGAGTCCCTGTTTGAAAATAAGTTGATCAGACATTAAAATGTACAGAAAATCATTCCTTAAATTCATAAATAAAATATATTGTTCGTTATGCCAATGAAATCATTATATATTTCAGGTGGTTATGTACAATGCTCCCTTCTTCACCACGTGGTTTTGTACAAATTGGACAGTTCTGTTTTTCCCTATTTATTTTTTCTGCCAACTCATAGCTAATAAATGTAAGTCTTCTGGTGATATCTTGACAGAAAGTATACGTAATTTCAGAGAAAAAGGGTTCACCATCGGTGAGTATTTCTTATACTGGCACAAAATCATTAATAAACCAATAAGAAATAGTGTAAACACTAAACAGCAGCTGTGAATAATATATTTATTACACGCATGACTATAATTAGATACTTAGTTGCTTGCAACATTTTTAACAATTCGTTTTATTTATATATATATATAATCGGATAAGAATATATAGTATAATATAACGTATAATTTATATACGTTTTATATTGGATTCCAGGAAGATTCATGACAAGGGTGAGCCTTTTTTGTCTACTATGGGTAGCAACGAATTACATGTATATCCATTCATTAAGGATACTGCAAGCTACGGAAGCGATGGCATTGTTTGCCACGAACGTCGCCTGCGTGTACCTTCTTTCTTGGGTTATTCTCCATAAGCAATTCGTAGGTGTTCGAGTAAGTACGATTTGGAATAATTACTGAAATTATTTAAACAATTAAAATGCGCAGATGCGTAACGAATGCGTGATAATTGGAATGATAAATAATTGTATTCATACGAAGTAGAAAATACGTCCACTCAGTCCACTGTGGTGGATTAAACTTAGGTTGCCGAGTGCATGTACGCTTCACCCAAATAAAACTATTGTTTCAAATTTTGCCCGCCAGATTGGTTAGGAGATTTTAGAAACTTTCAAGGCCACGTTTTGCATGTATGATACAACTTCTGAATCCAGCAGCTACAGACACATCTTCTACGAGTACTAATGATAGTTGTTGAAAGCTTTGCGTCCTTATTGCTTTCGATGCAGCCACGGTTAAAAAAAACCTTGCGATTACTCTCAGAAGAAAAATCTTATACGAAGTCTGGTTTGGTAATTGATCACTTATTATTGATCTCCAACCAATCCATAACAATAAAAACGTTTTCCGGGCTGTGTGCCAAAGTACAGACATGAAAATGTCAAAAATATTGTAAAATAGATTAACACTAGTAATTTTGTTTTTTAATTCTACGCCAGCGGGAACTGGCTGGTTAGCCATCCGTTGTCGTGCAGCCTGATATAATCCAGATTTTCTTTTATAAAAATTTTCGTTTCTTGCGTTGGCGTTGTTTCTAATGTTGCTGGACAGTCTTCAAGGTGGGAAGGGCCCATACTTGTATACGAGTATCTAAGTTTTTTATTCTGGAGATCCCAAAACCATTTTTTTTTTCTATCCATCCCACAGACCACTCACTCGCACTACCTTTTATGGTGGTATACCTACTTTGGATCTGAAAGACGATTGAACTTTTCTTCGATAATGATCGATTATGATTATTTAATAATTGAAACTTATTGATGTAATTCTGTTTTAATATCTGGTAATCGTGATGGTAGAAGGTACGAATAAACTCTGCTGTCGCAAAATTACTGTGGTGAGGGGGAAAAATCGATGAGTGAACTTCGACTAAATTTACCTGCTCTTCCCCCTCTCTCAACCACTAAATTTTCAAACTACCATAGGGTTCATATTTTATTCATCTATCTTGTTTTAATTGATTTATTTCAAAGGCTGTCAGTTTTATATATATGATAATCGAGTGTAAATAGTTTGGTTTATTTGAATTTTGTATGCTAATGCTGAAATATTAAACATACCTGCAACCTTATAACTCTATCAGTTGAATACCTTTTCCATTTGGATTTAAACTCAGGAAATTATCGTGGAGTTAGAGGTAAAAGTACCCAAGTCACAAATTCAACACGTGGGAAAATCAAATGGAGAATATTATGATTATTTAACTGTTGTTATTATTGGTGATCAATATCATCAAACTATGTATCCAACCTAAGAAAATAATCATATTTACCAAACTAACTTTTGAAATTTTAATTTGTTTTTTGCACAATATGAATTTACCTCTTCGGTACTTTTACCTCTAACCCGACGTTATTATGCCACAACTTGAAAATTAAATCATGCAAGTGTTTTTTTTATGCACAGAAATGTAATATAATATAATAATGAACAAATGTTTTTTGAACACAAGAATTTCTCATGAACAGAAGTTATAAATTAAGTTAAAACTATCCGTTTCCTTTTTTTTTTTCCTTCTAGCCTAATGAAATTTTAGTAGATAGGCACTTACTTACTATGATGGGGCTAACTACTGACGTTTTGATGGAGTTTTATATTTACTTTAGAAAAAAAGAAAAAAGTCTCTATGATCACTCTGAATGGGGCATTTTCATGGTTATTTTTTATTTACTCAATAGAAAGGTCAGAGCGAGAGCTTTCCAAAAAGGTATAATTTGACGGGAATCTGACCAGTAAAACTGTTCTTGAAATTAATTTGCTCGATGAAAATGCAAATCCTTGTAACCAACATAACGCACTACTTCTTTCCGACTTTGCTGATGTAGCTTCGAAGATATATAGATCATCCCTTATGATTTTCATTACATTCGAAGCAATTATTACTCTGAAGAACATAATTTGCTTATGTACCAAACTATATAATATTTGTTTTATATCAAATTTGTAAATCTTGTTATACTTGGGAAAATTGTAAATATCTTCGGGTGCAACGAATTATTTTTTTTCAGAAAATTCAAAGAATAGGTACCAATTTGGATTTGTTTTCCTACAGATAGTGGCTGTGATTCTATGCGATATGGGCACCGCTCTCCTTGCTTACATGGATGGCATCACAAGAAGCCCAACGCTCAGTGGTGTTGTCTTAGCTGCAGCGGCTGCTGCTGGTTCAGCAGTTTATAAGGTAAGATCTAATTATAACTTCCAATAGACAGTGTTCCAGCTCTATTCAAAACGCCTACATTTACAAAATCTCTCCTAAAATTACTTAACATTCGTTAGGTATTCAATATAAATAAATATTGTTTACCTGAAACAGAATAAATAAAATTATTCGATTAAAAGTTAATAATTATAATTAATAATTTTTTATTATTTTGATTAATTTATTTTTATTGTTGAGTGGTTAGCTAGACTGGGAGCTAGTCGTTCATGATCAGGAAATTTTCCGTTCATAAACTGGCAAATGGCTCTTTTTCATCATTTGTCTTTTCTGTTGATTATGTACACTATGAATCTGAATTTTCTTATATAATTTCGATTCCTGAATTGATTTTGAAGCACTTGGGGTTGGAAAAACGGAAAAATATTGAATAGAGCCTTGAGTATGTTTTATGAAGTTCTAACGGCTACTCCTTAATCGTTCACCCACTGGAGAGGTCACCCTATGTAAGTTCTTAATAAAATCCCACTTCTGATGTCCACCATAGGTGTAGAAAATGAATAAATTCATTCAAAGCTAGACGTGTATTTCACCAATACTCACAAACAACTTTTGTCCTTCCCACCTTGAGCTCCGGCCTAAGTATCTCTTAGTTCACCCCTCAGTACTACCAACTAGAGAAGGACCCGACACAAACCCACTACATTATATAGGAACCTACATAATTAGTTTTTATTTAAAAAGAGTATATGCTTATACATGAATAGGAGAATGTATACCACTCGTTTCAAGTATTTATTATATAATATCGATATATATCGAACGGATACCTATTCTTTTTGATTTATATTTAGGTTGGCATCGGATTCCATATTATCTAGTAAGCTCAAAGCAACAACACCGTGGATCTATCATATTATTTATTTTTTGTATCTGACCAAAGATAATGCCGTGGTGCAGTACATTCTAAAAATTAGTACGTACTTATATTGTAGGTACTCACATTATATCTTCCAATTTTAGGACAAAAATCCACATTTGTGTGCTTAATGGCACAATTTTTGACGAAGGAATGTCAATAGATTGGGTTTTTTTATCATAAATAATTTATGAATTTAATTAAATATTTTCAAGAGAGTAGTTCCAAATGTGTCCTCCACGTTTCAGGTTCTTTTTAAAAAAGTGATCGGAGACGCGAGTTATGGCCAGGTGGCGCTTTTTTTCTCCCTCATTGGTCTTTTCAACGCTATGTTTCTGTGGCCCGTGTGTTTAGCGCTGTATTTCATGGGCGCCGAAATAATTGTATGGGACTACATACCATGGCCTCTTCTTCTAGCTGCTAGCGGGCTATCGCTAAGTAAGTTTCATTTCCAATATGATATAAAACTGGATAACAATCTACGAAATTTGTATTTATTTCTAGTTATTCGTGGGTAACTGAAGAATATAATTATTGGACATCATTGGATGGTTTATCTTCTATCATTATTTTCTTTCCGGCGAACTAATCTTGTCTGGTCAATCATCCGACGATTATTTATTCGATTTTATGAAAGGAAACTCGATTGAAATCGAAACAGGGCGTTTTAAATAAAAATTTCGTTTTGAGTTTTTGTATTCTATGAATGGGCAATGAATTGGATCCTTCCCCTAGTTATTCCGTCCTTTTGTAGCTATGCATTACAGGAACAGAATTGCATAATTTTGTATCAAATTTGATATCATGTTCAGTTTTACTACTTACATCTACATTGATAGATTACACGATGCACATTTGTTTTGATGTTAGCTTTTTCCAACAATATTTTATTGACAATCGTACCTCTCATGCTAGATCATTATGGTTGTTCTGGCAAACGCCCATCTATTAGCCGAGCGAATGAGTTGCCCAGAAAGCGTAAATAATATATAATGTTGTCACTATTGACTTTTATTTAAAGTAATTTAAGAATATCATGGTTTTTGGATCCTTGGGAAGATATCTAAACGAATTCTATGAAAGTGTTGTACCTACCAATGAAGGTATCACTAAATTAGTATTGTGTTCCATAATCATGTTTTAAAATATTTTGCCCGCGATTGTCAATTGCAGAGAACAGCGGACGATAAATGCATTAGCTACCTACCTTTTATTGCTAAAAAGTGAGGAGTAAAAATGTATGGTGCTTGGCTTCTCCCAACTTTCCCATGAAGTGGTTAACATTCATTGGTTCTACTGGGGTTGTTTCTTCATTATCTATAAAAACTGTAGATCTTTCTCAGAGATCGTCTTTGCCAGTTACGAATACATAAACAAATTACAAATAGTTTCATTAAGCGAACCCCGATAGACAGAAGATGACGATGAGTTTGGATACAAACCCATATTCTGAGGGATATCTAGGAATGAATTTTGAGGATGATTATATACCTAACTTTAGTTAAGTCCCTTACTTATCCCTTCGGGGCTTTGGGAAAGTAAAATTGAACCTCTCATTTAGTACATACTGATTAAAAGTTTTAAAAATTAACAAAATTATAATATCTCTATTTGAAGGGTGTCAGGTATAATATTCAGATTTTTTTCAAAAATAATGTTCTCACTCAGTACTCACAGTAAAATAATGGGCTTGTTACGAAGCAAGCATGTTGTGGGCTTATTGAAAAAGAAGAGGTTGTTTAGAGATGGTAGTTATGTAGAATAGATAACAGCATACCATTGGTGTATAATTGTATGTATGTACTATGGGTTGAGCAGGTTCGAGTAAAACCCCAAATTTGGAGTGACGTCATGTGAATTTGAGGGTGTACGCTGCGGGCCATGACGAGCGAGCAGAACTGTCCGTGTCTGATGTACTTATCCATTTTAAAAAAATGTATAAATATATTAAAAAATTAAATTAATAAATACAAAATAGAAAAATCCCTCCAGTTACATATTTCAAGATCACGGAATTATTTTAATGGTGAAAAGCCATACCGTTGTTTTTCATTCCTTGCTTGAAACAATGTTGATTTAGCTCATTGCCTAATCCTAATACCTTTTACAAGATCACCGTATTGATGCTGGCGCTTCAGATTTGGACTCAGTCCAAATAGTATACAGTCCAAAGTAAATCACGAAACATAGATGCACTCTACATAAATATTTCTCTGGTTTGTAAAGACGTGTTTCCAGTTTGCTCCCAGAACCAGTGGGTTCCAAAACATTTTCTTCATGTTGTTACCATAACATCCCCTTAGCCCTTTTGATCGTTGGGTATCCTTGGTAAAGTAATAAACTGATCAATTTATGATAAAATCTTTAAATTATCGTTCAACTGAAATACGGCGAACATGAAATACTTTGAAGCAGCTCTATGCGACCCTGTGGGAGCCACAGGTTGTTGGTGGATTGCGGTTATGGTACCCATGTTGTAGAGCTAGACTGTCGGTATAACTGAATGCTTATCACATTGGTTCTTATACAAAACATAACTCTTACTTCTTATTTTCAGTCGCCAATCTTTTGGGCAACTTCGGTGTTGCCTGGACATACGATTTGTTTATAACGCTGGGCCTCATAACGGCAGTTCCCGTCTCAGCAGGTAAAGGCTTTTAAACTGAGTTTTGTCTTTATTTTGATGAAATAAATGTGAAACCTAGAATTTGGCACACAAAACGAGCTAAAAATTAAAAAAAGAATAAAAAAAATTATAAACAATAACAAAAATTCTTAAATCCACCCTTTTTGTTAAATATTTTATGTAATGAACCTCAACCTTTAGTCAACCAAGAAGAGAAAAGATTAACACTTCCAAAAAATTGCGGTCTACGTTCCAAGGCACGTAGATTCCAAAAATCAAGTACCCTCACTGCTCTTCCACAAACATTTTCGACTACTGACGCCTTCCATGAATTTTCCCTTTACAATGATAAAACTTATTGTATTGATTTAGAAAAAATATAATAATAAAATCTATATCTATAAAAATGTTATGTTGGTTTGTGTATTCTTCAAGATCTCAAAAATAATTTCACCGATTGTATTTATCTGATAAGTCCATTTCTATAAAGCTTGGAATTATCCCTTCAAACTGTTGAAACCAGTAATTCTTCCCCTCCGTTCACTTCATCTGATTAGTTATTATCCCCCTTCACTTCGCTTGAACTTAATTGGGTGTAACTCCAGCACCCTTTCCTTTCTCTCGACCAATGGGATTCAATCTCCTTTCACCTGAGACAATATAAGCTGTGTCCTTTCTAACGTGTGTTCAGTTATTATTTGTTACTGATGATGGCTTAACCGTCGAAATCGATTTAATATTGTAACTCTTTATTTTTTTGTGGAAATAGACAACGTTTTTCACTAACTTCCGTTTCTCCATACTTACTCCTTCATCGAGAACTCGGCTTCCCCTAACGACGTCGCCTAAGTAAACAACTTTGTAATTGAGGAAAATCCGACATGCTTCGATCTTTTATGTCGATGTTGATGGGGTGGGTCCAAGCGTAAAGAACTTATGATGTATAATTCAACGATAAACAAACGATTTAGGGTTGAGTCGAGAAGTTTGTATTCGAAAACATAGAACAACGAAAATTGATATTAAAACACTTTATTAACTGATGCAATGTTGGTCAAGAAGAGTTTTAACGTAGCTAAGGTTATATTGAGGTGGAAGAAACGAACACGCTTTTACCAGTACCTATTGCTAAAAAACCGAGACCAATATTTCTTTCCGGGGGAAAAAAAACGGCGCTTCGGACCCACAGTTACCTTTATTTTCATACTTCAAATGAAATCATTGAAACACAAAATATCTTTTAGCTCATGCGTTTCACATAAACCCGTGAAACCCGCATATATAACAATGACTCAGATTTTGCGGTGTATCTTATCACTAGATGTCAAGTTGTTTTATTTATTTATCACGAGCGCCATATTTGAAACCTCCTCGTCATAAGCTTTCATTTGAGCCCTCACACGAAAAATGCGTATTTTACCCCCCCCCCCCCTCTTAGACATAAGCTTTCATCTATTCATATAGATGAATAATAATAATTATCAGAAATTAACAAGCAGTTGCAATCATGTTCACAATATCAATTATTGAGAATGATCACCTGAGTGTAAACAGTTATTCATATAACTGCTCAGTAACTCAGCTTGTTGGCCACGCACTTCGCACTAGCTAACATGATATGGGATATGGTTGGATAAATCGAGAGCTTCCGAACGAATGGTCAACAATTTTGTGGGATGAAAAATGACGAAGTATTTTTTCTCTAGCTACGACTCGGTTGTAAGCGGAAATCATCAGTAAGCTGTTGCAACACATTATCGTTACCCAAAAACGCTACATTTTGTTAACACAAAACGTTTCGTTTTCGGTTGGAGATGCCAAGGCTTAAACACATCTGTGTTAAAAAAACGAGAGCTAAATATTCTCTCCTGTTCACCCAAACGAGTTGAAATTTGATAGGGTGACGCTCTGGGACATGAAGAGTCCAATAAAATGATGGGCTCTTTCCTGATCAGCTGAGTGAGCTAAATTCTCTCCTTTTCAACGTAGGAATGTGAATTGCCTCTCTAGGATATAAAGAGACGAAAGCTATGAAGCCCCAGTCTTTGTTATTACCGTAGCTAACACACTTCTTGAGATGCCTTTTCCCTGGTGGTGACGAGAAACATCTTGTTTTGACAAGCTCTATTATCTCATATTAATTAACCTAATTAATTCATTCGGGTTGCGGATAAATAGCTCAGCATTCATCGACCGCACCTCACGCACGCAGTCATCTCACTGCTCTCAGAATTTCATCCACACTTAGTCAAACAAAAACAAACAATACCACAAATTTTATTCATAAGCAACTCAGTACGGGATAGATGTCTGAAGTAGAATCGGTACGCCAGCTTTCATGGACACACGTGATAGTTGCGCGCAGGATTGCAAAGGTTATTCTTGCGTGAATCCATATTCGCACCACACCTAGTAGCCGTCCCCAACTATTTTACTCAATTGCTCAACCAGAACCTCCACAAAACTGTCCATTTGTGGTGCATAGTGCTCATCAACGCGCAAACTTGTGTACTTCCTCTTTTTTTCTTCTTCTGCTGCTATGAAAGCTACTACTACTGGTCGGGAAATATAAGAGAAAGCGTCAGTGTTCATGACACGTACATCAAATAACGAATCCCTTGTGGTTCCCACACCCCTCAGCAAGCTGAATCCCACATGAACTCGACAGGTTATCCATTTTCCTCTGAGATTATTTACATTAAATCATAACTCCTCGAATGGAGGGGGCACCAAATTTTTACAGTGGCTGTTCATAGGGTTAGTTATAAAAGGAAATTAGTCCTACACCGAAGGGGGCCGGAACTTTTGATTGCCACTCAATTTATTTTGAAAAACATGCGATATCCATGGAAATACCTCCATTAATAACGTACTACTGGCTCCCAATACAATATTTTTTTAATGAAAAATTCCTGGAAAATATTTATATTTTTCTTAACACAGAAGGTAGGTAGACCATATAAATTCCAATTTTGAAATTGACGAGGAGAAAACTAAAATATCTACTTAACATGTAATAACCGGAAAATGAGAAAAATTAATTTTTTATCCTGACAATGACTCGAATAACTGTGTTGCACATAGAAACGAGTTGAGTAACTCATCTGCAATGCGTCAAGAATGAATAACGAGAGTTTTAGGGTTGGCAAACAATGATGAAAACTAATCGTGCTCTTCTCATTCATTCATATTTATGATTTGTATATTCTATTCTTATCCATTCATTTTCTTTCCAGCCCTAGATGTTGTCTTCTACCATTCACAATTCTTCGGCATGAAGCTCGCTGGCATGATTCTCATCTCCATTGGTTTCTTCCTCGTCATGTTTCCAGATAACTGGCCCACATACATAACCCGCCTACTCAGGTAATGTCTCAATCCCGCATTCCTTTATCGATTAAGGGAATAACTGGTAGTGTATATATTTCATAATTCTCTATTATGAATCTTTTTGGTAGTGCATCTTACGTTTTTTCGATCTACTGAAACTTTCTTCAAACTATTTTCACCACATCAAGCTTTTTCCGATTTATTCATTTATCTCCGACTAATGCACATTGTTACTTCTTTTGGTGAGTTGTTTTCCAAGTTTTTCTATTCTGCTTCTCAGAATGCGAACACCAATTCAAATGACTCTATATGAAATTGATAACATACTCGTAAAACTAAAAGATAATCGACCGAATCTTAAGGGTTACGGGAAAAATAGTCTTTTTTTTTTAAAGCAAGTTATGTGTTATCTACCTAAACCAAGAGTTTGGTCCCAATGTGTTCTGAATCCATTCTGAAAATCCCTTGTCAATACCCCACTCAGTTATCCACTCTCTGCACTATGATTGGGTAAATTGTTATTCATCAATAACCTTTCAGGTACATTTGTATTATTCATTATTTGTAGCGCCCATTTTAATTGAATCAGAACTTGTTGAAAATCCAGTTTACATTGGTATACCTATGTATACCGGTAATGCATAGAACCTATATCTGTAAATGCTACACACAGTAGGAGATAATTTTAACACCCAACAGGTACAAATACCTACCATAAACTATATACAATTAACACGTATTTTCCTTTATATTTGATGCATAATTCTAATACTGCATGGCGCTTTACCAGAGTAACATTGAGTAGCGGTACAATAAGTTTTGAATACAACTCAAACCCCTAAAACTTCCCATAACGGCGCTTTTTTTTTCTTTGAAAAGATTCAGTCGATGCCTATTCTTAATTAGAATTTCTTTCTTGTATATAACTACATAAATTCAATTATTTAGTCAATTTAACGGTTCACTTTTTTCTTTAATTTTTTTTTAATTTTATAAAGCTTGTGGTAGCAATAGATTGAAGTAGCAAATCATGGGAATCTACGAGCAGATTTCCTCTACAAAGATTTCAAATTTCCTATACCTTTATTTATTTTATTCTTCAAGTACACTTACCTAACAACTTTTTTATTTTATTTTGATTTTTTTCTTTTGATTTTGTAAAATGCCTACCAACATGTTTCCGTAAGGTAAATTGAGTCCTAACATAATAATACCAACACTAAAATTAACAACAATAAGAAGACATGCGACTCTGCGCCACTTGGTTTTGATGAAATTCTCGTGACGTGTCAAAACATTAAGTAAGTATTAAAACTAGTCTTTTCTGTGAGTTCCTACACAAAGCACGTCAAAATACTCAGAGTACCGTCAGGACCAGTACAGACATAAGATGCCGTAACGGGAAGATGGATACGGCAAAGCTCGACTTTTGTGAGTGCTGTGGTATTCATGATTCCAAAATTTCGGGAACCATTTCTTGTATCCCTATCCTCACTAATCAGGGCCAAACATTTGTGAAAAAAATATGGAAAAAATCATGTTCTTATCTATGACAAAAGTTACAATCATGCAGCACACCCAAATGAGAGAATTTCCTAATTTTCCGTAGTATTATTATGTTGAATAGTTTTGAGCTTCGAGCATTTTCTGTGCAAAGAAATGAGGAAACATCTTCCAAATAATATTCTGCAGTACAAACAAATTTTTGGACTTTCTCAACTTTTTTCTGTTTTTCCGAGTTTTTAACAAATTTTAATAAAATTAAAGGACAATTTTCAGCACAATTTTTCGCATACATTTTTTAGTGTATATGATTCATAGTTGATAAAAAAATTTAGAGTAATACTATGCTAAAAGTATACATTTAACTTTTTTGCCTTTTTAGTGATTTCTTGCAGCACGCTTTTTGGAATTTGATAATTTATTGTCCTTAAAAAGTGATTTCAAACAAATTCATCCTTTCTTTAGAAATACTTGTTGATTTTTGGTGGAAGAAAGGATTTTTTAAATCTCATTTAGGGAGATTTGTCTGTAGAATAACGCACACGTACGAAATTATACATACCTAATATATGGAATAGTATTAAAATCTAGGAATCGTTTTAGAATGAATCGAAATGGATTTCACTGAAGAAAATTATGGAAATTTGATTAAAACCGTTTTCGGAGAATAACTATTACCATCACTAATGTTTCATTTTCTCCAAAATTTCGTTTATTTTTAGTTTATTCTTTGCCCGCTTTTACACCATGCATTCATTTCACACAGCTGGCTACAATGGTCCTGAAATTCAACTTAATTAGGCATTTTAACTAACCGTAATTGGTAAAAATATTTAAATGTTCAAAAAACAGTTCCTATCTAAATATTTGTTGAACGAGTTTCGCTGAAAATGCTTTGTGTAGGACTTTCACAATAAATTGGTGAGCAGCAATTTTTGAATTCTTTGCCTCACCCAAAATACCTTAAGAGGTTTCATCATGACCAAGTCTTCTAACGAATACAATTTTGCAGACAGCCATGTTTTATTTATTCCAGAAACATCATCCTTCTGACCCACAGTGCGAGGTGAGTGTGGTAAAAGAAGGGTCTATTTGATGCATGATGTGCCTGCAGCATGCACCGTGTCTCACATGAATACACAAAAATACACTCTTCTCAACACTTGGCATGAACACAAGGTTTGCACTACATCATTTTACAGTTCAATATTTTCAACTGCGTTAGTATGTTGAAGGCTAAAATAGAAGTACTAAATGGAATCCCTTCTAAACCGACATAAAAGCCATCACAATGCCACATGAAAACGCAGGAATAACAATACCTCATATGCAATAGCACTTTGGATGTGACAGAACTTGATATGTGAGTTAGGTGTGGGGTAGGTGAGCATTTAGTAGTAATCTGAGTATGAGGATGAGCCATTGATGTAATGCAAAATTCATCATAAAAACTCAATTCTTATTAAGAAACAAAAGTTAAACAGTTGTTAATCTCAATTGAAATAGTTTTACTATACAATGAACATAAAAAATCTGTCCTGGAGTAGAACGGTAGTCATAATAATCATTCAATTTATAGTCACTTCAATTTCGGTAGGTAAATTGAGATTATCTTCTAGAATTGCTTTCTCCAAATCCAAATGAAGTTTTTCGAAACTCTTCTTGAACTAACATCTGCTGGAAAAAATGTTTATACTCGCATTTAGAGTTTGTAATCGTAAAAGATGGAGTTGCTGTTCCCCAACATAGGGAATAATAATTTTTTCTAAACAAATTGTACAACAATGGGCAGTTACTTCATTTTTCCCCTTGTGAAATAATAATAATTGTTGAAATAAAAATATGAAAATAATAATAATTGCGTAGTGAATAGTCACAATTGTAATCCAAATGATCAAAACGTCACAACCGACACAAAACCAATGATAACCGTGTGTTTTGAAATTCCTGAAACCTTACTGCACTACCTGACCCAGCTTTTGGAGGCACTAAATTGATCTATGGACTCAAAATTTTACATTTATCGTAATTTAAAAACTAAATTTTTTCTATTTCATCACTTTTTGCACAAAACACAATACCTATATCAACGATAGGACGAAGAAAAGATAGAAATAGGGAACTATATGTTGTTTGACAAACAATAATATGGTGTGTAATTTTGAGCCGGATTATTAAAATTTTATTAGAATACCACTAGAGACACGAAGCTAACCATGCCAACCTCCCGCTTCGAGTATAGACGCACACATCTTGCACAACGGTATATTCCGTACATTCTTTCTCTTATATTACCAACAAGTAGTCAATAATTCAATTCGCTGAAATATTGTTTTCCTTGGAAAAAGAAAACGAAACAGGATGATGACGTGGGTGAGGGGGTATCTTATACATAATTTTTACCAAGCCAAAGAGTAAGTCATGTAATTCATCAAAACTTTTGGATTAATATGGTGAAAAATGTGAAATCAACGTTATTTATAAGTTTCATTTTCATCACTCGATAATCTACAAATCTGAACTTTTTAAAAGTGCTCTAGTCTCAGGGTATCTATCAACCATTCAAACTGAAAATTCTCCAGATCCATCATTGACTAATTTACTTCTGATTAGATTGTACATCAATTAGTTTGGTCTTTCATAAAGGATGAATTGCATACACACTCCTTGATTGGTTATGTGACTTACCTATTATTTCGTTTCTACTAAGGCCACTTTCTCACGGGGAGACTTACGTCTCTTGCTCCTATAGGGAAACCTTTTCCGCTCCTATCACCCCCGTCCTTTCAGACGGGGAGCTTTTACGTCTCTTGTGAAAGAGACGTTTCCTCGCCTACCTACGCCTATTCACATAGGAATCCATCTTCGCTTTTTGTCCATTTTAGTCATCGCCAGAATATACATACACAGTTAAATAGGCCATCACAAGTTCTTTGCTTGAGAACCATGGATAACACGCGAGCTGTAGACATGTACCTTCTCTACTGTCAATGCAAACTTCGGCAACGGAAATTAATGCTGACGTTCTAGAATGTTCTGAGTTCATCCCATACCTAAATAACGCGATGAAGTAGGAGTTTTGGCTAACTTTACCAAGAACTTCTACGGAATGAAAACAAATTCTTCGATTATTTTCGTATGTAATCTGCATCAATAGATGAGCTACTTGATAAGGCGATATATTCAGCTCAAAAAAACTGACAGAAAATAATGGTTTTTTCCCCCTTTTTTACGATGAATCCCGACACCATCTCATAATATCAATATTTCTCAATTTATGGGTATCTTATTTCCATTTTCTTCTTCGTTTTTGGATTCAGCTTTGAATAGTTTTTAAGAACATACGGTTTTCATATTTATCAACACCATTCAGATTCTTTTATTAAAAACCAAACGTTGAATTTATTATTTCTATTTAGGTATATCCATTTATTTATTTCGTAAATTGGGCTGATTTTTAAGAATTAGCCACTCTCTCGAAATTAATCTTGGAGATCGTCTATTTTTTCTTTAATTCCAAATTTCTAAAAGAAATAACGTTTTAAAAAAAAGTTCCAGTATGAGCCGTATGCCGTGAGCCGACATGATCGTATGAGCGAATTTTCGTAAATTATCGTACTTTTTTATGTCACATTGTTTTAAAAATTGAGTATTTTGAGTGAAAAGAAATTGTTAACTACCAAATTTATAGCGAAAATTCTCGTTCTAAATAATAATCTGAAATCCAAAAAGAGATTTCAGATTTTTGACTTTTATGCCGTTTTTATAGATTATTTAGTATATTTTAATGAAATTCAAGTACATTTTTCAGCATAATATTGTACATCAATTTTTGAATGTTTTATTTTATAGCTAATAAACTTTATTTGTACAATATTATACTAAAAAATATAAATTTAAATTTTTAATTTTTATTTTTAGTGATTTTTCAGCACTTTGTTTGAAATTTGACCAATTTAATGTGCTCAAAAAATGCTGACCAACAAACTTGTCGTTTTGTTTGGAAAACTTGATTTTTTTGGAGCAAGAACAGAATTTTTATCTCAATCCGAAGGAGAGTTATCGTCTGGAAGGACATATATATATGAAAAAGCGTTAAACTCTAGGATTCGTTTCAGAATGTCTCAAAACGGATTTCAACAAAGAAAATTTTCGAAAATTTTGATTTTAAAATTTTTGGAGCCATTGCAATAGCTTCATTTTCTACGAACATTCGCTAAAATGAGTTATGAGTCTGATTGTTCAGCATTTTTACCTTTCCACCCTGCATACATGTAAATTGGATCAAGTTGAAATTTCAACTAATTCAGGACAGATTGATATTTGTTCGATTTTACACTCAACCAAACGATAAATCGAAATTTTGACCACAATTTTAAACCAAATTTGTTCAATTTAGACTGTATGCAATATCAAAGTAAGTCACAACTTGTAACTTAAAATTTTCTTGAAACTAATATAGTAATAACAATAATAATAATAATAATAATAATAAGCCTGCTCAGTAGTGATACACACTTTTAAATTAGATCAAGTTAAAATTGCACCTTACAAACGATTTTGCATTTAACCAAACGACGAATCAAAATTTTAACTAATGTCAATTTTTAACTTTTAACTTTAATGCCGTGAAATGGGGGACAGGAGCAAATAGGAGGCTCCACTCTGTTCTGCATTTTGAGGGGGCCGCGTCTCCTGGAGCCTTTTTTGCTCTCGCCCTTCGTATGAAAGCTCAATTGGACTCTTCGCATTTAGGCGTTAAGAGCCTTCCTCCCGTTCAGGAAAGAGAGCCCTCCCCGTGTGAAAGGAGCCAAATGCGGTACAACAACATTAATCAGGAGAAAAATACTCTTGAGTTTAATAGAAAACAATCATTTGTTTCTATACAACCGCAATAAAATCTACATACCGTAATCCGCAGCTATAGCAATGAAATAAGATAATTTTTGTGATACCAGTCACTGTCTACTAAGTGCGCAAGGTCTAAAGTCTAATCTTGGTTTAGGTTAGATACCCGGAGTTTAATTGGTGATGTGAAAAACGACAAATGAACTTCATAAAAATGGCTGTTGAGTTAGGTACCCTACAAATCACATAGACACATAGACAAATCTCTTTCGTAGGGCCAATGATATCTGGGCGATTCTTAAAAAAAAAAAAAAAACCGCAAATTTTGGGTCTGGTAATTTTCTGGTAGCGAAAAATCTGAAGAAAAAAATCTGCAATAGTTGTGGGTGACTGGATAGAAGATTTTAATGCGATTTTCCACCCCAAATATATTTTTAAACGAAATACTTAAATTTTCATTTGGGCTCGAAGATAAGAAGACGGCCACGGGCACGATTTTTATAGCGTTCGCATTGCTAAAAGGACTAAAAATTAACAAACTTCTCACTCCTAGCCATCAATATTGAATTTTTAGATCACCATAACAAGTGATTGGTATACGAAAAATTCGCTCATCAGTAAAAATATTAATGATTTGAAGGAACTTGAAGAATAGTGCAGGTCAATCTGATTTTTCGAGGGATCATAATCTTCAAACTGAAAAAGAAAACAAAAAATGTCATGAGAGTATAAAAGTTAACGAATTCCTTAATTGCGCAAGATAAACGCCTACTAATTACATAGCCTCGCTCCGAATGGTTGTTACCCAATTCATCATAATGTAGAAGCCCTCAGACTATTTTTTTTTTTTTTTTTTTTTTTTGACAAGTTCTAAATAATATCATCCTGTTCGAAGTACTCGTAAGCCACCAACTAACACTTAACGGCTTAATTTCAAAGTACTTTTGTCACACTATTAATGTCCATAAATAATTATTCTTTCAAATTGTACATACCAACTAATTATTACATAGACTTCCAGTGAGTGGTAGGAACCAAATTTGTTATACAGAACTTCTCCAATAACTTTTATCCAAGTTTAAAATAATCACACTTTGGTAAAAATAAGCCATTAACTTTGAACATCTTATTTTGAAATTATTAATAGCATCATAACTACATAATCCTTCAATTTCGGTTCAATTCTCATCCCCGTGTCTCTATCGGATTTTGGGGATTGAGTCACGGGGGTGACGCTGATGGAGTCATGGAACCGAGATATCTGAGTTTGAAAGCTTTTCTACAGGGGAGAAAACTCGGAAGGACACACGCGAAATACCACAAGCCTTAGACTTCATCAATCAATAAATCTAAACAAAAAACATAACTTTAGAACGAATGTTATTTTCTTAGAATTGAGACATAAACATACGGGCATGTGACTAATAAACATACGCACCTGGTGCTGATTCATGGTCCAGGGCTAAGAAAAAAATACATTGCTGCCAAATGATGGGAACTCTTCCCCGCCAAAAAAACCCTTTTGGTGTGATCAGAGAGGGGCCTGTTCATTGAGCCACGGTAACGAAGTCGGAATCATTGACGAAGTTCAAAGTTCTACTGGTTGATTTATTAAACTTCTTTCATTGCAAAACAAATGTTTTTGCATTTAAAGCAAACCATCCTAAGGAATTTTTAGAAGTTTTGTTGCATTCCCACTCACCATGACATTGTAGGAACCGGTAGAACCCACAAAAACGTGATTTGAAAGGAGCACGGGGTTGAGATTTTGTTCGGTTGAACGAGAAAACATTCTTCAATGTACAATGCAATTCATCTTTATTTTCATGAGTACGAAAAAAGGGCGGGAAACGATGTCAAAAACATCCACTCGGTTTCTCTAAGATAACTAGAACCACAGTTATGGGCTCTGAACGATAAATTTGCGGTTTTCTTCTTCTTTTTTTTAGAATCACCCATCTACGGTTTTATGTAATTTACCTAACACAAAATTTTAACATCTGAATTGATTTTTGTTCTCAATTTAAATTTTTTTTAAGCGAATGATTAAGCAGCGCTTATTTTGTTTATAGACGTCTAGTAGCGTGTTATTGTAGCTCTAGCTGTTGAATGTTAGAAGTAGATCGTCAAATTTGCTGCAAGACAATTAGTTAAAATTGAAATTCATACAGGTGACAACAAGGCATCTTGTGTCCAACGAAAATGCGAGTTAACCTTATCGATATTCTTGGTTCAAACTTTTTTTTATAAACTTGTAGGAGCTTGAATGAAAATAGTTCATACTGTTCAGTTTTGAAAATGCTTTTCCATACAGTCAATGCAGAATAGTATTGTCATTAGTTTCGAATTAATACGTACTAAATTGTGGGGAAAAAATCCCTAGTTTTTACCTAATTAATTCGTAGCGTATAAATAGACAAAAAGCAAAATGATACGGGAGTATACAGTGTGTCCCACATTCACCCTCAAATTCGAATTCAGTGGTTTAGATCATCCCGGTTACCGATTTCCAGCTTAAAGTCCTTATCAGTTTCCCATAGAAGCGGAAAGTATTACGCGAAAAATCAGGGACGTTATTATTTTTAAAATAAATATGAAAATACCCGCAGAGAACACCGAGAGTATAGATGGCAATATTAAAATCATGCTGCCAGAAAGATTATTTCGTGTAACTCCGCCACCAAAATATGATCACTCTCACGTTAGCTTCTTTTTTATATGTGGGCTTAAACAAGGTCCGAGACACGAAGTTTCGCAACGTTTTCAGACATGGAAAGATTAGATCTACGATGATGAAATTTGAAACGAGGCCTGCTTGAGATAGAATATAATTCAATAGAACAGGTAGAAAAACGTTCCCCACCCTGATCAGCTGAGGGAGCATCGCGGCTAATTTATTTTCTTATAATCAGCTTTATGATGGTTCCTTCAACTCCCCAGAAATACGGAAGCTCTTCGTTTTCATGTATGTGGGTAACATTTCTCCTAAGAACTTTCGTGTAGATTTCAATAAAAAGAGGCGAATCATAAATATTTCTCACCTTATTGGTGGAAGAAAACCATACAAGTAAGAGTGAAAATGGAATTAATGCGACTGTGTCCGTACTATGATGGGCTTCACGATACTACTACTAATATGTACCCAGAATCATCCCTTGTTTGTATAATGGAATTGAAACGCCATTAGTTTCAAAACTTCTAAATTTAAATTCGTTAGAAAGTACCCGGCCTGAACGAGGGTAACAGATCCCAAGATTAAAGCCTTGATATATTTTCATCCATCAATTTAGTTTTTATTTTTCATTGAAAGTGTCATTTTCATAACAAGTTTACAATGGATTGAAAATTTGCGGAAGCGACTTTTAAGAAAGATTTCTCCTAGATTTATTCTTGGGGCAACCTGAATAGGACTGAATAGGAACTTCAACTATTTCCATAGAAAAATGTGTATATATCAATGCACATTCGTGTCATTGTAAATGAGCATATGACTTGATGTCCAAGAAATCTCTTAGATCATGGATATGTTTGGGATGAGAGGAAATCAACACCTTTCAGAAAATAGTCACTACCTTGTTTAATACTCGCCTTCAGTGTCGTTCGAGTTGATAACTTTAAAATCGAACGATCGAAGACTAAAATTTATGTCAACAAGAACATTATGGCTTTGTCCCAAATACTTCATCCATTACAGTAAATGCGTATAAATACGTCGTAGATTCCTACTTCGCTATCAAGTTATTGCTTCCGAGTCATCCAAGGTTATGGAAGCAATATTCACTTTCGAGAGATAATAACTTTTTCGCCGAAATCAAAATTTCCAAATGTATTTTATGTTTTCGACCATCACAACAACTTTTGTTTCATATCTGTGTGTGTCCACAAATCCGTGTAAGAAGCTCAATTTCCAACAGTTTCCATAAGATTTTGATAACATTTTCACGGAATGTCCGGGGTAGGATGTGAGCAGTTCTCATCAGTTTCATTGCTCACAAATCAATACTTCACTCTGCGCATGTGCTAACGTAAAATCCATCAACCCATCGTTTTTTCACGGCCTAGTTGTCTGATCTAGCCAAAATTCGGAGGGTAGTTAGGAAATGACGAATTGATTATCCCAAATTTGTTCCATCACGACCGTGTCATTAGTAGCTGCTGCGCATGCGGGATCCATACATCCTTGAAACAAGTACAACTTCTGGAGTTTTCATCCATTTCCGATTAAATTGTGGAATTGATTAACTTTGATACGAAATACGGATTCGAGGAATCTTTGTGCTAAGCCCAACTCGGCAGACGTTATTTTTCATTTTTTTCATTATTTAAACAAATATACATTTACTAAAGCGTAGGTATCTATAAAGATCTTCAAGGAGATTTTTTCTTTGTGGTTATAAAACCGTTTGCTGTTTTTAATGTCAAGGTTTGTAGTCGTCTGTGAACTTCGGTCTTTTCTTTTCCGATTTTCTTACAATGGTAGAAATGTCTTCGATCCCAAAACTGAGAAATCTGAGAGCCTTCCTCGAAACAATTAGTAATTAATCCCTCTCGAGCCGAAATAATTTAAACATGACATTCCCACACGGAAGCATCATTCACTTCCTCGCTCGTTTGAGTGAAAACACAGACCATGACAATGACCTCCCTAGACTGCAGGACTTCTTCCAGAGAGCATGTGCTGAGCCAGACGCCTGCAGCTTCACTTCGTTGTTCGTCCGACCCCAAACCAGCCAAGAGGGACCTATTTGAGTCTGGGGAAATGTTACGTTCAAGAAAAACTTTCACAGTCAACGAAATCCAACTGTTTGAAATTGTCCCCATTTCCAGCTTTACCGTTGCAGATTTAAGACGGAACTATTTCCTTTTTAGAGGCCCAGCCCTGATCAGGGTGACTATTCAAGTTTTTATCGTTATTTTAGCTAAGTATTTCAGAAAGACTTCATAATGAATTTCATCATCGTTACACACGGTAGGAAATTAACTTCAGAGTTGCATAACCTTTTGGCAACTTTTTCATTGATTTCTAACCGTGGTATAAAGTCAGCCCTAAAATTTTCTCACCGGAATGAATAATGACTCGTTAAATACCCCGAGTGCACGCAATTTCGATAGATAGATGGTCGATGACTGACAGACAGACAAACTTTTGGAATATATCATGTCGGGTGTTCAGATAGCTATGTACCCCTCAATTATTTTTTCTAATTACGAGCAGAAAAAATAATCCAACGTCATATTTTATAATTTGTTCCTCAGAATTCAAAAATAACGAACATAACAATTCAATTTTCACGTGTGATACCTACATGATTTATGGGTATTTTTTCACGCTAAATCAAGTAGTGGTGTTCGTGTATTGATATTCGCAATACCAACTAAGAAAAATTCCGAAAGCACGACTGGAATCACATAATTTCCCTATTAATTTCCTCAACACCGCAAAACGCACTAACTTTTCGTTCTATTTATTTTTTATTTTTTGTATTTTTTCTAGTTGGAATTGCAAATAACAATAAATGAATCCCTCTACGTGAACAGTGTGAAAGAATAACCCAAAACCATGAATCGCAGTGAGCAGGTACATACCTCTAGAATCTCAAAATTCTGTATTTTGCGCGTGATTGTGCGCAATTGAAAATCCGTTTTTGCGTAATTGAAAATTTGAGTGATGGGTAATTTTTCCATAAAATTTCACGAGCAGACCAAATAGGCAGTAAAAAATGGCTGCAAGTTATTACTCAAAGGATAAGAAAGAAATTAGCCGCAGAGGTCCCTCAGCGGATCAGTACGCCTACGTTCTATGTATCCTAAAGGAGGTCCTTTTCAAATTTCAGCTCCGTGGGTTGATTAAGAAAGAAATAAGCTTCCTAAATCCCTTAGCGTAACGATTTGCGTTACTTAATTTCGTGATGGTCGGGCGAAAGGCTGACTTTGTCATCAATATGGTCACGTAGATGTAGGAACTTAAACAGGAAAAACTAATTGAATTAATTTACGCTTTACTAATCCCCCTGATCTAGGTATATAACGACGTTTAGGTACTTAAGTTCCCATCAACTGAAAATTAATGAGATAAAATATAACACCTACCAACTCTTCAAAGGGGCAAGAGTTATAACATATCGATTTCGCGAAGTCTGAATTTCATTTTAGAGATATCGATTTGTGAATATTTCAGCCCTTCGATGCTACTCCTTATGGATGTGCAAAATTTAGGCCGATGTTACTGGTATAACCCCCGCATTTGGAGGAATGCGGACGGGCGATTTTTTTTTTTTTTTTCCGATTTTGGAATACTACTTACCTTGAAACTTGAACCAACAAATTTTGAGGACGGGTTTTTTTTTCCGGTCGATTGCAAAATTTTTTATTGAAAATACGAAACCAAAAACAAAGTTATTTGTACACTCATTAATCACTTTTGCGCGTGTGTACAATGGGAAATTTTGTTATTTTTAATACTACAATAAACATTGAAGTATGGCGTTTGATTGTTTTTCTCGACTCCTATAAGAGAAAATAAGTGAGGGGAACGGGGTACATAGTCAACTGGGCACTCTGTATACTAGCTGTCTATCGCCATGCTCGCTCGTCCTAATCTCCCAGGATGAAGAGAGAGAGTAAGTTAGTTGTTGGATTCGCTAAAATGATTCCATTTTAAAATCTTTTCCTCAAGTGGGTGTTAAGATAAGTATAGATTTGTACATATGTTCGGCAAAGATAATGTTGTCGCTACAGGCTCAGTTGGAACAGTTGAAACATCTATAACATGTGCCCATTCCTAAGCACAAGGAAATAAAACAGTTATCAGTATACAACCTAAAAAATAAAATTTATAAAAACAACGACCTTATGCTTAGGAATGGTCATATCTTGAAGATGATGTGTTTATAATATATGAATGCAAGTTAAAATCTTGTTCTATTCTGGATGTCTCAAAACGATTTCCATGGAAGAAATCGACAAAAAAATGACGAGCACTGATTTACCCATTACAATGTCAAACAGGAAATCACCATTGGGTCTTTTCACCATCGCACTGCACCAAGCTTTTATTAAAACACATTAAAAGAATATCCAAGTAAACCACCCTGGGCGCATTTATGGTTATGGGAATAAACTATAGTGCGAGTACATAGAATAAAGCGTGAATAAATCCACATTGTAAAAGTTACCTACTCTATTCTTAATAATTGGTAGTATTTTTTTGGCAACAGAAAACAATTTTATAATTTTCTGAACTCAACCCCCAATTTTACACGGCCATGGTATTCCGTATTGTACCCGAACTAGATTTTCGTTGAATAAGGTGGATGAATTTACTGGGTTTCGGTTCAAACAACAGCAGCCACATATGTTTATTTAACACCCATTTGTTTCGCTCTTGCTATTAGCTAAATGCAAAAAAATATTACTGAAGCAATTAAATTCGACACACTTACACTTTAGGTGGTCCACAAATAACACTTCACATTGTCACAACTCTCAGCATGCCACGCTACCAATCATAAAAAGGTACCTACCTATATAATACAGCAGTGCGCCAATTCTCGTGCTTTGAGCATTTAGTTGTGATGAGCATCTTTGAAATAGCATCACACAATAATTTATGTCGATATAATTCAATCTTTCATGATTTTGTATTCATAATTTGTTCATCAATTTATTTCATTCTGAAGAATTGTAGCAAACGATTCAAAACAAATTGTTGCTTCAAGTTTTTTTCATTACAGGTCAGCACTGCATTCAGATGTGAAGTCAACATTTATAACTTTCTGAATTTTGAAAATACCTGTAATGTTCCATGCTTGCCACAAGATTAACTTCTTTTTTGACATGGATATGTCTTTGCTCTGGGGGGTCATCCAAAAATTTTCGTCACGCAAAAGTTGATGTCACAATTTCTAATGATGTTCACGTACAACCCAGCCATCGCTAGGGGAATGGAACTTCCGCAGTTTTCATCGCACAGAAATCGTTCGCCACTCGTTGGAAAGCGCTTGATTTATGTGATAAATGTTCACATTTCAAGCTACCAATTTCCCCCTCCTTACTTACCTGGCTACATTCCTAAACTAAGTTGATTGGACTATAAACAATTTTAATAAGACGGTTACAATATTCTTAACGTAAAGCAATAGTCATTTACTCCACTCCATAGGAAACATTTTCATCCTCTTGATAACAGTCGACTGTTAACAATAACTCATTGGAAAGCTCCAAACTAATGATTTTCACGTACAACCCAGCCGTTGCTCGGGGAATGGAACTTCCACAGTTTTCATAGCACAGAAATCGTTCGCCACTCGTCGGAAATCGCTTGATTTATGTGATAAATGTTCACATCTCAAGCTACCAATTTCCCCCTCCTTACGTACCTGGCTGCATTTCTAAACTAAGTTGATTGGACTATAAACAATTTTCGTTTGGCGGAAATTAAATAGCGTCTGTATTGGAGAAATAACTTTAATAGTATTTTTATAGTATGCTTTTTGCGCCTCCAAGAATAATAAAATAAATTCTTTACCCGATATTTCGTCGCCTACATCCAAAGTTAAAGGATTTGTTTACAACTCTCGAGTACAACCGTTATGAAATCCCCAATCGAAGACATATCCATGTAACATGGTATCTCCTTGTAAAGCAGATAGTAGAACTCGTTTACGAGTTTAATTCTCTTGTAGTTTGGAAAAAGGCAGAAGCTGAAATTTTGTTATGCTCTTCACTCCATTGTAGGTAATCTTTATCAATCTTGGCTAAAAAGTTTCACTTATTCACCTAGTTGAAATCTAAACTGAGCCATCAGTAAGTATATTTCGATATATCGACAACAAATATCAATATTTCGGAAAACATCGGAAGATAAATCTCGATGTAATAATATCGATGTATCAGAACAAAAATATCGATAGTACGAAATATTGATAGGTACCTACTTGATTTGCATCCCTACTGTTGGTGAGTTATCGCTATTTTCTCAAGTTAGTCAGATCAGAATTAGGTGGAATTTTAGTTCGAATTTTCACCTTTCAAGTTAAAATATTAGGACGCTTTCTTTCGCGAGTTGAATGTTTTGTAACGTAAAATGTAAAAGTATGGGTGGAATGCGTAAAGTAGATTTATTTAGTAATATTCAGGAAAAAGTGTGAGCGGTTTAAAAAACGGTGTCAAAAGTGCAGTTAGGTAGGTATTAGTTTTATCGCTCCATAATCTAAAATATGAGATGTTGTTCAAGAATTTATTGTAAGAGGACTGCATGTTTGGTTTGAGTGAAATTTTTCTTGTTTTCACTTTATGGTACCTACCTTAGATTGGTGCAACATAAAATATAGCTATATAAGCCTCCAAATTCTTTAGAATTCATTTTTCATTCGATTGCTCTTTCCTTTTATCATCTGGAGCTGATCAGGGTGGTTTTGTTCTTTGTAATTTTTACTCAACATTCAAAGCAATGCATTTCGAACTTCAACATCGTGGGTTTCACGCGAATAAATGTAGCCTCTGGGTCCCTACAGAGATACGGAGAAAGAGAAATAGGAAGTGATGGAAGGAAAGGAAGGGTGGATGGGAGAGGAAAGGAGGAAGGGGTGATAGGGAGGGAGATTTGAAGAGAGGGAGGGAGGTAAGGGGAGGGGGAACAAGGGATAGAGGGGGAATCTATACAATTTTGGACTACAGTCCACCCTTACAACCCTGCCAAAAATATAAGCATAAATACAAATGAATTTTTAAGTCAGGTGAACATGATTACATGGTAGATTTAAGTTATCGCATAGGATTTCACAATAATCTTCATGACTCTGTCTCGCTAAGAAAGAGAGCGAAAGAGGGAGTGAGGGAGGGAGAGAGAGGGGAACTGTGCTTGCACGACTAGATGATGTACGAGTAATAGCGCGATATCGAGAGCCTATGAGTGGTTAAACTTTCCTAACAAAATTATTGTTTTAAATGAGATTAAAGGGAAACACTAGAGGTTTCCGTTTATAATTTCGTGAAGTTTCATAGGTGACGCAGTGGCTTGAACACGTTCCATGTTTGTTTTTACAGACCTCACTAGACAATGGCCTATTAACAATATAATTTGTTCAGTGATTGGAAAGAAGAGACGTTGACACTTTCGCACCATTATTCAGGGGGTATGCGTTATTTTGAGTGGTTTTAAAAAGGAGCCAAGAGCAACAAAGAAGTGCGAATCGGAATATAATTTAGCTACCACTAAATCGGCATAATTTTATATAGGAATTTGATCTATTCAAGTAGAAAATACATACCTATTACTCGACCTGAACATAAACGTATAATATATATCGCAACGTACCTATAATGAACGTGTTTCATACAATGAACAATATAATTGATATAAATTCTCGTAATGCAGTTAATAAACGGTGATTTCGGCCGTGAGAGCGGTGTCGAAATAGCTATATAACATGACAAATACTTCGTTACTCCTTATACTTTTTCTACCCAAGATAACACTTTGTAATAGTTAATAAGTGTTAAATTTAATATTTATTAAAAATTTATAATTTGTCGACAATTTTTCATGAAACTGTGATTGTAAATTAGGCAAAATTGTATTTTCGAATCAAATGTTTAGACCGAGTAAGTGTGCAAATTCCGTTTGAATTTGGGGGTGAGTACCTTATAACAATCATTAAGGAACACTGAAAAACATTTAATCAAGATATATGAAGAGAGAATTAATTAATTAGAACCTGCTTACCTTAAAGAAATTAAATACATTTATAAAAAAAAATAAAGAAAATAAAACTTGGTTAAATGGGCTCTGGTTACTAACTACATACGTACTTACAGGGATTTCAAGTGATGGGTAAATAAGGCATAACAATGCAACACAACACTCGAACCACGTATTGGTAAACAGAAACACACTATCTTCTACTTTTTAGCTGCAGCTATAGATTGTTGTACTCCTACGTACATTTGACAAATCCACCCCTTCTTTCATATCTTTTTTTCTGGAAAAAAGAAACGTTTGTACGTTTGTGTGTGTTTGTTTGTTTGTTTGTACTGTATGTGCCTGTCGTATAAGTAGATCCTGTTGCTTCAGAAGAGAACACCTCCCTCTCATGGAAACATCACATTAGCTTGGTTATGGGAAGTTCTCAGCAGAGTCCCTCACAAGTTCGAGGTACGAAGGTAAGATTTCCCATAAAGTTTCTAGAAAGACAAAAAAATAAATAAATAAAAATAAAAATCCTCCCTTCTCTTCTCCCTGGCATTTCATTGATTAAAATTTCGTTCCATTCATATATCATGTCATGCGATGGAAATATGGTAGTTTTTCCTTGCCTTGATTTCAAATAGTCAGTCGGTTTTGTGTGTTTTATTTTACTGAACGATTTGCATGTTGTCTCACATTGCTCTATCTTCTTGGTATATCGTGATGTTAGAATAGACATACCAACCTTTTCAACTTACTCGTTCGGCTAAATTAAAATTTAATGCACGTGTCAAGTGAATAATTTACTAGGTACGCAATTTTCTTCTATTTCCTCACAAAGAGGAGAGGATTCGTCAACTTTTAGCGGTATTTAAAAACATTACATGGAAGAAGGTGCTTATCAATTTTAACAACTTGTTGGATATCGAAATCTCAGAAGTAATATGCACTTTTTGCGACCTGTTTCCATTAATCAATTTAATTGATAACATTTAAATCATGTTCCTGATCAATTAATATAATTATTGTGTAACTACTACTCTTCATTTTACGCAGAAAGTTCCATTTTTCGAAGCTCAGAATTGGACTTGTTTCGAAACCATAACAAGATCAACCATAATAAAAAATTAATATAGTCTGAGTAAAATGTGTTAATATGATAGAATTAGTACATGCACTTCTATTTATTTTGTAAGAAATTGAAAGATATTATATTGGTCAGACTTGAAGATTATTTATTATAACGGACGCATATTTAGGAAAATGGAATTTTCACAATATGCTTAGCACGAATGGAATTTTTACATAATACCAGTTAAGACTGAATAATTCGAATAGAAACAGTAGCGATTGCTCTATGAGTGGATAATTTATATTTTTATCACCTGCAACGGCTGAATCGGGATTTGAAAGACGAAAACATGAAATACACAAATAATAAGATAATAAGCAAGTTCAGGATTGTTTCTAACTAAAAATAATTTGCGATATTGCGGGCTGCCTCTGTGTGCATTAGAAGGACACGGTATTGATGGAGTGTCGAAGATAAGCTGGATTTTGTGGATGATTGCAGCAGTCATTAAATACCCTATCAAAACACAAACAAGATGAAAAAGAAGAGAAATGAGAAGCTTCAACCATTATAGCCCCCCACTTATTGAATAAGACATTAAAGTTCTCTTGAATAAGACATTATGTACATATAAGACATTGAATTCTCTCAAGTGGAATTTTTTAACATTATTGTCAATTAGTTAGAATCCAACAATCCAAGAATTAGTAGAATCCAAAAATAAAAGCTGTTTTTCGCATGAAATTAGTATAATATGGAGGTCAACGACCAAAGTTCAAATTTAGTTGAAATACGTAAAAGTTAGGCTCAATTTCAAATCATAAGTGACAGTAAGTTTTTTTTTTTTTTTCATGATTCTTTCATTTTGTACGACGGAAGTATATTAAAAAGAAGTGTAAATATATCGATCGAGCGGAAAAAGGATTTGGAAGTATTTTGAAGAAAAAACACTCAATTTTGGCGACTATTTTTATTTTGATAAAGTTTCAACAACGAGCCACGTTCGGCGACGTTGGATCGCCATTTTTGATCGATAAGAACCGACCAAATTTGGCTTCCAGAGCAATTTAAGTGGGAAGGCCACAGTTAAAAAACACTGAACCACAATCTACTTATCGCCAAAAATTACATAAATTGGCCCAAAAATATCGATTTTTTTCTCATAAAACTGAATTTTTACTCAGAATAAAACTTTTTAACCATAAATTTGATCATAATAAAAATTTGTTAAATTTATAGACAAAATTTTGGTCATTTTTGCGCATAATTTGATATTTTGCAAAAAAATTACCTATAATGATCCAATTTATGGTATGAATGTTTTACAGTGCGTAGAATTCTGGATTCATGATGATTTTTTTAATTTAAATATATAGCACAATTTTTGAAGTTTTGAGGCCTTTTTTTAGTGAATTTGATAGAAAACGAAGCTATTGCAATGGCTCCATAAATTAAAACAAGTAGATCAGTGCTCACGAAGTGAGTCACATGATAGCGCGTTTTCTTGTAAGGAGATCCGCGTGAAATGGACACTTCCTGCGTTGAATAGGAGACAAAATGGCTTTGGAGCTCACTCAGCTGACCGATGACCTCTCATGCGTCTTCAGTATTCTTCCTTGAGTTTCCCTCTTAAATTTCAGCTTCCTGCTGAATCAGCTTTTGCTGTTTAGGCTGAGAAATAAAGTCACATTAAAATGTCGAAGAAAGTAACGTTTTGGTGCTTCAGCATTCTCACTTGAGCCTCCTTCTCAAATTTCAGCTTTCTGCGTCGAATAGGAAACAAAATGGCTTTGGAGCTCACTCACCTGATCAATTACCTTTCAGTCGTCTTCAGCATTCTCCCTTGAGCCTCCCTTTCGAATTTCAGCTTCCTAATTGAATAGTTGACAAAATGGCTTTGGAGCACACTCAGATGATCATGCGTCAGCTGCCCCTGATACATCTGTGTCCTTGCCATGTTACAGATTACATCCATACCAAGTTTCATCAAAATCGGAAGTCGCTTCTAAAACGATGTTGGGAAGTGGCATTTAAAACGATTTAAGAGGACATACATACATACACACATCGACGGACAAAGTGAACACAATAGCTCATTTTTCCTTTTTTCTAAAAGAAAATGCGCTAAAAAAAAATTCTCAGTCAAGCAGCGTGGTCATGTGAGCGAATTTTCGTAGATTATTTTTGTATTATTGTATACTACATTTTTTGACATTTTAGCACTGAAATTGAAGAAATGGTTCAATGTTCAATGCCAATTTTATGACAAAAAACTTGTTCTAAATAATACTCTGCGATTCCAATTATTTTTTGTTGTTGTTGAGATTTTAGCCTTAATTGCAGTTTTTCCCCTTCGATTTTTCAGCAAATACTATAGAAATTTAATTATGTAAATTTTTCAGCATAGTTTTGTAGATAAATTTTTCAATGTTGTAGTTCATTGTTGATAAACTTATTTTGACTAAAATTCTGTAAAAAAATATAAATTTAATATTTTTAACAGTTTATTGTTCTAAATTAAGCTAAAAATTTACTTAAATTTCAATAATATTAGTTCAAAAATTGCTAAAAACCTTTAAAAAAGCTATTCCTAAAAGTTTAAAATATTTTTGAAATCGCAAACCAAATATTTTTAACTTAAAATGTGTTAATCATTTCTTTGCACTCAAAATGCTGAACTTTTAATACAATGTAGAATACGATAATTGACGAGAATTCGCTCATACGATCAGCATGACTGAGACTTTTCTTATGAAAATTTGCATATAGTCATGACTGGAAATTATCTATATTTGCCCTCCCATTTTTGTTCCTTCTATTCTATTCCTTCCTGAATCGAATAATCCCAAGTCAATATGATGATCTGTTTTCAAGATACGGAATTTTTTCATTTTTTTGGACTTTTGGCCCCCGTGTGGGTCAGTTTAATATGACTGGACAGTTCGAGGTAGTATCACAAATATAATTTTATTTTTGAATTGGAAAACTGCTTGTTGTTCATCTACATATCTTAGAAAGCGATGCTGGATAGATTCTATGCACTTAATAGGCTCCTGGTAATACGGATCCCTAACCAAGCTTGCATGTTCTAGAGTGGGGCGCACCAGGAGCAGTACCAAGGCTCGAGTGTCCGTGTGTTGGGTGTTACGTGTCAGCCATCCTAACGACAGTCCACTTTGTTTCATTTCGCCCCAAATTTCACCCCACTGTGCGCCGGTGCGAGTAGAAAACTGATTACTCGGGTTAAGACTACTATAGTAGCTTTCTTCCAACAACGCTTAAAGAGCGACCCCCGGGGCTCCTCCAGAGTTTGGGTTATTTCAAAATGCGCATGCGTAGGGCTCGGAGCTCTCGATGAGACCTCTTCAAAAGTGTGGGGCTGCTTGGGGGACCCCCAGAGCGGCTCTTGGGGGCGCTCTAAGATCTGTAGGAACACGGAGCCTTCAACACCATAGTCTTGTTGGAACGCAATTTTGAGCTCTGAGCTCCTCTAGGGCGCCCTTTTGTACTTGTTGGAACAAAGCTACTTAGATATAGTAATTGAGGAAGACCAGCCCAAGTGGAGGGTGATGTTTGGTCGACCCCTACATGAATGATGCCGTCATCATTCCTTGTCCTCCTAAGGCCTAAGGAGTTGTGTTCCTGTTTCTTGTCCAGGTTCTCAAACAACCCTAAGACGAATTGACGCCGCCAGAACGAAAATTAATGAAATAATTTTAAAACTGGTATTATGTAATATTCATGCTGCTTGTAGGTAATGAGTGACACGCAAGTCAGCATTGCAAAGCTTGCTAGTAGCCCCGGCCAAATATATAACCTACCATTCATTATTGTTGGTATTGTGTTTTCTCCCTTTCCGGTCGGACCTTCACCCAGGTGGAGCAGGAGAGGAGCCAGCGGGACGACGGCCGGGCAGCAGAGACCGGAACTCGACTACCGAACCGGACTCATCCGTTCACACTTGCGGTCGCCGTCCGGTCGAGTCAGGTGACCCCTCCGCGGGCATCTCAGCAGAGGCGCGTCACTCCTGGATGCCGCCGACGACGACGACACTTCCTGGGACGACATTCGCCAAGAGAGCTGGGCCTAAAACTTTCCTACAGCGACACATGGAGGCTTCCTTTGAACATTTTACTGAGTTCAGCCGTCTGGGAAGGTGATTGAATACGGAAAAAAGTGGCAACTTCCGATTTGATCATTTTCACAAAATTCAATAAATTATTGAATATATTCAATAAATAATTTCAGCCAGGAACATGCTTTAGTCGTGATATTTTGCCGATAAACGTTACCTACCAAACAATGCTACAAACGCAAAACCGTATTGGTTCATTATTCTCAATAGACAATTAAAACGATTGAACCTTTACAATCAACGAAGACATAACAGTTTAACCTCCCTCAAAATTTGTTAATTGACGTGTTAAGGCGCCTAGAATCCAAAAAAAGAATTTAAGAAAAATCTGTCTGCCCACTGCGTGGGGCTGCTGGTGCAGCACAGTTTTGAAGGGCAATTTGATCCTCGGCAATCATGCCTAAAGGGTAAAATTGAAGGGTTGAAAATAGTTGAAATTCTTGAAAACATTTGTAATAGGAATAATGTTTCCTTTAGTTGTTGATAGATATTATTTCAAGGAATCAAATGGGATCATCGGGATCAAGCTGTTTTCCTTTCTCCCTCTGGTAGGAAAACATTGTCACCATAAGTGTGAATGAAAACACGATAAAAATAGTGAAAATTCCCTCAATATTATACAGATCGAACCAGCTGATATAATCACAATGGAATTATCTTTTCAAAAATTTGAGTTTTTTATATAACTTTTGTTACGTATGGACAGATTCGTAAAGAATAGATAGGAGTTTTATCAATTTCAATCATTTTCCTCTAGCAGGTGCCTGCGTCTATGTAGTTATACACCTATTCATAATTATGTACCCACCTAATATACCTATCCGTTTAATAACAGTTATTAGACCAGTGATCTACACAAAAGGGAAGTAAAACAGAAATAATAAACCTTTTAGTAATAATTTGCAGCGTTTTTAGAAAGCTTTCACCTATAATCCAATTCGCCCAATAATTTATCAGACAATTCAGCACATACGAACCTCGCAGTCTCTTAGCAATCTTGAACTAAGTGGTATCTAGGTACCTATGTATCTACTATATCATTTTGGAGTAGCTTCATGAGGTCAGAAGGTAGGAAGGAAGGATTATAAGTTATGATTCCTTTGATTTACAACCACTAACCTCGAAATAATTTTGCCAACACAAAAAAATGTTTAATCGGTTGAGAAAAAATGTTGAATAGTGATTAGCAATCGTTGAATCGGAAAATTCACTAAAGCATGGTCCATATTTTTTATATTTTTAAGAGACTTGGTTTTAGAAAGGTATTAAAATTCCAAGGATACAGCGTTAAACACACACTATTGTGCGCAAGATCGAAAAAGTATCAGCGAAAATGTTATTACACGGTTTCTTATTGTGAAGTGTTATTACACGGTAAGGTACCAATAATGCGTCGGTAATTGAGTTTTGAAACTATATTTTAGGAATATTGTTCAAAAGTAACAACAAAAAGAGAGAAATGCAAATGCGAATTGTTACATATCAGTTTATTATTTTTGTTGATAAAGGAGGTAGATGTTCATCAATATTATCCTGAATACCAACTGATTACCCATCAATTGAAATATTGATTAAATGGAATGGAGATATCTGGATCTCAACTGTAACAATGCAACATCCATAAATCGTACCTACCAGTAAAATATATATATATGTACAGAATAGGGTAAATAAAATGGTAGGTACTCCGGATAATGAATATACCGTTAATAAATACCTTTCCCGATCAATTATTATTTCTTCTTTTCGGATAAACTAATTCCTTTCAATAACTCTTCTCCCTCCTCTACAAAATATCATAAAACACCAAAGTAAACATTATTTAGTAACCCTAACGTGCACGAGTGGTATGAATAAAACAAGTTAGCCAGTATACCTACTTGAAAAATGCATAGTTACCATTAAATTTGATAAAAACTGTAGTGATCAAGGGTTTGTATTTCAACGTTACAAGATATATCTACATCTGGTTGAGTAAGAAAAATAACAGGTCCTTTGGGCACCTATTATTTATTAGGTACATCATTCTTTACTTATTATTTAACCATGAATCATACTGAATTTTTTATTTGCTGTTCTTTAAACCGTATTATTTGCTGTTCTTTAAACCGTATCACCCTCATCACTGTAATCAAATATACATTATTACATTAGGGAAAGGCCCTGATGAGCATGTGGTGTCAGTTGATGGATTACTTGATGCTTCCTTGAACCTGCTATTGGTAAAGACAAGTGGTATTATTAAAGGCATAATTATATGGAGTTATATTAGGGAAATATAATAGCCAAACAGAGGAATCTGCACTGATCTACTATACCGCGTTTACACCTACAAATACCTAGAGCTCCCGTAAATTTTGGAAAAATGGTTACTAAAACCAAGTAAAACCAGTCTAAGACAATATGAAAGGGTAACCCTACTTTGATAAATGGTTCAATGAAAATATTGGAACGATAATTTCACCAATAATAAAATTGATCTCAATGTGATATTTTTTCTTCACCTTTGCGTAAGTGACGTGGCCATGAGTATTTAGTAGAGTTAATGTGCTACAAATAACTCTACAGATCTTATCGTAGGGAGCGGACGCCACTTTAAATTATAAGGATACTTTAAAATGGTGTAATATGCACAATATAAACTATGTACATCAATTTTAAATTTTTCTTGTCATGTGCCCTGGCTAAACTCCGGCAATAAGATCCAAGTGTGATCATGTCATCATTGGACTTATCAATAACATAATGTCGTACTTACTATTTATTATTTTACAAAGTTCAATGTTGTTATGTGGAAGAAAAACTATCAAGATTCTGGCATTTTATGTTTGAAACCAGTAAATTATATGTAATATTTTACCAAGATGTTCGTATTACATACTTACTAGAAATTATTATTAACAACCTGTGTTATATAAAAACTTGATCTATTTTTGGATACTAGCTTCATGTCATTTGGTTAATTGATTCTTGACATAAACAACTAAAAGACAAATTTTTGAGTTCTGAGTTTGGAATCCCCTTGTCTCGATTCTCTTAATTCACCTAAGATGAGTTCAACGTTTTACGATTTATACTGGTAGGCGGGTACCTACTTCATTCATGAAGCCGAGGTAAAATAGGCGTCTTGGCTAGAGAACGTTTCAAATTATATTTTGATAATTTATTCCATTTTGAGAAAGAAAATGTTTCGTCTGCCATCTCAAAATAGTTGCAATACATATTGGCGGCCTCACAATGATGGCTAAAATTGCACATGGTTTTCCAGTAATTTGTAAATCGTGTGTGCCACATATATTTTCATACGTAGATATCAAAATTGTATAGGTAGCATACAAAAAAGCAATTCGACTCGCATAACTATAACTTATCCCTGCAATAAGGTTGGTAGTTAACAGACAATTGATGTCAGGCTGGTTTCCGGTGAGTCCTCTATACTCTTCCCGGCTAGACTTTTCACTTCAAAATCACTGTCTGTAAACTAAATCACTATCGTGTCTGAATACAAGTGAGTCCTCTCCTCCCCCCGGCTGAAGAAAACACTTCAAAATCACTGTCTGTAATATAATCACTGTGCCTGTAACTAAATGGGCCCTTAGTCATGGCCTTTTGATTAACCCAAAGAAGACCCAAGTAATTGAGCTCTGTAAACATAGTATTCCCACGGAGACCATGCCTACACTTCTTAATGAAGGCATTGCTATACCTTACATGTCGCATGTAAAAAATCTTGAGACCTATATAGACAAAACCCTGTCATGGGAACACCATGTAACTCACATGTGTGGTCGTATTAATGGGCACTACACAGACTCAAGCGTCCCTCTCGCTTTACTCCTCAATCACTTAATAAGAGACATGCCACTTCTCTTCTAATTCCTGACTTATTATACTGCTCTAACTTCATATCATGCTCTCTTTCAGCAGCTCTATTTTTTTAAAATTCAGGTAATTTACAGTGCTTGTGTACGTTACAATATAAAACCCAGGCATTCTACCCGGGGCCATATCTTGTGCTTACCTCTCGACGACTAACTCGACATCAGAATTTTAAAATTTACATTCAGTTCGTTGAAGGGCATCCCTCCACCTTAAATAAGATTTTTATTTCTCAGATCTTCATCGGATAGATCGTCAGCCTTTCGTATTCCTGTTCACACAGGTGCCTACTATGCTAAATATCTACAAGTATAGGTACGTATGAGACAAGGCTCTGGAACGCACTTCCTACACATATTCGAACGTTACCTACCCTCGGGCGCTTTCAGACTGCTGTAACGAAACACTTTGTAGGTTTCATAATAATTGTCATCCCCCCCCCCTTCCCCCCATACAATACTTGGCCCTCCATTTCAACTTTGTTCATATTAATCTCTCTTTGTTCTATTAATCCTGAACTATATTAATTCTGTAGTAATATAAATTATGAGATTTCAAATGTTTTATATTAAGTCAAGCTGTCGTCGCTATTTTAATGTGTATTTTAACCAATGTCATTCCTGTATGTATATAGACCGCAATGGTATCCAACACAACAAAGGCTATTAATAGTATTATTATTATCTAGCGGCATTAATATCTGTCCGATTTAAATCAGCCAGGGTTTAATACTTCCCAAAATTTGTATCGAACAAGTTTTAGCTCAGTGAGTTGCAGCATAGTACGCCGTTTCTGAGAATTTTACTTATTTATAATGACACAAAACTTACTAGTTATGCCGTGAGTCAATGAGGAAGAGTCTGAACTGAAACTCGTTGGCACAGACCTTAGGAACTCTTTAGCCTTGAGTCAAATAAGCTGTAGCAGGTTTTAATAGACAAATATTAAGGTCGTTCTAGATGATTTTGAAGTAGAAGGTCAATTATCTAATCGGAGCGAGATGGCACATAAAAACCAACCAGATTTTCCACTGTTTGTAACACTTTTTTTGGGAGATAATTTATCGCAGTTAAACAGGTCACGCTTAATATGCTCTTCAAATTTTGTGCAAATTGAAAAAAAGTTTAGGACACATTTTAGAAATTACAGAGGAAAAATTGAAAATTCGCGATTTTAGCCTTCTTTGTGAGGCTTCTATTTCGTATTGTAACTGTTTCGAGATGACTGACAGGACTTTATCATTCAGGAGTTGTCAAAATATTATCTCAAACCCATGAACACCTATGCAGTGGCTTTTAAATCTCAAGTATGCAGGGAAGTTAGGGGGTTAATTACGAAAGTGAAAAGGCCGTAACAGCTTCACTCGACTGTCCCAAGATTCTTTATGCTGGTAAAGGAACAAGCAGAGTTGGGAGTAATCGTAATCAGAATTACGATTACAATCATAGGGTTTTAGGGTTGGGATTACAATTACGGTTATAATCACAGGCCCTGGAGATATGATTACGATTACACTTATGATTACGCTTATGATTACATTCGTAATCACAATTTTTTCTGTAATTCTATTCATAATAACTTTTTTTTTGCGATTAAGATTGTAATCACCACTTTTGTAATGTGATTTTAGCCATGATAACCGATGTTACCTATAAATAAGCCCGTTACTGCAGATTGTTCCCGTTATCATCATAATTTCTCCTGTGATTACAGCCGTAATCTTAGTTTTTCTTATGATTACAATCAAAATCTCAATTTTAGCGAATTTTCGTAGAAAATGAAGCTAGTACAATAGCTTCACAAAATTTAAAATCGAAATTTTCACAAATTTTCTTCGTTGAAATCCGTTTTGAAACATTCTGAGACGAATCCTAGAGTTGAACTTTTTTTCATAATGTATATTAGGTATATGTATTTATCGTATATATATATGTCCTTCCTGAGATAACTCTCTTTAGGACTAAGATAAAAATTCCGTTCTTGCGCCATGAAATCGAGCTTTCCAAACTAAAGAATGAGTTCGTTGGCCAGCTTTTTTTAAAGCACATTAAATTGGTCAAATTTCAAAAAATGTGCTCAAAAAATCACTAAAAATGGCCAAAAAACGGGTCTAACATCTTTAAATTTGTATTGTTTGCAGAATTTTAGGCATATAAGTTTATTAACAATGAACTAGAACAATAAAAATGTATGCAGAAATTTATGCTGAAAAATGTACTTAAATTTCATTAATATTTGTCAAAAAATAGATAAAAACGGCAAAAAAAGCTTAAAATCCAAAATATTTTTTGAATTGCCGAAAATTATTTAAAACAAGTTTATTTGCCATCAAATCGGTACCTAGTGAAAATTTCCTTCTTAGTTAAAATCCTGAATTATCAAAACAATTCAACGTAATATCGCACGATAATTTATGAAAACTCGCTCATACGATCAAGCTGCATGACTGGAACATTTTTTCTGTGATTACATTCTTAATTACAACCTCAAGTCTAATTGAACCTGACAAACCACTCATCAGTGCTTTAGAGAAATTCAACGTAGATCTGGACTCCTGGACAGGTCACTTCATGGTCGCGACTCAAGATCGCATTGGTCCTCACCTCATTAGCTGTGCCGCTAGGTTTTCCGATTTGAGAGCCGACTTGGTCTTGAGTCCTGTCCATAAATTCCACCCTTAATGAACTGTCCTACATATGTTGAAATTGTCTGAAGCACTGAGCCATGGGTTGTCAGGTGTTCATACGGCCCAAAATCACATCCGAAGTGTTAACTATGACTATAATCACAGAAAAAATTATCAAGATTACGATTGTAATTATCACAGGAAAAACTAAGAGTACTGCAATAATCACAGAATAAAACTAAAGACTACGGCTGAACTCACAAGAGAAATTATGATCATGACTGTAATTAGGGAAAAATCTGCGGTAACGGGCTTAATTAAAGGGAACATGGGTTATTATGACCAAAATCGCATAAAAAAATTGTGATTACGAATACAGTTACTGAAAAAACTGGGATTACCAAAGTAAACATAATCGTAATCATAAGTATACTCGTAATCATGTCTCCAGGGTCTGTGATTATAATCGTTATTGTAATCACAACAATAAAACCCTGTGATTGTTGATCGTAATTATGATTACGCCCAACTCTGAGTACAAGATTAATTTTGTTGGAGTTGCAAGCACAGTTGGTATAATGTCCAGAGGTTGTTTGGTTTTCGACCCGATCACATTTTGAAGTTGGTATAATTAGTTATTGCGTGTTATAATTCCCTGCACTAAAAATAAAATATTATAGTATTAATAATTGCCATTTGTCTTTGTTAATGCCGTAGAAAATACTCAAACATTATATACCGAAATTTGAAAATTTACTTAGAATCCACAAACTGAACTCCAAACAAACGCATAGTGATCCTCAAACTCCTGGTCAATATGCCATTTCTCTCCTCCCCTCATCATTAAAAGTAGGGTTGGTATCTGCTCATATTTACATTCTTTATTGCTACTTAATTTGAACGGATTTCAAACATTCACCCTACATGACCAACTGACTTCGTTAGGGTGAAGAAGAGTTACCAACCTTGGTTGTGATCGATTTGAAGTGAGATCATTCCCCTGGTGAACAGACATTTGAGCCATAGTATTTACTTAATCTACTAAATTCATCCATACTCAACCTTGAGGTGTGGCAAACGCCGATGTAATTATGACAAATTGCGTCGGTCGACCCGAGCAAAATGTTGCCTAACCAACGATCAGGTACCGTTCAGTGATCAACTTTCAAAAATCGCTGTCCCCACGATCGTTTTTTATAAAACGTGTCTCGCTACTAGAATAGAGAGTCTAGAGAATCCTTGAGACGAACCTCATTGGTAATGCAGGTAATATGTTACCGAGACTGTATCAGAAAATATAGTCATTTTACCTTTTTGGTATCGTAGAGAAACTAAAAAAATCTCTGACGTAAAGGAAACTCAAATAAGTACGTGACTAGATTGCCTGTTGAATGATTGACATCTCAGCTATCATCCACCTGTCACAATTCAATCAATTTTTTTTCTCCCCATGAGATGTACCTACTCTAATCCTAACAGGTACACCCTAAATGGAATAATTAAATTAGGGAATCAACGATTATTTACCTATGTAGGTAGGTACCTAAATACAATTTGATATCAAACTAATTTAAAAAGTCGCAAGCTGAACCAAAAGGCTTCCAAATTTTCCGTCCCCGATGAACGACGAAATAAAACTCGAAGAACAATGATCGAGTAATGAACGAAATTAAACTTCGTCAACCACAAAATGAAAGCGTGTGGTGCGTATTTAATTAAATCGGTAATAATGCATTCCAAGTTGTTTTAACTCTATATTAAGGATAAATTTCAACATAACCAAGAAAAATATACTTGTACCTAACATTTTAAAAACTCTTTTAATAGTCTTCAACAATTTCGTGATATTAGAGGTTACTGAGAAATTATTTGATATATTTTTATGTTTATTCGAGTAACGTGCAATAAAATTTATAGTTACTCAATAAAGAGTGTGATGGATGAAAGAGGTACCTATATCGCCTATCAAACTTGCAAGCATTACATCGTTAAGAGAGTATAACTTGTAACCGAATTATGTAAATCTATTTAGACCTACATATAAACCTGTAACTACGAGTTATATATACATATAAATGTATTTGAAATTGTGATAGAAAATTGTTCTTTTTAATAAATCTGATTTTATTTACATCAATGTTTTTTTCTGTCCCCAGTTCACTGCAGTGCATCATCACGTTTAGTTGCTACATAATCGAATAATCCAACATAGGTTGAATAAAATGGATTACATTTTATACGTCACCTGGTCATTTTAGATAGACTATCAATGCCTGACGTCTAATTTTGCAGTAGACCTTATTGAGAGAAAACCGAAGCTTCGTTGAATATAAAGCTCCACAATTTGGGAGCCGATTTTAAACCATGAAGACTCTTCACAAGTTTCGAAACGTGACCGACAAGCACCTGTAGGTTCGTCCCGGTTACTTCACAACAACAGGTACAGGCGTGGATTCCACATGCCGCAAATCCATCGCCATTGCCAGTTGAGCAGCTGCCATATTGGGTTTGACCGTTTCAACCACCACCGACCAACTACTGAGTTTTTCCAGGGAAACGATTACTGACTGAAACTCTACTCACGCACTTACAAATCTGAGCCCATGATCAAAAGATGAGGCACCAGGAACCACACTAAAATAACTCACAGAACCAGACAAACAGTTCACAATTAAAGATTTTATAAGAAGGCAAATTGACAATTACGAAATTACATGGATCCTCCCCATTCTGCGTAGGTATAAATTCGTATTGCCGTCTAAACACAAAGGCCAGCAAAAATCTCTGACGTCAAAGACTCCCACCAACTTACTATAGGAACTCAACGTTTGCGCCAAAGCTACCAGTGGGTCGGGAACAGTGAAATTCATTGGGAACCATCGACAGCCTAATCGTAAAATCCCCTCAGCCTATACCTATAACAAGTTAATGCTTATTCTTTTACTAATCTATCCAAATGAGAACCACGAAAAGATCATACCTACCAATATATTGATGTACTCTGATGACCTGGAATTTCGGTAGCTTCCTCTTTGAATTTGAGTAGTTCCTATGTTATGAATGGTGTACATTTGTAACTAGGAACACTGTTACGCCAGGTTCCTCATGTCATAGAAAAATTAGAATAGTGTGGAACTGGCATGAAGTAAGCTCAGCTCCTAGCAATGCAGTGCATGTGCACTGGATTCAGTGCCAACTCAAAACATCTGAGTTATCCGCCATTGTGACGGTCAAGCATAAATGGGAAAAAATTACCGATTTTTACAACTAGCGAACGGCATTATTTCGATTTTTGACTGATTTTTCAACTTTGAAATTTTTGAAAACTTGATACATATTCTTATAGGAAATTTTACGCTGATTCCGAATATACCACATGTTAGTATGCTGAAAAAATTATTTCGCACAACAAATCGCAAAAAACAGGCTATTTTGAAAATTTTGACAACATTTTTGAAAATTTCAACCCGAAGATGTAATCCGATCATGCTGGCCAACGAACTTGAACTTTCGTTTTGTGTCCTTAACATTTTAAAATTTGTTTGAAGTTTCTAGCACAATTCTACGGACAGTTATCGTCTGGAATGACACATACATACATACATACATACATAAAAAAGTCCAGTCATGCAGCATGACCCCATGAGCGAATTTTGAAGAAATCTTCGACATTTCAGTCGCTATTTACAACTAGCGAACGGCATTATTTCGATTTTTGACTGATTTTTCAACTTTGAAATTTTTGAGGTGAATAATTCAAGATATTGACATTTTTCAATGACATAAGTGAGGCAATTTCCGATCATTTTTTAAACCTTGAACACTTTTGCGGTCTAAAATCTTAAATTCAGTTAAGCCATTAAAAAGGTGCGCATTTTCAGTCCCCCTCCTCCCCTGTTTTGTCGATTTTCCTTCTTTTCCTGCATTCTTTATGACATTTGACCAACATAGAGAAAAAATTATTTCCTATTTTTATATCACTCTCTCGACAAATTTGAAAATTGAAACTTATTATCCAAGATAGAGTAAATTTATCTTCAGTGGAGATCCGGACAACACCATAGTTTATCAAAAGTAACAAATTAATGAAAAGAGGAACAGCATCACAAAAAATTACCAACATAATCGAAATAAAATGTAAGTATTTATTGAATATGAATATTACTAACGAGTGTAAACAGATAATTTATACAAGATAAATGCTTTGTTTGAAGATGTCAAGTACCTACCTAGTAGGTACGTACTATTATTTAAGAATTAGTAGGTACTAGGTATAAAAAATATTCCAGGTCGAAGAAAAATAAAGCGATTTACAAAAATAATTTCTACATAGGTACAACAGTTAAGTCTTCATGGAAAGCACAAAATAGGGTCTATCAAATTTGGCACTGTACATAAGAATAAGGAATTCAGGGAATAAAGCTAGCACTACTAACTAATGGAGGGTTCAGTAGAAACGCATTGTAACATTTAGGTTCCTAAAAAAATATATATGTATAATATGAGACTTTTACTCATATTTAGTTGAAGAGAGACGAGTAGGTTCTTACTATCCAAGTAGTATATTGATACTAGAGTAAGTTGACTCATCTATACGTACATCGTTGCAGTTCAAAAAAGTCAAACGAGATCAGTCCACAACACTTTAACAACATCCCTACAATACCACTAACACCATTACCCACGGTAGAACCATGAATTTGAAGAAAAACGAGACTGTATCTAGATGTTTACATGTTACATGTGAAAGAATGGCTCCACTCCAGTGATACCTACCGATGCCGTTCACTCAATTCATGTATATATTACATTCTAAGTCGTGATTTACGAACATACTGACACATTATTGTTATTGTTCGCTAATTCATGTAGGTAGCCACGGAGGTACGTAACTATGAAGTCGACGATGACCAGATGTTAAGCATGGATGAACACACAGATAAAGCTCATTCCCAAGATTCTTAATTCTCATGTTTTATGAACTGTCAAAGCTTTGTCAAGCGTTGGTAGCGTCTATACCTAGGTAAGAGCTTTAAATATTACTGCAAATTGGAACTTAGGTAGGTATCACCATTGAGTTTCTGAAAAATTCAATTTGAATTCTTAAATGGAATGGTTGGACTTGGAACAAACAGGGCGAATTCAATATTATATGAAAACTAATAAAATAGTCTAAATTACTAAAAAGCTTCAATTTCAAAACAACCTTCTGATACACCTTCTCAATAAAATAAGGGTCAAGGTTCATGAATATAAAATAAAATAAATATCGTTTAACTAAAAGAGTTGATAATCTACAGAGAGCATAAGAAGTAATGTTAGATATAAGTACTTATAGACTTGTTCAATCTAAACCAGAGAACGAAGGCATAACTAAAAATATAAGAGCAGTATTGACAGATCATAATATTTATCATTTTATAATCTAATTTTTATGAGATTTTGAACTCAGGAGGTATTTATGCATTAGTGTCAGTTTATTCAAACCAATTTTATCGTCAGTTTTTTAATTTTACTGTATTGAGTGTCACAAATTGTAAAACTTACTCGTCGTGTTGGTACGTACTACTAAGCAACATCCAAATGAAAATTTCCCAAGGAAATGAAAATGTTCACTTAAAGCGATGTCAAACTTGAACAAGGTTGAACCATAAACGAGCGGTCCGGCCTTGATATGCAAATAAATATCACAGGTAGAAACATGAGTAGGTACCTAATCCAGCTGTAACAAATGCTCAGTAAAACCTTAATAAACTACCAGATTATTAGATAAGTAGGTACCTACCGATTTCAATTGACGCGCTTAGAGAAACGGTACATCAGTCAAACGAGTAGTCAGTTGGAATTGAGTAAAACAAAACGATGTTTTACTATGGCCAACCTATAGCTATCGTCACAAACTCATACAATACCTATTACTTGTTGAACAGCAGGTACCTATTATGTCACCACGCAATAAGTGCAACAGCATCGAGTACTCGATTAGACATGAGTCATTTCCATCACATCGTATTTTCCCCTCTCTGCACAAACGAGCGGGTAGAACATGTGTAAGTAGTAAGCTACGACCGAGATTATTATGACAATCATAACTAATGAGATGATCATCCACGCAGAGAAAAATCGACCGGATGCTTTTTTACCTGTAGGAAAAATGAAGAGTTAGGCGTGCAAATTCATTAAATTATTGAAAAGAAATATCGAACTTATTGCAGTGTGAAAAGAACATCAGAGGAGGGAACACTGATCCCATTGGCAAGGACCTCTGATCGTTCTTGTCTTCTGAATCCTGGGACTTCGCTCCTACAGCAATATGTTGATACTCTATGCCGTAGTCATTCAGGTCTATACGCTAGGATACGTTGATATTTACTTATTAATGGACTTGGATATTCATATAAGTGTTACCATTACTTTGCAAAACGACAATGATGAATCACACCTTGTCTTAAATGATTGACTCATATAAAATTGATTTACTTAATACATCGAATACATACATGCACGTAGACCATTCTATGTACTTACAATTCTAGATTCGAAGAACCTAGACTTGTTACTCCAATAAAACATTGCCTGGGAGAGAGTAGGTAGATACCAGATACATCAAGAACCAGATCTAACTTGTGGAAACCATTTTGGGTACCAACTGGTACAATATGCTACCTAACTGTGGTCCAATGTCTAGTATGCTATCTGCCAGGATTCGTGGTATGTACCAATGGCTGACCTAAATTCTCGCTCGGATATTATTTCCTACTTCCTTGAAACAAGGATTCGTCTATTCCCTGGTATATCCACTTTTTGCTCTTCTCAAACAGTTCCACGAATACGTCCAAACATGAATTGCACCAGTTCACCACTGAACTTTTGCTCATATCAGTTCTTCTACACACGTTACTAATATCAATCGAATAACTCCAAAATCAGAGCAGCCCCAAAACGCCACGAAGAGATATACATGGCACTTCTAGTTCTCTTAAAAATTTTATTATAGCCCTGGCGTGTTGTGTTACACGAGGGAAAGTTTTGGTGGAGTTTTTATTTTTGCCAACAAAACCTTTACCTGCTATTTTTTTGTTTTTGAAAAACAGTTTTAGTTTTAACTCTGAAATAAGCGTTTTACGACAGAACCAAACCTGAATGAAATTAAAGAGGATAAATTTTACTAAATTTCATTAATTTAAAGTTTTTTCGAGGAATCACCCATTTAGCCGCGGGAGCGCTACGAAAATGGGCGTCAAAGACCCAAACACTCATAAAATACGGACGGCGACTCATGGGACTGAAAATATTTTCGCTATCATTAATGGCTAACTATATTTTAATGCTTAATGCAGATGTCAAACTTTATTATGCGTGTAAAGAAGGCTTGAATATTCAAGTGCAATTTTGTGTACAGCCAAATTAACAAAATTCAAGTGAAATTTTAATACTTAAGTATTTTCATATTGATTTTTTTTCGGAGGTCCTGGGTATATATATATATATATATATATATATATATATATATATATATATATATATATATATATATATATATCAGATTTCCATGAAATTTTTTTTGGAAATTTCGATTTTTAAAATTTTTGGAGCCATTGCATTAGCTTAATTTTCTACGAAGATTCGCTAAACTGAATAATGAAATACCTGATAGTGATAAAATAGTGAGACAATAATTTTCCTTCAACAAATAAACCTGATCGACAACGGTATGGAATGAAGGTTATTATTACAACGGGAGCAAACTTCCACGATTTCAAAGTCAGGTCGATATTCAGTGAAACCTGGTTGAGAACCACTAGACAATCACGGCAATGTAATTTCACTACAATATCCAACCGTGGGATACTATCTATCTGCGTCACTTCCTAGGATATGGAAATTCGGTGCCAATATTCAATACCTACATACCCGTTGCACAGTGGGACAGATTGGACATCTGGCGCACACATTATATTTTATGAGCTGATTTTAATAGGCACTTTTACGCTGATTTCGAATACACCTATGACCCCGTACCCACCCAAAGTAGACGCTTTTGGATTTTTTGAAAGGGGGAAAAATCGCAATAGAAAAAAAGTTTTAGAGAATTGAATTTTGCGTCGATTGATCACCAAGGGCAGATCAAAACAATAGAAAATAAGGATGTTATGACGTTTTGTAATATGATTACCCATGTCAAAAAACACGTTTTTATTTTTAAAGAGTTCAAGGACTATATGACCCCATGTGATTAAACTCTGATGATTCTAGAGGATTTGTTTCCCAGTCCGTAGTGATAATTGTAGGGGATACGATTTTTGCGTAATACGCACCAAAAACCGCAAGTTACATCAAAGCTTCATTTTATTGTACTGAACTGTAATATCAGGGCAATATATTTCTTCACTAGATAGCCTCGGAACTAAAAGAACCAGTTTAAACAGCTATGAACTTCTTCATTAACTATGCTAGATCATGGAGTCACATGCGAGATCCCATCGAATTTGCTGAACGATACACGGTTTAAATCTTCAAGTTATTCTTATAAAACGTCCGCAAACTATTACAAATTTTGAGCTGAGTTTAAAGCTTGTACGCCTGTTAATATACCTGTTAATGGATGATTGAAGAAAGCGGTAGGGGTGGGGAGACAATCAACCATACTCGAGTACCCTTACCCAGTTTTATATTAATTAGATTAGATTATTGCTGTCTCATTAGTGATAATTTTGATACCTACCACGACCTTACACGATCTAAACTTTTCTTCGAATTAAAAAATTTTGACAAGTAGTGACAATAATAATTTTCAGAACAGAATCAGCATAATTTAAAACCGTTAAATTTTTACCTGGACCGTGGGTATTCCTATTAATCATACCATTATTCGGCATTAAAACTTTTCTCAAAAGGACTGTAGTTTTCAACAAGGAAGGAATGAGGGTATTTAGTAAGAGTCCTCTAGCTACTACAACTACCTACCTACCAAAAGGTGTTCGTAGCTCAAATTCACACAAAACAATTCAGAAATAAAGAAAAACATCTAATAACGCACGGTGCAAGGGTTAGAGAAACACATTCCAACAATATTTCCGTAGAAGTTGCTATTAGTTTTCCTTTTTATAGCAGAAAAATATCAAAATTCAAAGATTAAAACTTAAAAATTTCATTATTGAAACACCCTAAGAATGTTGTCGGTACAATGGAGGTATTTTTCCCCTCCTAGAACTAGCAACAAGTACTTACGATTTAAACTTTCTTTTTTTTAACGTTTGAAAAAAACCTCTTTCAGAAAGGGTTTTTGGCCAAACCATTTCCTATGGTATTCCCTCCTCCCCCTACCAGAAGTCGTTCCCTCAACAAGGATTTGTTATGATCAAACAAACATTCGTTATTCAGAGTGAAAATATGAACGAAAAAAGTACGTCTACCTACCTATCTAAATTATCTAGATTTTGTTAGGCAATTTCTTTGCTACGCATTGTAATTTCACACTGGATTCAATATGTTTCTATTCTTGAGTGGTAATTTAGAACTCTGACACATAGCAGAAGTAAAACGGAAAAATAAATAAATACATTTTTTTAAATCCTAAGGCTCTTTTCGCTACTTTTGGGGTGACAAATATCTGCCAATGTTTCATTCAGAATCTTAGCACCCATCTATTCAAAGAGAAGAAGAGTTTAGGTCTAATCACCTCTTGCACCAATTGCATAACTTGTTGCATAATTTGTCTTATTTGGGAATGAAACCTTCTAAATTGGTGTATTTAACGCTTTTGATAGATTAATTACGTTGGAATTGCTCTTATAATAACTTTTATGCAGTAGAAGAGGTATGTAAGTAGCCACCATCATAAACAGACGATAAAATCCAGCCCATCTATATCCTTCCTCCCCCCAGGATACTTCAATTGGTCCTTTTAGTTACTGAACCCATCAAATTTAGTGTATATAACAATTTTGATAGTTGGGATGCTGTTGATATGGTAGGTTACCTACCGTTGTAAACGGACTTTTTACCTTCAGCACTCCAGCATAGTTGAATTTGGTCCCTATAGGTAATGAACCCTTCAAAATTAGGGTATCATGATGAAATTCAGTCTTTCCTTTCGCTTTCGCACACCAGGGTGTTTGAAATTGGTTCTTTTTGGTTATGAAACCTTCTAAATTGGTGTATTTACATAACTTATCGATGACTCTTCTAGATGTTCAAGAAGTAAAAAGACAAGAAGCTTTGTGGGTTTAAAAAGTGAAATATTTATGAATGCGAGGCGTTTAGAAAAATAGTAACCAATAAAAATAGCTTTTTAAGTCGTGCAAGATATGTTTTGATAGCTCTAACCTGTTGCAGCAGCAGCTCCTTTGGCGACTGCTTTAGCCGCCTTTTTTGCAGCCTTTCCGTTCCCAACAGCATCGCACATCAACAAAAACAGACCTACAAATCGACAGGAAGAATATTTCTTGATAAAAAATTAGGGCTAAAATTTCGTCATTAGTGCTGGGTAGCAAAACATGGCATCTTTCTCATCAACGGATTCGCCACAGCAAGGATTTTTGTAGAGTGGGGGGTAGGGTGGCACCGGCATATGCAGTGGTGCCGATTCACCCAAAAAAGGCTAAAACCTCTTATTGCCGGAATTTTGCATATAATTAGGTACAACCATGTTTTGTGGAGCTAAGAATGCAAATCTGAAGTCGGTCAATGTTTAACTAATTTCTAATTTTTTTTTTTTTTTAGTAAGTTTTAGAAATAGGAAAACTTTGATATAGGAATAGTAGGTATATAAGAGTTTATATAGGAATAGTTTGATATAGGAAGAGTTTTAGCAAGTTTTTAATATAATATTTTGCAAATATTATTAAAAAGCATTATTTGTCTTTTTTTCTTGATTGCAATGGGTTCAAATATTTTCAAAGCAAGTTTTTTGGAATGTTTTCAACAGTAATCCGAAAATTAGAGAGAGAAATAGAAAATGTTAGCGCCCAAAATGTGCTCAAAAATAGTTCTAAATTGCGAAAATGCTCAACGTACTCATAAAGGGCTGATTATCAATAAAACATTAAAATTAATTAAATGTGAATAGTCAAGGCATTCCAATAAACATCAAAATTTCAAAGGTACCTAACCTAAAAAGTTGTTATGGTTTCTAATGCACATGCATAACCTATAGGATGTGTACATGTGTAGGCTATAGCATTATACCCATGGGATACCTCGGCTTCGTATGAATAGGAACTATGAAATATAAAGATGACAAAAAATGACAATTTGAACTACCATTTAATATTTAGGTACAGGAAAATGAAATGGATACATACCTAATTGTGCTTCGTAAATTTAATAGCTTGCTAACATGTAAAATTACGTCATTGGTAATATAAAATGCTATTGAAATACTACCTATATACAGAACAAGCCGGAGTGTTATCTATTCCATTCAAAGCACTTTAAAACAAAGGCCTCTTAACATCATTTTCGATAAATCCACTACCTACCTAACATAATTCAACTTATTGCAATGGCTTGATTTCCAAAACATCATACTATGAAGGCAGTTATCCTGAAACAACTCATATAAATTTGAAAATTAGATCCGACAAAGCCGAATATAGACCGGGTATACGAATTAGAGTTGAATACCTATAATTGTAAATCAAAAAAATTTAAGGCGGATCGAATGAAGTTGGCGGCTCAGACCTCTAGACTTACGGCATTTTCTTTAGGTAATGTTTAAAATGATGTAACGGCTAACCCCGTAAATCCAGGTGTTGAAACTTTTAGAGAAATTAGGTTTTAGGCAGTACCTGTAAACAAATACGTAACACAATTACAAATACGTAACACAATTAGCTGAATCCGAATTTGAAGTCCATTTTGCTCTCAGAGGCGGCGTTCGCTACATTCCACAATTTCATGAAAATTCCTGCCATTTCTACAGAATATTTGAAGGCTACATACCAAATTTGGGATCCCCAGCTCTTGTAGGTGCTTCGGAATAGTTCAAAAAAGAATCCGGCCATTTTGTTTGAGCCCCTTCTACAGCCCCTGGATATTCATTAAAATTCATCAAAATGTGCTCAATTAATTGTTATTTTTATTATAAATATTATTATTTATTATAAATATTATAATATTTTAATATAATAATAGTAATATTATTAATATTATTATAATAATATTATTAATATTATAATAAATATTATTAATATTATAACATTAATACTAAAGAATTAATAATAAATAACTAATGTTATAAATAATATTAATATAATATTAATATAATATTAATATTTATAATATTTCGATATTATAATATTAATATTACTAATATTATAATATTATAATTAATTAATTATAATATTATTATAATAATATTATTTTAATATTAATATTATAATATTATTATAATATTTTTATCATAAATATTATAATATCATTTTTATTATAAATATTAATTATTAATTATTATTAAATATCATTATTGAAAATTTAACAACAATTAAAAATAAAATTAAGTAAATAAATTAATAATATAATAAATAATTAATTATTCATCGTAAATTTGTCCAATAAACCAGGACACATTGTGTCCCATAATCCTGGACACATATTCCCAATGAGTCCAGCATAATGAAATTCACTGTATGCTTTCCCAGAATGTATTATATGCTAATGATCACGTTTTAACATAGCGTCGATACCACCTCCGTTCGTGTAGGTTATGTATAAATCGAGAAATGGAGAATTTTTTGGGGTGCTGAATCCGATTCTGATAGTTATTTTTGCGGCACATCCCCCGGAAGTGCGTAAAACCGCCCCCAGCCGCCTCCACAGCCGCCCCCGGGGTAGGTACGCCGTTGCCGACCTGATTCGGAGGTGCCAGTCTGGGTGCTGAGTATATGTGCGAAATCTGGACTCAATTCAACCAATATAACGGAAATACACGGACCGTTGCTGGAGGTATGACGTTGTCATGCTATTAGTCAGCTTGTTCGTGCCCCTGCAATAAATTCGAAAAATGTACGCAGTGAACAGAATCAACACAGATAATAGATATATATATGTATGTAGATTTCTGACGGTTGGTATTTCGTCATGTTCATAGGAAGTCCTCATAACCGCCCCCAGCCGCCCCCACTCGCCCCCCGTTTTCCCACTCTCCCAAACTGCCAGTTACGAAAATAGTTCCATAGGGGTTTTTTGGGGTGCTGAATCCGATTCTGATAGTTATTTTTGCGGCACATCCCCGGAAGTGCGTAAAACCGCCCCCAGCCGCCTCCACAGCCGCCCCCGGGGTAGGTACGCCGTTGCCGACCTGATTCGGAGGTGCCAGTCTGGGTGCTGAGTATATGTGCGAAATCTGGACTCAATTATAGATTTCTGACGACGAAAATAGTTCCATAGGGTTTTTTTGGGGTGCTATCCGATTCTGATAGTTATTTTCATCCACGGGAAGTGCGTAATACCGCCCCCAGCCGCCTCCACAGCCGCCCCCCGAGGTATACGCCGTGCCCGACCTCATTCGAGGGTGCGAGTCTGGGTACTGAGTGTATGTGCGAAATTTGGACTCAATTCGACCAATATTAACGGAATTATGGACCGTTGCTGGAAGTATGACGCTGTCATGCTATTAGTCAGCTTGTTCGTGCCCCTTCAGTCTAATATGCCAAAATTTCCCCTTCTCCCAAACTGCGAGTAAATACGAAAATAGTGCCATAGGGGTTTTTTAGGGTGCTGAATCCGATTCTGATAGTTATTTTAGCGGCACATCCACGGGAAGTGCGTAATACCGCCCCCACAGCCGCCCCCGAGGTAGGTACGCCGTGCCCGACCTCATTCGAGGGTGCGAGTCTGGGTACTGAGTGTATGTGCGAAATTTGGACTCAATTCGACCAATATTAACGGAATTATGGACCGTTGCTGGAGGTATGACGCTGTCATGCTATTAGTCAGCTTGTTCGTGCCCCTCCAGTCTAATACGCCAAAATTTCCCCTTCTCCCAAACTGCGAGTAAATACGAAAATAGTGCCATAGGGGATTTTTAGGCTAAATCCGATTCTGATAGTTATTTTAGCGGCACATCCACGGGAAAATACCGCCCCCAGCCGCCTCCACAGAGGTAGGTACGCCGTGCCCGACCTCAGAGGGTGCGAGTCTGGGTACTGAGTGTATGTGCGAAATTCGGACTCAATTCGACCAATATTAACAGTCATGCTACTAGTCAGCTTGTTCGTGCCCCTGCAATAAATTCGCAAAATACGCCTTCATCTAAGTGAACAGAATCAACACAGATTATAGATATATATGTATTTAGGTAGATTTCTGACGGTTGGTATTGCGTCATGTTCATAGGAAGTCCTCATAACCGCCCCCAGCCGCCCCCATTCGAGCCCCCCTTTTCCAACTCTCCCGAACTGCGAGTAAATACGAAAATAGTTCCATAGGGGTTTTTTGGGGTGCTGAATCCGATTCTGATAGTTATTTTAGCGGCACATCCACGGGAAGTGCGTAATACCGCCCCCAGCCGCCTCCACAGCCGCCCCCGAGGTAGGTACGCCGTGCCCGACCTCATTCGAGGGTGCGAGTCTGGGTACTGAGTGTATGTCCGAAATTTGGACTCAATTCGACCAATATTAACGGAATTATGGACCGTTGCTGGAGGTATGACGCTGATCGAGCCCCCCTTTTCCAACTCTCCCGAACTGCGAGTAAATACGAAAATAGTGCCTGTAATACCGCCCCCAGCCGCCTCCACAGCCGCCCCCGAGGTAGGTACGCGCCGTGCCCGACCTCATTCGAGGGTGCGAGTCTGGGTACTGAGTGTATGTGCGAAATTTGGACTCAAGACCAATATTAATGTGCGAGTCTGGGTACTGAGTGTATGTCCGAAATTTGGACTCAATTCGACCAATATTAACGGAATTATGGACCGTTGCTGGAGGTATGACGCTGTCATGCTATTAGTCAGCTTGTTCGTGCCCCTCCAGTCTAATACGCCAAAATTTCCCCTTCTCCCAAACTGCGAGTAAATACGAAAATAGTGCCATAGGGGTTTTTTAGGGTGCTAAATCCGATTCTGATAGTTATTTTAGCGGCACATCCACGGGAAGTGCGTAATACCGCCCCCAGCCGCCTCCACAGCCGCCCCCGAGGTAGGTACGCCGTGCCCGACCTCCTTCGAGGGTGCGAGTCTGGGTACTGAGTGTATGTGCGAAATTCGGACTCAATTCGACCAACATTAACGGAATTATGGACCGTTGCTGGAGGTATGACGCTGTCATGCTACTAGTCAGCTTGTTCGTGCCCCTGCAATAAATTCGCAAAATGTACGCCTTCATCTAAGTGAACAGAATCAACACAGATTATAGATATATATGTATTTAGGTAGATTTCTGACGGTTGGTATTGCGTCATGTTCATAGGAAGATGTTCCCTCCTCTCGGAGTTGTTTGTTCATTCGAGGGTGCGAGTCTGGGTACTGAGTGTCTGTGCGAAATTTGGACTCAATTCGACCAAATTACCAAGATGACTAGTTGTTCGGTACCCTCAACTGAAGTATGAAATACCTATACCCCCCCCCCCCCAACACCAATATGATACTGATTACTAAGAAGGTAATTAGAGTTTCTATACTACCTTCATAAATTAGATAACTTAAGAATAAAATGGAATACATAGGTACTCACATAGGAACAGGAAAAGAGAGATCAAGTATTTCATTTTCATGAAACTTCCGATTCCTGCAGTACCTGTAAACAAATACGTAACACAATTATTTGATGCATACCTATCCGCCAAGATGAACGTTTTTATGGTTCTTCATCTGCTGGGAAATTTATCAAATAGGCGATTCCTGAACTACTAATTAAAACAGTAGAAACACTTAATAAGTAGGTGCAGATATTTTATTGAAGTAATATCTACATAAACATAACTAAACTAAAGCAGCTTTTTAATACCTACTAAAAAGCTCAAGATCAAATTAAAATGAGGTCAGAAAACTTCAATTCCTTGAAAGAAAAAGTCCAACAGAGAGAATATGATCAGAGCTTATTTACTGGTATAGGTAAAGGACTACTTGGAAGAACGAGATGCAAGAGTAACGATTGTTAAGTCCGTCAACCTCGGAGAACGTACCGACATCGACCGTCCGAAGAGTCTGGGTCTCTTGAGAACAAGATCTTGAGAGAAAAAAAGCAATTAAATATCAACCTACCTCCACCTAAAAAACCAGCCTACCCGGTCTCACGTTCCTGTGTACCCACCTGTGTCTGACAGTCGCTTTGCTCCAGCATTCACAGGTGGTTTCAGTTTTTAAATTAACTGCTGAGCATAATGTGCGCAGTCGCATGGATAATGTTTTTGGTGACCAATTTAAAAAAATGTAAAATTAAGCTCCAGCACGTTGGGCAAAAAAAGCAGATATAACTGAATATAATTGAATGTTGTTTATTTTTGAGATCATAATATACCAAGTTGACTTCTTCCTCCATGGATTTCCCCGACTTCATCTAGACCCAAAGAAACGGAATAAATTCAAACCATCCAACTTGCTCTTGCAAATAAATATAATAATAGTACTTATAAATAAATATAATACAATATTATTACTTAAAAAATAAATTATTATAAAATAGCAATAATCCCGAAAAGGTATATGAAAGGTGTAGTATAGCTCTTTGGTTTGACTGAAGTAAACCGTCGTGTAGCCTTCAACTGCTACAACCTGCTTGGTGGGCTCCCGCCATCCTTTGAATAGGTAAACATTGGACTTCTTTACTCCTAGAGACACTGGAGAAAAAACCATTGTCTCTATTTACTCCTACTCCTTTCAGTCCATGGCCTTCTAAGAACTTAGGTACTAGGTAGATACTTAGGTACTAGGTAGATATGTACTTACTTGGTAATGGAATTCAGTTGACTCCTCCTAGCATCTGACCAACTCCACAACACTCCTACCCATTCGAAAATGTACAGTCATTGTAAAGGGTCACGGTCGTCTCAAGGAAGTTGGCATTTTTGTCTCTGACGACTCAACTTTCTTCTTCATCGTCAGAAGAGCATGAGATATTCAGGGGAGAAACAGGTTCTTCAGACGAAGATTCCCATTCAACGTCGTCACCAATCAGATTTTCCATATCACACAACTTGGACTAGGAAACTCTTAATAAATAACCGTAGAAATAAAACGAGGGTAAATGCAAAGGCAGAACTTGGTAAACAGTGCACGACATGCAGGTAGACGGCTGTCTTATCTCCTTTGGCTGGCTTATCTTATCTCTACAGTAAACTCAGCTCCCGCTACCCACACATCTCACAGTGGAATTTGATTGGCTACTTCAAGTCGTGGTGTGGTGGGGGGCAAACCGCCAGATCAGTCAGCAGAAATTTCCCTGATATGTCAAACCGATCCACAACTTGATTCACACTGGTTTGGTGATCACTGCGAACGGACCACTATGAATACTATACAGTCAGAGATTTCCCCAAATGGACGCCCCCAACGCGTTTCAAACCATTTCTTACCGGTTTGATGGTCACTGCGAATAAACCTATAAGCACAGACACTCCTACCATGGAAACTTTACAGGAGAGCAACAAATGAGAACAACTTACGTTACTAGTTTTCTATGAGCAACTTCTTGTAGGTATTCTGAACAATGGTGCGGATACACGCCTTGGACTCCCCACCGGCACTTCACCAGACATCAGGATTGCAGACCCAACCACTGCCTCCACGGCCCCTTGGATGGTTCTAGAAGACCCAATGCCGAGTGACCATTTTCCAATTTTCATAAAGTTAACTTTGCCATGGACATGCATGGTAACCTCCACGCGTAAGTGGAAGACCAACAAGGCCAATTGGGAATCGTACACCGATACCATACACGACACTCTGGTCACAAAACCCATTCTGAACACCCCCAATATTGACCAAGCATGTTAGTAACTAACACAATGCATTAATTCCAGTGCTTACAGACACATACCTCGATACTGCACTCTCCATCCCAACTTCACTAAATCATCACCATGGTGGAATGATCAAATCGCCCAAGGCTTGACAGACAGGATCACATCGCTGTGCATGCTTAACCAACTCAAGTCCCAAGCTGCTTACAAGAGGTATCAACGCAAAGATTCGGAGTTAAAACTACTCACAAAAAAAGTCAGAAGAGACAATGGGCAATCCCATTGTAGAAACATGACAGCCAGAGATCCAAATAATACCGCAACTCAGAAAAGTCTAAAAATGTACGGACTCAACGGTCCTGTGGTGAAAACCACCCCCTCTTTTCAACAGCCCTTTTCAGGGCTACCAAAAAGAGGTAGACATGGCACACAAACGTTTATAAGACGTCCAGTTATAACTCCGTCAAACAAAATATTTCACCAGAGAGAAAATACGAAATTCTCTCTCAAAAGTGAAATATCATCAAATAACATACAAGGCGACCTCCCTAAACACTTACTGGGCGAGAGAGACGCGACAAGCATCTCGAAACAAGTCGCCTTGAATGAGAAAACTCAAAAAGACAATCAAATGTCCTCTAGAACTAACAAGGACGGTTCTAGCAAGCCTACACGCCAATCAGAAACTCTGATTACGCGAGAGACAATAGACGAACCAACCAGGAGGCGGCAAGCAAATTACAACCGCCTCTGGTTCAGAAGCAAAGAGGGCCGAGAGACCCAGTCTCAACAACGGACGCAGAGAAGCCACCCCGGGGACCCTGTCTCAGCGACGGACGCAGAGAAGCCACCCCCGGGGACCCCGTCTAAACAACGGACGCAGAGAAGCCACCCCGGGGACCCTGTCTCAGCAACGGACGCAGAGAAGCCACCCCCGGGGACCCCGTCTCAGAGACGGACGCGGGGAAGCCACCCCCAACAACCAATCAGAAAATAACCCAATAAATCAACGGGCTAATTTGCATACTAGCCATTAAGTGGCCACCCCTTTCAACGCCACCCCCCGGGTATAAATAAGGGAGGCGTTGGCCGGGTTAATTATTCCACTCACCGCTCTCGACGAGTACACTCTACCAGTACGAAGTTTCTACACGCTCTACGCTGACGACCCTTCTGCTCACGAGTTCTTTTCAGAACGGCAAATTATTGCTCACAAGGCATATCTTCTCTCTTCACAGATCTCACTTTGGCATCTACGAGTCCAGTGATCTTTTATCCTGCTCATTGCCCAACGTAGTTCTTCTGTCAGAACGCCACCCGGTACATCTATTGATATCCTCATTAGATCGTACGCCCGCAGGGACGTTCGAGACGTGTCGCCCGGGTTTCGTAGCACTAAGCTCTTAACCGACCGCCGGGGCACGCCGATAAATTACTCAGCTCATCCGCTCTAATTTATCGTCCAAGGAAGCCTTTTTCAAGGCTACAAGGTAGGACCCTGACATCCGAGCAAAGGAAAGAAGCTCTGTCAAGCGAGTCCACCTTCCAAATCCTGCATCCTATACGGAGAGGTATTAAAGACGAGTTAATCAACTCGGGTACATCGATGGAGCGCCGCCCGTCCTACTTCCTCACGCAAGAGGAAGCAGAGCCCGGCGCGGTCGGGAGCTCTAGCCCACGAAGCGCTCCCTACCCGATACTCGACCCGTCCACTGGTCCTAACGACAGACAAAGGCTCGATTCTCGCGAAGAGATCGCCTTGCTACCTAACATATCCGTGAAGGAAACGTTAGGTCAAGCCTCACACACACAAAAGTTCGAGGATCCCTTCCAGACTCGCTCTGAAGTCAATCACAGGTCCGAAAAACAAAAACGGTATGATTGACCCCTACTCCAAACCAGAGGTTTGCCAAGCTCTACTCCACCACCAGCGGAAGCACATCACCCACCTGTTGCAGACGAATCATTTCACACTCCACTTCAATTCAAACCTATTGCCCTAGCTCAACTGGATTCTACACTCGCTACATGCAGCAAAAAATCAGCACCTGGGGAGGATGGCATTACTTATGAAATGCTATTGCACCTTCCCTTGTCCGCCAAAATACTATTGGTTGCCATTTTCAATGATTGCCTTCAGCAATTCACCCTGTCTGATAAATGAAGCCTGATCAGTATAATTTTTCTTAAAAATAAAAAAATAAAAACAGAAGCTTCCGCAACTGGCCTCCAACATTAGGCCTCTTGCACTTTACTCCTGCATGTCCAAGATTATAAGCGACATTATTAAAAAAACTACTGGACTCTGTCATGGAAAATAATCAGAGGCTACATGATTTCATGCAAGGCTTCTTGTTGCAGCACCTCAATCTATAACTCATTCACGATCACGAGAATAACAAAGCAACCATGGGGCTTTTTCTCAACATTGGTGCATTTGACAGTGTTCGCATCAGTACCCTGGCAGACATCATGCAAACTTATCAAGTCCCCCCATACCTTACCAGATGGATCTCCTCAGCCTTCTCAAACAAGACTTCAACTGATGGTCTCCACCACTCTCCTAGCTAAGGTGGTTTGAAACAGGGCAGCCCACTCTCGCTCCTGCTATTTAACATCATCTATTCTTCTACACTTGCTGAGGGTTTGTTCACACTGGTGACTTCTCACCAATCCCCATGAACCGACATATCCACAAGATCACAACAATAACCACCAACACAAGGGGTTTGTTCGGACACGTAGTTCGTAACCGTTCGTAACTGGACACGCCCACTTTTGGCTGTTCGGACAACACGAGAACCAGTTCTGGAAGACCTCGAACTAGCAGTTCGTTGTTCGGACGTAGTAGTTCGTTACCGTTCCGAACCAGTTCTACCAGTTCTGTCTTTTTTCCAGAACTAATAGTTCTAGACATGCGCAGTAAACAAGCTTGGCCCCGCCCCGTATGCACGTACCTCCCGCCAAACTTTCAAGTTGTCATCAGCCTTCTTAATTCACGTTCTCGCGCTCACATTTTTATCTGATGTCTTTTCAATTTATCTTGCCCTTAACGTTTCATACAACTGTAAGTAACTCGTGTAGGTACACGATTGCAACCTTACGGTACGACATAAAAACATTCCGATTCTAGAGATGGGTTTCTATACCCCTACTTAAAATAGCCTAAAATTATTATTTTAGGGTTAACAAATCGAAGTATATGAAAAAAACGTCTTTTTTAGCAGTTGTTGCCTTTTCTCTTAAACGCCTCGAGGGATTTTGTTGAAATTCATAGGAGTTATTCTTCTTCTGGGTGCAAATTATATTCAGTTCCCCTCATCCCGTAAGACTGGTAGGTACTTAATTAGCAAAAAGTTCTTAAATTAAATGGCCAATTGGGGGGGGGGGGGGGGGGGGGGGGGGATAATCGGTTTTAGCACTTTTTGGTCTATTCTCCAAAATGGCTCGAGGGATATCAATGAAATTCATAGGAGTTACCGAGGTCAAGCTCAGTTCCTGACAGGGAAACTCTCAACTAATGATAAAGAGGTTTAGTTCAGATTTATGTGTTCAGTAGCCATTTTCAAAAACACATCAAAGTCAAACCTTGGGCGGAAATACATTGAACATTTTTTTTTTTTTTTTTTTTTTTTTTTAAGCCACTGAGGCCGCAATGGCCTATTGTAGCTGTACATTGAACATGAAAGTACGCAGTTAAATTCAAAACATTATATTGAATAATAATTTAGGTATCACAAGATACTAACAGGCCTCATAAACTTTAACAGGCGGTTAACAGACCTGATAAAGTATAACAAAAATATTGAGTTATAGTTTTTATAACACAAATTACAACATGTAACCACGTTTTGGGAAAAAGACGGAGAGGTTATCAGGTTATCAATTCCGAACTACACGAAATGGCGTTCGGACTGGGAGTTCAGAACTAAGAGTTCTGAACCGGTTCCCATCCCCTCCCTTTGCAGTTCGATTCCGAACTAGATGAATTCCGAACTGGTTCGGAACTACGTGTCCGAACAAACCCTAATTTTCCCAAGTGAGTTTAAAAACGCTCCGCCAGGATGCGCAATGGTCGAAAAAGCTGACCTTGGAAAAACGCACTTCTTCTTCTTCACGTTTTTGCGTTAAAAACGCAGAAAAAATGCTAGTGTGATACGGCCTTAAACGGAATCATATCCTTCCTACTGAAACCTCTACTTGCGGTTATCAACATTCCTGTCCAATGAGCTTGCGCTGAACGCAGTAACAATATAAAAATTTTTACTGCCGTCCGCTGTCCGCCCATTCCGACAACATGGCAGCCACCATCCACAACTGTTGTCCCAACAGCCAATCAGATTGCGTTCCATCCTTCCGCTTTCCGCTCCATGTGAAACCGGCTTTAAAGTTTCAATGGATTCCGTCGCATAGGGGTATCACTGGCAATTCTTTCACTGATTCCCTCTGTGCTCTCACAATTGTATGCGAGCAAATAAACCCTAACTCCTACACAGTGTACCCTGATCTCCTGCCCATTATCCCAGCCGCTCAACTACAAGTATGGTAACATCAATACACATCTGCCACGGGGCCAGGTTCCTGGGCCAGGGCTGTCTTCACCGACCCCTCTACGCCCCCATGGTTCACAGACCAGAAAGAGCTCAGCATTCAACTCATTACGTCCATCAACAGACCCCTTCTGGGTCACGGGTTTGACAACCTCTTTAAGTGGCGAATGAAAAAGAGGGACGATCCTTGGTGCAACCACTATGATTTACAAATTCAATAAGACATCTGAACGACTGCAATAAGACCGAAAGGGCAGTGGGTGGTTTGATGGGCACCTCCTGGTTGGAGGATAAAGATCACGGGGCGAATATTACAGCAGACTTTCTGAAAAGAGGCCTGGGAGATCCCAAAATGCTTGTGGATCTGACGAAAGTACTGGAGGACACTGGCATACAATTTTAACTTAACAGCAATATAAAGGCAGAGAAGTGAAAAGGACTCACTGGACGAATAACAGAAAGGTGAAGGGGATTCAAGGAATAGCAAGCTACACCAACACAGATATTCAACCAACTGAATGCACTCAAGTGCATTAACACCAAAACAACTCAAGTGGACACACATCCCCCTGGGACAGCGTCAATAATCAGAGCAGAAGAAGAAGAACTTCTTGTAACAGCCAATGAAGGTTTTAATGTTTGGGATTTTCAATTTTGGATTCCAAAGAATTTTTGTTCTATGATTCACTGCACTGGTTCTAACAAAATTCTTGGTACCTACCACCAATATTTTATATTTAAATTCCTCCTTTCATTTTGTCAACATTTCAAACTTGCATGATCTTTTCCAATTTCTGTTCTAACTGTATTTCACATAATGTATTTCTACAGATGGTGTGCTAACCTCAGAGCTCGTTGACGCCTCTCAATCTAGGCTGTACCAAGATAAGATGAACCTAGGATCTAGCTTATATCTTCATCATAAACGTCTGGAAAATCCTCAACGCGCTTTGATCTAACACTCCTGAAATGGTAAGTACCATCACACTATCACTTATAATATTGCAGTGCTCTTAATTAGGTACAAGGTTCGTTGAGCTACCTCCCACTGACCTATGTAGGTACATTAACTCGTCCAAAAAGAGAGAGTTTCTTCAAAAGTCTGTTGTTTTAAAGTAGGGTAGACTTCTAGCAGCTAAATTTGAGGGACTTTGAATTTTACGATAAGTAGGTAATAAAGGTCCCTTCCTACTAACTTTATTATATGCCTCTTTTCATTTTTTCACTATGTTTGAAACTATAAAAGTTATTTTCTGGAATCTTTCTACTTGTGGGGCGTTCAACCCAAGCATCCAAGACGTGTTCACACGACAGGATGACGATTGGAGCAGCTGCTTTCAAATTCACATGGAAAGAGTGACACACCCGCTTTTTGGAAGTATTGGAACATCTAGGTACGAGTAGAAGTAGGTGGCCCAGAACGCCCTGGGGGGGGGGGGTATGGCGAGCGAAGCTTCAGGGATCGATTCTGTATCCCATTTCTGATCGAAAGTACCACTAGAGATTTTGTTTTTTAAACGCTTAGATTTTCGAATAATTTAAATTTTAAAGGTTATTTTTGGGTTTGTACCTTATGTCATTAACAATGCTATAACTCCCCTTAGAGTGACTGTAAAATAAGGACATAGTTGGAAAGAGAGTTAAATTTCCTATCTACCTGATGCTTAATTTTTTTGAGGAACTTTTTAGAGGGCAAAAAACGAATTTTGAAAATTTCTCAGAATTTTACTTTTTTTCCTTTTGTCTTTCTGCTCTCAGTACTCAATGTTTTGGAAGGGCACTCCACGGGCAAAACTTCCTTGAAAGGTTTGTTCGCTGAGGCGGTTTGCAATGACTTGCAAACCGTTTCAAATTGGTTGGAGACTGGTCCAGTGTGCATGCACGCCTTCTGCCAACTTTCGAAGTGATTTACCCAAACCGGTTGGGCATTGTAATCTATCCATTTTATGATTGAATGTTTGAGCACAACACTCAGAGGCGTGAACCATTGGCGAAAACAGAGGCTAAAATTAGAATGATTGCATTGTCTGCCATGAGTTTGGTATGGAGGTGGCAAATAGAAGGTTTGATCGCTGAATCCACCAGACTAGGGCGTTCACTGAGTTCCCTGGTCATTAGAGCGCCCCCCCCCCCCCCCCCCCCCCCCATCAGTCCTGGTCTGTTCGCAGAGGTTTCCAACTTGTTGCAGATCGTCAAATCGGTCATAGCCCACCTCCTGACCTCTTTCTGACTGTCTACCCCTTCCATTCTAAACTCATGGCAGCCAATGAAATTATTCGAAATTTAGCCTCTGTTCCTAGTTACTGGGATTTTTCTAATGGTTTCCCATCAATAATAGTTAAGTAAACAGTAAACATCGTTGAGTAGATTTAGAATGTATAGCAACGCTAAAATCTGTTCACTAGCCTTCTCATTGCCAGAACATAAAATGAGAAAATTACCCATATGTGCTAGGGATAATTTTATGCGTGCGTTCATTATTTTCAACGTTTTATCAAACTAATGTGTTTATTTTTCATCATGCACTAAGCACACACATATAACACCCTGAGTTCACCAGCAGCCGTCAAAGCACATGAGGGAAACAGTTATCTTGTGTCCTTGAGGTCGCCCGTGGACTCACTCATTAGGTTTGTTCGAGCTGTCCACTGAACTTGCTTAGTGCTCTCCCATGCAAGGGCATTAAGCAAGGTGGCCGTTCGAGCAGGCCCACTGAGCTAGCTCTGAACTGCTCCGAACTTTCTCAGCCTGCTCCGGCTGATGAGGAAGAGCAACGTGCTCCGCGCATAGGATCTAATTAGTGTAGGATAACCTGGTTTATCCTTCCTCAAACCTCAATAACCTGATCAAGGCATAACTTGAGGCTGGAACGCGACCTTCTTAAGGCCCTACTAGCGCTATAGAAAGGAGTTATAGCAGATTTTTCGATGCAAGATTGAAAACACGAAAATAATCTTAAATCGTGAATTACTCGAAAAAAGGCCTCTAAAAGAAAAAGTCTACGAGGCACTTTTTGTTGCAAATTAGTTGTAAAATCAACCCCGAGGAGGTTAGTAACCAAAAGTGTGAACACCCTGTATGTAGTTTCACCTAAATGTGATTTTTGTCACTCATGAATTCGTCACACTCGGTCCTATACACCCTGTTTATTTATAAGTCATTGCAGAAGATAACTCTCCTTAGGATTGAGATGAAAATTCCATTGTTGCACCAAAAAATCAAGCCTTCCAAATCAAGGATGAGTTCGTTGGCCAGCACTTTATGAGCACATTGAATTGGTCACATAAAAATAAAATATGCAAAAAATTCTCTAAAATGGCTGAAAACGGCAAAACATTGATATATTTATATTTTTCAACAAAACATTCGACAAAAGAAGTTTGTCAACAATGAACTAGGACATTGAAAATTCATTACGCAAAATTATGCTATAAGATTTACTTAAATTTCATTGTCTTTTTTTAATGACATAGGTGATAATTTTGTTGGAGACATCCGCTAACTTCTTTATGCTTACGACCTAAAAATTTTTCTCTGCTATCTGACCTGACCAGAATTGTGTGCAGCTTCAAATGTGCCTCCATGCTGTCAAGAACTGGTGTGAATCTAATGTGTCATTTATGAATGTTTCCAAATGCTACACTAAATACATAAATGCTACACTTTAAATCTTTTCCGTTCTCATAGTCCTGTCTCTCATCAATACTCCCTGAGAGGCCTTGTTCTCTCCCGTCCATAGATAGTGATGGACCAGGGAGTTTACTTCGACATCGGTTTCACATTTCATGACGATCACATCACGATCAATGCCATGAGGGCTCTAGACTTCATTAAGCGCTCTACTCGAGACTTCAACGACTCGGGTGTCTTGTTACATCTCTTAAGCACGCTTGTGTGTCCCACTCTCGATTACTGGTCTCCTTTATGGTCTCCTTACTATAATAATGGCAATAAATCTCTCGAGCGCATTCAATGAAAATTCCTACATTACTACTCCGCGAACATTAACTATTTCACGCACCATTGACTTGAATCCAGAGGGACTTCAACCGACTGGACGTCGACCACTTCGAGCGTACCCCTCAAAGTTTCTTCCAGACCGTTTTAAATGCCCTCTCCACTAAGGACTAATTAATTGTCATTAATTATAAAGGGTTTTTTCGTATCTTTTTTCTCTCAGTTTCAGTTCTAATGTTCGCATGAGTAATTTAGCATTTCTATTTCATGTTTCCTCTGTATGCACCTACCATAAATGTTTTATTTTTTCGCGTTAAGTGCGTTGATAATCTTTAATTTTGTCTCTTTTCTTTCTGTCCATAGATGAATTGGGGCAACTGCCCCTAATTTCTGTTAATAAATAAATCAAAAAAATGTTGAATGAGAATTGCGTACCAATCTGTTCAGATTTTGCTGATGAAACTTATCTAATTACATCATACTCAGTGTGAATTTATTATTTAGAACATTTACAATAATGATTGTATTCTTGCAGTCGTTTGAGCAAGACGAGGAAGACCAGTTCGGGCAAAGCTATGAGGATAACAAAGAGTTCGAGTTTAATGGGAGTGGGTTTGGCGATGAGGAAATTAACCCACACAGCCCCTTGGATGACAGTGATAAGCCACGCATCATACTCATGGGGCTTAGAAGGTAGTACGCTTTATCTAGCTTTCTTATTAAATCATCATAAAACGTTGCAGGTTGTGAAAACGTATATAGTTGTGCACGAATTGTTCACGTTCTTTGGAATTTTCGAATCATTCACGCCCCAAAGCTATTTGAAGTGGTCCAAGCAAATGGAAATAGTTAACAATAAGGAATAATGAGCATTACCCGCGCTATAATTTTATATTTTTAAATTAAATTAGATTCCATTCTAAGAAGTTTGATACCAGTCGCACTCTCCTGCGATGAGTAGTTGTTTTTCTTTGATTTTTTCAAAGTTTCGCACACTGTTTACAAAGCATCCCTCCACTGGGCGGGTCCCTCCTGCCAAGTGTGACCTGACCAGTGCTCGAAACATTGAAAATTCATAGAAAGAAAACTACTTGTCAAAGGAGAGTGCGGTTGTGACTTCTCCTCCACTAAAAAAATGGGAAAATACTTTTTCACACCCACGGGTAACGCTCATTTTGAGGACTGTTAGCTCAGGTTGGCCCCTAACTGGGAATGTCAGGGAAGTCAGGATTTTTTAAATTTTATTATTTTTATTTATTTTAATCAGCAAATTTTGAATTTTTGAAAATCAACGATTTTTATGAAATTTTCAGGGATTGTGCAGGTTAGGCTGTAGGTGATCCCCATTGGTTTATTACCTACAAATCAATATGTTACTCTGCACTCATATACAAATGTAAAATCGATCAAGTATATTTTTCTCGTGGCCTTGTCGTCTGATCTCACTCAAATTCTGAAGGTAGTCAGGAAGATATGGTTCACTCATTCCAAATCAATTACACACGATGGTATAATTAGTAGCTGCTGCACATGCACGAATTTTGAATTCTTGTAACAAGCACGAATTCTATAGTTTTTGTCCGATTTCGATGAAATTTTCAATAATCTACACATTTATATTAGGTTTATGCGCCAATTATGTACCAAATTTTTAGCAAATTTTTGTAGAAAATTTAGCTTATTGCAATGGCTCACACAAATCTTTGAAAAAAGTTCTTCTAGGAAATCCATTTTGAGACGATTCCAGAAGTTTGCACTTTTTCGTTAGGATTATAGAGAGCGTGTGTGTGTGTGTTCAGATTAGTTGGACATGTAGGTCAGAATGGTGTGTACAGTTTGGTGGTCTTGGTACTCGTAAGCTCGCATCTCAAAAATACGTAACATCAAGTAGCCAATCCCTCAGTAAAAATTCAGATTAGTTGGACATGCAGGTCAGAATGTTTTAACCGACACTACGTGCAAGGCACCGCATTGGTGCCCAGCTGGTTTTCCCCACTGACGGAGGCACCGCATCGGTTCATGCTGTATAAAATTCCGCCCAATGCAGCCCAAGTTTCATCAGGGGCAAATGTCTCAGTTTTCGATCCCACGTTCGGTCAGTTAAAAGTTTATTTCAAAGTTGTACAAAGCAAAAAAAAATTTCTGATCGCCTTGGATTCAAACGTGGAACCTTCAACACATAAGAACTCTACCCTAACCAGTGGACTACGCCAGGCCTTGTGATCAAATGAACTATCACAGTACTTTGCCACTCAGTAGGGGATGCTTTTGAGGGAGGCCGCCAAAGCGCTCTGAAACGACTCCTATCACTGCATCTGAATGCATCGATATGTTGGGAGGCCGACTCGATACTATCGAGACTTGACGGTGGGGGATCCCCTTGAGTTCCGTGGAGACGCAAATTACCTACCTACTATCAACCTTCAAAGATCAAGAACTAACCTGATTCGAGTACAGATTTGCCAACCAAACAGAACGGAAAACAGTAATTATCCTCCGTCATACAAAAAGCTGTAGATGGTATAGAGAATTATTCCCGACAAAAGCATTGTTTCTTCATTCTTCTTTTACCCTATGAATTGTCGTAAGGTATACTATTTCGTCAATGTTCATACTTCTTGAGAGCAAGTTGATGTTGTTGTTGTGCTTTACTTTTATTATGTATGAGACTAGTTCATTCCAGTCTGGAATGAGACCATACTCAATCAAGATTACAAAATTGTGACCTCAAACACTAGTTGGCTAATCACCACACATCATTCTCAGCGCCTTCCCGTTCTCTTGATTTTAAAATTTTATTTTACTTATGAAAATAAATTTTTTTTACTTGTTTCATCAAATATTTGTGAATCAGAGGTAGTCTAGAGAGTGTATCAAAAAAGGTTTGGGGTCGAATTTCAGATGGTTGTAAGCTCCTCATTTAAGTTTTTTGGTTGGCCTAGTGTTGGCCGAATTGGTTGCTAAGAATTGGACATATTGTAGTTGAGAACGTATGTAAATTTTGGCCAGTAGCTTGAACAATGAATCCGCGCCTTCCATCGAAGGGTGAGGTGTTGAATTGGTCTTTGCCAGCCTCATTAGCAATATTTATTTTCGATGATGAGTGATTATTCATGAAATTGCAGCCATTCACAAAAATTAGCCCTTCATTTTCATTTATGTAGGTAGATGCTGTTTTTATATTTCCTTTGTGATTTTCCCTACCGTTTCTTTGACCACTTGCACACTAAGAATACCTAAGAGAATATTTTATGGACGGCTAATAGAGGTCCTCCCAACTGCCAAGCTATTCTCGCCCCCAAAGTCCGTGGTACCCAAAATCTCTCTACCACCAATGAAAAAAGGAGAAGTAGATGAGCTTATTATATTAGCTTGGTTACCCTGAAAAACGAAAAACTAGCTTTTACAGATTTTGGATCTAGGCACTGATAAAATCACTATGCATTGTAATCAGTAATTTATTGTATACTCAGTTTATTCTACCTAGTAGATACTAAATGTACGAATCAGTAGAGAATAATATAGGTATTAATTCTTTGCAGGAGTGGCAAGTCGTCGATCGAAAAAGTCGTTTTTCAAAAAATGTCCCCAAATGAAACTCTTTTCCTTGAATCGACTAATAAAATAGTCAAACAAGAAGTGGCAAACTCTTCGTTTGTTCAATTCCAAATTTGGGATTTCCCAGGGCAAATTGATCTATTTGATGGCTCTATTGATTATGCCCAGATTTTTGGAGGTTGTGGTGCTCTGATATTTGTTATAGACGCTCAGGTATGTTGCCTTGAACAATTATTTTATATCATTGGTGTTACTAATAACTAATAATTGTTAAGAACATTATTTGTAAGAATAATTGTATTCGATTATTATGTATAGTTAGAAGAAAATGACTTCAGCAGATAACTGTTTCTAAACTTTGGATAACTAATTCAAAGTAACAGTATGTACTCCCCTCAAAACTACCTCATAGAAAAAGAAACTAAATTAAAAAGTTGGAAGAGCGCCCAGGATGACCCAATGCTGGCCCTAGGAATTATTGAAGTTGAAGAAGGTGGACGAGGGAGAGAGGGATGAAAGGATGTTCCCATATAGAATGACCACTAGTTGAGGTAAGAGCCACTGAGGATGGGGGTGATGTTACCATGAAGCACTTCTGCAGAGATGCCCAACTCGAAGAGCTCTGTGGCACTTTTCCTCCTACACACCATAACATGGGCTTGATGGCAACGATATCTGGCTTCTTATCGGCCACTTTCATATGATAAGGCCACATTCCACCCACTGAATGACAGAGCACCTGCTATCTACTTGGCAACTGAATCATAACTTAAAACATGGCTACCATGAGTTATGCAGCCCTACGATAAAGATTATAATTTTTATCCGTCAGGCACTGCATAGAGTATCTACTGTCTAGCACCTCTAGAACATCTGATCAAGGTGGCTAATGTAGTCACCCAGATGTTGTGAAAATGTCTGTGGTCACAGGCCCCATGCCTTCTAAAGCTCATTCCATCTCCTAGGAGGAAATGGGGGATTCATTGCACTGTAAGAGTTCTTTACCATTCTCAGGGAATTGTGTAACGCTGCAGCAAACTCAGCAGACAAACTTGGTTTTGAAGCAATTGGTGTTGCTCGGTCACATCAAGGCAACTGTCAACTGACAGAGTCGAGGACAGCAGCAGTGTGGGCCAACTATCAGCATGAGTTCCTAAGGGTGAGCAGACGCTGGCAGGGTAGAGATGGGTTACTGGCTGAAAGAGAGAAAATACTGAGCCAACCAGTCTTGAACGGTTGGCACACCGGGTGGGAAGCCTAACCAAGCAAGCACAGCAGAGCGAACTTCGTGCCCTAATGCTACCCACAGTAAACCTGCCACAGACTAGCCCTTAGGTTAGCTTTGACTGCAAGTTTGGGCGAAGGAGTGGTAACTAACACTGGTTTATGGGTGTTAACCAACTATTGTGCACACAAAATGTTCAAATTTCAGGAAAACTCGATGCTCGGTGCATCGCCTAGGGTAAAAATCTTTTGGAAGTTGGTTACGGATGAAAGCTTGCTCGAAGCTAAAATTGATTTAAATAAAAAGAAAATAAAACTTTCAAAAATTCGCTGCTTAACTGCAAAACTCACTTGCCAATATTCCATATTACTGATTGACGAAGAAGAGTGATTGAAACATGAAGTTGGGTGTCCACTTTGTACTGTAGAAGTGCAAGCACATCGTGGAAACCAGAAGTATAAAGTATGTGGAAAACTTGGGAAAGCGTGTGTTGACAGAGTACTATGCATGCCACTGGACAGCGCCAACAGCACAAACCCATGGCAGCTCTCAATGCTCCCACTGTTACCATCGGCTCGTGTATTTTTTTGGAAAAAAAACATCGTTTTAATTGATTTTGTGACGGAAAACCTGTTGTAAAATTGATTTATTAAAAAATTTATTATAATTGTATAATGTTGAATGAGAGATATAAATCACATAAAAAACTCTAATCACTTCTAAAAAAATCACATACCTAGATATACCGTCAAGTAAAAATTAGGTACCTGATAAATTAAAATAATTATTTAATTATAATTAAATAATGGTAGGTCAACATTTTTTCGAAGGATAGATTTAGAATATTATTTTAATAATTTCTGATCTCTCATTCCAAATCATCTTCAAGGGAAAAAAAGTTCTACTTCTCCCTTTTTCAATGTTTGTATATAACGTTATACCCTGTGTTTCAGGATGACTACATGGAAGCCCTTAACAAACTCAACACTACAGTTGTTAAAGCTTATAAAATTAATTCTAGCATTAAATTTATTGTTTTCATTCATAAAGTCGACGGATTGAATGAAGATACTAAAATGGAAACACAGCGGGACATACATCAGCGTGCTACTGATGACTTGAGGGATGCATGTACGTTATTTGCTTTTCCTGTATAATTATATCAAAGTAAATGTATAATGCATTCCTCTTAAGAATTATATTATGTAGGTATATACTCATCACAATTTTCTTCGTTGAAATATTTTCAGTCGGTAATGTACCAGGATTCGACAAAATCCACCTTAGTTTCCACTTAACATCAATATACGATCATAGCATCTTCGAAGCGTTCAGTAAAGTGGTGCAAAAGTTGATTCCGCAGTTGGCTACTCTGGAGAATTTGCTCAATATTATCATTTCGGTAAGTCAGTAATTAATTATCATTACCAGTAGAATTAACAGCTATATAATTGAAAATTAGATCAACGTAGGATTTTACATAGGTTTAACACATTTCGCTACATAATTAACGTTACCCACAGGTGTGAAGAAGGTACCTACTTTTACTATTTTTAAATGAAAAAGATTCCATCCTATTTTGACATCAACCGCACTTACCTACAATAAGTAGTTTTCTTTCTATGATTTTTCAATTTTGCGCACTGGTGACGTCTATGCACCTCTCCCACCTGGGCGGAACCCCCTTGTCCACTTTTACATCACCAGTGCAGGAAACTGAAATATCTTAGAAAGAAAACTTATCGTCATAGGAGAGTGGATGGTATTATATTTCATAGAATGGAATCTGTTTTTCATTTAAATATAAAAAATTAATACGTGGGTAACACTCATTATAATAAAAACCATTACCCTAACGAAAACATAGATGGAAACATTTCCAATTGAAAAATTATGGCCGTGGGAAAGTGAATTCCAACTTGCACCCTAATTCACGTATCAGCTTGTAGCAATGTACATACTTGTAATTATGGACTGACTCTTCGATCATCAATGGTAGCCAAGTTCATTTATATTGGTACGTAATAATTTTACTGTTCTTACTTCCGTCTAATAACCAGTAAACAGTTTATTAAAAAAAATATGTATATATTATTTCTACAAAGGTTGTTAATAGGAATGTTAAATGTCCTCTTCTTAAAGGCTTGCTACATGACTGGGACTTTTTAAAGCTTCGGCGCTTTCTCTTGTGCACTTTTAGAGGGGTGGTACCGCCACTATGTTATTCATGCGTAACCTGGCTATCAACTAAAGTGAAAATAGGTCCTACTAATCGGGAATTTCAAGCTTCTCCGTAGTTCTTTGGTAAAACAGGAGCTTTCTTTTCACCTGCCTTGCGAGCTAAACATTGGCATCAGCAGGCTTTTGGTGGTGCTTAAAACCAAATTGAATGTCATAGATGAACATTTTTGACCCTTTCAAATAAATACCTGTTTAACTCCTTTAAAGATTTTCCACTATGTTGTGGTGAGGTTTGGATTTTCCTAATCTAAGGGTTATGATTTGCTTACAACACCGGTAGTTAACCTGAAACCGTATCGGCTCCAAGTGTGGCTTCAGGAGTGGCAGTTTCAAGAATTGGAAAGTGAAAAACTATCTTGTGAAACTATCACTACTTCTTGTAGTATCAAGTGTAAAAATTCATTAACATAATTTTTTGATTTCTTATCATTTTGGTTCGTTTTTCAGAACTCGGGCATAGAAAAAGCGTTTCTCTTTGATGTTATATCAAAAATCTACGTTGCTACTGACTGCTCTCCCGTAGACATGCAGAGTTATGAACTGTGTTGTGACATGATTGATGTTGTAATTGATATTGCTGGAATTTATGGGTAAGAAGGAGTAATTTGTGTATTAAAATCTGAAATTGTTTGCAAAAATTTGATGATGCCCTCAGGTCATTACTGTATAATATTGATGAATATTCGTTTGTTTTTTTACTTACTCGTAAATTCATTTTTTCTTAGAAGTTTGGGTAAGCACCGGTGGGCTTTATGTGGAATTTAGAATATACCTTTTCAAGTTACCCAATAAACGAAAAAATGATTGGAAAAAATGTTCAAAAATGAATGGAAAATAAGTGTACAATTCAGGGCGATGTAATGCAGAGAAAATCCCCTCTAACCGTGAAGTATGGGGAACACTGGGAAACAATCAAAACAAGCGGGATAAATGTAATGTAGGAAGTCCACAATTTCAAAATTTCTAATCTTACCTGAGAAATTTATTGCAGTATTAAACCTAATTTAGAGTCCAAACAAGTTGGAAAACGATCTAATTCTAGTGAGGTTGAGTACATCATAATTCAACTCACAACTGAAAGCAAGTTTTCGTTGTTAATATTAAAATTGAACAGTCCTCAATAATATTGTTGTCGTCCTTTACTGGACTTACTTTGTCATCTTGTACACAGCAATCGTACATTATAACTGCTCAATCGTGTAATGATTTCATCAGCTGCTGGTTGCTTTATGCTGGCAAAACTGTCTTAATCAATCTTACTGTAGATTTTTTTTCTCGTGAAACTAGCCACACCAATTGATTTAGCGCGAAAATCTATGTACAGAACGATATATAACTCGGTCTGGCCATGACGTATCTTCAGGCATAGTGTATTTTCTCGATGATTCTATTCCTGAAATATCTGCCTTGTAAATGCCACAAAAATAACTATTTTTGATGGACAAGAGTGTTGCTGTTTCCACTTTTTGTCATCCCCGTGATTTGAATTTTAGTTCAAAGTTCGTAATTTTCTGGAAGGTGCTCGAATTACTCATTGAAATAAGATGGAACATACTCATTATTAAATTCCTATGATTTTTTATAAGCAATCAACATCGTGGAACAATTGTATAATTATAGTGTTTCGCCTTTATATTTTGTTATTCACGTATCATTACATAAATATGGTGAGAACCTGATTTGTCATCCCATCTGAGATTTACCTAATTATTGTTTTTTATTATTGCAGTTCCGAAGAGAGCGAAAGTGGGGCTTTTGATGAAAACACTTCAAGTTTAATAAAACTCAACAACGGAACTGTACTCATTCTCAGAGAAGTGAATAAGTTTTTGGCGCTAGTTTGCATTCTCCGCGAGGATAATTTTGACAAGCAAGGTAATTGCATTGCACTACCTACTAATGTAATTACTCCCATGATTGTTCTTTAAAAAGGCTTGAGGTATTTCTATTGCATCGAATATCGGTGAAAAGTAGAGTCTCTACATCATTTGTCTAAAATATTTTGGCTAAATATCTTTCTGCACTTGCGTTTTGGAATTTATCAGCAAAACATAATTATGGTATACAAAGGTTCTGAATAGTCAGTTACTGAGAACGGGGTTACAGATAATTTGTGAAGTAATTAATTATATCATGCTTCCTTCCTCTTCATTGATTTTCGATAAAAAGATAATTGTTATTTGTTCACAGGTGTCATCGACTACAACTTCCTTTGCTTTAGGAACGCCATTCAGAAGTTATTCGCAATGAAAAAAGAAGAATTCCTGGAAAACGGACCACCGGAAAGCAACTCTTAGAATAATTCCTTGTTATGATGGTAACGAGTTCTTCAAGACCAATTTTAGGTTTATTATTCCTCGTACTCTCATGAATTGAGCTTTTGATTATGTTTTAGCGATTCTTCAGCCATTTCAATTATGAAGACGAATGCAGTGAAAAAAAATTGTTGACAGACAGGTGTTTAGGAGACTAACTTGCGTTCAAAATTGAATTATCCCATCGCTACTATTTCAGTCCTCACGTTACCTCTGTTTTTCAAGTAGTTAGCATGAAAAATATTCTTGCAATGGCAGACAAGGTTCTGCTCTTGCAAACCTCTCTTGCCATTATGCTCTAATAATAATCAGAACTGCGGGAGCAGCTTCAAAAACGTTCTCTCTTCCCATTGAAAGCAGCATCATTACCTAGTTTATCAGATTAAGTGGGAATGTGCAATTAAAGCCCTACAATGTCAACTGCATGATGTATTGGTGTGAATTAGAGACTTATTGCCTAAACTTACTGCATAGTGACGAGTGGCGTAGTCTAAAACCAATAACAGAGATGGTTCACTGTGGAACATGGATGAGATGAGCGTCCACGAGGAGGATTATACCCAGAATGATTTGGTTACAGTTTTTGAATCACAAAACTAAAATCACTTGATAACTATCTGTTACTTTAATAATACTCGAAAATCTGCGGTAAGGTTAATCATGAACAATAATTTTATTGTAAAAAAAACGTGCGTCAGTTGAATTTCTCTATTTACGTAAGTATTCAATGAAATGCCAAGTATGTCCCTATTTTCTATTAGAAAATTTCATAGAATTCTCCGTTTCACCAAAAGTTTCGCTTTTCATGATTATTAATTCTTTTCTATTTTGAAGAATGCAAGTGCCTACCTACGTATCACATGTTAGTACTAACGATCCATCTCAGTTACTTCTCCTATCTGCCACGCACCTCAAGCCTGATCTTGATCCACATTTTTCAACACATTCAAACTGTATTGTCCGAATCTGCTGTATTATTTTTGTTTAAAAATAACAGTACTTAATAGACCAATAAGTGAAACTAAATCCCAATGCATCATTTATAAGAGTTCATCAATTCCTACCTCAATGTTTTTGTTCAAAAATGTTGTTTATTTATATCGTTCTAATTAGGAAGTATATGAATTGATTAGACTAAGTTTTTGCCATTTTGTATGAATGTTGAACAACATTGTAAATTTATCGAAACTGTACATAAGAGAGTTTTGTTATGTAATAAAGACGTTTATAATTTCTTGGTTGTTTGTTGGCTGTTGTGGATAATAATTCAGTACTACTACATTTTAGTACCTACTTTCAGTAATGGCTTACATTTATTTTTTACACCAAACAGGAGATTGAGAAATAGTGGTGGAACGTTCATTCTTTAGTTCTTCTTAAAAACAGAATCTTTGGTGGTGGTGGAGGGCGGGTTAAATTCATTTGGTGAAAATGACCTTATCGTGCGCAGAAACCTTATGAATCGCCTTATAAACTAGCTCATCAGCTACCAGCTGATATAATGGCAACGGAATCCCCACTTGCTCTCATTCACTTCTCGGGGTATCCATTGGAAAACAGTTTCAGGCACTACTCTCGGCTTATACTTTACTTCGAGGCCTCTTTAATTTAAACGAGGATTCCACCGGTTACCCCAAGTTTGAGTCATCACAAGCAAATCTTTTGCTGAGATCAACAAATTTTTTGATTCTCTTCCACTTCAGATCTCTGGGAGAAGCACGTTAAATGATGTGCTATCCAAATTCCTCCATTCTGGATCTCCAGTATCTGTCGCATCTGCAAAACAAGTTCTCAGCGGAATCTTCCTTGAGTCCACAAGGACACAGGTGAAATGTTGTTATCTGCGATATTTAGCATCCTACGAAAGTTATATTGTCTGGTAAGGATCCCAATCATAGTTCTAATCGAATGTCTGCTATTATTTAAAAGCCATAATGCCATTTAGTATCGAAGGAAATGACAAGCATATTTTATATATATAGCTTATAGGTTGTCTATACTTGGCGGATTCTCTGCTCCAAAGAATGTTTAGATCCTGTGTGATCCAGTTTTTAATTTTTTACTTACAGTCATTTTCGGAAATGCAAAGAGGCAGGGAAGGGGCCCTAAGAACTGTTGTCCAGAGTCTGCCCGTGCGAAACGGTCCGCATTGTTATTGCCTACATGATTCTTATAACCTGGAACCCATTTTATTGTTGTTAAGAAATGGATTGTTCACGGATCCATTTTTTTCCAAACCAGTTTAAAGGTTGTGAAGGGGTTCGGGAGTGAATGCCTAACTGACTATCAGTGAAAATATGGATGTTATTGTTATAAGTGTTATGGTTTTGTCGGGTGACCAGGCACTTATTGATAGCATACATTTCAGTTTGAAATACTGGTGCGTGTTTGTCAACATCGTGTTGGATGTTGATGGTGTCTATGATCTCAGCCTGTTGATTAATCCACTATATTTGATTTCAAAAGTGGTTTTTTGGTTCCAGAAATATTTCCTATTCATTTCATCAGAGGGCATAAGGTATCTGGTACGTAAGCATTAGTGGCTTGTTTAATATACGTATGGCCTACTTGTGTGTGATATGTCATATGAGATGTCATGCACCCATTCTCCCAAGATGTTCAACCTTACCACGGCTCTTTCAAGAGAATAACGAGATAAATAACCGGGAAATACGATTCTACACCCAGACAGGGCTCCCACATCCAAGGAAAGTGACTATTCTTTTAGCTTTGCCTGAATAACTTCAATAAGTCAACTCCTAGAATCAAACTGTACAGAATTTCCGTAAATACAAGAATGGGACATTCCATGTTTCCACTCTGTTCTTTACCTTTATCCTCACTTAGATTTTTTTTAAATTTACAATTTCTCAGACTAAAATTGCCAACTACGGATACTTACATTGTAGAAATTACTAGATAAAAACATATACATAAGCAATTTCGACTGTTTCTGATTTACCCTACGCTGACAGTGGTGTTTCGCATAAAATGCACTTACAATCCGAATCCGATAAAAAAAAAGAAGTGGTTTTCATTAGAAATAAGGAAGTTGATGTGGATTGAGCCTATTGCACTCGTGCATATTCCTTGAATGAGAAAACTCAAACAGACAATCAAATGTCCTCTAGAACTAACAAGGACAGTTCTAGCAAGCCTACACGCCAATCAGAAACTTTGATTGCGCGAGAGACAATAGACGAACCAACCAGGAGGCGGCAAGCAACCACCTCTGGTCCAGCAGCCACCCCGGGGACCCTGTCTCAGCAACGGACGCAGGGAAGACACCCCCGGGGATCCCGTCTAAACAACGGACGCAGGGAAGCCACCCGAGAACCCCGTCTAAACAACGGACGCAGGGAAGCCACCTCGGGGACCCTGTCCCCGCAACGGACGCAGAGAAGCCACCTCCGGGGACCCCGTCTCAGCGACGGACGCGGGGAAGCCACCCCCGAAAGACCAACTCAGCTATCATATTCACAGATTCTGAGAAAACAATGTGCGAGCCAATAAGAAAACACATGGTGAACTAATGAAATTAAGCGGACCAATCAGGGGCGGCAGGAGGCGGCCACCTCCCTATAATTACCCCGCTCGGAGCCCTCCGAAATTCATTCCACTCACCGCTCTCGACGACTACACTCTACAGTACGAAGCTTCTACACGCTCTACGCTGACGACCCTTCTGCTCACGAGTTCCTCTCAGAACGGCCTTCTACTGCTCACAAGGCATATCTTCTCTCCTCACAGATCTCGCATTGGCATCTACGAGTCCAGTGATTATTTATCCTGCTCATTGCCCAACGTAGTTCTTCTGTCAGGACGCCACCCGGTACATCTATTGATATTCTCATTAGATCGTACGCCCGCTGGGACGTTCCGAGACGTGTCGCTCGGGTTTCGTAGCACTAAGCTCGTCACCGACCGCTGGGGCACGCCGATAAATTACTCAGCTCATCCGCTCTAATTTATCGTCCAAGGAAGCCTTTTTCAAGGCTACAAGGTAGGACCCTGACATCCGAGCAAAGGAAAGAAGCTCTGTCAAGCGAGTCCACCTTCCAAATCCTGCATCCTATACGGAGAGGTATTAAAAAAACGAGTTAACCAACTCGGGTACATCGATGGAGCGCCGCCCGTCCTACTTCCTCATGCAAGAGGAAGCAGAACACGGCGCGGCCGGGAGCCCTAGCCCGCGCAGCGCTCCCTACCCGCTTCTCGACTCGTCCGCTGTTCCTAGCGACGGACAAAGGCTCAATTCTCGCGAAGAGATCGCCTTACTACCTAACGTATTCATGAAGGAAACGTTAGGTCAAGCCTCACACACACAAAAGTTCGAGGATACCTTCCAGACCCGCTCTGAAGTCAATCATCATGATTTGACAAAGATATCTGAATATCCACGATATTCTACGCAAGGCTACCCGGCCGATCCGAGTGTCAAACGCACCCTCAACTTGCTCAAAACACAGGATACTTTTCAGTACCTCAACCAAGCCCAGTATATTCCCCCTACAGATATAAATCTTAGGCCGGAATATTACACAACGGCTCAGCACCAAACAGATCGAACCCAGCACCCACTAAGCGAGCCCAGTGCTCCACGCGGCTGCTACACGAACTATCCTCAAGTTCCTCCCGCCAAGCAAGCTGACCTTGGCGATTTCGCTCACATTCCTTACAGAAATACCACAGGAACTAACCCGCATAACCAGAATATAAATGTCCCACTTGGTCTACCTACACCAAGTCAAACATATATAAATCCACTACAAATGGTGACCCCGCCTTTGAACAGGCTTAACACGGAGCATTTCGTTCCCTCTTGTGAAGCTAGTGGATTTCAGGGAACCACTGCGGGCGTGCGACCCCCGCCGGGCTTATACGCCCCACATCTCACACAACAACCCTCTACACAAAGTGGCTTTCGAGCACTTTTGGAGGAAATGGGAGATTACCAAAAACCTATCTTCCAAAAGAAGAATATCGATCGTGCACTCGCCGAGTTCGATCAATACTGCGTGCGAAAAAACCTGAGAACGCAGAACGAATGTTTCTCAGCTATCTACAAGTGGGTACCGGAGGAAATGCGGGAAGCTATTGACTCAGCTTACCTCACGGCACCCCACGCACCTTACGAAGAGGCCAAACAGCGCCTACAACGAGAATACGGGTTGTCCTTGCAGGACAGGCTCCTCGCGCTTGAGGACCCCGCATCTCTCGCCAAAAAACCCAGCACCAAGTACCATGAAATGTACTCTAAGGCTGTTGGGTACTTCTCAGAGGCTCTGATCACTCAAAAGTGGATCGAAACTCTGCCTATCGAAGCCCGAGGCATGGTCGCAGCACAGCTTACCACGAATGCCCGGCTCGACCTAGCTGATACGCTACACGCGTACAAAACAGCGAACCCCTCTCTCAACATACGAGGAGTAGAATCTACTTCGAAACCTACGAAGACTGGTTTCAAAAAGGCCCTCTCACAAAAAGCTGAGTTCAAACCTCAGCAAGTAGAGAGTAAGCCTCACAAACCAACGGCCTACGTCTGCCGGAACCACGCCCGTTTCGGTAGCGAAACTCGCAAGTGTGCAGACCCAGAATACTGCACTTGGAAGGCAAATACCGCCTCCAAACCTATCAAAAAGGCAGCGCCTATCAGCCAGCCTAAAACCTTGGTTTCAAGCGAAAATACTCATAGATCGATACAAGAAAGTACCGTTCCAACCTCGGACGCAGAGAATTCGGAAAACGAATAACTGCCAGTGTATCTGAGCCTATACACCGGCAGACTAAAGAGTATAAAAGGCTTTTTTTCAAGTGCAAACTAAATGGCACTGAATTTCTCATTGACACGGGAGCAGAAGTGAACATTCTGCCCCACAATGTCACCAAAAAATTGGGCTTAAAAATTCGTAAGTCCAACGTCAGGCTCACAGCAGCTAACGGCGCCCCTATAGACACACTAGGGCGCGCTGACACGACAATTAACATCGGCCTCGGAGACATGACCACCGATTTCATGATCACTAAAGTTGATCTAGCGATCCTCGGTATACCATTCCTCGAGTCTTGGGATATCGGAATACGGGTCAAACACAAATATATCTACAAAGATAAAGTAAAGAGCTATGCCGATCAAAAAATCGCTGCAGTCATGAACAAAAAATTTACTGACGAACAAATAGCAGCTGCTATTCCTCATCGTGACAACAGCCCTCAACCAGAGGACACACAGCTCACAGAGGACGAAAACATACGCTCTATCATTGAAAAATACAATGATAAAATGAACAAACTTCAAGGAAAGTGGAAAAACAACGGGGTTTACCACCGTATAACCACGGAAGGAACACCAGTACACTTCCGTGCAAGACCCATGGCAGGCGAAAAACGGGCTCAGGTTAAAAGTACTTTCGACAAAATGCTCACAGAGGGCATCATCGCTCCCTCCGACTCCGAATGGGCTTCTCCGCTACATTGCGTGCCCAAAAAGGATGGAACATGGAGAATCACGGGCGATTACCGATTCCTCAATGCAAAAACTAAGAAAGAGCCGCCTACCCGCCGCCTCACATTCGCTCTTTCCAAGCGAATTTACATAATACACAAATCTATTCGACAATAGATTTAAAATCGGCATATTACCATATCCCGATGCACCCAGATGACGCTCATAAAACAGCAATTATTACCCCTTTCGGTCTCTATGAGTTTAAAAAAATGAGCATGGGTTTGGCCGGAGCGGCTCAAACATGGCAAAGGTACATGGACAGCATCATGCGAAAATTCGATTTCGCATTTGTCTACCTAGACGACATATTGGTGGCTTCTAAAAATTACAAAGAACACATGAACCACCTCAAACAAATTTTCGACAAACTAGGAGAACACGGACTTCGAGTAGGTTTTGATAAATGCATTTTTTCAAAACCTACCGTCGATTTCCTAGGTTTCACTATCTCAAAAGAAGGGATAATTCCTAAACGAGATAAAATAGAAGCCATAGAGCAATTCCCTCGGCCAATAGACGTGCGAAGCCTACGCAGATTCCTAGGTATGTGTGGTTTCTACCGAGCTTGATCAAGTAAATTCGCTCACTCAGCGCAACCTCTGTATGACTCCATTCAGTCAAAAAAAAAAAATGACAAAACCCCTATCGAATGGACATCAGAGAGAGAAAAAGCTTTCAACAGCTTAAAACACGCAATGATAAAAGCTACATTGCACAATATTGCTCATCCCCACCCTACAGCAGAGTGGAGAATAGTTTGCGATGCATCCGATACACACATCGGAGCGGCACTGGAGCAGGAAATTACAGACAAACACGGCTCGAAATCTTACCAACCATTGGGATTTTTCAGTAAAGAAATTCCGGAACAATGAAGAATAAAGCCTCGTTCGACAAAGAGATGTTCGCCGCTTACCAAGCTTGCATTCATTGGCACCATGACTTGGACGACCGCTCTTTTCATATTTGCTCAGATCACAAGCCTCTGCTAGGCACAATGCTAAAAAAAAACGCACATTTTTCTAAAATGCGATTGAGATGGCTAACATACATCTCCCAAATGACAAGTGACATACGACACATACCCGGAGAAGACAACGTCGTAGCCGACGCACTCTCCAGACCTTTCGATCCAGTTGAAATTCAAACAAAGTCAATTTCAACCCAAACTGACGAGGGTCCGTCCATAGCCGAAATTTCACAAATTACGGCCGCAATAGAGTGCAATCTTCTACTACACATCTCAAATGCACAGATTCATTCTCCTCCTAACGCAGAGGACAAACTAAAACTCACACGAGTTGAATTCCCTCAAGGAGAGATTTGGTGTAACCTAGACTTAGGACACCCAAGACCTTATATTCCAAACGAAATAAGGCACGAAATAATCAGCCAAATTCACAATTTGGGACACCCAGGCATACACTCTACAGTGTATAAAGTAAAACAGAGATATTTTTGGCACGGCCTTCGTGCGGATATCTCCAACTGGGTCCGGGCATGCGAGACTTGCCAACGAGCAAAAATCACTCGTTCCGTGAAGCTCCCTTACTCCGAATTTGAAACGGCTACCAAATTCTCCCATGTACACGTTGACATTACCGGACCCTTACCTTTAGCTAAAGGAGGGAAGCGTTACATCCTAATGATGGTCAATAGAGCAACGGGTTGGCTAGAGGCAGTCCCTCTTAACAACATCGAAACGTCCACGATCACAAACGCCTTTATCAACATTTGGGTAGCCTCAAAAGGCGTACCTAAATACATCACAAGTGACCAGGGCACACAATTCGAATCAGACCTATTTCATTCCATTATGGAACGTCTCGGAGTAAAACATACTCACACGTTACCATACAAACCGTCAACAAACGGAATGGTAGAACGCAGAAATAGATCCTTGAAAGAGGCTCTCAAAGCACAGGACGAACATTGGCTCGACGCCCTTCCAAAAGTACTACTCGCCATGCGTACGGCAGTAGACCCAGCAACGGAAACTACACCGTTCCAAAAAGTTTACGGAATTGACGTGCCGCTCCCAGGCGACATATTCGTAACTTCTACGAACCTTTCCGAGCCTCTCTTTTTCCGATCTACGCATATCAGGCATAATAATACGAAATATGCCGTCAACATGCCCAAAAATTTAGACACATGTACACATGTCTATATCAGAGTGCCCACACAGCACTCCTCTTTGCAATGTCCTTACACGGGACCATTCAAAGTTGTTGTAGTGGATTTAAATATGTTTTACTTGGTGTAGGTAGACCAAGTGGGACATTTATATTCTGATTATGCGGGTTAGTCCCCGGGTTATTACTGTAAGGGATGTGAGCGAATCCGTCAAGGTCAGCTTGCTTGGCGGGATGAACTGAGAGATAGTTCGTGTCGCAGCCGCGTGGAGCACTGGGCTCGCATAGTGGGTGCTGGGTTCGATCAGTTTGGTACTGAGCCGTTTTGTAATATTCCGGCCTAAGATTTATATCTGTAGGAGGAATATGTTGAGCTTGGTTGAGGTACTGAAAAGTATCCCTTGTTTTTTGTACATTTGGAGTGTATTTGACACTCGGATCGGCCGGGTAGGCTTGTGTCGAATATCGTGGGTATTCGGAAAGCTTGGTCGAATCATAATGATTGACTTCAGAGCGGGTCTGAAAGGTATCCTCGATCTTTTGTATAGGCGAGGCTTGATCTAACGTTTCCTTCGTGAATACGTTAGGTGAGAAGGCGATCTCGTCGTGAGGATCGAGCCTTGAGCCGTCGCTGGGACCGGCGGATTGGCCGGGCAGCGGGTGTAGGTAGCGCTTGGGGGGGCTAAGAGGCCCGGCCGCGCCGTCGTCTACCTCCCCTTGCATGAGGAAATAAGACGGCCGACGTTCCATCGAAATAGCCGAGTTATTAGCTCGTTTCGATGCCTCTATGTATAGAAATAGAGGGTTTAGAAAGGTGGACTCGCTTGACAGAGCTTCTTTCCCTTGCTCGTATGTCAGGGTCCTACCTTGTAGTCTTGAAAAAGACTTCCTTGGACGGTAATTTACCGGCGTGCCCCAGCGGTCGGTGACGAGCTTAGTGCTACGAAACCCGGGTGACACGACTAGGAACGTCCCAGCGGGCGTACGATCTAAAGAGAATATCGATAGATGTACCGGGTGGCGTCCTGACAGATGAACTACCTTGGGCAATGAGCAGGATGAATAATCACTGGACTCGTAGATGCCAATGCGAGATCTGTGTGGAGAGAAGGTAGGCCTTGTAGAAAGCAGTAGGAAGCCGTTCTTGAGATGAACTCGGGATGCAGAAGGTTCGTCAGCGTAGAGCGTGTAGAAATCTTCGTACTTCGGAGTGTAGTCGTCGAGAGCGGAGAGTGGAATGAATTTCGGAGGCTCCGAGCGGGGTATTTATAGGGAGGTGGCCGCCTCCTGATTGGTCCGCTTAATTTCATTAATTCGACTGTGTAATCTCATTGGCTCGCACATTGTTTTCTCAGTATCTGCGAGTATGATAGCTGAGCTGGTCCTCCGGGCTGGTTTCCCCACGTCCGTCGCTGCGACGGGGTCCCCGGGGGTGGCTTACGAGCGTCCGTCGCGGAGCCGACGACCATGAGTTTAGACGGGGACCTCGGGTGCTTTCTCTGCGTCAGTTGTTCAGACGGGGTCCCCGGGGTGGCTGCTGGACCAGAGGTGGTTGCTTGCAGCCTCTTGGTTGGTTCGCCTATTGTCTCTCGTGTAATCAGTGTTTCTGATTGGCGAGTAGGCTTGTTTGAATTGTCCTTGTTAGTTTTAGAGGACGTTTGATTTTCTGTTTGAGTTTTCTCATTCAAGGCGACTTGGTTCGAGATACTTGTCGCGTCTCTCTCGCCCAGTAAGTGTCTAGGGAGGTCGCCTTGTATGTTATTAGTTAATATTTCACTTTTGAGAGAGAATTTCGTATTTTCTCTCTGGTGAAATATTTTGTTTGACGGAGTTATAACTCGACGTCTTGTAAATATTTTTTTGTTGTGTCTACCTCTTTTTGGTAGCCCTGAAAAGGGCTGTTGACAAGAGGGGGTGGTTTTCACCACAGGCGCCCCCCCAAGACGTCGTGTTATTAACGACGACGCCGGCTGGGGTGTTTCGAGCACCGTCACCCACCTCTCGTCGAATTTGGTAGAGGGGACGTGCCTTCTGGCAGATTTTCGGGGAGTCTCCTCCTTATTTTCTGCCTGATTTTTGTTTAGTGGCACAGCTTCGTCTGTTTTTAGAGTGTAAGCTGGTTTTATTTGCTGTTTGGGAACTTTTTTTGTATGTTCGCCAATTTGCACTGTAACCGAAAACTTATCTCTTTTAACCACTTTGAATGGTCCCGTGTAAGGACATTGCAGAGAGGTGAGCTGTGTGGGCACTCTGATATAGACATGTGTACATGTATCCAAATTTTTGGGCATGTTTACGGCGTATTTCGTATTATTATGTTTAATATGCGTAGGCCGGAAGAAGAGAGGCTCCGAAAGGTTTGTAGAAGTTACGAAAATGTCTCCTGGGAGTTGTACGTCAATTCCGTAAACTTTTTGGAACGGTGTAGTTTCCGTTGCTGGGTCTACTGCCGTACGCATGGCGAGTAGAACTTTTGGAAGGGCGTCGAGCCAATTTTCGTTTTGTGCTTTGAGAGCCTCTTTCAAAGATCTATTTCTGCGTTCTACCATTCCGTTTGTTGACGGTTTGTATGGTAACGTGTGAGTATGTTTTACTCCGAGACGTTCCATAATGGAATTAAATAGATCTGATTCGAATTGTGTGCCTTGATCACTTGTGATGTATTTAGGTACGCCCTTTGAAGCTACCCAAATATTGATAAAGGCGTTTGTGATCGTGGCTGTTTCGATGTTGTTAAGAGGGACTGCCTCTAGCCAACCCGTTGCTCTATCGACCATCATTAAAATGTAACGTTTCCCTCCTTTAGCTAAAGGTAAGGGTCCGGTAATATCAACGTGTACATGTGAAAATTTGTTAGCCGTTTCAAATTCGGAGTAAGGGAGCTTCACGGAGCGAGTGATTTTTGCTCGTTGGCAAGTTTCGCACGCTCGGACCCAGTTGGAGACATCTGCACGGAGTCCGTGCCAAAAATATCTTTGTTTAACTTTATACACTGTAGAGTGTATACCTGGGTGTCCCAAATTGTGAATTTGGCTGATTATTTCTTGCCTTATTTCGTTTGGAATATAAGGTCTTGGGTGTCCTAGGTCTAGGTTACACCAAATTTCTCCTTGAGGGAATTCAACTCGTGTGAGTTTCAATTTGTCCTCTGCGTTAGGGGGAGAACGAATTTGTGCATTTGAAATGTGCAGTAGAAGATTGCACTCTATTGCAGCCGTAATTTGCGAAATTTCGGCTATGGGTGGACCCTCGTCAGTTTGGGTTGAAATCGATTTTGTTTGAATTTCAACTGGATCGAAGGGTCTGGAGAGTGCGTCGGCGACGACGTTGTTCTCTCCGGGTATATGACGAATGTCACTCGTCATTTGAGAGATGTATGTTAGCCATCTTAATCTCATTTTAGAAAAATGTGCATTTTTCTTAAGCATCGTGCCTAGCAGAGGCTTGTGATCTGAACAAATATGAAAAGATCGGCCGTCCAAGTCATTGTGCCAATGAATGCAAGCTTGGTAAACGGCGAACATCTCTTTGTCGAATGATGCTTTATTCTTCCATTGTTCCGGAATTTCTTTACTGAAAAATCCCAATGGTTGGTAAGATTTCGAGCCGTGTTTGTCTGTAATTTCCTGCTCTAGTGCCGCTCCGATGTGTGTGTCGGATGCGTCGCAGACTAATCTCCACTCTGCTGTAGGGTGTGGATGAGCGATATTATGTAATGTAGCTTTAATCATTGCTTGTTTTAAGCTGTTGAAAGCTTTTTCTCTCTCTGATGTCCATTCGATAGGTGTTTTGTCATTTTTTTTGTTTGACTGAATGGAGTCATACAGAGGTTGTGCCGTGTGAGCGAATTTACTTGAGCATGCTCGGTAGAAACCACACATACCTAGGAATCTGCGTAGACTTCGTACGTCTATTGGCCTAGGAAATTGTTCTATGGCTTCTATTTTATCTCGTTTAGGAATTATCCCTTCTTTCGAGATAGTGAAACCTAGGAAATCGACGGTAGGTTTTGAAAAAATGCATTTATCAAAACCTACTCGAAGTCCGTGTTCCCCTAGCTTGTCAAAAATTTGTTTGAGGTGGTTCATGTGTTCTTCATAATTTTTAGAAGCCACCAGGATGTCATCTAGGTATACAAATGCGAAATCAAATTTTCGCATGATGCTGTCCATGTATCTTTGCCATGTTTGAGCCGCTCCGGCCAAACCCATGCTCATTTTCTTAAACTCATAAAGACCGAAAGGTGTAATAATTGCAGTTTTATGAGCGTCATCTGGGTGCATCGGAATATGATAATATGCCGATTTTAAATCTATTGTCGAATGGATTCGTGTATCAGGTAAATTCGCTTGGAAAGAGCGACTGTGAGGAGGAGGGTAGGCGTCTTTCTTCGTTTTCGCGTTCAGGAAACCGTAGTCGCCGGTGATTCTCCATGACCCGTCTTTTTTTGGCACACAGTGTAACGGGGATGCCCATTCGGAATCTGATGGTGCAATTATGCCTTCTGAAAGCATTTTGTCAAAAGTACTTTTGACTTGAGCCCGTTTTTCGCCCGCCATGGGTCTTGCTCGGAAGTGTACTGGTGTTCCTTCCGTGGTTATACGGTGGTAAACCCCGTTGTTTTTCCACTTTCCTTGAAGTTTGCTCATTTTATCATTGTATTTGTCAATGATAGAGCGAATGTTTTCGTCCTCCGTGATTTGCACGTCCTCTGGTTGAGGGTTATTGTCACGATGAGGGATAGTAGCTGCTATTTGTTCGTCAGTGAATTTTTTGTTCATGACTGCAGCTATTTTTTGATCGGCATAGCTCTTTATTTTATCTTTATAAATGTACTTGTGTTTGACCCGTATTCCGATATCCCAAGACTCGAGGAATGGTATACCTAGGATCGCTAGATCAACTTTCGTGATCATAAAATCGGTGGTCATGTCTCCGAGGCCGATGTTAATTGTCGTGTCAGCTCGCCCTAGTGTGTCTAGCTTTGTTCCAACAGCGCTTCGAGAGCGCTCCGTGGCTCCTCCAGAGCTGCAGAGAGTTGCCAAGGGCTTAGCTCCATGGTTGCCCACTTACGTGTTTGATGGAACACTTCGGAGCTCCCCCGAGAGTTCAAAACGCGTTAACGGTTGTTGAACATTGACGTAACGCAGATGTGATAACAAACGTGAGAGAGATGTGATAACAAACGTAGTAGAGAAGGTGGAAACAGTTTGAAAAAGGCTACGCGGATTGTAGTGTACCCAAGGGTAGCAGTTTATTTCAAAATGCGCATGCGTAGGGCTTGGAGCTATCGGTGAGACCCCGTCAAAAGTGTGGGGCTGCTTGGGGGACCCCCGGAGCAGCTCTGGGGGCGCTCTAAGATCTGTTGGAACACGGAGCCCTCAACCCCATAACCTTGTTGGAACGCAATTTCGAGCTCTGAGCTCCTCTAGGGCGCCCTTTTGTCCTTGTTGGAACAAAGCTTCTATAGGGGCTCCGTTAGCTGCTGTGAGCTTAACGTTGGACTTACGAATTTTTAAGCCCAATTTTTTTGTGACATTGTGGGGCAGAATGTTCACTTCTGCTCCCGTGTCGATGAGAAATTCAGTGCCATTTAGTTTGCACTTGAAAAAAAGCATTTTATACTCAGTAGACTGCCGGTGTATAGGCTCAGATACACTGGCAGTTATTCGTTTTCCGAACTCTCTACGTCGGATGTTGGAACGGTACTTTCTTGTACCGATCTCTGAGTATTTTCGTTTGAAACCCAGGTTTTAGGCTGGCTTATAGTCGCTGCCTTTTTGCTAGTTTTGGAAGCAGTGTTTGCCTTCCAAGTGCAGTGTTCTGGGTCTGCACATTTGCGAGTTTCGTTACCGAAACGAGCGTGGTTTCGACAGACGTAGGCCGTCGGTTTGTGAGGCCTACTCTCTACTGGTTGGGGTTTGAACTCAGCTTGTTGTGAGAGGGCCTTTTTGAAACCAGTTTTCATGGGTTTCGGAGTAGATTCTACTCCTCGTATGTTTAGAGAGGTATTCTCTGTTTTGTACGCGTGTAGCGTATCAGCTAGGTCGAGCCGGGCGGTCGTGGTAGGCTGAGCTGCGACCATACCTCGTGCTTCGATGGGTAGGGTCTCGATCCACTTTTGAGTGATCAGAGCCTCTGAAAAGTACCCAACAGCTTTAGAGTACATTTCGTGGTACTTGGTGCTGGGTTTTTTGGCGAGAGATGCGGGGTCCTCGAGTGCGAGGAGCCTGTCCTGTATGGACAACCCATATTCTCGCTGTAGGCGCTGTTTGGCCTCTTCGTAGGGTGCGTGGGGTGCCGTGAGGTAAGCTGAGTCGATAGCTTCCCTCATTCCTTCTGGTACCCACTTGTATATAGCTGAGAAGCATTCGTTCTGCGTTCTCAGGTGTTTTCGCACGCAGTATTGATCGAACTCGGCGAGTGCACGATCGATATTCTTCTTTTGGAAGATTGGTTTTTGATAATCTCCCATCTCCTCTAAAAGTGCTCGAAAGCCACTTTGTGTAGAGGGTTGTTGCGTGAGATGTGGGGCGTAGAGGCCCGGCGGGGGTCGCACGCCCGCAGTGGTTCCCTGAAATCCACTAGCTTCATAAGAGGGAACGAAATGCTCCGTGTTAAGCCTGTTCAAAGGCGGGGTCACCATTTGTAGTGGATTTAAATATGTTTTACTTGGTGTAGGTAGACCAAGTGGGACATTTATATTCTGATTATGCGGGTTAGTCCCCGGGTTATTCCTGTAAGGGATGTGAGCGAATCCGTCAAGGTCAGCTTGCTTGGCGGGATGAACTGAGAGATAGTTCGTGTCGCAGCCGCGTGGAGCACTGGGCTCGCATAGTGGGTGCTGGGTTCGATCAGTTTGGTACTGAGCCGTTTTGTAATATTCCGGCCTAAGATTTATATCTGTAGGAGGAATATGTTGAGCTTGGTTGAGGTACTGAAAAGTATCCTTTGTTTTTTGTACATTTGGAGTGTATTTGACACTCGGATCGGCCGGGTAGGCTTGTGTCGAATATCGTGGGTATTCGGAAAGCTTGGTCGAATCATAATGATTGACTTCAGAGCGGGTCTGAAAGGTATCCTCGATCTTTTGTATAGGCGAGGCTTGATCTAACGTTTCCTTCGTGAATACGTTAGGTGAGAAGGCGATCTCGTCGTGAGGATCGAGCCTTGCGCCGTCGCTGGGACCGGCGGATTGGCCGGGCAGCGTGTAGGTAGCGCTGCGGGGGCTAAGAGGCCCGGCCGCGCCGTCGTCTACCTCCCCTTGCATGAGGAAATAAGACGGCCGACGTTCCATCGAAATAGCCGAGTTATTAGCTCGTTTCGATGCCTCTATGTATAGAAATAGAGGGTTTAGAAAGGTGGACTCGCTTGACAGAGCTTCTTTCCTTTGCTCGTATGTCAGGGTCCTACCTTGTAGTCTTGAAAAAGACTTCCTTGGACGGTAAATTAGAGCGGATGAGCTGAGTAATTTACCGGCGTGCCCCAGCGGTCGGTGACGAGCTTAGTGCTACGAAACCCGGGTGACACGACTAGGAACGTCCCAGCGGGCGTACGATCTAAAGAGAATATCGATAGATGTACCGGGTGGCGTCCTGACAGATGAACTACGTTGGGCAATGAGCAGGATGAATAATCACTGGACTCGTAGATGCCAATGCGAGATCTGTGTGGAGAGAAGGTAGGCCTTGTAGAAAGCAGTAGGAAGCCGTTCTTGAGATGAACTCGGGATGCAGAAGGTTCGTCAGCGTAGAGCGTGTAGAAATCTTCGTACTTCGAGGTGTCGTCGTCGAGAGCGGAGAGTAGAATGAATTTCGGAGGGCTCCGAGCGGGGTATTTATAGGGAGGTGGCCGCCTCCTGCCGCCTCCTGATTGGTCCGCTTAATTTCATTAATTCGACTGTGTAATCTCATTGGCTCGCACATTGTTTTCTCAGTATCTGCGAGTATGATAGCTGAGCTGGTCCTCCGGGTTGGTTTCCCCACGTCAGTCGCTGTGACGGGGTCCCCGGGGGTGGCTTACGAGCGTCCGTCGCGGAGCCGACGACCTTGAGTTTAGACGGGGACCTCGGGTGCTTTCTCTGCGTCAGTTGTTCAGACGGGGTCCCCGGGGTGGCTGCTGGACCAGAGGTGGTTGCTTGCCGCCTCTTGGTTGGTTCGCCTATTGTCTCTCGTGTAAACAGTGTTTCTGATTGGCGAGTAGGCTTGTTTGAATTGTCCTTGTTAGTTTTAGAGGACGTTTGATTTTCTGTTTGAGTTTTCTCATTCAAGGCGACTTGGTTCGAGATACTTGTCGCGTCTCTCTCGCCCAGTAAGTGTCTAGGGAGGTCGCCTTGTATGTTATTAGTTAATATTTCACTTTTGAGAGAGAATTTCGTATTTTTTCTCTGGTGAAATATTTTGTTTGACGGAGTTATAACTCGACGTCTTGTAAATATTTTTGTGTTGTGTCTACCTCTTTTTGGTAGCCCTGAAAAGGGCTGTTGACAAGAGGGGGTGGTTTTCACCACAGTGGTTAAAAGAGATAAGTGTTTTCGGTTACAGTACAAATTGGCGAACACACAAAAAAAGTTCCCAAACAGCAAATCAAACCAGCTTACACTCTAAACACAGACGAAGCTGTGTCACTAAGCAAAAATCAGGCAGAAAATAAGGAGGAGACTCCCCGAAAATCCGCCAGAGGGCGCGTCCCCTCTACCAAATTCGACGAGAAGTGGGTGACTGCACTCGAAGCAGACCACGCCCACTTTTCTCGGATAGGAGCAGTGGGAGATATAAATAAGGAGCACCCCGGGCCCGGAGCTCATACCAACCTTGACCATGGCAGCTTCAACTCATCAAGAGGAAATGCTCACGGAAGAAGTGGAGAATTTCCTCCTGGCGGAGGAAATTCCTACACCAATCGGCCCGCTACCGCCTTCACCAGAGAAGAAGGGACCGGCGGATGCCAGCGCTCCACGAGAGGTGGTGTGGAGAACACCGGCCGCGTTCACAACGCCGGCTACACCCGCTCCGCAGCTGCCCAGGGCTCCACCCGCTCACCAGCTGCCCACGGTTCCACGCAAGTGGATCAGCTCGGGCGACGTTCCCGTGCCTCGTTGGGACGAGATGAGCGCAGCGGGTTGGACGTCACCGGAACGAGCACCTCCGCAACAGCCCAGCCGCGGCCGCGGGCCAAACCCTCGCGGGTTTGGTACCCGTCGGCAAAGCTCGGGCCGGCCACGGACGCCCCGCGGCGCTCGCCGAAACCGGCGAGGCCGGGGCGCACACCAGGCGCGGGACACGAGGCCTGCACCTCCGCCTCCGCCCCAACTGGTGAGAGTTTCATACGGAGAATTCCGTATGGACCTGTGTCGTCGTTAATAACACGACGTCTTGGGGGGGCGCCTGTGGTGAAAACCACCCCCTCTTTTCAACAGCCCTTTTCAGGGCTACCAAAAAGAGGTAGACATGGCACACAAATGCTTATAAGACGTCGAGTTATAACTCCGTCAAACAAAATATTTCACCAGAGAGAAAATACGAAATTCTCTCTCAAAAGTGAAATATTATCAAATAACATACAAGGCGACCTCCCTAAACACTTACTGGGCGAGAGAGACGCGACAAGTATCTCGAACCAAGTCGCCTTGAATGAGAAAACTCAAACAGACAATCAAATGTCCTCTAAAACTAACAAGGACAGTTCTAGCAAGCCTACTCGCCAATCAGAAACTTTGATTGCGCGAGAGACAATAGACGAACCAACCAGGAGGCGGCAAGCAACCACCTCTGGTCCAGCAGCCACCCCGGGGACCCTGTCTCAGCAACGGACGCAGGGAAGACACCCCCGGGGATCCCGTCTAAACAACGGACGCAGGGAAGCCACCCGAGGACCCCGTCTAAACAACGGACGCAGGGAAGCCACCTCGGGGACCCTGTCCCCGCAACGGACGCAGAGAAGCCACCTCCGGGGACCCCGTCTCAGCGACGGACGCGGGGAAGCCACCCCCGAAAGACCAACTCAGCTATCATATTCACAGATTCTGAGAAAACAATGTGCGAGCCAATAAGAAAACACATGGTGAACTAATGAAATTAAGCGGACCAATCAGGGGGCGGCAGGAGGCGGCCACCTCCCTATAATTACCCCGCTCGGAGCCCTCCGAAATTCATTCCACTCACCGCTCTCGACGACTACACTCTACAGTACGAAGCTTCTACACGCTCTACGCTGACGACCCTTCTGCTCACGAGTTCCTCTCAGAACGGCTTTCTACTGCTCACAAGGCATATCTTCTCTCCTCACAGATCTCGCATTGGCATCTACGAGTCCAGTGATTATTTATCCTGCTCATTGCCCAACGTAGTTCTTCTGTCAGGACGCCACCCGGTACATCTATTGATATTCTCATTAGATCGTACGCCCGCTGGGACGTTCCGAGACGTGTCGCCCGGGTTTCGTAGCACTAAGCTCGTCACCGACCGCTGGGGCACGCCGATAAATTACTCAGCTCATCCGCTCTAATTTATCGTCCAAGGAAGCCTTTTTCAAGGCTACAAGGTAGGACCCTGACATCCGAGCAAAGGAAAGAAGCTCTGTCAAGCGAGTCCACCTTCCCAATACTACATCCTATACGGAGAGGTATTAAAAACGAGTTAACCAACTCGGGTACATCGATGGTGCGCCACCCGTCCTACTTCCTCATGCAAGAGGAAGCAGAACACGGCGCGGCCGGGAGCTCTAGCCCGCAAAGCGCTCCCTACCCGCTACTCGACTCGTCCGCTGTTCCTAGCGACGGACAAAGGCTCGATTCTCGCGAAGAGATCGCCTTACTACCTAACGTATTCATGAAGGAAACGTTAGGTCAAGCCTCACACACACAAAAGTTCGAGGATACCTTCCAGACCTGCTCTGAAGTCAATCATCATGATTCGACAAAGATATCTGAATACCCACGATATCCTACGCAAGGCTACCCGGCCGATCCGAGTGTCAAACGCACTCCCAACTTGCTCAAAACACAGGATACTTTTCAGTACCTCAACCAAGCCCAGTATATTCCCCCTACAGATATAAATCTTAGGCCGGAATATTACAAAACGGCTCAGTACCAAACTGATCGAACCCAGCACCCACTAAGCGAGCCCAGTGCTCCACGCGGCTGCTACACGAACTATCCTCAAGTTCCTCCCGCCAAGCAAGCTGACCTTGGCGATTTCGCTCACATTCCTTACAGAAATACCACAGGGACTAACCCGCATAACCAGAATATAAATGTCCCACTTGGTCTACCTACACCAAGTCAAACATATATAAATCCACTACAAGTATTATTATTTTTATCCCATTACGGGGCTGTTTATCAATCGCAGATAAAGCCTAATTGAACTCTGGGTAATTAGCGGCCTCGGATAACTTCTTGTTGGTTGTTTATCAAGTCACATTTACCTGCAAGATACTATTTGCTTGGTATCCTTACCTGAGACTCGTCTCCCTCAGATAGCGATTTATCTGGTGGATAACATTTTGTAGAGAGATTATAACGTGTGGTAGTAATAATAATAGTATAGTATATTATAATAATATAAAGTCATAATGAACAATGAAGTTGACTTGATTGATACAGATTTTTCGGACGAGGAAATCGTTCAATCCCTAGAATACGAACGAAGACCTTTTACGATTCGTCCACGTCCGGATCATTTTAATTTACCTGATGATGTCGATTTCACACTCGTTTCCGACTATAGAAAGATAGTCAATATTTGTGCTGGAGTTGTTTGAAGAGAAAATAGAATCCTGCAGTGACAGAAACGACTCCATATCGCCAATCACAAAACTTCTTACGCTCAGATTCAATGGTAAAGATGAGTAGTTGCTACCTACCTGATAATGTACCATAAAATGACAATCAAGATCCCTTGGCATCAGAGATGAAACCGAAAGGGCATGACTATACCAATCAACTTTTTACCCATGGACGTCACGAAGAACTAAAAATACCAGTGTTGTAAGGCTGTTTTGTGGGGAAATCATTGTTGTAGTAGTGGTACCCCTTTTGCCCACAGATGAAGTTAAATCTGAGCAGTTAGTTATCTGTAGGTAGCTACCTGACCTGAGGGCATAAAGTTGATTGATAAACGCCCTACCAAATTTGTTCCATAGGTTGCGGTAACCTCTACGTATCAGCCTGAGGTTTGTCTGGAAGTTACCGCTGTACTAATTGATAAATGGACCCTAAAAACACACATTTTTTAAAATATGTCTTGGCTTAGGAAAAACCCAGGTGGTTCGTATGAAGTCCACCCTGTACTCTTCTAATCAAACTTTCCAAACCAAACGAACAAAAAGAATAAAATATGTATTAAAAATAAATCAAGTTTATTTTGTTTATAAAAACTGCCTATTAGTTTCTAGATATTTTTAGGGCTGTGCAGGTACCGGAAGAATATATTTCTGCCTTTTCTCGATACAAGAGATGGAGTAGCGATATAAATAAATCAGATTGTGACATTCAAAAGCTTTTAGTTTCAGAATGGTTTGAATTTCCGGGATTCCTTGAGCTGGGTGACCCTCTTCTTGTCCTCTTCAAACTTCTCTCGTAGTTTCACTAACTCTGCAAAGAAAAAGTAAAATGAATAAATAAACGGACATGAAACCAGGGTAACTCCCAATGACATTCTTACTTCGAAGAAAAACTATTGGCATGGTGTGAACTTACGGTTCATCTTTGATTCCCGTATCTGGAAGCGGTAAAAATTCATGAGCTGAGTCTTCTTCATTCTACTGTCTTGCTTTTTCATTATTTGTTTATGAACAGATTCCTTGCGTGGTATTCCAGATCTGAAAGTAACATAATTAAATTGATTTGTAGTGAATCCAGTATCAAGAAGTTGAACCTTAAGAGTTTTGAATATTAAACAACTGATTTGGTCAATTTTAACGTTGATGTTCCCGTCTGGTTCCACTATGTGAGAGCATTGATATGTAGACCTTAAGAGGGCCTTCCAAAATGACAGGAAAACCATCCGTTTCGAGACATTGCTGCTATACTTTAAATTAAGAGCACCGGTGGGTCTATACGCTACAGTCGAGTCCTGCAATTTTCCGGCCTAAGGCTAAAACTTCCAGTATTAAATCTAAAGGCTCCAAAAAAGTACTCGTGGTCTGATGTTGATGTCCTTACACCGAAAGCTCTCGCCCCCTGTACTCGACTTGTTAGTGACGACGGACTCCTCCGTATTAAGATAACTAAAACTTCCAGACTTCTGTCTGAACTGCCATTGAATTTGGTTAATTCATCAAGAGAGGGGATAATATTGATGAATCATGATGTTTTAACTATTCTCGTCCGATTTTCGTGATTATTTTTTTCTTCCACTTTGAATTTGGTTACGTTTTGGGCAATGTAACAGGAGTTTCAAATTTCATGATGGAAGGGGGTGAATAGAGGGGGTAATACTGATAAATCATGATGTTTTTACTATTCTCATCCGATTTTCGTGATTCTTTTTTCGTTCAATTTTGCATTTGAAATAGGAGTATTACACTTTATGATTGAAGGGGGTGAATGGAGGGGGTAATAGCGATAATTCATTATATTTCATCAGACTTTTCGGGACTGTTTTGTTTGTTCGATAAAGATTTTAGTCCAGTAATGCAACCTTGGAAGTTCCGAATTTACGGTCGGTGAAGGGGTTAAAAGGCGGGACGGTGGGAATCCGAGAAATCATTATACTTTTTTTCTCTCTCTTTTTTAATTCTCACCGAAATTATACACAGTCCATTCGTAGGGACCTCCCTGTAATGCATGCATTCCTTACCAATATGTTGTGTAAAGTTTCCACTAGGTACTCTTGAAATTTTTTCTTTTGTAAGTAACGTTTTTAATTCCCATCCGTTCCTTTAAATATGTATAATCCCAATATATACATATGAGTCATTTTTACGATTGCATACTTGCCTTTTTTTCACTCTTTTCACATTTCTGTGACGTCACCGATGCATTAAACGTAGAAAAATTGCATACTCCTCGCAAAAAAAGTATTTAGCACAGAGAAACTGAATAAGTGCAGAAGCATGCAGGCTGTCTGTTTCAGCTAGCTCAGCCGGGCGCAGCAGTGAAAGGTTTGTACTGGGTATACATCTCCAGTAAAACAGGAAATTCTGTGGAAAATAAGGCATTGAGATCTGCCAAACCCTGTACGAGCTCTAGGAAACAAACTACGGTCCCAGATCTCTGGGTTAATCATAACCCCTGTGCTTGTACCACACAAAGCCTTTATATCACATTCTGGACAAATTTAAAAAATGATTCTTACTTCCTTGTTACTGTCACCCAGCCATCTTCAGCCTCTTCTTCTTCCTGTTTTTGCTTTTCCATTACTTTCATTTCTTCCTTTGACTGGTCGTATTGCGTCATGTATTCATCTACTTCTTTTTTGAGCGCTTCGCGGTCAATATTAACTACTTCGTTGTAATTCGTGATCCATCCTTTAAAAAAAGTATAAATTTGGTGTGTAAGTGATTTTTTTCCCCCAAATTAAATAATGATAATTTATTGTTGTACATGTCTTAATAACACCACAGAATCCGAAACAACGTTAAGGCTATCCCTGTTTAAGTAGGCATACATACTATCGAGCATGGTAGCTGGAGAAGCTTCTTCCCCGAAGAGTGTTAGAGTCTGATCAGGAGGTGAAAGCAAGGCATTCCTGGCACCTTCCTCTTTTTCAAATACAACATACGCAACTTTGAATCCCTTGAATCAAAGATCATTTACATACCTAAGTTGATGGGCTTTTTCTTCAAAAATATATATTATATCTAATAATAATCTTCGGTTTTTACGTCTACGTGAATTAAAATTAGATATTGCATTAAAATCAATTCAATTAGGTATATTATTAAAATGTGGAAATTGACTAAAACTTTCAACTCACACATCTACAACACAGAAAACCATTACGCATAATGTGACAGTTCTTTCTTCAACTCTGACAAGATAGATGGTAGGTATGATCTAACTATTAAATGAATTATTTTTTAATAAACCAGAAAATCATCTTTCCATTGTAATCGTACACCACATCTGGGTTTCTATTTTTATTAATTATTTAGTTTTATAGAGTTATAAATAAAAAGAATAAGAGTGCATTTCTTACGGAAATCGGTGGTGAATCATCGAAGAACTGAGATGCACTGTTTGGAGGAATGGACGCACAGGGAGCAGAATGAAAATACACTTCTTCAACGTTACCGAAATTCCTAAAAGCGTTGATCACAGCGTCCTGGGAACCAATGTAATATACAATGCTTGAGAATTGACTTTCCACAGAATTCATACTACCACATATTTATTAACGTATATTTGGTATTTTATTAATTTTAACAATACCTATTATTTAAAGTTGTTACCTATAACTAGTGCAAGATGAGTGAGCATTAGATCAACAGTGACAAAGAGCTAAGACCAAGGTGTGAGAAAAGAAGGGTGTGGGAACTAGGCATAGGGATCATTAAGAAAAATGCCGATTTTTTAAATACATTTGGCATCGGATTTAGTAAATCGATACTCTCAAAATCAAAAAACTAAAATATCGATTTAAAATAGATTTCAAAATCACAACTTGAAATTATTATTATTTTAGTCGTGTGCACACAAGAGTGCTCTGCAGGGAGAACTCAAGATTCCTGGGCGGGTTACCCTAAAAACCCAGGTTTTCTACCTAGTGAAACTCTTTTTTTCCATGCATTGGGAACATTTTTACCGCTATTAAAATGGATGTCACCTGTTCAAAGGGCAATCAATAAAAAGGTATAAAAAGAGGGAGAACAATATGAATTGTGTTGTTTATTGTTATTAAGAAGCTTCTCTAGGGCATTAAGGGATGATAAAAATTATGGTTTCTACCCTGATCAGCTATGTGAGCTAAATTCTCTCCAGTTCACCCAAGAAAATTTAAATTTGACAGGGAGCTTCTCTCGGACAACAAAAGTCGAATGAAATGACTGACTCTATCGTGAGCAGCCCGTACATTCCAACCTTTTCCTCCTAGACCACCAAAAATGTATTATATCCCCCGAAAAAGACGCTCCATGTACCTACAACAGATGTCAAGCCACAAAATGTTTAATATAATCCAATTTGGGCCAAGCCAATAGTCGGATTTTTGCTCTAATAGACGGAGTCACAGTTTTTTACTGTGTTTGGGAGTGAGATACTTCATCAACGGCTTGGCCGATTCTCTTCAATTACACAATAAAAAAACCATTGCTGTTCTCAAAATGTGGTGGGGGAATATTCCTTCAAACGTACTTCACTGATTTTCATCCCATTTTCTATATAAGGACCAGAACCCAAGACCTCCGCATTGCCTGCTATTGTAGAGCTCTGCAACTTTTAGCATGAGACCAGTACGAAATATGTAGCACTGTTTCATACCTTTCTAATCCCATTTTGTGAAGCTACTTCCATTCCATTGTGAATTTTGTCCTCTTGAAATTAGATTATACAATTACTTTTGCTTTGCTTTTCTTACAAATGTAGAGCAAAAGTGGGCTTTAAAGAGCGCTATACTAATCCGCAGTAACATTTAAGTATTCACATCCCCAAATTTATAAATGAAGTATATTATTATTCAACATTAGTAATATATTTTCAGTCTCGGTGAGATGTGTGAATCTACCAGTACGGCCGTGCGATCAGTGAAAATCAGCCAAGCCGTTGAAGAAGCGTCTCGCTCCCAAACGCAGTCAAAAAGAGTGAGAGAATCCGACTATTGGCTTGCCCAAAATTTTATGATATGATGCATTTTGTGGCTTGGCACCTTTTGTACGCAGAGCGTCTTCTAAGGGGATTATTTGTTACTGATAATAGCCTGGGGGCACTGATCCCGTACTGGGGGTGTCTAACGACACTACAAGCATGGCATACCTGCGGGGTCAGGCCCAGGGGCAACCGTACAAAATTCAAATGTCTCACAAATTAACTTAGAAGTTGCCCGCCTCATAGTCCACTTCAAACAGCTAGGGAAAGTCGATAGTATCCAAAATACTGGTACACCCAAATCCTAATTTCTTCTTGCTCTCATAACCAGCTTGAGTCGCCAGAGGAAGTACAAGGAAAAAGAGGGGTTTCATAGAAAGAAGTTCCAGGAACGGAAGAATCATAGGGAGCCAAAGGATGAGAGCCAGGTGAAAGACTTGAGCTGGATAGTAAGTGGCGAATTTCGGTCACAGAATCATCTTCACGCAACTTCTTGGAGAAATTCGCGATATGGTTGTCCTTCTTGAATATTCTTTTACTTTTCGTCATTGCGTATAACACTAAAACTATACGGACTAAACGAATTGCGGACAAACCGAACGCGGAAAGATGCACGGACGAGTGGAAACGTAAACAACATAGAATAACAGAACATTTTATCATTGTTAACATCTTATCATTCTGGCTGCTTGGTTCGTTGGTACTATGGTCCGACTGTGTCAAGTGAAGTCATTGAGGTTACTAACTCATTCACACATATTCAAGTCATATTAGTTCACCAAAACGTCGCAGAAGCGCGAATATCGTTACTTTTTTGTTTTATGGCTCTCCTGAAAAGTAGCATATTTTTGCGCATCGGACCCTCTATCTTGGGATCTACTGAACCGAATTCATTTTTCTTTCTTTAGAAAGTTATCTCTCAACCTAATGCATAAATCTGCGGGAACATTCTATCGAAATAAGTTAATGTAATTACGGGACAGATAATCGAAGTTACCTCAAATAACACCAATATTTCCGAAATTGGCTTCGATATTGTAATGCGGCAAATTAATATTCTTTCAATCAGATTCCGCAGATCTTTACAAGATCTATCAGTTAAAAAACAGATCATCTAAATTGGCCCAACGAGTGCCGAGATAATGGGTCACGAATTTCGCCATTTGGGGGGGGGGGGGGGGGGTTACCAAGTGCCCTTAATTTGCAGATTTTTTTTACTTAATTTTAATTTACTTAATTAACCGACTATATTCGCAGTCGACAAATACATAAACTATACCAGTGGAGTTATACATACATACAACCATTATTGTAGGTAACTAACCTTTGTTACAAACGGTGGGACACTTCTGAGAAAAACAGTTCTATCTTCGGGTTTCTCCAAGCACTTCTCTCTCACAGAATGTTCTTTGGCAAGTATATGATGGACCACAACTGAATTTTCATAGCACTTCAACTTGACAACTAAAATCACATAAAATAGATATGAAACAAATGTAATTTGTGCCTTATCTGTGTTTTATACATATTTTTCTATTGAAAATTATTCTACCTTGAGAATTAAAGAACCACTAGTTTTATAGATTCGATTTTTCAGTTTAGACTGATGGTAAGGTGCAGATTATTACTCCCAATGCGAGCAGTGAGGGATGACGACCGACGTTAAATAATTGTTTGTAAGAAATTATAATTTTCGGATTCATTTTTGACCAGCAACGAAAAGAAAAACTAGTAGTGGGTTGGATGCTTCATTTCTCCTCTCTGGTCAGGAAGACTTTCTGTATTTCTTCATTGTCTTCCTCGTAAAATGAAAGTTTTCTTAACAGTGCTGTTTTGGCCATCTCTAAGCTCTCAAAATCTTTCAACTCATGGAATAAACTAAAATTGGTGACGTAATCCATTGAATAAAGAAAATCCAATATAAAATTATTTGATGCGGTGTTTGATCGATGAAACAGAGCAAATACTTAAAAACTACACTGTCAAAGGTAAGTAATAGCTTTCCAGAAAACTAAACGTAGAATTATTATTTTTATCGACTAGTCTCCTGAAAAGGGCGCACTTTTGTCCATCAAAGATTCTAAGCAGGGTAATGGAGTTACTTAAAAATTTCAAAATTCCATGCATGGAGAGGCATCTTCTTGACATCTCTCACCTAGTTTTACCCCAGAAAATTTTAAAATTTGATATTTTTTTGCCAAATTAGAAAGGCTTAAATGTCCGGAACCCTCGGTATCATATTTAGACTCACTCTATTGAGTCAATTTGAGTGCAAAAATACTGACCCTCAAAAATTAACTCGAATCAAACAAACAACACGAAAAAATTAATGACCCATGGCATAAAATAGTAGCATACACTAGGAATCTAGTCATTAAATGATTGAAATTCTCTTCTTTCAATTAGGTATGGACTTTTTAGTTTTCGTGATGAAAGACTCTTGATATCCTAGGGAAGGGGTCGAACAAAAGGTGTACGAAAATTGGAAACAGTATTAGTGAAAGTATGAATAAACAATAATTTGGTCGAGATTTAGTTGTTATTCGTTGATTTTGTCAAAACATGATTGAATGATGGACAATCGTCAACATAATTCGTAGATATTTAGCCAATAGAGATAAAAAATGGATTAAAAAATCAATTAGGTAATTAATTTAAAAAATAAAATAATAATGATATACATTCTGAACCAAATAGTTGATGAAAGAAATGTTTTTATGACTGGCTCTAAAATAATTATGGCCAGTTTATAGGCCCCTAGCGGCATCATTCTTCAATACTGTTGAAAATATTCTACATACGGTTTTTTTTTCTTCAACAGGGCGTTGAGCATATTATTGAAGACGTGGGGGGGGGGGGGGGGGGGCATTTTTGTATCTCGAGGTAGGTGACATTTTCTTTGTTAAATCATCATGTAATAAGGGCGTAAGGGCAGCTCCATTTTACAATCCAAGTGATCTCACTTTCCGGAGAGCTCTACATAGCCCTAGTGAACCTGCTCGTATGATAGAAAATGGGGCTCCGAACTAAGAAGGAGCGCCGGGGGGCGAAGGACCTAAAGAACATGGTGGTTGGCATGATTTTCTCCTTGTTGATACCTTGCGTCATTCTCATCAATACTGATCAAAAATGAGAATTATATTATTAATAAATAAATTATTATAATAAAGAAACACAAACAAGAACAACCGGTAAAAAAAAACTTGTGTCCCTAACGATCGCCACATAAGAAGAGCAAATCGGTAAGGTCCTTGATTACGTCCTGCGCACTACCTCGAGCTTCTCATGTTCGGAGCCCCGAAGCTTGTAACCTTCACCTAGCCAAGAACATGGGAGAACGCTTTTCCCCATTTTTCGGCCAAGACGTGAGCATTTTCTTTGCGAATACTCGGTATTCTCTCTGCAAGACAACATCACACGAGGATGTACTACACAAGTACTGCTTAAGGATGTTGGGTCCTGGTTCACTGAAAAGAACCTATCCTCAAAAGATGCTTATGGTCTACCTTGGGACCTTCCCACAATATTATTATTTCAGCGAGGCCTACACAAACAGTAGTTTTTCAACCTATCTGTGACTATTTTTTGGTAGGTTCATAATTTCATTATCACCAATTATTTCACAAATAGGTACCCACGGTAGCATGAACATGAAATTTGGAAGTATTTATACACAGGTAAAATCATACCTTTGTATCCTTCACATTCATCTGGAATAATCCGTTCTCCAACAAACTTTTTGCGTTCATTTTTATCTGCCTTGGATTTGGTTTTAGCCATATGAATAGTTTACTGATATCGCATTAAATATTTACAAAGATCCGCTAATAGTTGAAAACGAACTGCAAGTAGAATCGAAATACATGAATTTGAGCTATATGTGGTTACTTAGAACAAATCTATGAAGTTATTTGTAACAATACTGTAAAATAAAATTATTAGACTAAAAACTAAATATTAAAATAAAGCAACACATGCGCCTGGAGAATGGGTGACGCTAGCGTTTGTTTGTCTTCTTCTTCTTCTTCGATTTTGAACGTAGGAGAGCCGTGTGGTCACTGTAAATGTGAGTGGATATGCTGGTTTCTTTAAATTGATTATCGTCTTATTCTTGATGTTTTACTTCGTCTTCTATGCTTCTTCCAAAGACATTGCTTCTTCCCAAAAGGGGTCTGAACATGAGAAGCTCGAGATAGAGCGCAGCACGTAAACAATGACCTCACAGACATGCTATTCTTTTGTTTGCCAATAAGGGCAGAGATTTCAAGTTTATTCATTTGTACACATAGGACATTTTGTTCCACCTCGCGTGCTACAAAAGGAAAAGAAAAAAAATTAAAACTAATGCAATTTATTATAATGCATATTGAGATTTTATAATTGGGACAGATAGGTAGGTAGTTTGGTTTTCCATCACCACTCCGAACGCCATGACATCATCTTTCCCTCATCCCCCTTTGGCATATGGAACAAGTAGGTGCCCAACTATTCCTCTCTTCAGTTTCTCGTCCATTTAACAGGTATTTCTTCTCTGTGTATAGATAGGTTTGAGCACTGTTATCTCGCCTCCTAGGTTACCAAATAGTCGTTAAATGTAAACAAATACTGCCAAGAGCGAAGCTATTAAATTTGGTAAGTTGATTTAGAATAATTATATTTGCTTACTACTGAATTAGATTTAGTGCATTGGTCGAACTTAATTGATTGGTTGATCGCTCTAAGATCACCCCAGCTCATACGGGGTTAACACTGGGACCTGAGGATGCCCTACTAGCAGATCCGGAAGATACAAGTGAAAGTGAAGTGAAAGGTGTTTCACCATGGTTTTTTGTAATACGTGATCTTAATATAAATGTATATGGTTGCAGTTTCCCTACGGTATGATGCACACTTACTTATTAATGCTATTGGAACATAATATCAAAGTTTTGCATAATAATCTAGATCGTTTGCGAAATCTTACATTTGGCACTTTCATACTTCTCTATGTCGCTTACATAATACAGGAACTGGCTTCTGGGATGCCCTTCTTCGATGAAATCGAAACAACTTCACTTTCTTTTTGTAGGTAGCCCTCCACAATTAATTTTCAATGTAGGATATATCGTTATATTTTTCATTATCGTTATCGTGGATATACTTAATTAGTTTGTATTTTACTACATTCCACGATTACGTAGGTACCTATTCGAATTGTGTCAGCCTTCCTTTAATTTATTGTGGTATCTGATGTCAGAGTAGGTTTAAAAATTATTTGAATCCAGTTGAATCTTAGTGAACGAAATTGTAATAATTATCATTGACTTCTCGTTTCTGAATACAATTAATCGACCTGTAGCAGTTTTTCCGAATATAAGTAATATTATGTTTACCTTCTATTCAGTTTGATATATATATATATATATATATATATATATATATATTTACAAGTCCCAGACTAAACCGTTAATCTATTTCATAATTTTCGATTGATGTTTTAATGACGTTTCAAATCCGTTTACTAAATAGAAAAAGTTATATTGCTTTTGTAATTCAAAACCAAACGTTTTTCAACGTTTGACAAACCCTCAATCGAGCTAGAGCAACTGGAGGCTTCAAGCAATGGCGGTTTACAATAGCACTTGAGCAACTTGGATATTATTCGAACTGCCCCACACCGCTTGTTCTGCTCAAATGATTGCCAGCGTAAATCTATTGAAAGGTTGGGGAGAAGAGGAACTTGCACGGACACTCCGGGGCTCTGAAAATTACCTAGCTTCTCCCCCTGACTAAACCGTTCATCTATTCCATAATTTTCTTATGCGGATAGATAACGATTTCAACACCGTTTATTCAATAGATTGGTATAGTATTTCTAATCGAGCGCCGACTTCAAACTCGAAGAATGTACCTATAGCCACTAGCTTGTGTGTTAAATCCATTGTACTGAATGACTTGCTAGTACCTGCTTATAGGTATGTAATCAAATATTGTAGAACTCGGCACAATATGAACAAAAACAGAAACTAGGCAATGGACAAAGTTGAGTATTCTGTGGAAGAAATTACCTAGTGGTAAGTAATTAAATGAGTAAGTAAATAAATTTTGGTGGGTGAGTACCTAGAAGCAAGCCCCCCCCCCCCCCCCCCCGGCCCTTCCATCGTCATTACAAGTAAATGGCTCACTTTTTGAATGGGTTGGGCACTATCGATAGCCTGATATTATCGATAAAAATCTGATAGTTTATTCGATTGCAGTTCCCCGTTTACCATTCCTGTTCATTAAAGAATTTAAAGTTATAAATTACCCATTACTTGATACTTGCAGATTTGACAACATCATGTACTTATAGATGAAAAACGAATTAATTTTCATTGAATTGTAAACGAATTTGAACTAGTGTACAGCATGAGGTTCGAACTGAAACTACTGTACTAACAAGAAAGAGGTAGCAAAGAGGTTCGTGGTGTGGAGCGTATGGTGTGTGGTTGTCAGCTGTGGATAGGTCAGATTGCTGGCAACGGGTTTCTCCAAACCACTGAGTTAATAGGTAGGAATATGGTTGGATAAATACGGTGTTTCTGTACCAATCAAACTTGGAATATAAGGGGGGGGGGGGGGGAGGTTGTAATTGAAATATAGCTTTTTGGGAAACTAGTTACTGAAATGAAAACGTTACTAATGAATTTAGAAAATTTACGATTGAATTTATATGAAGTTTCTCTTTGAGGGGGGGAGGGGAGACTTTTGATGTAAATCGTTACTGATACTGATTTGTAAATCGCTACTGATACTCAATTGCTAGAATCATAGATAACAAAAGGGACTTACCGTATATCAGAGAATCCAGGCAATCAGCTCTCCAGGCCAGGAACGGAAGTTCTGCTGTGAAGTTTGTATATGTACAATGAGTTATTCCAAATGAGCTGCTGAGTTTAGGATTCTTATTGCAGTTTCTGTTGCTAGAAAAACTTCGAATAGTTGATCAAAGAATTTATTCAAATCAAAATTTCAAGAATCAAACGCTCAGTCACAACTGAGTGATAGTTACTTAACTTTTATATTCCTGTGCAAGCTAGCTAAATAATAGGGAACACTAGGGCGTTGCTGAAAAAGCCTTTTCAAAATGGATATGAAATTATTTCAATGCTATCAAGTGAATGCTTACAAAAAGGCAATACACTAGGCAAGGAAATGGTAATGCTTTGTCAAAGGGTATTGCGTTGCTTACGTCTAAGTCTTATATTAACATACAGTTGAAGACTTTTCAATTTGATTTATTAGTCTATACCATGCATAGGAATAAATGTAGTTACTTTGAGAGGTAATTGTGTTATTTTTCTCAGAAAATATGGTTGTTGCTGACTTCACTGGAAAATCTGTTGCTTTTATCAACAATATTCAATGTTGTTGTAGTAATGGGGAATACATTACTTATTCTGAACAAGGTTTAACCTTACTAATATCAAAAGGTAATGCGTTACTTTTACTGGACAACAACAAGTGTTGATGTTCTAATAGATGAGATGTTACTCATTTCAAATTCCATCATACACGTTATTGATTTCAATATAAATGTGTTACTTTGGTCAAACGATATTGAAGGAATTCAGAAACAAAACTTGGAAAACAGATTTCACTTCTGTTTTCGTACACTTTTTATTGCAAGAAAACGTGTTACTGCGGGAGAGCTGCATTATTTGTACAGATGTGGAAAACATACCGAGTGCGGAAGGGGTGACATGGCTGAAATGAATCGCGGTCTTGTGGGGAAAGGAGCGAGTTGGAGTGGAAAGGATTGGGAACACTCCAGTCTCGCATTGACCTGCCACTGTCCTATCATTCGCATCTCTGTGGAACTCAAAGTGTAGGGATTCCTACCAAATAGTCTCGATAGTATCGATTTGGCCTCCCAACACATACATGCATTCAGATGTAGTGATAGGAGTAATTTCAGAGCGCTCTTGTGGCCTCCCTCAAAAGCATTCCCTACTGAGTAGCGAAGTACCGTGATTGCTCAATCAAATGCAAGGTCAGTCGTAGTCCACTGGTAAGGATAACAGTCCCCTGAGATGAAGGTCACGGGGTCGAATCCAGAGCGGACTGAAACTTTTTTCTCTCTGTACCTACCTACCTCAACCTTCAAAATATATTGTTAAGAGTGAGGGATCCCTACAAATTCAGTTCCACGGAGATGCAAGTCTGCCCTATCTCACTCCTTTTGCACATCCAAAACCTGAAAGAGCTCTACCTACCTAACCATGATATATTGGACAACACTGTTACGCTCCTGACCTCATAGCTCAGATCGTTGGAGTGTTGCAACTACAGGAAATTTCCTGTGGTTGTAACAACACGATTTCGAAATCCTGTTGAGGTATCAAGTATTTTTGGGCCTTTACATTGGCGCAGTCGAAATAGGACCCAAAGTCATACGAATAATTAATTAAATCCCTCTCGAGCCAAAAGACTGTAAACATCACATTTCCTGTCGTTAGCACCTTTCACTTCCTCACTCACTTGAGTCAAAACACCGTGACAGTGACCTCGCTCAACTGCTTTTGGATGTTTTACAACCAATCTGCTTAGCCAGGGGCCTGCAGTTTCACTTCGTCATTCGTCTGACCCCAAACTAGCAGTGACGGCTGGTATTTGAGTCAGGGGAAATGTTACGCTACAGGAAAATAACTCTCTCAGTCGAAGAGGTTTGATTAACCCTGGCCTCATAGCTCAGATCGTTGGAGTGTTGCAACTACGGGAAATTTTCCGACGCTTTCCGAACGACGCTAGTTCGAACTCCTGTCGAGGTATCAAATATTTTTGGGCTGTTACAAGTGGGCGTTCACTACAAACAACTCGGTATTTATTTTGTTCTTCTCTACTTAGGTATTGCTTTTATGGCTTGTCCGGTGGATTGGTAATATCCATTAAAACTGTTGATAATGTTCACAATGCATGGTGTGTTTCACAAAATAGAAAATCGGGGTATTGGGGAACCCAAAGCACTCTGCCTTGAGACCCACCTATTGCTACTTCTTCTTTTCCTGACAGAGGGCTCTTGTGCCCGACCTGTGTGCATGACCTTTTCATTCACGTTAACGTTCTTTTACCCTCACTAAGGTGCTGTTGGCCCTGAGGAAAAGTGAAAGGATGAGCTTAAATAGATCTGGGTGTTTTTTATTTGATTCTTTGAAATGACGTTGTTATTCCTTGGTCGATCACTGAGGTTGATTATTGGAAATAATAAAACAAAATTAAAACATGGAACATAACTTCTTATTTATATACGTATAATTTGAGGAGGGTAGATGTTATTACAGGTTTTACAGGGGTTGCAGTGCTGTTTGTCGCAAATTCGTTCACTATGTATCCAGTCCACTGGGAGTTTGAAAGTTTTTATTACTGGCTATAGCCAATCTGCTGACTGTCAAAACAGTAGGTACATTGTGGAATGATACACAACAGATGATAATAGTTGTTATGTTTGGATTAAATCAATCAATTTTCTGAGTGCATGAATAGAGTACACATTTTTAATCCATAATACATACCTACTCGATTTCTTCATCTAAGGAAAGACGATTTTTATGTAAGAGATTATGAAATATCTTATTGTTGATTTCAGAACAGCTGTTGAAAACATATAAAATGAAGAAGCGTGAAGGCTCGAACTCGGGAGAGTATTCCTGCTCCATGTGCTCATTCAGATCAGTGTCATTCCTCAATGTTGAAGCGCATGACCGATTCGCTCATAAGGTAAGATTTAAGTGCCTAGTAGTTTGATCTTTGGTACTGGGCTTTTGTCTTTTGGCCGACCCACATCTGCGCTGCTTGCAGCCCGGCAACTTAGTGTGGACGAAGCTGAAGAATTTTGACGTTCACTGCTCTCTCCTGCAATGAGTAGTTTGTTTTCTATGACGACCATTGCGGCCTGACTGAGCGCCCATTGCGGCTTGACGGGATGGAGGTGGCAGTGGGATTACAGGAAAAGGCAGTAACTGCCCGCGCTTTGGATGTAGGAGGCAAGCGGAGAAGGTCACGAAAATCCCTATCTTCAAACGAAGGGGCCACCCTTTGTTTTTTGATCTAACCAAATTTTTTGACACACCTTACAATTTAAAATAATATGGTTTGAAATTTTGGAAAACTAAGATTTTTCTGTTGGTTAGGAGATCGAGGGCTTGAATTTGAGTACCAATATGTTAAAGTTTTGTTGAGCCAAAATGGGCGATCTTTATTATCATCGTCATTCTCGCTGTGCAGTTTTATTGTATAGAATTTTTGGGCCGTAAAAAAAATTGGTTTTCCTCGCATAAATCCATTCAAACTCAACAATTTAGTGGAAATTTAGTTGAAACTCAACCAAATGAAAGAGCATGATTCACTGAGTGTTCTTATACCAAAACGAACAATTTATCTCAATTAGAACCTGAGATATCAAAGGACAAAGCTATAAAAATTTGAGTTATCTGATTTTCAATGCTTGATGACAAATCTATGCATAAATACCTTTCATTCAAAAAAATAATGAAGGAAATCGGCCGGATAGAATTGAAAATGAAAAAATTCAGAATATTTTTAGCTTCTTCCATCCCTATCTGCGGTCGATCTTTCTTTTGTGACTTATTTATTTTATTTTTGTGTAGGATAAAAAGACGTTGAATGACAGAACCAGCCTTTACGATGGGCAAGCAAAGGGGCCTACCCGGTATGCTTGTGCCCAGTGCCCATTCGAATCGAGCGTCAAGTCCACGCTATTGGCTCACGTTCACTCCAACCACCTCATCGTCAGAGTTCCTAATAACAATAACAACATTGGCAAAGACCGATCGAGTTTCTTCTCATGATAGTGTTTGTAGAGTTGTGTGAGTTGTGCCTTTTTATTCAATTTTATATCATACTTTGTCACTGCCATTTGCTATTATTTCTTTTGAAAGTCAAATGTTTATAACAAGAGATTCCAAAGTTGTAAATCTCGAAGTATTGTACAAGATCACGACCATGGATGGAAAAACTGGCAAGAATGATATTTTTTCGGTTTGAGAGTTTAATTTTTGTCCGGTAAACAGAACTCGAGGTAACGAAAAAGTATTGTTCAAAAAAGTCTGTTTCCAGATGAAACCAGATGAATGTGTTGATTGAAAAATTGCCAGTCTAAATAGTCTAAAATATAATCCTTTGCCAGTCCTTTCCGAAAAGAAAAAGTTCCATTTGCTAGCTTCCTCCATGGTGCTATTAATTGAAAACCTACAAGTAAGATTCTATTTATACAGCAAACTTAGGGTTTCTGTTTCCTGGAAGTTTAAATAATCATAATGCAACCACATGCATTGAAACCTTGTAATGAACTGAGTGCCGTCACTCAGTTGTGTGTCAGTTATAAGATTTTGAACAATCTCAATTGATAAATAGGTTTATACTAAGAAATTTGTTATTTTTCTTGCTTCGATCGATGGAGGAAAAAAATTGTATTCCTGTGAGTACCCCCAGTGCTTTGCTTTATTTTTTACTGCCTACTACCATTTTATTTGATAAGGGTTTTAATAGCTTGACATCTCAACGAACCCGTTCTTGATTTTAAGATATTTTATAGCGATTTTTAACGATAACATCTCGTTATTTTTTAATTCCTATTGTTTCATCCCATTGAGTGGGTTGCTTGTGGCAGTATTTTGTATTTTTATATAGGTAGAAAATATAGGTTAAATCGTTACTTTTCCCAGAGTAGCTGCATTAGTTTTTTTTTCTGTTTTAAGGATCTGTATGTTTTAACAAGATTATCTAATTGTCATTAATTTATTATTTGGACGCATAAAATACCAAACATACATACTGAAGGCACTCTATTAGACACTTAGGCACTTATCTTTCTACCACTGCAGTCTCGGGCGCTATGGCAGTAGAAGAAAAACTTATCGGCAATATTTGAACCCATGGCCTCTTATCGCGGGGGGTCATTCTAAAAATTCGATAACCCGTTCCGTTACCAAAAATGTTACCACGTTTTCTGATAATTTTAACTTAAACCAACGCCTTTCTAGAGGAATGTAACTTCTGTAGTTTTCATCGCACAAGAATCGTCCACTATTCGTTGGAAAGCTCTCGATTTACCTAACCGTATTATGTTACTTGTGGCCAACAATCTGAGGTATAAGCGTGGTTGTGTGAATAATTGTTTGCATATAGGTAATCCTTCTCAAATAATTTTGTAAACATTATTTCAACCACTATTGGGAAATTGAATTGGATTGCGAAAAAAAAGGACGTATTTATTTCAAAATGTATATGCGTGAAGCGTTGATATTTAGCATTTAGCTTTTTTTTTTCTTCAGAGCTGTCTGAAATTAACTAAACAACAAAAATGTTTATTAATGTGGCAAAGATCTCGGGACAATTTAACAAAAGTCAAGACTAAAAATCATCAACAATAAAACATCAACATACGGCTTTACCTGATTGTGATTTTCCGCCCAATTAATTTTAATACATACGGGGCAAACCTGTAAAACATTGTTGAAGATATTCAACTCGGCAGTTGCAACAAATCAGTAATTTTTATAATTTTCCTCGTGCGTAAAGGTCAATTCAGGTTTGTTCTGACCGACCGTTCTGAACAGAACTCATTCAGAATCGCTGTTAGGACTGACGGTCATGAACGGTTCAGAATTTGTTCTATACTTCTGAGGTTTCTTACGGATAAATCTGCACATGCACACTTGGTTATGTACTGCTATAAATACTCGCATCACCTTTTCCGTTGCTTCCCTTGGTTTACCACTCTATATCTCAGCATAAATTTATTTCATTATCGTGATACCTTCATTATTATTATATATTTACTTATATACTAAATAATGAAGACGAATATTTTGCCTAATATACCATTATGGTTATCCATTCCGAACAGAAAATTTCGTGTTGGATGATGCAGGTTTAGAACGCAGTTTCAAACAGTTCTCACCTCATAGCTTTTGAAACCTGTCATTCAAAACTGATTCTGAACGGTCTATCCAAACAGTCCTTTTCATTGCTAAGGCGTCTGTTATCCAAAACCATCTTGTCCTCATAGAATTTAACTGTTTTCGAGGCTACTGAGAGTCCTTACGGGAGTAGGACGATCCATACCCAGTAGGAAAATGGAGGCCCGATTCACACCCAACATTCAAACACTACAATACAATTTCATACCAGAATTTCATACCCAGCGAGAGTTTCATTGTTGCAAAAATATCATCAAACTGCTAAATCCAGACTTACTTTTCTATTAGGTCCTGTGAGGTAATCTTGAGCTGTTCTCATAACAGCTGCTCATAGCTTCACTTTCTCCTTCTCGCAATCGTTTGCTTCATAATGATTATAATTGGGCACTACATCTTGACCATCAATCGTCCTCAAATATGCCTTGCATGAAAACTTATGGTTACCCGCACAAACTGCAACGGAGCTCCCCACATGCTAATTCCTTTTGAAAATTGAATTTGAAGTCGTCTCGAAACATTACCTGATTTCCTCTTTTACTAACGTCCTGAGCTAACTCGGTTACAACATCGTCCCTCGATTCCATGGCACAAACTGATTGCAATAAACTCGTTTCTGCCGATTTGACTGATAACTCAACTGAAATCTCTCACCTTTGGCATTGCATTGATCTTAATCTTGTAAACAGCGATCTTAATGTTTGGGTATATATCGTCTTCGCCCATGGAAATAAGCGGGTATGAAACGTCCTCACCTTAACAAACAATCTTCCCAAGAAGCTCACGCTGGGTATGAACTGGCCTACCCCCGTCCTTACACATGCTTGAGAGTGTGACGTCAGGTAACAGCACATGAGTGATTTTACCATATAATCATGCTTTCAGGTGGTGCACACTTTACTGGTCTCCTACTTTCTGTTTGAGTGAGGAAACGGTTCCTTGAGTTCAATGAGTTCAGGCGGTAATAGAAGTTGATACGTCAAATTGTATATACCTCATTAGCTCTTTAAAGATGGCCAATTATTTAGGTGTTTCAGCCTTAAAGAAGAAACTAACGTTTCGTAAACAGTCACATTTGTTTCTAAGTTTATCTTTTTCTACTGTCACAGTGCCCAAGAAGGTAAAAATGGAATATTCATGTTTGCGGGAGTGTTTATGTTTAGATCTTCTCTTAGTCTTCTTTCAATTTTACCAGGCGCAAGCAGTCCTGGTAGACATATTTAGACGAAGTGGTAGATAGATAAAAATGCATAATTAATCCCTCATTAAGGACAGAAATGACCCCCCCCCCCCCGTCTTGTGTTATTCCTATAAAGTTACCTTCTAAATTTTGGTAGCATGGTATTTTGGCAGAAATGTTGCTCTTTGAGAGAGCAAGATTATCTAGCAAGATGTTCTTTCTTTTATTATTATTTTTTTTGTACCCAACATTCCTGTTACATAGCTTACAACGATCTACGTACCTACTAAGGATAAATTTTTCTAGGTTACCTGTCTAATAATTCACTATGAAGTTTTATAATGTATATACAACTTGACGATTATCATTATGGGTTATTAACCTCCCTTGTAAAACGTAGTTTGGTGCCTCCTTACCCATCTTATGAAACAACAAAAACCATTGATATTTTTTAGTGAATCCTATCTATAAGTTATTTCCTTATAATTGAATAATTATTATTTATAATTAGGTAGGTAATAGTTGTAAAATTTCCGTGTACATTTCCATAGTGAATCGCTTGCTGGTGTTTTACAGAACATGCCTTCATCCGATGTTGGTTTTGTAATAATTTACGTTCTAGTTTTTCTTAACCACTTCCTAAAGTTGCGTAGTGATTGTACATTTTATACATTCATTCAACAATCTCCCGGTGTTTACCAGTTTTTTCGCCACTAAGTATTCATGTTTCATGGAGATAGTTTCATACGATGGTGGGTTGAATGGGACATGAGTAGTTAATTAACCTCAAACAACTATGTACTTAGCTGTTATTGATTGTGAAAACAGAATCTCAGGTTGATGGAAGCCTAGGATTGCACCCAACTTCATTTCATGTTATGTCTACGGTCCTTTCATTAATGAAATGGGCGATTCCGGCTATTTTACTTGTTTAATTGAAAGCTTTTCAAAAAGGTGCTATATGAAAAGAGGAACTGTAACCGGTTTTTGGAAGTGAGCTAAGACGTGTGATGAAATGCCATGACTATCTATGACATCACTGCTTGCTTGGTGAGTTCGCTCTTCATAACCTGCATTAAACATAAACTTCCATATCTTGTTATAGGAAAACTAAAAGAAATTTCGCGTTTCTGACTGTAGTGCACGCGAAGTGCACAAATGAACATTTCAGAACCAACCAACCAATAGATCGCTATTAAAATCATAGGTTTTTAGGGATTGTTAATTCACCTGCTCTCCACAGCATGAGGTAGCGAATTCACAGTATCAAAAATAAGGGCAATTTAACAAAATCGCGTGTACGTAGTGTTAGTCAACTGCATGATAACAGTTGAGTAGTATCCATAATAAAGAAATGGCATTGGTAGAAATATTTAGGGAAAGCTGTAAATAATGTCGTTTATTATCCCATTCAACTCAACCAATCTAGGGAAGCTCGACTCAGATCAAAGAAACATTATTTTGTTTGTAGCGTATAATTTCAATGTTACCTTTGAAATTAAATTAGGTAGGTACCTAAATTTAAATTTAGTTTTTTTACTCTATGTAATAATTTATTGTGGACACCTGTTAACTAGCTTTGTAGATTTTAATGTATTAAGTACAGCAGTCCCCGCTTAATGTGGTAGGCACCTATCTAAAGATTAATCTTGTTGTCTTTTGGTCATACAAATATTCAAGTGTCTACTTTTCTACTGAAGGGTTGTTTCGTGAAACCTGGAAAAAACCTCGCTTACTATGATAATAATAAACCTTCCATAACTCGTTGATTCATGTACATTTTCATAAAATTAATCAAATGTCTAAACCCAACTTTTTTTCTAATGAGCACTTTTAAAGTCGAAAATCGATTGTAAAAGTTGACAGTTCCTTAAACCGATTCTTGTAAAAGATCATCAGGATTTTATTTATGTAGACATTTGGCATACGAGAACGTACTATCCTATTGCACTGGTTCCTCAGAGTTACCAACATTTGCCCCCAGGACATGCTCGCTAAGGCCCCGCACTTCAACTCTTGTAGGTTTCTCGGCACGAGCCATAAGACCCAAGGGGAGCCCGAGAGATGAGGAGAACGCTCGTTCTTCCTAATGGTAACATTTTCTGTTTTTCCATGGCTTCTGTCCTTTTTCGAAGAAAGAATGTGAACATCCATATAGTATGCACACTCAGCAATGGCAACAGTCACCTGCACTTCCACATTTATCCACTGTACTACCGATACCCACTCGAAGAGTTGCCTCCATAAGCATGTACTTGGGGCATTACGGTTTTGATAGGTTCATTTGTTATGTTAAGCGGGGAATTCTGTATTTTAGATAATAAATGAGGTCCTTACATCACTTATGTTAGTTCATTATTATTCGTTATAGCAATTTCAATGTAGGTACTCCTTGTTAAAAATAACAATACACGAAGTTGAAAATATACGGGATGGCTACCTACCATGTTTCCCTAGTTCTTAAGTTTCTGATGTTGGCCTCCCTACTGAAAATTCTAGTTACGATTTGACTTGTTAGAGTCTTAAACCATTGAGGGTCTAAGATCAACTCACTTTTCAACAGGTTGTGAGCGGTTGTACTTACCAGGGCTTTTTAGATTCGTATCTCACTAAATTATGTATTAATCAATCAAACTAAATAAATCTCGAGCTTTACTCTTCAATTTGTAGCCTTACCAGTACTTTTTAGTCAACTTTTAAAAAAATGTTTTATTTTATTATTTGACACATTAGGCATTTCTTGTCCTGAAATTTAAGTTGTTACCAATATCATTACACCAATGTTTGACGAGTAGGTATTTACCTAGGTATGTGCTTTTGTATTTGCATTAACGTTTTCTCCTTTCTTTACTAGGTATGTTAAAATGTGATAAGGTGTTGGTATTTTCTTTAGAAACTGTAGATTATTATACTACTGTTTTTTTAAAAGTAGTTTAGGTTGTATGTTGCATTTTAAAAAAATTCATACTCTAACTATGGATGATTTTTACATTCCGGACCAACCTGAAAGAAAACATTGAAAAGTTATGCAATTGGCTTAACGATGAAAACCTGATAAATCCCACATATTTATTTTTATAAGTGTGATTACTTTCATAACAGGTGTCATTTGAAATCCTTAGAATACAACTTCTCTGTTGATCATCCTTATATCCTTAATCTAGTAATTTTAGTTAGTGCAGGAAATGTTTACATTAGTTTGTGTTGCACATGTCATTATATTATTTTAAAATAATTTAGCAGTTTTGTTTCTTTATAATTTTGCTGAGACTGATTTTTTTACTAAATATTTATTACAGATTTTTTTAATAAAGACATTTTTAGAACTGTACCTAATTTTGTGAAATCTCATGAGTCCCTTTCACTTTACATAAAAATCACTGGACACATGATAAGTACGTCTCTTATAGGTTTCTTAGGTCCTTAATTCATGTTATTTCACAATCAGAGACCCCAAACAGAGAAAGAGGACAACAGCCCAATACTCCTGCACTATTGCCCATAGTGGCAGAAAAATGAAGATGTCACAACCTACCTGTTAACTTTTGTTATCAGTGGCAGTTCTACGAATTCCAGAACTCGTTAGAACTGGGAAGCGTTCTGGAACCATCGAACAGCTTTCAGAAGCTAAACTAGTCCTCTACTGAATGATGTCCTCGTGTTCCAGTTCGAAAAAATGGACTGTCAGAACCGCTTTCAACTTCATTTGTTAAATACTGTTAACGATATCCAAACTCTTTTAGGAAGATACGTCTTTTAGCGATTTTATTATTTTCCAGCTCTAGTGAACGGGAACTGCCAGAAAGTTGGAATTGTATTTGCAATGCATTGTAAAAAGCATTCTTGAATTCCAGAACTTTTCTGAGCTGAAGTTATGTCTTTCCGATCAGAGGCAATGCCAAGCCTCGAGTGAACCTGTTTGAGGTTAGCAGCATGGCGAGAACCTCTACAGAATTATGTCCTCGTGTTCCAGTTTGAAAAACTGGTAAAAAAGTGGACTGTCACAACAGCTTTTATCTGCATTTGTGAAACACTACAAACGCTATCCAAACTCTATAAAAATATGCGTCTTTTTGCTAATTTTTTATGTTCCTGCTCTAGTAAACGAGAACTGCCAGAACAGTTGTAATTGTGTTTGCAAAGCATTTTAAAAAGTATGTCGTGGATTCTAGATCTTTTCTGAGCTGAAACCATCTCCTTGCACTCCAAGCGCAAGACTCCGTTGCCAGTCCAATGCCTCCAGCTGAGCAGTTTGAATGCTGCCAGCTAGAAGGGCATCGTAAAGGTGCCTTACTGTTGTGGGCTTCAGGACCTCGGAGGGGAAGGAAACATTATCTCTAACGCAGTAGAGAGTGTGCATCTACAGTACATTCCTTTATGATCCAGTTAGACAAACCCCGAATTATTGGAAATAATTCTTCCTTCAACTCCTGGTAGAGCATAGGGTCTGAATGAAAAGCCGCATCTTTCTCGATTAAGGCAGACATATTTCCTCATTGGCTGAAGTTTGTCAAGTCCTCCAGGGACGAACAGTACTTCACACAATTTGGAGATTCCAGGTCGAGGCTACTTTTTGACAATGGCACTGTTGGCTTTCCTGATGCTGGCTTCCATGTAATCTGTCCCTCCTGGAACAGAAACATTATTCCCTAGGCAAAACGTTCTACCCAATCTCCCATATGTATTATCTGCCACAATCAAAGTGATGTCGTGTGCCGTATTCAGCCACCTTTCCTTTGTTTTGGAAATACAGATAAAAATCGACGCCCACTACCAAGTAACTCAAATCAGTTAAAAGCCTAGCGATTTATAATAATATACAAGGTGCCCCAAAAGTAGAGTTGTTAAAAAGGAATTCCATTACCCATTACAAATTAAAATTACTTTTAAGTATTGTAATGGGCATTCCCATTGCAAGGAATGGTTCTCGACAGTGCAATAACTTTTCCCCTTTCCAAGTAATGGGAATGGAACTTTCAATTACATTACATTGAAGAGGCAAAAGTAATGAATGCTTGACATTACAATTTCTTAAATCGGAATGGGTACTGGAAATGGCGTTACGATATTGAGAGCATCTGTGATTTTTTTTTTTTTTTTTTTTTTTCTTCAGTTTGATTCGAAAACTTTCTCTTTTTTCAAAAGTCCAACTTGAAACTGACGTTTTTTGTGTGAGTTTTTTGAGAAAATGGGGGTTGGAAGCGGTGCAATAGAAAAATTGAGGTGACATTCGGAATTAGCGGAAAAATTTACATTAGTTAGGCACCCTTGGAAGGCATTTAATCTGGAAGTGTGCTGAATGAAAAATCCTGAAAAGTTTGTGCACTAAAAAAAGTGAAAACATGCTACTTACTCGTTTATCATGGAAAAAAAACCTGGGATTCCGCACATCAAAAAACGTAAGAAACCGACAAACTCCGGCCGATGCAAGACCACCCCCGAGTTTTAGTGAATTTTCGTAGAAAATGAAGCTATTGCAATATGTCCAAAAATTTTAAAATAGAAATTAAAAAAAATATAATTTGGATATGAGAGAAAGAAGACAGATAGCTGGTTCACACAAAATTTCTGTAAAAGGGAAAATAAATATATGGTGCGTTGCACAGGTTGACTTGAAATATATATATATATATATATATATAATATACGTATTTTTTATTAGCCCCCCCACGCACCCCCCCGTTGAACAGGTTGACTTGAATATGCGCAAGGCCTCCCTCACCCTATGACATTTTGGGACACCCCCATGGATCTGATTCAAAAAAGTCCTTACTTAAAAGTACTTACTTATAAATTACCTATTAGGACCAAACTACTGAGATCAACCCCCACTCTCTCTCCACAAACACCCCCTATATTTCAGATTAAAAATATTCTTGATAGGTAACCCAAAAGAACGTTCAGACTAATCCAATTTCATTCGTCCGAACATCAGATCACCAGTTCGTTTGGTGATGACCAAATTATTCCATTTAACCACCCCCCCCCCTCCCTTTTTTCCTTACCACAAACACCTCCCTATGGTTGAGGCTAGAAAACATTTTAATAGCCTGTGATTGAGGTTGACGTAATCTAAACATATTCGCCTAATCAGATCCCCAGTTTGTTCAGTGATGTCAAAGACCTTTCCAAACCCCCTCCCCCAAAAACACCCCTATGGGTCGGAATTGAAAATTTCTAAGTACGCTCTGGTTTTTTGGTGTTATCCAAACATATTTTGTCAATCAGGTCCTCAGTTTATTCAGTGATGTTCAAGATACCCCCATTCCACCCCCCCCCCCCGTTATGGTTCAGATTTGAAATTTCAAGTAGTTTGTGATTCAAGTTAGAGTATTACGTATTTAATCAATCAGGTCCTCAGTTTATTCAGTGATGTCCGTGATATCCATCTCCCCCCCCCCCCCCCCTTCCCCAAAACACCCCTATGGGTTAGATTGGAAAATTTAAAGTAGTATGCGATTCAAGTAAGAGTATTTTATACATTTCTTACCAATCAGCTTCAGTTTATTTAGTGATTTCCAAGTCCAAGATAACCCCATTTCACCCCACCCAAAACGCCTAAAGGTTGGGTTTGAAAGTTTCAAGCATCTAGACTGGGATTCAAGTTGGAGTAACCCGAACATATTTCATCAATCACGTCTTCAGTTTATTTACTGATGTTCAACATTTCACCCCCCCCCCCCCTCCCAAAACACCCCCTATGGGGCTGATTAGAGAAATTTCAAGTAGCCTGTGATTTAAGTTAGAATAATCCAAACATATTCGCCCAATCAGATCCCCAGTTCGTTCAATGGTGTCCAAGATACCCCATTTCACCCCTCCCCCTCCCCTAAAACACCCCCTCTGGCTCGGATTTCAAAAACTTCAAATAGCATATTAATTTAAGTTGGACTGATACAGACATTTTCCAGAAGATTCTTCAGCATAATTGTGTGCATAGGTACATTTTTTAATGTTCTAGTTCCTAGTTGATAAACTTCCTTTCAAGTGACATTTTCCGACCATCTGTAACACCTCAAAATGATATAATATATAGTTGTCAGTTTCTGGGTGAATAGAATAACGACAGACCGTGTTTTCTCCTTAAAGAAAACATTTATTGATTAAAATCACATGTTAACCAGGTATCTGCTTCATGAATATTCCAAAAGGATTCTTCTTGCCTTAAAGAAAATCGGTTTTTATAGTCATTTCTTCTATAACTTCAACGCGCAAATTTCAAATACGAACAAATTGAAAGAATTAAACTTTACATAAGTACTTGTTAACAACCGTTGTCAACACAACGTTGTTACGAAACGAAATAAACAATCAAAAGTGGAGTAGGTCCTTCACTTTTACATATATATAAATAAATATATTTATAATTGCCACCCATTTTCGCCATTTTTGAGATTTTAGTCAGCACATTTTTTATATTTGACCAATTTATTGTGCTCACTGACTAAGTGCTGCCAAACGAACTTATCCTTACCTTTGAAATACTTGATTTTTTTGGAGAAAGAAAAGATTTTTTATATCTCAATCCTAAGGAGAGTGGTCGTCTGGGATGATATGATACCCATAGGTATATATAGATTTTTCAGGAATCGTTTCAGAATACCTCAAAACGGATTTTCATGAAGAAAATTTGATTTTAATTTTTTTTTTTTTTTACCTATCCATTATAATAGCTTCATTTTTTTGAATAATTTTCTAATTGATTTGCATGCTCTGAAACGCAAAAAAAAAGTGGAAATTTTGATTTATGTGTGTAACAATTTTTTCAGACTCCTTGCACCAAATCAAAGCTTTTCTACCTTCGTAGTGAGGAAGCCAAAAATAAACCAGAATTTCAAAACTGTATGCCATTGAACTGGCTGTATAGATACATAGAATCGCAATTAATAATCTCGTTGTTAATTAATAATTAAGAGCGTTGATTGTAGCAGGACCAAGTTGATGGAGGGGCTGAGGGACACAGAAAGCGCTCCTTCCCCCACCACCAGGCCGCGGATCTTTAACGATCCTCTGGAGCCAGTTGATCTGCGCTCGCCCGAGTCCACCGCCGCGGCGGACCCGAAGTTACCCGTCAGTGCACGACCGCGGACGACGCCAGCGCGATCCTCTCCAGGACCCACGAACTCGGGAGCGTCGCCTCCTCCCCTGACAAGTCACAAGACTCCCCACGTCACGACAACAACCCCCGTTGTTGTCCTGCCATGCCCCTCTCGTGCCCTATCATGCACCTCTCCGCGTAAAAACCGCTCGAAAACACCTTCCCGGTATCGAAATTTCGAATCCATTTTTTCGTCCGGGGTCGAATACTAATAATTGTGTTCCGGATGAGCGGTCAAATCCACTTGCTCCAAACAAATGGTTACAACATGCCCGTGCAGGCGGTGCGAAAGACGTATAGGAAGGACACATCCGAAGTCAGCTGTTGTCTCAAATACGTCATTTTCGGATTCAACGTCCTCTTTTGGGTGAGTTTTATCAACAATTCCTATTATTATATCATTATATTTTTGACCAAACATTGATATTATTTGAGCAAATTGGTTCATTAGAGGGAATGCAAATTTTGTAGAATTCCATAATTTAAGGAATGATGGGGAAACTGATTGGACAGGTGTTGATAGGCAATAGGTATTTATTAGTATAATGCTATTGATTTATAGCAGAGATAATATCCTCTACAAGACGAATTATTTTACCTATTCACATACTAGCCACCTGTAAAATGTATAATTTGTTGATAATGTTGCTAGGTAGGGGGGGGGTGCTAAATTCTGTAAAACAAAGGAGGAACCTAAACTTGATAAGAAACCAGAAAGGAAAAATACAAAATATGGACCTACAAAGTTTTATGTACAAAATAATAAATCACTCAGGTACTCAACAATAAATTTGTGGCCAAAACAATGATAATTTCCACTGCTTCTTACAGCAAAGTAGATTCTACCTAACGATGTATTATTACACTTACTGAATTGTATAATGTAGGTAACAAATTACTGCACACATGCACTAATGACGGAAAACGTTGAAAAATCTACAATTACCAGTAATTTTATTATTATTATTATTTTCCATAACCTGTCAATTTTGGTAGGTGGTAAAGATTCTTGTGATTGTAATGAAAAGGTTTTGTTTACGAAATGGTTAACCCCCGTCATCCGCTCTTACCACCCCCTGTGTCACAAAACTATTGATCACTCGAACCCCACATCTCGGATCCTCCCCCTCGCACAAACTTATTTTTCTCTTATATAGGACGATGCGAAACACTATTAAAACTCATTTCCCCGAATCGTGTTGAGTTTTTGAAAATTAGAACTTGCACCGTTGAGTGTCAAGTTCGTTTCGTCATCGTCACAATCACGCAGTCGGTCTTTGGTGCTCCAAGTGTTTGTAGGAAGATGCACGTAAGGCCTGCAAGCATCCATGTTTATTTCTGCAACCTCCAAGTGTGAACAGAATCCTGCACGCAGGATACCTTAGATTGGCGTGTAACACTCATGGGTGATTAGTATAAACCTGGTTTACAATACTAAGCATAGGTAACTAAGGTAATTTAGGTGGTAGGTAATATACAAACTGGTTGGTCTGATTAGCAGGTTCTTCACGAATTTTGAAAAAAGTATCAAATCAAGTGTTTATTGTACAAAATCTTCAACCCTTCAGTGTTTACCCCTGATCGAAATGAATGTCTAACTAGGTTCTATAATTATATTAGTTCCATATTTTTATTATTATTATTATTATTATTTAGATCCACCAATTGGGGGGAGGGGGGGGGGTATTAGTTGATAACAAAGGCTCATTATTGAACATAATAGCAGGTACCTACATATTTTTTAAGCTGCGAATTAAGGAGCGGATACAGATTACACTGAACGGTGATTTTACATCGGAGTTGATGCTTATGGAATGAGTGAACAATGTGATTTAGATGGCATTTTGTTATTTCTAACCCGGAGCTGTACTTGATGGATTCTTGATGCCTTGGCCAAATGCCCAAAGAATCTATCAAAACATATTACAACTCGAGTGCACCCCACAAAGTTGAAGGTTTGACAGGTCGTTATGGTTCTGAACGATAGGTACCAAAGTTGTCAAAAGGTTGTAAATTGTCAAATAGTTCAATAATCTGATATCACTTCGAAGACGTTATTCAAGAGAGAAGAGTTTGTTACACACTTTGTTTAAATACTAGTTCTAGTTAACTTACATTTGTTAAATATTAACTAATACATCTAAACTTGTCCCAATGACTAATGAAATTCTAAAAACCTTTTACAACTAATCGTCAGCACCCTACAATAGCAAAACTTTACAGGGAATAATATTACAATATAGGTACTTATTATGATTCAAAACGAAACAGAATAAGTCAAATGCGCGAACATTTTCAACCACTTTTGTGATGAGTATAAACCTGGTTTACAATACTATGCATAGGTAATTAAGGTACCTAACGTAGGTGGTAATATACAAACTGGTTGGTCTGTTTAGCAGGTTCTTCACGAATTTTGAAAAAAGTATCAAATCAAGTGTTTATTGTACAAAATCTTCAACTCTTCAGAGTTACCCTTTAGGGTTGATCAAAATGAATGCCTAACTAGGTTCCCTATTTTATTATTATAATATTTTGTTATTATATTTTTATTATTATTATTATTCAGATCCTACACGACTTGAAACGTAAACCAAAACAATTTGGGGGGGGACGGGGGGGGGGGGTATTGATAACAAAGGCTCATTATTGTCCATAATAGTAGGTACCTATCACCTATTTTGAAAAGCTGCGAATTAAGGAGCGGATACAGATTACACAGAATGGTGATTTTAGATCGGAGTTGATGCTTATGGAATGAGTGAACAATGTGATTTAGATGGCATTTTGTTATTTCTAACCCGGAGCTGTACTTGATGGATTCTTGATGCCTTGGCCAAATGCCCAAAGAATCTATCAAAACATATTACAACTCGAGTGCACCCCACAATGTTAAAGGTTTGACAGGTCGTTATGGTTCTGAACGGTAGGTACCAAAGTTGTCAAATGGTTTTAAATTGTCAAATAGTTCAATAATCTGAAATTACTTCGAAGACGTTATTCAAGAGAGAAGAGTTTGTTACACACTTTGTTTAAATACTAGTTCTAGTTAACTTACATTTGTTAAATATTAACTAGGTAATACATCTAAACTTGTCCCAATGACTAATGAAATTCTAAAAACCTTTTACAACTAATCGTCAGCACCCTACAATAGCAAAACTTTACAGGGAATAATATTACAATAAACTTACCTATTATGATTCAAAACGAAACAGAATAAGTCAAATGCGCGAACATTTTCAACCACTTTTGTGTTGAGTGCAAACTTGGTTTACAATTATACTATACGCAGGTAACTAAGGTACCTAGGTAGGTGATAATATAGAAACAGGTGGGTCTGCTTAGAAGGTTCTTCATAAATTTTGAAAAAAGTATCAAATTAAAAGTTTTATTGTACAAAATCGTCAACCCTTCAGAGTTACCCTTTAGGGTTGATCAAAATGAATGCCTAACTAGGTTCCATATATTAGTTCCACATTATTATTATTATTATTCAGATCCTACACGACTTGAAACGTAAACCAACCAATTGGGGGGGGTGTATTGATAACAAAGGCTCATTATTAGTGAACATAATAGTAGGTACCTACATATTTTTAAGCTGCGAATTAAGAGCGGATACGGATTACACAGAATGGTGATTTTAGATCGGACGCACGCACGCACTCAACAAATAAACACACACACACACATATATAGACTTTGACATATTTGTCATTAATGTATAGCATTACAGTCGTTGGTTTTCATGTAATAGTGAAGTCCTTATCTTGGTAAATTCCTTATATTTAACATTACCTGTAATCGCAATAGGGCGCAGGTACGAATAAACTCCCTTCCTGCAGGGTTGCTGAGGGGGGGGGGGGGGGGGGTTGAGTTGTTCAGCATGGTCTAAAACGTAAAATGCGAGTGGAAATTTTGATTTTGGAGACCAAAATTTTTTTTCTCCCGAAAGTGAAAACGATTCTTTCGCTATCTTTAGGTAGACTCGGAAGCAAAAAACGGAAGTTCGTGAAGAAAAGTTGTCTATTTCCACGAAAAATGAAGCGTTTACAATGTTAAATCGATTTCGACGGTTAGGCCATCATCAGTAACAAACAATAACTTGTTGAGTTATATGAGTTACTGTTTGTTACTGATGATGCCCTAAACAACCGTCAAAATCGATTTAGCATAGTAACTCTTTATTTTTCGTGGAAATGGACAACGTTTTTTCACTAACTTCCGTTTTGAAATGGGTTTCCACAACTTCGTCGCGAGCGATTTAGTTCGTAAAATAATGAAGTCGAAGTTGTAGTCGTAGTTGGAATATTACTCTTTTCAAACGCTTTCATTAAGTCAGGGATATCGATCTGGTTTTTCCAAACTGTGATTTTAAAAGTAGGTCCAAAGCGTTCCAGCGTTATAGTCAAATTTACTGCTACTTTACTAATTCTGGGAGAAAGTGACAATTTAGTACTGAAACTCGTTAATTTTTTCCAAGAATTTTTTAACTTTTATTATCAAATTTTTAATGACTCTGAGATATATAAGTTTTGGATCTCTATGTAATTTTTTACGCTGAATTGAATGGATAAACACTTGCAGATCTCTCTAACTCCGTTATATCCGCGTTTCTTGCTTTAACCAACAAGTTTTTATCTTATTTTTTATGCTACATTTTTGTATTTTTAGGGGTAAAACTCTCTTATAACGAAGTCGGGGAGCTCTACAAGTGTTACCATTCTATTCAACGTCAAAAATCACATAGAGATCGACCTCAAACTCAGCAGTTTATAGACAGCATTTTTTTTTTTTTTTTTTTTTTTTTTTTTTCATGAAAATGATAGATTTTCTTGGAAAAACAAGGTTTTTAAATAATAAAACGTTATTTTCTCCTATAATTACCTAGCAATGTAAAAGTAAAATTCAGTAAACCATTGGGAGGCTGAGTGGGGCAATTTTTAGGACTACAGAATGGAAATAATAAAAAAAAAAAAAAAAAAAAAATAGAATAAAAATCAAATCAAATAGAATAATTCGGGCTTAGAAGCTCTTGAAAAAGTAAAATTAAAAGAACTGGTGGTGACCCAGTTGACACCCTATATAGACATATATGAAAAAGCGATAAAATCCAGGAATCGTCTCATAATACCTCAAAACGGATATCTATGAAGAAAGAGCACGTTGGACACTTTAACCATTGCAGTAGCTTCATTAACTATGAAAATTCGCTAAATGGAATCCCACTTTCCCTGCCTAATGCACACTGAAATCATTACAATTTGTGTGAATTATGATACAATTGTGCTTGAATTATAGAATAATTGTGCATGAATTAATGAATTATATTTTTAAAAAAATCAACTAGGTATATTGCGCAGCGAGACTCTGATTTCAAACTGTATTGAACGATACAGGAAACAGTAACAGTAAACAGATATAGTAAACCTACCGGGGTACCTAGTGCGGAAAAGTTGCCTCCCCTTCCTCGCTGATGATTTCCTGTGCCTAGAAAACCGATTAAGGTCACCGAGCGGAAGGCGGGTTAAAGTACGTACCAGGTAGGTGTGATTGGTATTAGTGAAAGTTGTTAGGTTAACGTAAAATGAGTTCCCTACAGGTACGTCCGGATAGGGTTGTTCAATTTGATCTTAGGTATTTACTTCAAGGATCGATTCAATTGGTGTGGTTCCGTATGTGTCCCCACTTTCAAACTTACCTGTGTAAATCAATTTTAAACATGAATTTGACGACTTTCGGAAACCTCAGAATCTCATCTTTCCCATGTTTTCATAATAGCTTTCTCCTTTGCGTACATGAGAAGTATAGCATTGAAAACAGTAGGGACACATACGGAACTATTTGCCTTGCCAAAAAGTTCCGTATGTGCCCCCACGCATTCATATCCATCTAGTGTGTAAATACATTAGAAGGATGTATAGAGTTTAGTGGCCTGGATGCTCGTAAGCTCGCATCTCAAAAATACACCGAATCAAGTAGTCAATCCCTTAGTAAAAATTCAGATTAGTTGGGCATATAGGTCAGGATGATGTGTAGGTATTGTTTGGTGGTCTGGATGTTAGCAAGCTCGTACCTCAAAAATATACAACATCAAGTACAGTCAATCCCTTAGTAAAATTCTGGAGTAGACCCTGCTTACCTACCTAAGATTTGGAAAGTGCCCAGTTCAGGTGGGTGGTTCATAGTTACCGCTGGTGCCAGTTCAGGTGGGTGGATCATAGTTGCCGCTGGTGCCCAGTTCAGGTGGGTGGTTCATAGTTACCGCTGGTGCCCAGTTCGGGTGAGCCAAACTCCCCGTTGGGGGTCCCTAGTCTGTTGGTAAGTTTATTCAATTTTATACATGTTTAAACATGTTTTGTACATGTTTATTCAAGATTCTGTATCATCCTACACAATTCGTTTGTTCGCTGAGGGCACCAAACCAGTTTGCAACCCACTTGAGGTGTTCGCTGTGTTCTCTGATCATCAGAGCTCCCCCCACCCTCGGCCATTGCCTGTTCGCAGAGGTTTCCAACCCATTGCGGATCTTCAAATCGGTCAGAGCTTTTTCTAGCTGACCACTTTCGGACTGTTTACCCCCTCCATTCCAAACTCACAGCAGCCAATTAAATCATTCAAATTTTAGCCTCTGTTTTCGCCACTGTTTCACGCCTCTGAGTATTTCGCCCAAACATTCAATTATAAAATGGATGGACTCCAATCCCCAACCGGTATGAGATCAATTTGAAAGTTGGCTGAAGTCGCTCAAGCCCACTTGACCAGTCTCCAACGAGTTTGAAATGGTTTGCAAATCACTGACAATCGCCTCAGCGAACAAACCTAACGTAAACATCAACTTTGTTTAGTCAAGAGATCAACAACAAAAGGGTTTTAGGGTTCATTGCTCAACCTACTGACTCACTAATAGCGGGGGACACATACTGAACTTTTTGACTAATCAAATAGTCACGAATGTATCCTCAGTTTTTTCATTTCCCTTTTTCTCACATATGCGAAGGAGAAAGTTAATTTACCATGAATCCACGGGAAAGAGGAGATTCGGAGGTTTCCGAAACAGTCGTCAAATTCATTTTTGGATGGGATAATGATAGATTTACCTATATTGGTTTGAAAATGGGGACACATACGGAACTACACCCGATTCAATAATTAATTTGAGATTTATTTTCAAAAACATTGTTAGGAAACCCTTTAAGGTGAAAAGCTCCAAACTGTACATCGCGATGTGAAATTAAGATTATTAGTTGTTTACCTTTGGGCGGACTAGTGAAGTAGGTACTTTATTCTATTTCATTAATTCACTTTCGGTAGGTAGATAATGTACCATGTGCTTCGTTTAATAATTATTATGTATGGATCAATACATGATAATTGTATAAACAGAAATAATACACCACTGTGTAATAATTTACTGCTATTTTTTTGCAAGGGCGTACCAGCTCCCTATATTTCTCACTATTCGTAAGGTGGGGGGAAACCTTTGCAAAACCCCAGTGGTTATACTTTGCATCGTCTCCAAGATTAGGAAGCCTTTCAACCAGACGTCTGAAGATGCATGGAATGTTAACAGTTCACTCGGGAACCTTGCGAGTGCATCCGACTCGTTGACCTAGTCTTAGCTGACCTAATGGCCTTAGTGGCCTAATCGGTCCTTAATAGCCGCAGTGATAAGAATATAAAAGGGGCGGTATTAGTTTCAACAGGAAAGCGATTTGATTCGCAACTGTATAAAGTCGAACAACCTTATCTCGGATTGTTTATCAGCTATGCTCTACGTTTGTCTAACTGGGACAACTACAGAAATAACGGAACGTCATCCTACTGGGGTAATCTCGATGAAAATATTGAGCTATTACCTACTATGGCTTCAATTGTTTGGAGGGAGGGGAGTGGGGGTGCAGGCGGCTTTGTATTCCGTGCGACGCGTCGCGTCAAACATGGAACCTGGGGACAAAACATATGGTGTTTGACACACACATTAATCATTAAAGTCCTCTAAATAATCGTAACAGATTAACCATTCAATTCCTGAAGATATGAACTGAATCAGATGAACTATAGAAGTCATTGTTACTGGGGTTTGAGGCTCGCGCAAGCACAACAGTTATTACTAATGATACGATCGTAATGAAACTCATATGGGGTAATCACATCGTGATTTCCTAACTACCCTTTTAATTTGAGCGAGATAGGATCAATAGGCTATGAAAAATGACGCTTAATGGCTTTTACGTTTCCACAGGCGCGAAAGATGAATAGTTTGGAGGATACCAGTTTTTCGCTTAACAGTGATAGAATTGTTAAAAATGGTATTAAATATAATACAGTAGTATTTGATTAAAAAAAAGAGGTACACACTTGTGAAGTACAAATTGATCTTCAGACGCAGGAATTCCATTAAAGAAGTACCTAATTTCCAGGATAGTACGCTTTAACTACTTAGCAGGTTTTTCTACTCAAAAGAATAAACATTTGCGTAATAATTGCCAACTGTCTGTAGCATTTGATTGGGCCTTACTTTCGCATTTTACAGATATTACCGTTGCCAAGCAACAGTTCAGCTTGACTGTAACGTCTGTCCCGCTAAACTTTCCTCCGCAATAGCCTTGACCTCACAGCCTCGTCCCTCTCAACCGCCCGCCTCCCGATACGAAAACATCAAAGAAACTGGATCAGCAAAAACTTGACAAAACCAACAAAGCCCTTCCTAACCAGATTTTTCCGTGCTAAAAGGGAAATAAAGGGCACCCCCTAATCATTTTCAGGTATTAGAAAATCGCTGGGATGTCATTGTGGTGGAATGATTGTATAACTACTGGTTTCCTTTCACTTGAAGTTCAGTTCACGATTATGCCCGCTCCCGCTTTTGGAATCCGAAATAACCCTGGGGCATATTGAATTTCATTTATGTATTAGCCAAGGGTTCAAATATCAGTGATATGCACCAGTGGGTAACATATATATTAAAATTGTTATTTGGATTCACACAACAGTTTGGTAGGTTGAATAGGACAAATACAGATTTAAATATAGACTCTGTAAATGTACTACAATTTTTAATCGAGGAATTTTTTCGCACACGTTCAAATTACCCGAAATAAATTAAATCACTCGCGCCGAAGTTTTGGAAAACCGTTTCAATGGAGAAAACGGAAGTTGATGAAAACGTAACTAACAAACAACAGTAGCACAATTTCTTATTGTTTGCTACTGACGACAGCAGCAGTCCCAATATCGTTCTAACATTGATCTAACATCTAGATAACACTTCATAGCGAGGAAATATATGTTTTCATCATTAAATTTTTCTTTCTTGAAATTATTCACTAACACAATATTGTGTTACAACTACTTCTGATCCCTTATACCAGGTATAATATACGTGTAAATATATCCTTCAGAATAAAAATCCACGCGCAACTAGACTCTTTGACCGAACTAGATTTCAATTTTCAGGGCCTAGATTTTGTCGACCTTTTAGAAATGTGTGTGGTGTGGATGTGTTTTGGTAATCTATTCCTATCGTAGTCATGCTGGAGGTTGAAAATTTTGGTTTCGGAGGAAAATGTTGTTGCTTTTTGGGTTTCACAGTTTTAGCCCGTTCTCAATCCTTGTCGATTTTGATTAAATTGTTGGGGATCGCGCGGACTAGCCAATAGATGCTCCTCAACATAGGCAAATGGGATCAACAGGAGCGCTTGCGCACGTGCTAACGTAAATTTTCAGCTGCTCAAGTCCTCAAGATCTAATGGGTCCGAATTCACTCAAATTTAGAGGGTAGTTCAGTAGGATGATAGCAACGTGATTGGCTATCACATCGCTCATGTTCCTGGACATGTAATCATTTTTACGATGTGTGACAATTTCAATGTTATCAGTTCCATTTGTTCAGTAGGTACTATTAGTACTTAGCTTTGTCAGTTCCTGACATTTACAGAGAGCTGTATGAAGAGGCGAGGCTTGGAGCAGAATCACCATGGTCTCAAAGGTTATATTGAAGCGAACTCCTCAGACGGACTCGCAATCAAACCCTTCACCCATCTCTCTACATCGTCTTTCGTTGGTTTCGCCATCCTCCTAATCCCTGAACCTGACCTGGTTTGATAAGGGAGCACGAAATGTGCAGCAAGTCGGTGGTCATTAAATTCATTCAGAATTTTGAATAGCTGAAATGATTATTGGCAGACAGTTTTGACCAAATTGTACTTACAAGAGCAAAGTATCAAGTTCAAGTACACGAACTTGAAAAAACGAGTACAAGTACTCAAATGTAGTTGTACTTGGAACCTAAGACACAAGTGTAAGTTAGGTACCTACCTACTTACAAGTATTGTACATATCTGTACTTTCCTGGGCGTTTATTTCTGACGATCTGCATAGTGGAGAACAATAGTATGAGAGCCCTCCCAAAATCTTTCAGACATCAAAATCATTTATTTTGTCCGTAATTTTCTACGATAATTCGTAAAACGTCGTATAACATTTTCGTAGGAAATTCAGCTGTTTTGCATCTTATGTACACCTAGGTACTTTTTTCGAATTATACAATAAAAAACGAACGAACTGGTGAATCGAGATTTACTACAAGCTGAGCGAAATTATCAAATAATGATGAGAATGATTTTTTTCATGATTCCAAAGGCTCAAAGGGATTGGACGAAACGGTCTAAATTTATCAAAGTACAATCGCCAGACAACATTTGGTCAAGATTAGGTGTCAAATATTGTTAGATCGATTAAAACCGTTGCCGTCGTCAGACTACTAGAGTTACGTTTGTGGTAATTTTACAACTGCAGACTACATATTCTTTTTCCTTCGTGTCCTAATTGCGTTTATTTGAGGGGAAATGGTATACACAGCCAGGGGTTGCTATGGGTTCTCCGTTATCTCCTCTGCTTGCAGATATTTACATGGATTATCTTGAGCAACAAATATTTACAACTTGTAACACTAATGATCTTCTCTATTGGTATAGATATGTCGATGATATTGTCATTCTATGGAAGGGCACAGAAAGACAACTAAATTCTTTTCACGAAAAAAATCAATAAATTAGATCCCTTTATCAAATTTACCCTCGAATTCGGCGGAAATAAACTCAATTTTTTAGATCTATCCATCTCTTTGGTAAACGAAAAGCACGATTTTTCAATTTATAGAAAAGATACATATAGCGATATAACTATCCATAGTCCTTCAAATCACCCTTTAGTCCATAAGCATGCAGCCTTCCATAGTATGATTAACCGAGCACTGTTTATTCCAATGAGTGAACAAAATTTATCAAAAGAAAAATCCATTATCAAAAGCATAGCGGCTAGTAACGGATATGGAGGAGATCTCGTTGATACCATATGGGCTAATGTTCTTAGGAAAAAGAGTAGGGAAAAAGTTTCCAATCTGGCCAGGGAAGATGTAAATTTAGAAGAAAAGCAATGGATAAGTATACCTTATGGGAAAATTTCGGATAAAATCGGCAAAATTCTATCATCGAGATTTTACAAAGTAGGTTTTAGAACTAAAAATAGTCTTAAAGCACTACTAGGATCCGTTAAGGACAAAATCAATGTTCAGGATAAAAGTGGGGTTTATAAACTAAAATGTTCTTGTGGCTACGAATATTGCGGTCAAACTGGTAGGAAATTCAGGGAAAGAATAGACTAGCATCAGGAGGATTTCAGGGAAAATAAGGGTAAGTCTACATTTGCGAAACATCTTAAGGAATCCAATCATAGTTACAATTGACAGATAGACAGTTTGTAGAATTTCTTCGTTCTTGTCCGAAGGGAGGTATGTTGAATGTACTTGAAAAATTCGAAATTATCAAAAGTGACAGATCGGGTAAATGTTTAAATGAGGATATACCTACCTCAATATATTTCTCCACCATATTTGGTTATTTCCCCCTTTCACTTCATCTAATTAGCTATAATCCCCCGTCACCTTGTTTGCACTAAATTGGTTGTACCTCCTGCCCCTTTCCTTTCTCTTGACCAATGGGATTCAATCTCCCTTCACCTGTTACTATAAAAGCTGTGTCCTTTCTAATGTGTCTTCAGTTATTGTTTGTTACTGATGATGGCCTAACCGTCGAAATCGATTTAACAGTCTAACTCTTTTATTTTTCGTGGAAATAGACAACGTTTTTCACTAACTTCCGTTTTTTTAATTGCGTTAGTAATAGTTATAGATGGATCGGTATTATAAATCGAGATATTTACGCACATTCTTAATGTATATAATTGTTTAAATTACGTGTTAGCAAACACTGAATATATTTTGTTAATACAAATGTAAACAATCCAGTTCCCTTAGCTAAATTCTAAAATGTGGTTATGTATTATACATTATGTAGGTACAGATAGGTAAGGGGAGAGATGTATTGTTCAGAACCCAACCAGCCTCCCTTTATCACGGAACTCCCACGGACGTGCGCCAACCCAACTGAAAACTCAAGCTAATGAGTGTTAATTAACCTTCAACGTATAATATCTACATGGACCAAATTATCGAAATCGCCCTAGCTCATACAGTCGCGGATATTGGGTGATGTTATTTCCCCTAATCAATCTCGACAACCAATAATTAAACCACGAGCAGAGCATAAGCTTTCGACCTAGCGACCTTAATAACGTGTAGTTATCACACGGATAATGCCCGGTCTATCACACCTTTATCTACACCTTTTCCAAACTTTCGCTGCATAAATGTTGATGTGAAGGTTATTCCCATACATTGTTTCCCTCTATTATCTCCATCTTGAGACGGTAAACGAAAATCGTCTCCCAAGTTGGGTGGGCAGTGTAATTTCCTCTTGTTTCCTGTAACATGGATCTTGAGAAATCGGTGTTACAGATAATTCATGGTTGCTCATCCGCCCAACCAAGTAACTTACCTAGCAGTAGCGGACATGCTAAAGAGAATTACCCCGTTTCTCTTGTATTTTTATTTTTTTTGTATTTTCATCCATTCATCATTTTTAGCGCATCAGCGTGTTCTGCAGACGTTCCTTAACAGTTCTATCGCTTAATTTTGTTTGATTTCTCCTCATTACAATATTTTTAAAAAGCCAAAAATAGCAACGCATGAATAGCGGATATTTGAAATTATCAACGGGCAGTCGAGGACCCAACAGCAGGTAGGGAGTTTTTTCTTTAAACTCCAATATGTTTTCGTATTTAAATACATTAATTTGAGTAGTTTCACAAACTAGAATAATTTTTTGGCTGGTAGATACTTATTAAAATATCCCTACAGATTAAAAACTTATATTATCACATCGAATAAGTTCTATTTAGGAACATCGTCTGAAGTACTCGAAATCACTTGAGCTATATTCCAAGTACCTACGTATCTACACAATCTTTTATGATAATATGGCTTACTCAAATTACGTTAAAAAGTGGTAGTGAGCTTTTGAGAGCACTTCACTGAAATAGTTAGGTTCCTAAGTACGAAAAAAAAGTCAAAATAGGTGTACCTTTGTAAGAACGGACTGTTAATTGACTTAAATCTAGTGATCAGTATAGTACAGATCAGTCGAAATAAATTGAACATTACATCTAAAGTGACGAGGTTTATGAAAAGCCTTCACAAACTGATCTTGAATTAATCTTATCCCTTTCATTTACTTTGTACTGGTGGGTACCAAACTAATTCTTGATATTTTTCAATAGCACTATATCAAAGTTATTTACTAACAATTTGTCTACTTATAGCACATGCTGTACCTTCTTGAATTATTTTTCTTGAATCTTGCTTTTATGAACTGCCCTTGTTCAAGATTCAGTACTGTTTTTAAATATTTTGAGAGAGAGAGAGAGAAAATATGCCTTTCTATTCATGAGTTTTATTTTTTTCTCCTACGTTTCTCACCAGGAACTGGGGCTTCCTCAGGGCTTTTAATTCTAACAATTGAATTTTAAAATATCAGATCTTAAATGTTCATCAAGGTTTGACCAACATTTTAAATGTGGGTTTTCAAATTTGATATTTTAAAAATTCGATCGATATCAAAATATTTATTATTATTAAATTCGATTGTTAGAGTAAACTCCCTGAAGAAGTCCCAGTTCCAGGGAAGAGTAGTTTGGGAGATAAATAAAACTCAAGCACAGAAAGATCTGTTTTTTGTGAATTTTTTCAAACTATGTAACTTTCCAAAAAAATAAAAGATAGAGGGGTAAGTGGGAGCAAAAGAAAGCACAGTAAGAACCTAGAAATTATATTTCTCGTTAGGATGGTACCTGCTCGAAATTCTTGACCAGAATGGGAAGGAAGTGGTGGACGGTATTGAGGACTTTTCCTTCCACCTTCTTCGGTTTTTCCCGTTCATGTAGAAGTCATATGAACGAAATTTCAAGGAATCAACTTCCTACGCCTCTGTGGAGGTGTCCGCCACTGGTACGTCATCCAGGGTTGCCAGATCTACAGTATTTCCAGTAGATCTACGGTATTTTGAACCCTTCACAGTTTTTTTTTTTTTTTTTTTTTTTTTTACAGTTCTACGGTATTTTGCAAATTTCCTACAGTTTTTTATGGGATGAAAAGGAAAAATTAAAAAATTAACATCATAACAAAAATGTCAGCCCTTCTTTTGCTTTAAGTGCCTAATTAAGTTGTATTCGCAGAATTTAAGGCGAATGACAACTTCACTGTCGTTAGCTGTTAACTGTGTTCTACTGTCTTGGTACAGTTGCTCCTTCAGTCTCGGGGTAAAGTGAAGCAAGTGTTTCGTGCGAAATATAATTTTTTGACGTTATTTTTGTTTCTGATCATTTGTTCTAAGGTTCCGTCCCTCCCCACCCTTTAAGTGTGTAAATACATGTAAGATGAGTATTTCAATGATGGGGGCCATCGTCATCTGTGCTAACCCCTCTCCGGCATCATAATATTCTGTGCTAAGGTGTTTTTGAATAGAAACAGTCTACAGTATTCCACGGTTATTGATTAAAATCTAGGGTATCATTCGACATTTTTTAATGGAAAAATCTACAGTATTTCTATGTTAACATCTGCAGTATTTTGCTTCTTCGAGTCTGTCAACCCTGACGCCATCCCTACTATGAATCCAAATGCATTCGTTACCTATGTATAAAGCCGGGCAAATGACGTGTATACACGTTCCGGTTTATCTGAAGGTATACCTACCTGTTCAGTTATAGGTAACTGTACCTACAGGTAAACCTGAACGTGCGTGGTAACTCATCATTGAAAACTGTACAGGGTTTTGAGAACTATTTAGGTGAGGTTTACTGGATCGAATTTGGTTTTGCTTACCTGCCCAGTATTGGCTATCGTAGCTCGTATATGGTAAAGCTGAGAACCGCACAGGTAGCGAATTTTCATATTTTCATCTCAGTTCTATCCTCACTGGCGACGGACCCACATCGTCCAGTTGGATTTTCTGCTCCTTTTTTTAAAGTTCTGTATTCCCAGCCGTTCTGTGGTTTAAAAAAGGAACCAGTGATGGAAGGGGCCATCTACATTTATAGAGAGGAATTTTCTCTATGGTAGGAAAAAGCAAGGTGTGCCACGATCACACTCTACGTGATGCAGCCAATGAGAGTTTGAGATTGAAGCAGAAAAGGTTGCTGTTGTGAGAAAAAGCCGTGACTAAGAAGACTGAGGTCTGAACGGAAACCCTTCAGAAAAGACTAGGCATGAGCTCGAAAACTGTACAGGTTTACCTGAAGGTAAAACTGCGCAGGTATACACGTAAACTGGTCCGTTTACGTCCTGCCTATGGTATGTACATAAAGGGACCAACTAATCGGCATCAGCACAATCCCTGACCATAAAATCAAAATTGGTTCATTATTCTCGGAGTTTCATCTGTTACAACAAACTTCAGGTTTACGCATGTGCGATGGTTGCAACAACCAGTCGCAGCAAAGTACCCTCCAAATTTGAACAAAATCGAATTTGTGTTTCGGGAATATTAGTTTGCGTATGCGTGCTCGCAACTATCCATCCAACGGCGATGGAAATGATAGGAGATAGTCAAGGGTTCACCCGCTCAACGCCTGAAAACGTCTTTAAATTGGTTCACTATAGTGTCGGCATTTCGTCTATCAACCATTTGGAGTTTTAGTTATTGTTAATCCCTACTCAACCGATCGCGATAAAATTTACAGGCACCATCTTGAGACCGATACCTAACTCCGAGTGTTAAAGTAAAATCGGATCGAAAGATCATAAGACATTGATGTTATGGGAAATTCACGTTCGCGCTTCCGCACACGACACTAAATCCGACGCAAGAAATTCACAGAGAGCCGTCTGGTAGCTAACCTGCAAAACGCCTGAAAATTGTATAAAAATAATATTAAAAGTTGGTATAGTTCTCTGGGCGTGTCAAGGAATTGGAAAAACACACTGCCCGTCAAATATGGAAAAAATTTATCGAAGAAAGAATTGATTGATTCAAGCTCTAATATGCAAAAGAAGTAGACATTTTGATTTCAGGGGGCAACAATTTTTTTAACCTCTTGCTCGAATACAAAACTTCCCAAGCTTCGGAAATGAGGAAGCGAAGATGTAGGTGTTCATACACAGAAAGCAAAATGTCAAATAAAAACTACCTATTTACCTTTTATTATAGCTATAACAAATATCTACCTAGATCATTTATAGAATTTAAAGATTTAACCAATACCTAACTTATAATGTGTTTTATATTCATATACAGATGTGTTTTTATTTAATTTTTAATGTATATTAATCGTATTACTTTTTATTACTAATATTTTGGGGAATTTGCAGGGTTAATTTATTTGCTCAGAGAGCTTTCCAAAAAGGTGCCATATGATGGGTGTGTGGTCAGTAACACGGCTCTTGAAATTCATTTGCACGATGATGTCACGGCCCCCGCCCTCCTGGGGGGAACCCTCAGCTCCCTTGCACTATTTAATGGCCAAACTAAACGGTCTTTTGAGCTGAAAATTGGTAAACGGGGGTTTTCAGGTGCGCTCAATCCGAATGTGAGGCCCAAATTGTGAAATTCCAACACATGAAAGTTCTCCATTGTTTTGATCAATCCCAAAGGGTGAAATTTAGGAGTTGAAATATTTAAAAAAATATAGATCTTTAAAACTTTCGAAATAAAAGGATAACTTTATTGTTTGATATTTGGATATCAGATAGGTAACAATAATTCAAATGAGACCACCCGGAGCATTGTAGCCGTTCGCGCTCCAGAAGGGGATCTTTATTTTCAATTCTCAATCAACGCTTCGGTAGTTCAATATCAGTACATGTACCTTCCCGTCGTGTACCATCCCTTCAAAGTGCCATTCTAGCTACATAGACATAAATTATTAGTTTTATACTCGTAACAACTAAGAATGACCTAATGTTGTTAATGTCATTTAACATACCTATAGTACACTTAGGCCTATCTTGGCAAAAATACTCGGATATAAACATATTAAAAAAACGCGCAGTTTGCATAAGTAGAACCAACTTTTCAAATAGAGTTGGGTAAAATATTACTAGGTGAAAAGTCAAGCTTCATACGCGAAAGTCAAGTTTTACGGAACAAATTTCGGTGATTATTTTTCGCTAGCTGTGCAGTGGTTAATAGTAATTTTGACTTAATCAGTGAACAAATTGTTTACAAAATGCTTTCTTATTTACGTGCCGCTGGTTTGTGGAGAATGTTGCAAAAAACGCCACACGAATCGGTCAGCTGGAGCTCAGGGTAGTGCCCGTCATTTCATTCGCCCCATGATGCCTTAGAGCGGCACCCTATCAAATTTCGTTGTAATTAGACAGACGACATAACTTTTTGCACACTCAGCTGATCAGGATGGAGCCTGTAAGGTCATTCGTCTCATGTTGTCCCAGAGATGCTGCCTCTCAATATTTTCAACATCCTCCGGTGAACAGGAGAGGTTTCATCAGCTCACTCAGCTGAGGATGGAGCCACCCAACCTGATCTCGACTCTTGTTCCAGAGACCCCTATCAAATTTCGACGTCCTACGGTGAATAGGAGAGATTTGAGCACGATTTTGCCATCATCATGATATATATTACGGCTCGTGGTCTTGAACCAAAGCCAGTGATGCACAAGTTTCGAAAGAGTAATACAACATATCAAATTTGGTCCAAAATTTGGTAAAATTGTGATCGGACCAGCGGTTTTGAAGGATTAGTGAGCACAAAATTTTGTCCACAAATAAATAAATAAATATATATATTAAGAAATCTGAAAAAAAAAGACTATTGCAAACGTGTTCTACGCCCTCTAAAACGCAAAGAAAATGCATCCCCACCCCCCAAGTGCCGCCGTGCGACGGCTTTAATCCCCCCTTTTCTACGAAAGTTGGGTAAAACTTGGACGTCAACGTAACTACATCGTTATTGTTACACAAACAGCTCAACCCCTCCGCCCACCTCTACCATAGAAAATGGATGGCAACCCACGAACTGAATAATTTTCTTTCGGTAGGTGACTTCGACCATATATTTGGTTTGTATGTATTTAGGTAATGTACCATAGATTCTGTTTTGATCTGTAGACCAGTAATATTTGCATAGAAGGACCATTCAATACAGAAATAATAAACCATTGTGTAATTATTTGCAGTATTTTTCTGGATCCATTAGGCATAACATTTGGACACGGGTCAACTTGTTTTCGTTGGAAAATCACCAGAAACGATTTGTTCAAGAACGTCGACCAACGCTGTAGCCTTCCCGAGTTAGTGGAATGCGAGTTGGACGCATCGGTCACGGACTCACGAACTGTTGGGTCGCAAGCTTCTTTCCTCCGTGCAATTTAATGGAAAGGTGGATTGGAAGAAGGAGAATCGGAAAAGGAGAAATTGTTTGCAAATTACTGGTTACCACCTTCGCAAATTAAAACAACACAGCAACGAGATCCGTTGAAGGATATCTCTTCTCATTCTTCACGGTACATTGTTAGCTATTACTTTCGCTCTGCTACTGATCCTAATAATAACATAGGCATGGAGAGTAAGGGAAGGCTGACTTACATAAGAGTACATTAAAACGTGCAAATTAAGCTATAGCTAGAGGGCGTTTGTTTCCATAACTACCACAGGTCTGATCGCAACTATTAAGAAACTGAATAGAAAATAGTTTATTTAGATAATTCACAAGTACAAAATTGTTAGTAAAAACATTTATAGTTGGGTAGGTGAGTTCTCGGTCATCTGTAGATATCAGCCCGTCATGCAGCTACTCCCGTGTCGGTATGCAGCTAGCTTTGAGTTTTACCAGTTTTTTGTCATTCTTTTTAGGAATAGGTAGTGACTACCTAGTGTAGAAATCGTTAATCAATGCGTTTACATTTCTTTGTGCTGTAAGTTAATATGTATCGTTATTACAAGTTTTTACTAGTTATTTATCAGGCTGTCGATATAATTCATGCCTTTTAGTATAATCCATGACAAAATTTCAGTTTTATACATATACGTTTCAGTTTTCCATTTTATATAAGTAAGTAGTCTCGTAAAGTTTGTAGGGAATTTCATGTTTACATTGAGATTTCTGCGGATTATATGCATAATGAACATTTTAGACTGTGGGTCAGTCACAAAGCATGTTTAATATTGCGGTGTTCTTTTACTGATAATCACATGTGGATATTTTTGGTAATAGAGACGTAATTTACATGTATAGCTGCTGACGAATATTGAACATCTTTACTTGAGCAAACGAGTTATCCGATGAGACAGGGATAACATAATTTTCAAGGACGATTTTAGCTTCAATGTTAATTTGTTGATGATCAAGTTGAATGTCCTTCCCCTTACAAAAATTCCGTAATAAACAACTGGCGGGAACGTGGTTTAGTGAACTTGTTTTAATTTATCTTTCGGTCAAATTTTTCTTAAATTGTAAAAAAAAAATAAATGAACTTTTTAATTTTATTACAGCAGTGCCTAGACTATGTGGGGGCACCAAGACAGACATGCACTTGAATACATCTTGACCTTTTCGACTACGGTGCTATGTAATATCATACGCAACCACAAATAACTTTTAAGCCTAGTACGTACTGGGATTCTTTGTTCGGACTCTTTGTCGCGGAGCTTCGTCTCGGACTCATTTTCTTGCATCCAGGACGCTCCGCGACATTGAGTCTTGCATCTCGTGTGTTGCGTTTTATTATTTTTTGAGTCCCATACGGAATGGGATTCTTTACACAATGTTGCGCAACATTGAGTCAGTGCGTACATGAATATCGAACAAAGTGGGCCTCTCACCGGTGTATCTTCGTTGTTATCGCTTTGTAGTTATCGTTGTTATGCTTGTAGCTAGAAACGGGTAAAAATTGTTAATTTCTTTTTTTTAGCAGAATTTCAATCAAAAGAACTTTATTAACAATAAACTAGAAAAACAAGAAATTTGTGCTGAAAAAAGTAGGTACCTACTTAACTTTCATTAACATTATTTGTCAAAAATGGATAAAAACAGCTAAAAAAAGCTAAATATCAAAAATAGCTTCATTTTTTCGAAAATTCGCTAAAACATTTTTTGAATTGCCGAAAATTATTTAGGACAAGTTTATTTGCCACAAAATCGGTACTGAACAGTTCTTCCTAGTTCAAATCCTAAATTTTCAAAACAATTTAACAATATGTACTAAGATAATTTACGAAAATCCGCTCATACGATCATGCTGCATGACTGGAACTTTTTACTAACTTATTAAGTCGTCTTATAAAATCGATTTGACATCTAATAGCTGGATTATCCAATTAACGCTGTTTCCAACGGTGGTCATATTTTTGATTTTACAGTGATCTCAAGTGGAGTTACGGTCGTTGGAAGGTAGAAAACATATCTTAAAAATGAAATTACTCAGAAAAACAAAGCATTAAAATAAATCTCTAACAAGTAGGTACTTACGATCAGAAATGAGCTCTAGCATTGACCCATGAAGCACCCTTCTTAGTGGTTGGCGCAGATGGGCTATCTAATGCAGATATAATGAAACATCATGTAATCATTTTTTGCCTTCTTCTTCTAGTCTTCTAAACAGTTTGCTTCAGTTCAGGTCACACTCTCATCTCTACTCTAGACACTCTCGGAACCTCTTCCCCCCTTGTGTATATGATGTCCTGTAGGCTGCAGCAGCTTTGAGGCTTTTCCATATCCTAGGATGAAGAAGTTCATCAACCGCCAGTAGTTTTTTCCCCACATCCATTTATAACACTCATCAATAATTATTAGTTGGAAACAATGAAATTATATACGAAGACGCGCCGACCTTATCAGTACACGCGCATTTATCACTGGTATTCAAAATAAAATTCTACAGGTAGGTAAAACACTAGATACAACAAAGGTAATAAAGGTATTATGTTTATTACTTTCCTAATATACAAAAAGGTCATGGAAAAGTTACTTATATTTAAACATTATTGTCATTAGTAATCCTCCCTATTCTTATTCTGGTTATAACAAAAGGACTAATTCATAAACTTCATTGTGAGGCCTTGATATTTGTAGTGATACAAAAATGAAATCAAATAGATAGGCCTAATATTTTGTTGGAAAACTCGGCACTGAAACATAACTGCTGAAATTATTTATTCAATATGCTTCTGAAATTATTCGAAAAGGAGTTCTAGTGATTCAAACACTACACGATTCAAATGGAACTGATTTGAACCTCATCACTAACTTCCATTCAAACCAAATCTTGAATTTTCCGTTAAGTTATACTTGTTGGCTGGTGCCAACTTTTCATTCATTTCATTACAATTTTGGCTATTTTCAACGTTGAGATGGATTTTCTCGTTTTCGTACCCATTACTACTAGTTCGAAATTGAAGTAAGTAACCTCCAACTCCGAAGGCATTCGAGCATTTCATATTTAAAATAGTTGTGGGTGAAGTGTGTTCATATTTCACTTTGACGCATGCTTAGTTTTCACTAATGATACGAGTGTGACCGGGTTAATATGAAACTCAATAAGAACACTTCAATCAGAATTTGGATAAGTCAATGGGTCCTTTTCATAACATCAATCTTCACTGTATCGCTTTTCGATTTATAGGGATTACTGCGATACCAACTTCTGTGAGGTATGCTTACCTATCTACCTACCAAGCTTCTGCTGATTAAATTTGTCAATTTGTAATCGAGAAACGCTGACTACAAAAGAAATCGACTGAGTTGTTTCCGATGATAAAATGCCACGCTCGCTATAGGTTATTAGGATATTGGGTCATCACTTTCACAATGATCTTAGTCATCAACAAGACCAAACTAAAACCTATCCGTCCTCCGAGTTCCATCGGGAAAATCTTCGTTTGTTGAATTTTGTTAGTACTAAGATTACATTTGAGTATATATATCTATTATGACGGTTATATTCATGTACTGTAAATCAAGTACTTACAACAGAAGGGTACATTAGGAACTACCACGTAGTAGTTAACAATCAAAAGTTTGTCAGCAATTAATTCGGTTTTTTGTGCAGAAAACATAAAGTAGTTAATTCGTGAACTTTTTCGTAGGCTCCGATCTGATGTTTTCAGGGTGGATATTTATATTAAAAGAATAATCCATGCTATCTTACTACAATATGCTAAGCAAACTCCATGAATAAAACTTGTTTATCTGCCAGAATAATTGCCGTAGGAATAGGTTTCAGCACGGAAAATAGGTAATTATGTTGTTGGGTGAGTCAATCATGTTTCACCTTGGTTTCATAATATGGCAAACCAGTTTTCAATAGTAGCTCCGTAGGACGAAACTCTCGCCCACGGACCTCCAGCAGGGAAAGTGGCGACCTTTCGTGCGTCCCCACGCGCTGAAAACCCCCAGTCGTTCCTGGGGCTATCAAAAGCGGCTGCGCCGTCATTTGGGCAGGGTAGCATTACTAAGAGGTAATTGGAAGTCAGTGCGAGGACCTCAAATAATGCTCTCAAAAACAACCCATTCACTGTAATGTTTGAAACCGAAGTTATCTGTCTGGTAGAATTAGAGGATACAGCGAACTATACTTACTAACCTTCTAATGATAATTTAATTTTATGGAGCAATAATACTTCAGATCATATCCAGTCGCAAACAAACTCACCTTTCGTATTTCCGTTCGAAAAGACGGAATTAGGGCTTGGGCATGTATTTATGATATTGAAACGTGTACCCCTTAATCCTTAATCGTTCACACGTTGGAAAGTTCACCCTAGGCAGTGTGTACATGCAACCTAAATTCAAGTCTTAAAGTTCAAATTCACAAACAGGTAAAGTTTTGAAATGCAAAGTTCAGGTAAAGTTTATGAAATGTAAAGTTTTGAGGTAAAATGTTGGTTAGATACATATTAGTAATTTGAAGACCTACGAGAAGAAGTTCTAATATTGCACGGGTCGTGATGTAATGGGTGTGTACCTATATAAAAACAATTAAGATACACATGTTTTAACTGGGATTCAGTCGGAAGAGAAAAAAAGAAAAAAACTGGATGGTAATCATATTTCTACACTTGATATAAAATGTTATAATAATGTATTTCATACCACTAAAACTAAACTATGTAGGTGATTGACCAAGTGTGTTCTGGTAGGAAGTTGATGGTAATGATTGCAATAATTTGTGAAAATTACTAATGTAATTAAGTATAAATGTGGTTGGATATTACAAATTGAAAATGAAAAAAGTGAAAAGTAATTTATTATTGACACTAGTCATCATAAATGGGGGCCTAAAACTTGTAATTGGCACTTGGACATTTTCGGTTATACTATTTTTGTAAATTAAAATTTGTTCAATTTCATCTGATGCAAACCAATAGTACTGCATGTACACAAAAATTACGTATAGGAAGGTAGGTATATTGTGAGTTGATTGGTCACGCACGGCTTTTTGCTACATCCCGCAGCAGTGAGGATTGTTTTTGATCTGGTTTTATCTTACCAACTGTAGGATCTTGAGGAACTGGGAAGGGATCTGGGTTACATCGAAGAGCTCATCAACATCGCAATACCAGGACGAGAAAAGATAAAACCGAAGGCCAAGCAGGAGAAGGTGAAACAGCTGGTTAAAAAAAATGCTACGATGGAATGTTACTAAGCTGACTCATCTTTCACAGGTCACCTCCTGAAAGAATCACTTAGGGAAGCTAAATTCCGACAAGGATCTGAAAATCGGTTGGACGTGTTCAAGGGTGAGGTCCTTTTTTCAGTTAGAAATGATTTTCTGCAGCCGGTCAATGAGTAAAAAGAACAACTTTCAGTCATGCAGCATGACCATGTGGAGAGAAAAAAATCACCTTGCGTGTTAGAGAGGCAAGAGAGTGATGAGCGTAGAATGGGTACGTTTTCACCGCCATTTCAAATTTTAGCTTCATAGGTTGAATAGCAAAGAAATTAGTTCTCAAGATCAACACAGAGAACACTAGCTTTCTAGTGGATTTCGTTGTTTCGTGTCGCTGATTCGTTTCGTAGTTAGATGACAATTTTCGGCAAGAGGGTTTCTATAAAAACGTATTTGGCGTTAAATTTTGCGCTAGATTTTTGTTAAATTTGGAATTCAAGCGTTTGAACGCACAGAAACTAGGTAGTTACTTATTAATTTCAGCGCAAAAAATACTTCTTCCAAATAATATGATCGATATGAACTACTATGCGAACCTCCTGCCCCTGCTTTTACTATTTTCTATACTTTTCATCGATTTTTTTAGCACGTTTTATTGAAATTTACTTTATTTTTCTGAACAATTGATCAAAAATGTTCAAATGACCTAGTTCATAGCTTCTCAGTAGTTTTCCTTGAAAAAGTATAAATTTAACGACGATATTAATTAAAAAGTTGATTTTTGATAGTTCAGGGGCGTTTCGGTAGCAATAATTCGCAACCCTAACCGTTTCTTCTGAATGGCAAATAATACACCTATGCACTCATTCGATGCACCTGTGTATCGGATCGCTTTCTATCGGATCGATAAAAAATATTTTCATCTCTATAATTTTAAGATAAAATTCCATTTCTTTGTAAAACAGTTTTCTGTCTTAGGTTTTTGTTTCATTTCTTTTCTTTTCTATTTTTAAGAAGGTTATGTGACGAGGGGTCCTTTTTTTCATGCTGGAACACATGAGCCTGCTTACCCGTGAGGATGACGCACTTTTATATATTTTGGAGTTTACGTTAGCTATAAATCTGATAGCCAAAAATACAGTGGCTGGTTTAGGCTATAACATTGCATGAAACGAACGCTGTCCCTACTTGTAATAAGTACTCCACTCGTTTTGGATTGTCTTTGACATTGAACTGTCGGTGTTCCCTGTCTGGGGAAAGTCGTAGCAAGGACCGAGATCGGCTGATGGGCAGCAACGGGCGATAGTCATAGTTCTGAAGAAGGACGTTGCCCCAACCGTCAGAGCGTGACTTACGGCGAAGCGGCGTTCCGAGCGAATCATCTCGATCTTACCACGAAAAAGAGATTTGAAAAAAAGTCAAAGTTGCTAACTTCCTCTATAGTCCCCGAGGCAGGAGAGGATAGAACGGTTGTTCATATCCTTCCTCCACTTATCGGAGGGTCCTTTTCTTGAACATTTAAGTTCGGTAAGAAAAAAAGAGAAAAAAAAATCCAAATTTTCAATCTTTCAGTTATGTAACTTGAAAATCGGTCACTTCATGAAAGAAATAAGCTTTTTATCATCTCGAATTAAGAATGAAGAAATATACATTCCTTAACATGAATATAGATCATACATTGATAAATAGATGGGCTATGTAGATCATACATAGTTCTTTAGATCATTCAAATGTGTGTGTACAAATGATGACTGTTAATAGACTACACTATTTAAATACCGAAAAAATCTGAAGGTAATGAAATTCGTACGGGGTCACATCTATACTGCACCCAGTTCGCAACCGAGATCACATCCACATATACGTCCAATGACTGTGGGGTAAAAAAAGTGAAACAACCTGTGGTACCTGTTTGTGAATTAGTACATATTGGGAATACAGTACGAAGCCTCGCACCAGACGTTTCTTCTTTGAAAGTGATAACTAAGCTTTCTCATCCTTGATTGACATTGTGCATATTACTTGCTACCAATATTCCTTGTATCCGAGATTCGTCAAGGATTTCAGGACGAGTTTCAGCCCCGATTAAATCTGTTCCGCGTCTAAAATCTCTTCGAAAATGACGCTGCACTCGACTGCCTGTTCAAAAATCCTTCATCTTGAAATCCCTCCGTCTTAGCCCCAGAATCTCTTCTGAGTTAAACGATCCAAGGACCAATTATGATAAGTTGGTACCAATTTTTTTTTCTTTTTTTTTCATCAAATTTTCTTATTTTTCTTATGATTATGATGATGATTATAACCCCTGCCACCAAAAGCGGTCTACATGGCGTGATTTTCTGAGTCCATCTACCCTGGGAATGAAAAATTTCGGTTAGTTGAATTCATGATAAAATGTTGATTCTCGAAGCACTCCTTGACGGAATCCGAATAACCCTGAGAAGATTAATGCGTTGCTGAGTACTGTATTAATGAAAAGAATATACGGATAATGTGACTAAGTATATATTTATTATATATTATACACTGGATTCATGACTATAAGTTATTAACTAGAAACCCGAATAAGATCGAGCTGAAGTTCAGCCTCCTCCTGGTTGCCAAAGTCACCTTGCGACTCAGTCGCGTTTACGCTTTTTTTCCCTTTCCATCCTTTATTCCAGGGGTTCTTAACCTTTTTAAAATGGCGGACAAACTAACAAGGACCAGAAATTTCCACGATCATTTTTTTAAAAGAGTAATTGGCGACATGGTTACAACTATACTGTCACTGTTGTTGATGAACTTCATTTCCTTCAAATTCGTAGCTTTATTCTGAACTTCGTTCAATATTATACCACTGCGGGTGGGTATAATATTTTAGGGTGCACTGACTTCAAATGCCCCAATTTCACTGGTTTCAGGGCATGATTGAAGAGTACTGCACATATGTATATCTAGAAGCAGTGAGTTTAAACAGCAGAAGTAGCTTACTGTGATCACATTGGGACTGAAAAAATACCAATTAAGCGGCCCATCTATATGATGCCAAATTATATTTGTTTTTCAGTGCCGTTTGCAAGACCAGAAAAGTTAAATATAATACATACTTCTACGAAAAAATGATCATCCATACGAAAACGGTAGGTACCTTTATAGGTTACGAGAAACATGATCCTATGGTGAATGGTAGTATTGGCCCTAAATATTTACATTGTTCATATAACAAACAGTGAACAGTAACATTGGTGTGTAGTGTAGAGTGACGATCGTTTTAAAGATAATAGCTGTCAAGAACAAACTGCAAATACGTAGGTCCCTCTCTCCCATCTACTTTCATTTTTACGTACCTAGTGTGTTCGGTTTTCTAAAACTTCTCCCGAACGACTTCTGGGTGCTTTACTGGCCCCTCGTGATCATGGGTTAAGAAACACTGTTTTAAACCCTTCTCGAGTTCAAATGGTTTTTAGTTAAACGCTCCTCGGCTCATTCGATTAATTGAATAAATTTCTGTATAAATCAAACGAAAAAACTGTCATTTAGTTTCTGAAACTACCCCCTTTGATTTTGTCTGGGCCTAATATTTTAAAGGGGGCTCCATCAGCTGACTTGGCATGGACCACGAAAAGGCTAGAGAGGCATTGCGATCGGTAGCAACATAGCGGTCATCATCGAAACTGAAACAAAGAGATAAATATACAGATTATTAACCTACCAACTTAGAGATGTGATCTGTGAACTAAGTTGACCTACATGTATACTTTTCTGGAAGGACTGCTGCATATTTAGTATAGCTGTATATTACAGAATATAACAATGAAGTATAGCATTAAATGATATATTTTTATTGTTGAGCAAACAACATAAATCACTAAAATCTATATTCTAAGCATAATATAATGAACAGATTTTACTATAAACTCCGATCTTAATCCACTGACAATTATCGAATGTTGTAGGCACCACGTTTTTGCCTACAGTTATGTGTTGTTCAAATATGCCTGTCCTCCCAATCCTTTTCAAATACGTATTAACTTTATTAATCTAATTTGATTACTAAAATTTGGTATATTCATATTTATAATAATAATTAGCACCCCGATGGTTGCAATATTCGACTGACACCAAGTGTTAAGCTAGGTAGGTAGGTGCTATCTCAACAACACAAAATCCCGTATATTTCACATCAGTTTACAGCTGTTCTGCTAACGTCATGAAACCTAATTGATTATCCAATACTCACCATCACCACAATGCATCATGACTGTATTTGTCCAGGGTGAACTGGTCTGAGTGAGTCACGTGACCTCGGCTAGACTCAAGGAGGTCCAGCCCGACCCCGGTGTCTGGTCTCCGGTCGCTACACAGGGCAAGTCGGGGAAGGAAACACGTAGGAATGGGCGTAGAGAGGTGAAATGGTCAGAAGGTGCGGTATGATGGGAGAGAAGGGGGTACTCGAACTGGCTATGTACAGTTACTAACCACACACATTCTGGCCTCGCGCCCACGTCGAAATGTTGAAATATTCTTTACATCTACATATCCTTCGAAACTTTACGTTTATAGTTGAAGAACTGTTTGCAGCTGTTACCCGCTAAGTTGCTTCCTTTTAAGGCTCCTAATTTAAATTGGGTAGAGATCACCGAGTAAAGAAACCCTAGGGCAACAGCATGCTTTGAAATCTGTTCCTCTATTTCGAATCGATTTTAAATAATAAGGCAGATGGATTAAGAGAGGCATACATTTTAATACCTAATGTCACCCACCTTTGTCTACGAAATGATGAATCGAATGAAACGATCAAACTAAATTATTAATCGAAATAAATAATTTTACAAAAACAATCTATCACAACTTCAGTTTGTTGTCTAGTGACAACTAAACTTCATTCAAGTTTTACAGCATCTATATCACATATCGCTACCGCCACGCCAAAAATGCCAATCTGCTTTTTCCTAGTTTCGAGAAAAGGGCGTACAAGGATTCTGAGCTCCAGCATAAATCAAAAAATGTCTTAGAAGCAACCCCGAATTCATTATTTCAGTCTTGGTTATCGCCCGTCGCCTACCATACGAAACAGTTACGAAGTTCAGCCTATTCTTGGCTTTGACGACCGTAGGCTCGTGCATCCGAAAGTCGTGATAAGGATTTATTTATTTTCATTTCAATACAATCCCTCAACTTTTTTTTTACAGAGTTCTGAGAGTTCTTATTCGATTCATTTCGGAGAAATCTATCGAAATTACTGGTGAGGCAGCAAAAGAATTCATGAAATCATTGCGTTGGAGGCAGATTGGTGAAACGTTAACCAACTCTCCGTGCTATGCCAAAATCACCTTTCTACCACAATGGCGTTTTAGCGTTTTGAAGATTGTCGTTTCTGAAGATACGTGAAACGGGTGGCTTAGTTTTCAGCAAAAATATTCGGCGTAGCGACTGGCGGCTTTGACACTATGCAACTTAACAAAGTAACTCCAGAAATGAAGTTAGACGAAAATGGCCAAAATTTCAAACGGAGGTTTTCGCATCGGGGTAACGATACCAGCTCTTACGACATGCGGGGAGGTAACCCAATTTGTAAACAATATAACTTGAGAACGAGTGGACTAAAAAAAAGCTCAACTAAGCTTTTACCTTTTAAACTATTGTCAAAATAAATTCCGAATTGTTAAACTGGGAAACGGTGGTTTCCAATGAAATCGTGATAGTTCCTTTGAAAAATGCACTGCTTAAGTATTTTGCCATTTCTCTCGCGTTTCCTAGTTATGATAAATTAGAAGGAAGGATGCGGAAGTACTACGAATGTTGGACAGTGTTCGGAAAGAACTGGACAGCTAATATATATACTGGCAGTCGAGGTAGGAACATGTTATGACGAACACAGATAAGTTTTATACTAAATTATCTTGAACATAAAAGTGAACGATACATTATATATTTTACTTATAGAACAATATCGATTGGGGGGATTGGGGGTTTGTTGTCGGGATTGACCATTAAAAATGGTAAAACAATATGAAATAAATGGACCTGATTGCACGAATATACACTGCTGTGGAAAATTAAAGGTCGCTGTCGAAAAAACTCAGTTTCAAATTCATAGTAGCCGAAGCGAAAAACAACTGTCTACTGAAACGAATTCAGCTTGTCGGTAAATAGACATCCAGGAAAAGAGTTTACGACAAATCCCTTCTCAATAGAATGTTCCAGCCTGAAGTAAACCAAGAACACAAGTGAGTAAAAAACATCGACACACATTACTCATGTTCGTTTTTTACACATTTTGTAAAAAAATCGATTTTTGCGTCTTCAAACTAATGATCGCCCGATTGGTCTCCTTCAAGAGATTACAAAAGTTGAATAGGTCATTAAAAAGCTGTGTTCAAGCTGAACAACTTGAAGAAAACAAATTTTCAAAAATGGTTCATTATTTAAGGGTTTACAGCCAAAAATTCACTGAAAAAAGTAATCGATCAACCTGATTAGATTAGTAGTATCCACCGTACACTTGCGAACATGAAATTGGACTTTGTGAAACCAATCCGGACCAAGTTGGTTTAAATTTTTAGTGATGATGCGGTTAAACCGATGGTGCACGGTTCCGAGAAGTGGTCAGCGAGATGTTGTAGAAAACTTGATACCCTACGTCAAAATATTCATAGGTAGATGGGAGTGGAAAAACGAGTAGGTTGTTAAGCGACCTATTTGCGATTAGTTTTTTGACAGCTGGGTTATCCAACAATCGATGAAGAAAACATTAATCGTGCACTATAAGTATATTGTAACACGCATCCAACATTTATCAAAAGAAAAATCAATTATTAACAGCATAGCTTCAAGTAATGGGTACGGAGGAGATCTCGTTGATATCATATAGGATAAAGTTCCTAGGAAAAAGAGTAAGGATAACGTCTCCAATTCGGTTTGGGAAGATGTAACTTTGAAAGAAGAGCAATTGACAAGCTGCTGCAGTCAATTGCAGGCTGTAAGTCTTATTATAGGAACATTTCTGATAAAATTGGTGAAATTCTATCATCGAGGGGTTCCCAAGTGGGTTTTAAAAATAAAATTGGTCTTGAAGTTTTGAAGTGGGTCCACGAAGTCTTGAATTGGATCCATTGAAGATAGAATCCGTTAACTTCCGTTTTCTTCATTGAAATGGGTTTCCACAACTTTGTTGAGTGTGATTTAGTTCCTGAGAAAACATTACTGCACATTTGGAATCGTTGAAGAGCGAGTTCTTACCTCCCCTGAATATTTGATTGGTAAAACGAATCTGATACGAAAAATCACTAAACCCATTTAATATCGAAGCGTTTTCAGAATCTGTCTGATGAAGTGCGAGTAGAACTAAAATAGTGTCACAAAGCAACAGGAAACTGCAATTAAAACTTCACGGATCCAAAGACTGGAAAGTTCCGGTTGTATTAGTAATAAAAATAACGCTCCGGTTTCGGTATGTATTGTTGAGATGCAACATTACCCGAAGTGAAGAAGATACATTTAAAACAGGGGTTGAATAATAAGAATAATATATAATATATATATATCAGCTACGCCGATTTTGATACAGAAATATACTGATGCCTAACGAATTGCTCCATTTCGGATCGAATGCGCCTGGGACGGTTATTTTTGCTCCGGATTGAATTCGATCCAGATCGGAGCGCTATTTTTCCATCTTCAGAGGATTCGATCCAGGCTGGAGCGTTATTTCTCCATCCCAAGGACAGCCCAATCCACGAGCAATATTTGTTCGGTTACCTTACAATTGGCTCAGGTGCATGTGTCTGCCCAATCCGCAATACACGATTGTCGCCTGCCTCTAATAGTAGCGACCTATAGCTGCTGTTACACCTGCACACACGAAAACTCGTACACCCATCAATATAATATTTTGGCGAAGTAATTGAATAAGTAATCACTACCAACTCGAAGTAATCAGTAGGCACTTCACAACTACTCTGTTAAGTGACAACTAGTCTGCTATGATATGGGTGGATTGGGCTGTCTCCCTTGGGATCTCTCAAGGCCCAAAGTCGATTCCTACATGATTTTGACCGTTTCAAAGCAAAAAAGGGCCAGAGGGAAAAACTAGGGGTCGATACTTATCGATCCGGCCGGGATCGGATCCCCTTGGGATGGAACAATAACACTACGATCGAATCCACTTGATAGTTATTTCGTGGCCGGTTCGGATTGTTACTTTTCATTTTTGAAAATATTGATTCAATCCGGTGGGATTTGAAGGGAAGCAGTTATGAGCAAATCCTCCGGATCAAATCTTCAACCCCCTGATTTAAACCCATTTTTTATAATAGGTATTTGAAGGTTTTAATATAGGCAACGCAATTGAATATAATATTTATATCTAGTGAATGAATTGTATGTGATGATGGACTCATGTTAACATATTCAATTCATTTTTTGTTACAGGTAAGCTTCTACAGTTCACTCCTCTGATGCATTAAGATTATCACGTAAGTCAACGCTAACCAGAATATCCTACAGTCTTTACTTTCTAAATACCCACATTCACACTGAAACAGCTCCCACTAGACTGTCTATTTCTCGAAGCTGTCCACTAGAGTGAGTTAGCGTCTTCACTTCAACCTTTCCGTCACAGAAACGTATCCATATGTATATGTTGCTAATATGATGAGTGTCTTACTCTCATAGTAATTGGTTTAATAACGGGTAGTTATTTTGGGAGACGGGTTTATTTTTAGATTGAATTTTCGGTATCAAGATTGCTTCAATAGACTGGATTGGAAAATGGATCGGCGAAACTTCGGTTAGTTTGATCCTCCAAACTTGACTGTAACGTACAATTACAATAAACTTATTGATTCTTACGATTTTTATTTATGGTTAATTTATCTAGCCAGTACATCGAATATACCAAGAGGTGGTGCACGACTTGATTTATATATATATTAGTGATTTTGTCCTCACGTCAATAAATCTGTCACAACTCCCACAATTTGCTATGTAAATTCAAATTTGAGGATACCGTTCGAAAGAGCAATACCTCGATTTATTATCTCGATTTATACCTCGATTTTTTTCAATAGCAATTCGAACTATTCGAACCAATATTTTTTCAAGATGCAAGAACAGTAAAAACTGCACTACGCTTTCACCTTTCCAACGATGTAGTCACTTTTACTTTGTTAATTAGGGAAGAAAAATATGATCTAATGTTAAAAAACATTGTTATATATATATATATATATATATATATATATACAATTTCTTTGCAGTGGAAGTGGGTTGCTGATTGTACGTTGAACAGTAAATGAATTACTCTCAGCTGATCAGTTCGTCGTGGGGTGTTGTAGTTGTAAACCAGAACTTTCTCGTAGGATCCGTTTCATATTTCAGCTTCGTTGCTATAATGTGGAAAGCAAGTCAGCTTGGGCTCTTGTGTGACATGCATTTCAAAAAGAACCATGGGGGTGTGTCGTTTACGAAATAATTACCCTCTTCCTCTTCTCCTACTTCATTATCACACCAATGAGTGGTTCAATTAGGTTTCTTGGAATGGTTTAAAACTGATTTGTATTTGCCTGTAAAAAAAAATAATAATAATAAAATAAATAAATAAATTTAAAAAAATAATAGTTACGAAAAAATAAAATAAAATAAAATAAAATAAAATAAGGCAGCTCTTTACAGTACAAAGAGGGATTCTAAGGAGCGTCATTTTAAAGTATAACAAAATACTAAAGATAAAATTTGGGGATTCCCTTTTTAAGTAAATTTTTAGAACACCATTATTTAAAAAATAAAAAATAAAAAAAAATAAAAAAAATCCGGATCCCTCGCAAATAACTAGGATTCACTAATGTTGAATTCACGATATACTACTGTTTTGACTATGTGAATAGGTTGTTTGCTCCAAACTAAAAATATCCATTCACATTTTAAATTGTTGACCTCCCTGATGAATTATGGTTCCGCACGAATATCTGTTAGTTTGTATCCTCAGGTGAACTATCTATTCCAGCTTAGCCACAATTTTCGACACGATTTTAATGTTATTTTCACGAATTATGCGGGAGAGGTCTAGGCGGACCCTCTTTAAATTCAGCCTATAGGAATCAATATCTTTTGAGGATGTCCAAACGTACTTCTCAAAACGTACATTTCTCGCAACCTTGAACCGAATTCGATCAAAGGTTCGGAGGATAGGTTATAGGCCCTTACCTAATTTATTATTATTATTAAAAAACCACTATAAAATTACTATAAATAAATTTTAATAACAGAAAGGCCTTTTTTTCTAAAGTCTTGCAATAATTTGAACTATCCAAATAAAGAAACGTTGCAACGGTAGGTTATAGGGTTGCCAGATTTCTTCGAATCTCAAAAACCTAGTGTCTCTATAGACAATGTTGTAGTTACGTAGAAAAATAGTAAGAACAAGTATTTCTATTAACATTTTCATGTTGAAACAAAGATTTTCTTCTTTTGTATATTTACATGGGACATACCCGAACGTGTTAGGACGTTTTCAAGCCATAGGTATGATTACATTTACGACCAATTATTTTGAACTTGTTGGAGATTCGAATTGTCTATTTGTGCCGTGGCCGTCGGTAGGTAGGTACATTCCCGTCGGCGGCTGTGGAAGCGGTTCGTACCCCCTTCGATCGATGCCAAGTTTCGTATAACACCCAACACCCCATTGCAGCACATCTCCGACTCCAACTAGATACCTACTCTTTTCGTTTTCATAGAATTTTTGAAGAAAATTGAACTAGGTATTGAAGTGGCTTACAAAAGTTTTATTTTAAAATACAATTATATATTTTGCATTATGTTCTAGAAAAATGTCCTATAAACTATATCGCAATTCGTAGAGTAACAACCATTGCGCATGCGCGAAGCCAACATCGATTGAAACAGTCCGAGTTTAATGGAATGATTTTATTGAAATTTTCAGGGATTATGCGGGTTAGCTTCTAGACGGTCCCCTATCACTTTCATAGCCTTCACACAAATAGTAGTCTCTGCACATGCGCAAACGTTGATGTATTATAACGTCGATTTCTTATCATCTGTCGGTCCGATTTCGTTCAAACTCGGGGACTAGATGGGTATATGTTCCAGGAAAACTATGCATTATCTCGCTATTGGTGAAGTAATAACTATAGCGGAAAACAAAACTAAAATTGATTGATACAAGCCAAACTCCGAGACTCATGGACCGATTATGACATTTTCAAGGATTGTGCGGTTTAGCTTCTTTACTTTCCCTATAAATTTAATTGCCGTTGGATTGATAGTAGTTTGTGCGCATGCGCAAACATTAATTCCTTATAACGTCGACTTATCAATCATTTCGATTCGTACTTCGTTCTTCAACTAATTCTATACGTCCTTGTTACAGTATGTGAGGAAGCTATACTGCCCACCCAACCAGCCTCTTAGACTTTTTTTTTAGAGGCTTCGTTTCCGAGTAATTTCACTTTTAAGATTTTTTTCGTGTTTTCGACCTTACACCATTAAAACGGCCATAGCTCCCTTAAATTACACTCAACAATGAAAATAAAGGATACCGTTGGAAGGATTGTGAAATTTCTCATTAGATGAACTCTTGACCAGTCCAGAAAAACTGAATGCTAGAGTAGTCTCTTTACCTCAAACTTGAAAATTTGTCAATTTCTGTTTTTTCAACAAAACATTTGATGATTTTTCCCGGTTAAAACACGGTCTTTGCCAGAGGGGCTCAGAAGCTTAAAACATGCTCCATTTCATCAGCTTTCCAAAGGTGTAGTCAATTTTTATTTTACTTTGTTAATTGGGGGAGAAAAGTATGTTTGTATGCTGAAAAACGTAGTTTTTTCTATTAAATCAAGGGTTTTTGTGAGAAATTACCCCCTAAAGAAATACTAGTTTGGGGTCGGTTGCTACGTATTTTTTATTTGAATTGAATATTGGGTAACACTCGCAGATCTCTCCAACTCCGTTACAACCGAGTTTTACATTTTAACGAGCTAGGTTTTAGTTCATTAGTTATGCTCAATTTTACGTGTTTTTTAAGGGTAAAACTTGTTAGTTAAAGTGTAAAACTCGGTTGTAATGGAGTTGGAAAGATTGGAGAGCTGTTGAAATGGAACATGTTTTAAGCTTCTGAGCCCTTCTGGCAAAACCGTGTTTTAACCGGGAAAAATCATCAGAATTTTTGAAAAAAAAAAAAAAAAAAAAATTGACAAATTTTTAAGTTTGAGGTAAAAAGACATTTGAGGCATTCAGTTTATCTGGACCGGTCAAGAGCTCATCTAATTCTTTCCAACGGGAGCCTTATTTTTAATTTTTGAGAGTAATTTAAGGGATTCATGGCCGTTTTGATGGTGTAAAGTCGAAAACACGAAAAAATCTTAAAAGTGAAATTACTCGGAAACGAAGCCTGTAATAAAAACTCTAGGAGGCACTTTATGTTGCAAATTAGTTGTAAAAACTACTCCTGAAGTTTGGTGGATCAGTTTTGGGACAACCTGTATATGTATAATGTGACAAACGCGTGATCTTTCCTACAAATAATTTGCATCAAAACGCTTTGTTATTGAATGTTTTCGTTTAGTATTTCCTACCATACGATTTTAAACGGCCATAACTCTCTTTAGAATCACTGTAAAGTAAAAAATAAGAGCACCTTTGGGAAGAGCGTTGAATTTACTACCTATACGAATTAAGTACTTACACACATTTAAAAGTATATTTACCAGATAAAAAATTGGAATGTAACAAAACGTATCTCAAATCGCGAAATTACTGTTTTTTCTTTTAGCTTTACGTCACTGGAGAAAAATTTGCCTATTTCGCAAAACACGTTATGTTGAAAATTTCTATAAGATCGTAGCGTTCCAACAGTGAGGTGAAATTAGTTTTTGAATTTATTGTTTTACGTTTACAGGTAAAAGAAAAAATTTTTTTTTTAGAGCAAATCAAGTGATTTTATGAAAAAAAAAACCCTTTTCAATTCAAGTTCAGTTCAATGCGAAATTTGCAGGAAGGAATAAACGTTGAGAATGGTATTAGGATAAGACGTACTCTTTGAAATTAAACAAGATCATAATATTGTTGAATTTCATCAAATTTTTCGAGCTATGCGCAGTCATGTTCCTTCCAGCTTTCATTGATACAAGGACTCTGCTTATAATTCAAAAAAATTAAGAAAAAGCAAAGATTAACAAAATTAACTGTTGGAGAACTATGGAGATGTAGCATCAAGAAAGTAGTTGTTAAAGTAATATAGGTTTAAATATGATAGCCATTGAGAAACAAGCCTGAATAATTGAGTTACAAAAATACAATGCCAATGAAAAACAATTCTTGCCCACCGTCCACGAATCATACAACGTACGTCCGGAAATTCAGTTTCAATTAATGAAGTCAACGCTCGAACAAACTTTTGGCCGGTCATCCGTTGGGGAAATGCTATTGTTGAAGGAATGTGGGAACATGGGACTCGAGATGAATAAAAGTCCTAGCCACAAAACAACACCCCATCATTCATTTCAACTTGACTGATAATACGATAACTATGTTAGTAAGCAGGCATCCTTGATGGTGTAAAAGGACTAACAGCTTTATGAGATATTACATAATTAATTTGTATAACTTTCAATCGTGAATACTGATAAAGCTATCGAACGTATAGAACAATAGGTATGTAAAAATTATTATTATGCAACTACAAGTTCCCACACATATACAACTTTCCATTTATATTATCAGGAAGCACTGTGAACAAACACTGTGTTCAAGCATGATAATATTACTTCAGGGACCTCGACAGCGCATACCATGTCAACTTTCCATTTATATTATCAGGAAGCATTGTGAACAAAGATTGTGTTCAAACATGATAATATTACTTCAGGGACGTCGACAGCGCATACCATATTTCTTACATTTGCTTATGAAGGTTGCTCTCATGCACTAGTCGTTGTTCTCTATTCGTAGCACGTACCGACATTTTTCAAATTTTCCTCACTGAAACTTCCACTGTACTCACCAGGACATTAGGTACACTTCTGATCAATTCGATCCGAGTCTATTCGATTGCGCCATTACTTTCTGCTCATGTCACAACCATTCTACACTCGTATAACAATGATTTTTATCCGAGTTTATAACAAAAAATTCGTTCTCATTGATGTTTTGCATTCCTACACAAAATTAATTGTTATTGAAAAGTGTTCTTCTATCCATAACAAAACACAACAGGGATTTTCGAACTAAAAGCATAAAAGTTGCTGGTGGGGAAACATGAACGGTATCTGATACCATGTTTCCCAGCCTAAAGAAATCTCATTTGAATTTTGTATAAACTTTTAAAATCGTCTGGTGGGAAAGTAGAATGGAATCGCAGAATATTAGTTAGAACGAGTTTTTTGCCATAGAATCGGTAGTTAACAATTTCTTTCCCCTCAAAGTCCTTAATTTTCAAAACAATGTAACATACATAATACAGTACGATAGTTTACGAAAATTCGCTCATACGATCATGAAATGACTGAAAGTGACTGAAACTTTTAAAAATTAATTTCATGAGTCCATATTTATCATCTCCTTCTTTTCTGCCCGTGATTCCTGATTTTCATCAAAATTCGGGGCCGCGCTTGGTAAACGAAAATGATACTATTGCATAGTTGTCCGGGGTGAAACCAAAGATGCCCTCTTTCATCAACACAATTATTGAATGTCTACTCTATTTAGGCAATTACCTACCTACTCCACATTGATTTTGTAATTTAATTTCCGTGTTTAACTCACGATGCTGAAGTTCGATAAGTAGCTCCCCTTTTAATGGTTGGTAAAAATGGCCTAATAGGTACGGAACTGACCTGATCAGATAATCGAGATTGAAGCTGAATAAATTCCATGACCGATGTATTCTCTGTGAGGATTTATACATTTTTATAACAGGGAAAGCTTGTGTTGATGTTTTCACGTTGGGCATAACTTTTTACGATCTTTCAGGATGTTGTAAAAGTAACAATGAGACTATGGCCCACTACATTTTCTGGTCCATTACTTTGCTTGTGTAACAATGTGGTAAATACGTCGTGTTATACAATTGTTATACAATATGAAACTAATGGCCCGCTAAACACCATATGGGCTGCTCCCAGTGGAGTAGGAAATGGACTTTTCCTTCTGCAGATTCTCAAGCGGCCGTTTGCCAGAGGAGGAAATCTCATTTTGGACGACCTTCCACAAATGTGAGGGCGTCCTGACCTTTAGCTCAATCGGTCCAAAGATATGCGTGCTGGCGTCAACACGTTTGAATTCCGGTCGCGATCCGACGGACGGGTGCGGGTAATTACCTATCGTTACTCGCTTTGGCTGATGTGACGGTCCTTGGCTCACATCTTTCGCAGATTATTCTCGGGACTGTAAGTGGGTACGCATCCCGAGTTCGTCGGAGGATTATTCGAAGGGTGAACAAACAAAGCTGTGGCGTCCTTGATGTCTTGTTGAATCAAGGGGAGGTTCATTGTTATAGACGGAGTCTTTTGCAGTGCTGTACAGACGTGAAAGGACCTCAATTAGTCTGACTCAATTCTTCGGGGTGAAGTGGGTTCGGCTGAATTCGCTATTCAACCAGTTTTCAAGATGTCATCCACTATCTAAGCTACGATTGAAAATAACAGGAACAAGCTTTATAAAAAAGAAAATTTAAAATTTGATTAAAAAAACTCATAACATTTAATTCGATTTTTAACAAGAAGAGAAAACTATAAGTAAGTGGATATTTTACACTTTTGAATATTAATCTCCCTTAAGAAGCCCCAGTCCCTGGGGCGAAACGTTGGAGTTTAATTTAAAAAAAAAACAATTTAAGGGTAGAAGGCGTTTTTTATAAAGCTTGTTATAATCTAAACTGTCCGAATAAAGAAACGTTATGATAACAGGAACGGCATACCATTATTAATATTTTTTACTAAATTACGTATAGATAGCTCAAGGAAGCAAATGTATGAATAAGATGACGCAAATCACGGTAATAATGGACCTGTGGCATAAATTCTAGGTACCTATATACAATTCTGTACGCCCAAGAATGCTAAAAATCGATTGAATCCAACCTCTGAAAGAGCTGTTTGAGTATTGTGAATTCATTAACAAGAACCCTCGTGTTTGCTGAAGGTTTTTGAATGGAAGTAGATTCTATTTCAAGAATTTCAAAATCAACTACAATGACCTACAACAAAACGTTTTATTTCTGTAATATTTCAAATTCCGACCACAAGTCTTCTGCTTTGCTGTAGGTACGTACCTTCCTGCCACTGTGACTTCACTATTTGCTGAAACTTTATAAAATATAGGATAGGAAATACTTATAAGGACACTCGAAGAAGTATGAGTTTGGTGTTAACATTTTCAAATTTGAAACGATTTTCATTCAAAAATAGTGAAGCTAACATTTTTATACTCGTGGCTCCTTGTACTTATTAACCGTTCCACATTCTCTACCAAATTGTTGAGTGTTACGAATTTGTTAACAATTCCTAAAAACACTGTATAATTAATTTACTTCTGTAACTATGTAATCCCAAATGGAATGGATATTCCAAAGTGTAGGAAATAGGACAGTAAGAGGAACAATTGAACAATCAATTTTCATTGGAGCAGTGATGATCGATTGGTTTTGATTTGTATTACGTCATGTAATTATGACATTTATGTGAATATTTATGCGGTTAACCTAGTTATGCGCTCTGTCGGTGTTGTTGAAGAGAAGTGGAAGAAGAATACTATGCCAACAGATGGGCTGTGATGTAGTAACATATTTTATATTCTACGTTTCTGTTATCACATGCGAAACAATTACTGAAAACACTGTATGTACTTCTGGAGCTATGTAGGTTCTTACCAAAGTGTTGGAAAAGGACAATGAGACCGCGATTGTTTAACAGAGTTGAATAAAGTAGGCAGGAATAGAACGAGTAAAAAACCAGAACTGTGGCGGAATTCACGGCTTACAAGAAAGTCTCAGGCTCCGTTTAGTGAACAATGGAAGTTTAAAAGCACCTTGGAAAAACCTTCTAGTAAAGTAGTAGGTGGTACGCGTAATTAATAGGCTTTGCTATGTCGAGGAGGGCGACTGGACTATGAAGTTAAGGTTTACTTGCTTGCTGTGCATACTTCCTTCAACTTGAACTTGCGTGAGGGTTAGATGTTCATTACCTAGGTAAAACGAAAACGACCTGTGGCATGCGGTATCAGAGCTAAAACGAGTGGAGGCCAAAAATATCAAGGTCATGGCAAAGACCGTGTGGTGCAGCAATGTTCCACGGAGTTACTCTAGTTTGGCATCTCGGCAGGTGCTCAGTGGTATCACCACCCGTGTCCTTGGTTGGGGGCTCTTACCTCAACTAGTGATAATTTAATAAAACTGCAGCTTTATTTTGAGCGAGAGTCAAAAAACTCATCAATGTATGAAACCAATAGTTCCCTACCTAACAGGGAGAAGTTACCGTAAACCACGTGTCCGATTTTAATGGGTCGACCATTCAAATTAGTTGTTTCTAAAAATATGACAATGTTGGGTAACGTATACTAATTCGAGGATCCGCTGAAAAGGTTCCTCACGAAGTTTGAAACCAATGAATGTACAAATTTCGCAACCCGAAAATTGATCGGTACTTGTTCAATATTTTTGGTATCGATGATAGATGCCAAAAAACATCCCATTATATCAAACATCCTACAAAACATAGAATTCAGCAATAACGTCATTTTAAGATTTATCATCCAATATTGTCGTCAACAATCGCCGAAGGCAATATCGGACGATGGTTGGCGATAACATTGTCGTTCCATAGAATTGCCTTACTCTGAAAGTCGTCACAATCGATTAAACACGTCAAGAATTATTAAAATCCATTTCAAACACGTATATCGGTGGTGTTTCTTCCAACATCGTCGACGATATCGCCGCCACTATCGTCCACTCGTCCTATCGGGCATATATATAAATGAAGGCTGAATCAGAAGAGGAATCTTCGTTCGTCAGTAAGAAATGTGATTTTCGTGGTTACATGGATATGTTAATGTAGAATTATCGTCTATTTTCATTAAAAATTGATAAAACAGCAAATATTATCAAAAAGTAACTTGGTACTGCTAGATGACCTTGAACCTACTTAAATCATTTGGTTTCTGTAATTTTCGGTCTATGTTACCAGGATTGGTATTTAAAAGGGAACAAGTGTCATCTATTGCCAAGGTTTAGGTCGACCCATGTAACCAATCCTACCTAACAGGGAGAAGTTACCGTAAACCACGTGTCCGATCTAATGGAAACATCAAATAGACCGAAAATCGATAGGGAGGAAAAACGACAAAAGTAACTAGGCATTATCATAGACGTACCTAACATTGCATATTAATGAAATTATTGTGACCACCTCTTGATCTGGAATCTCGCTGCGGTCTTGTGCATAAATTGATCGTTGGGATCTTATAGCGATTTATTGTTGGTATCCTGTTACCATCTGGATTATAAATATGAATTACATACATGTATAACTATAAAAGATCGTTTGATAAATTGACATCTAATTATTTTTTGATCGATCATTAGTTCTTCAATTCTGCATTTTGTCCGATAAATTGAAACGAGTGACTTGGCCCCCGGCTGCTAATTCTGCGCATGGATTAGGAATTCGATCAAAATTTAAGGTTCAGTTAAGTTTTCTTTAGTTAAAGCCAGGCGAGCATTTTTTATAACACTCCTTTCACGAGAAGCTGTTGTTGCGAAGTCAGCAAAAATATTTTCATTTTTCAGTAATCTTAATGGACCAAGTATTCGCTCTACTGGTCAAAACTGAGCACCGCTGGTCAACAACCCACCGAACGAAACGGGGTCCGGATATGCTTAATTTGCGCTGCAACAAAAGGTGCCGCGTTTGAAAGCGACAGGGAGTTGAGAGATGGAATTGCGAAGGCATACCTCGGCTTTCCATTGTCTCAGTCACATTACGTCGCACGAAGTTCCGATTTAGAAGACATCACTTCAACTTTGGATCGGCGTTCAGGATGGTAGTTTATATTTATTGTTGATAAGTTTTGATTCTTCAGCTTTATATTCATCAGTGACGGGTGATAGAATAGTCAACTATTTATCTTTTAACACAGAATGTGTTTTAGCCATGGACTAACTAGCCGAAAATGGAACGCGGGATGGGAACGAAATGTGTGACGGATGATTTTCACGTACAACCGAGCCGTTGGTAGGGACATGGAATTTCCGCCATTTTAATCGCACAGAAATCGTTCACCATTCGTTGGAAAGCTCTTGATTTATCACGAATTTATTTCGTATTTTTTTCGTTGTTTCATACTATAACTATATAAATTGATGTTATAAATGAATAGTAAACAATGACGCTTGTTTGGTTGTCACTTGGTTGCGCGACAACGCAAACACATTCTGTGTTTCAATAATTTCGTCCGAAGTATGTAAATAGAGGTAACCGGGGGTCCAGGGGGCTTGCCCCCTGGCGAGGCGCAGAGCGCCGAGTTTTTTTTTTTTCTAACATAGTATGCGTAGCTTAGGTTATTATTATCAAGGTTTCATCTTCTGGAACTCTGCAATTATTCTTAACCGAATTTGCAAAAATATCTTAAAGAATCAGATATATAATGTTCTCTTAACTACCTAATATGGAGTCAAATATGTAGTTTATATACTACAGGCTTTAATAATAAAAATTGAAATGTAGGAATAAGACGAATATTTCCACGATTGCCACCGTATCTCTCGCTCTACCGTTCTGTAGGGAACTGGTGAAGAGGGCTCAGAACTCAAATAGGCAAAACATTTGATCTCAATACATTAATTAACATTAACGAAAACTTGGATTATAATATTTAAGTCATGTCGTACCAATTACATGGTAATTGTGTATTCATGAATGAAATATTCATGTTTCCTGGTTTACTATTTTCAATAATGGACCTAAGAAAAGTTGTTTTTCTCTCGCTTGAAATTTGTTGGAGTACGTTTCAAAACACGTAGATTCCAATTATCGAATAAAATATTCACCCGTCTGCCGTTTTTATAGGTACTGGAGCATTCATAAGTATACCTACGTAGAATTTTGTGTTCGTTGAATTAATACTGTAACTCTTCCAGAAGCCCTCAGTACCTAATTAATCTGATTTTGCATTTCCCTCCCAGAAGATCTAAGGAGCCCTAGTACTGCAACTTGTTGTGCTTACAAGAGGCTTATATTTACATGGCTGATACGGTTGGGGCCACAGAATGCAGACAGCATACTATGTAGTATCTATACTGTGTAAAATACATTATAATTTATAATATGGAAGAGGTGATACGCATAGTACAGTATCTCTCTCTCTCTCCTGCCGAACTCGGTTCTTAGCCATACATACATACACACATATTTTATTATTGTATTCACTTTGTCCGTTCATGTATGTACATATGTGTATCCTCGTAAAACCCTTTCAACTCGAGAACGGCTAGACCGAATTTTACGGGATGGGTCGCAAAATAATCTGCAAGTCTGTCAAAATAAAATGATTGCGAAAAACTTCGTTGATAACCAGCAGCGTGCACTGATTTCGTGATTCAAAACAACCAATTTCTATGCTACTTATCCTACGAAGCTGAAATTTCGAACGGAGCCTCTGTGAGCCAAGTGGGGTAGGATTTTAACTTGCCGAACCACCAGTATCAGCTGAGTGAGATCTTACTAATTTCTCCGTTCAAGCGTTGGCCGACCCCCAGAAATTCTTATTTCGTCATTCCTTGTAATACACTAATCTACTTGAAAGAAAATGCGCTTAACATGTGGCTCACTACGTGAGAACTAATCTATATTTTTAATTTGAATTATCTACCTACTTAGAAAGCGCTTGTGTGTACTTGTAACAACCGATTTGAAAGCTTAGTAATTCAGACCGTTATTTACTCCGTAACTCGCATTACGGTTGTGCTGCTGTGCTTATTCAAATGCGATTCAATTGTGCGGATCAGACAGACAGTAATTGGAGTCGGGCGCTTGGATTCAATAAGACGCGGTGACGGTCGGATTGACTAACGACCCCGCAATCACGCAGATGACCGCTCTTGGCAAAGTTACGTAAAGCTCAAGTGAAGCCGTGACGAAAGAGTTGCATCTTCATTGTTTTACGAGCGTTAGACACAAACTACCAGTCGTAAAGTTAGTAGCAATAGAACTAAAATAAATGGTAATAGAGAGGATATCAGTTAAATATTCATTCATAAGCAAGAGCAACACTCGAAGAAAATGTGAAAAGAGTTTATTAAAAAATAATAATCTTGTAAGGTCGAGTAGAGTGCTTGCAGGGCTGAGAATGCGCAAAGGCTACCTTCAGTCTAGAAATGATGAATTTCTTGAGAGACCATCTCGATCCCAACCTGCAAGATCAACGGTATTTAAAAAAAAAACAATGACAGCTGTAAATTGAAGTAATGCTAATTACAATAATTCTCCGTTTGTGAATGCGAAAATGAGGTACCTCGAAGAATAAAATTCCAAAGATGAATACAATTCTTAAATAAGGAGCCAAATCGATCCTCACAATCACTGAGAATTTCATCTAAATTGAATGAAAACCGTAGAACTTGTAGGGACTTGTTACAAGAGTTTTAAGCGTGTTTTATTGTTTTAATTTGGTTTTGAAGACATTAACAGGGGGCCATCAAGTCCCCAAATAAGAGATTGTGCTGCTGTCAAGTTCAACAAAATCAACCGTAAGTTAGTAGGTGTAGTTTTGCCAGTTACTACCTCCACAAAAATTGTTCAGGATTGTCTAGAGCGTGAAATGCGTTTGGACATTATTATGAAATGAAATCGAAATTAAATCTGTATATTTCCCTCAAATTACATCATAAGGAAACGTTATTTTAGAAAAAATACCAATTTCCCTATATGGGTAAGCCCGTGGCAGGGAAAGAGAGGTTTAAGCCCTTTTTGAGAAATTGCCGATAAAGACATATATTACGTATCTCTAAATATTGAAAAATGGAAATATGCTTGTGAAGTCAGAACGTAATGCTTAATAAAAAAAACTTTAACATTGTGAAAATAAAACACTTGATAACATTCTGATTTACAAACAAAATTGGAAGTATCACTTTTTCGATTACTTACCTTGCTGAATATTTAGGAAATGTTCTATCAATAATTCATTAATTTGTTTTTGCTTGAATTAGATATTGAAGTATTTTTCAGCGAATTTAGAAGTGAATTAAAGGACAGCATAGTTGAAATAGCAGGAGTTTTGCCCTGCTGAGCAGCAATGGTGCATGATACTTATATGGGTACATTCATAATATGATTGTTACATTGGAACCTCGTAACAATTGCATGGGAAAGAGTCAAATGCTATTTTTCTTTTAAAATAAGAAATTTTATTTGGGTTAATGCTCTAGAAAAATACCCTATAAATTATATTATATCACGATTGGTGGAGTAATAACAAGCGCATGCGCGAAACAAATTAACAGGCAAAGCTCCGAGTCTAATGGAACGATTCGATGAAATATTCAGGGATTATGCGGATTAGCTCCTGTGAATTCCATTGCAGTTCGATAAGTAGTAGTCTTATAACGTCAATTTCTATTCATCTATTGGTCCGATTTTGTTCAAACTCGAGAGGTTCAGGATGATGTTCTTTGTATTTTATCGCATTTGCTTGAATAATCGGTAACTATTGCGCAAAATCAATATTGGATGACACTCCGAGAATAATGAATCGATTTCCAAATGATGGAATTTTCAATTATTGTGTGGGTTAACCTTCAGAAAATTTCCGCTCATGCAAACATGAGTTACTTATAGCCATAGTTTGCATTGTAGCATGTATAAAGATGTATTAGAAGCATGTAGCATGTATTAGATTCTGCTATATTTTGCATTCAATCATTTCGACTCGTCCTGAGTTCTTCATATCGTCTGACTAATTCTATACGTCCATGTTGCTATATGTGAGGAAGCTGTACTGCCCACCCAACTTGGCATAAGTTTTTTCTCATACTTGGATTATCCCACACCCCCTGGATCAATTCCAATTGGTCGTCCCTCTATTGACAAAGCCTAGCTTCAGAGGGATGTCCTAATAAAACGTCTGCAAAGTTAGTTGTGGCACATAGTTTTTTCGTATCCGCAACACGAACGTATAGATCATTAAAAAGTTTCAAATGATCTTTAAAGATTCCATGGTTCTTGTGGAGTTTGAGGAAAATAGGTTAATTAGGTACCGAGGAAAGTACGCTTAATTGATGTTTCCAAAGCTACCGGTGAGTCAGGAGCGATGGATTTCATTGGGAACCATACTCTATGTATAGTCTAAGCTCTAAGCCGTTTAATCCTTGCAATTTTCATCGAAATAAGATGAAAACTGTAGAAATCATGCTTGTAACATGGTTTTGATGTTCGCGCATGCGCACCTAATGACACGAACGTGATAAAACTCATGTGGGGCAATCAAATCGTCATTTCTCAATCCCCTCCGAATTTAAGCGAGATTGAGAAAATAGAAGGCCTTGAGAAAATCACACTCCTCGGATTTTACGTGTGCAGTAAAAATAATAATAATTTATGATGATGAAATGAAAACTGTTGAAGTTATGCTTGTTGCGAGGATTTTCATGCGCAACTGCTATTAATGAAACGATCGTGAAAAAAATTGATATGGGATGATTAAATCGTATTTTCTCGTCCATCTTCTGAATTTGAGCAAGCCTAACCATGAAAGAATTTTGCTTGATGAATCCTACATTTGCGTATACGCTGAGTGAAGTATTGATTTGTAAGCAATGAAACTGATGGGGGACTATCCACAACCAAATCCGCTCATGAGCTGAAAATTGTATCCTGAAAACTGTAGAAGTCTTGCCAGAATTCGCGGACTCAAGGACTGTCACACATACAGACACGAAACCAAAGTTGTTCACCCTCCAACCAATTCCAATTGTTGTGGACCCTTTCGTATGGAAAGTGTCTTTTTTATAAATTTATTTTAAACATCACTATGAGTCATTAGGGGAATGTGATTTCATCACCTTAGTTATGCCTTCTTCTTACTTACATATGTATTTTATTAAGCCTTAAGATTTGTTTGAAATGGATGTATAATACGATGATTCTAGGAGAAGTAATCAGTAGGCAGGCTGTCGTCGGGCGGTCGTCAACGATCAGCAGGAGAGCGGGTGAGGCGGGGGTTCCTAGAGAGGGGACTATTAATTAGTCTTCGTTGTTTCACGATGGAGTCACCAATACAATGCGACGATTCTACGAGAAGTAATCAATAGGCGGGCTGCTATGAATGTGTTTATTGATGGCTCTCCTGGCCGTTTTATACGGAGGATCCCACCCAAACCGATCTAAAGATAGGCACCTACGGAAAGCAGGAGAACGGTAACCGGATGATGTTTCCAATTTTTTAAATTTAATTGAATGATTTATCCTCATCTCATTAGCGAAATGATATATCCAATAAAATCGAACCAATAGATCTAAAAAAAAAATAAATAAACTATATTTTTCGATTTTATAAGCTTAATCTACGTCTTTTGGTGAAATATTACAGTTTTTCCGAATTATCAACTTTGGCAGTAGATTTATTTTCCCTCGCCCTTTCGCAACCCGGGCTTGGGACCGGCTAAGGCGGGCTTAAAAATAAATCACACTCCTCGATAATTTTTCTGCTAAAATACAACAAAAACAATTCCTTCTTTTTTAAAAAAGAATAAAAGAAAAAAAATTAAGAAAATAAATCGTTCACAGTAGTCGTTCAAATGGACCGCCGTCGTCCTCCAAACAGGCGGCAGCTCGACGTTCCCATTCGGTGGTGACTGCCTCGAACGTAGATGCCGGAGATACCGAATCGCAGGCGTCGATGATCCGCTGTTGCAATTCGGCAGCACTTGCGATAGGAGGGAGGGAGGCGTCGTAGACCTTGTTCTTCAGGTAACCCCATAAAAAATAATCTAGTGGAGTCAAGTCCGGAGAACGGGGTGGCCAAGAAATCAGGCTCCGATTGCCAATCCACCGAGAACGGAATCGGGCATCCAAATGGCGTGTAACAGCCCGTGCGTTGTGGGCAGGACAACCATCATGTTGGAACCACATTGCCTGCCTGGTGGCGAGAGGGACGTCCTCCAACAATTCAGGCAGAACCTCCTGGAGAAACTGAAGGTATCTCTCCCCGTTGAGGCTACCACCGGTCAAGAAATGTGGCCCAATGAGGTGGTTGCCGACCAACCCACACCATACATTTACCGTGAAACGCACCTGGTGTCTGGTGGAATACGATAATCGTGGATTCTCGTCAGCCCACGTTCGAAAATTCCAACGATTGAAGAGTCCATTGTTTGTAAATGTGGACTCGTCGGTCCACAAAAGAGCGGTGGCCAAGTGTGGGACCTGTTCGCGGAGCGCCTCCATGTGTGCGAGGAAAAGCAGCCGCCTTTCCTTATCCCCTTCACGCTGGCCATGAACGACATGAGACCTAAATGGCCTCATGCCATAGGTGTGAAGGACCCGATGAACTGTGGTTTTGCTGCAACCAACTACTCGAGCCGTCTGACGTTCGGAAGAGTGAGGATTTTCCCGTTGATACAGCAACACGTCCAAATCAAAGTTGAAGGAGCGTACAGCGGAAGGTCTTCCGGGTGGACGAGGAACGTCAACTCTGCCCGTGCGAACAAAACGGCGAACCGTTCGTAATATCGCCTGGTGGTGAACCAGCGATTAAACACTTGCTGACAAGCGGCTGCAGTTTTTCGAGCATTTCCGTCGTGCGTGTAGTACAACCGCACCATCTCGGTCAGTTCGTTTTGGGTAAAACGCGGCATGATACGCACTCAAGAACGTTCACAGTGAGACTATTAACCGGATCAGTTGCTTCTCACGATTAAAGACAAAATAAATATGATAACGGGTACAGATCAACTTGGAGTTGAAGTCGTAACGTGAGCGGTTAGTGACGTCTCGTCACAAAGTGCAGCAGATAAGCAGTCCGAGAATCGAGAAATCCGAGTTGTTTACCTCTTGTGATTCAATCGTATTCAAACGCTTTTGGTACCATAACATTCATGATTTCTCAGAGTATCCTTCTGGGTGCAGGAACCAAGCCACTTTTTTCTTAAAAAAACGACCATGTTTCCGGCTGTTATTTCGGATTCATCAAGTTCAATAAAAAAACACCACGTAATTTATTTTTAAGGCCGCCTTAGCCGGTCCCAAACCCAGGTTGCGAAAGGGCGAGGAAAATAAATCTACTGCCAAAGTTGATACTTCGGAAAAACTGTAATATTTCACCAAAAGACGTAGATTAAGCTTATAAAATCGAAAAAACTGAGCTAAATCTAAATACTGACAGCACCACGTGAATCAGCGCTGAAAAACAAAGTAAAGTCATGTGCCACACTTGGGGTTTACCATAATCCATGTTTTGCGCAATTTTGATGACTTTAGCAACTTTGAACGCTCCTGGCGCCCGTTTCGCGCAGTGGAAAAAAAAAGTTGTCGAAGTAAAATGTTCATGAAATTTGATGTAGAATGCGAATCTGTATATATGTATATATATATATATATATATATATATATATATATATATATATATATATATATATGTCACTGATAAAGCATCCTCGCGAAACGTCTGACGTAAGTCCATCTTTAATCCTCTTGTTTTATCTCTCAATGAAGAGTATATATATATATATATATATATATATATATATATATATATATATATATATATATATATATATATATATATATATATATATATGTAAAATACTCGGCGCTTCGCCCCCCTGGACCCCCCGGATCTTTTCTCTTTTGTACTGCGTTACTGCGTAGAAAACGAGGATAATTTGCTATGCAAATTTCGGGAGTTGTACGACCAAAAAAATTTGACCAGTCGACAGGATTTGAACCCACAATCTTCGTCTCACGAGACAAATTTCGTTACGGACATTACAAAAAAAATTATTGGGGGTCGGCCTAAGAATTGCATAGCAATTAATATTAATTGCTATGCAATTCTTAGGCCGACCCCCAATAATTTTTTTTGTAACGTCCTTGACGCGAAGCGCGAGTTTGTGGGTTCGAATCCCACCCAGGCTTGAACATTTTTTTATATCCAAATTTTTTTATATCCATTTTTTAATGTAAAATGAACGAATAAAAATGTACAAAAGAAAAAGACGACTTTATTTTTTGAGCGTTTTCAGGCTAAGAATTGCATAGCAAATTATCCTCGTTTTCTACGCAGTACAAAAGAGAAAAGATCCGGGGGGTCCAGGGGGTCGCAAGGCGCGAAGCGCCGAGTATATAGGTATATACTGAAGACGGCTGACAGATTTACCTGATTCACCAGGCATCATGATTATTGCTTGTTGACATCTTCAAGATGATCGAATGTGTAGAAAGAGTACGGTTGATTGTTAATAGATTTCAATCTTTTAACCGTTACGAGACTGGTGAAATCTGTTTACTCTTAATCACCATGCGAATCGCCGATTCGGTAAGACAATGACCAATTCGAGCTGTAAGATTTATGATGAGACCCTGACTCAAGGAAGATGTATGACAATAAATTACAACACTGGTGTCCAATCTGCTTCTACTTGGTCTTCAGTATCAATCACCTTTGAAGACAGGGCCATCTGGAGCGTCTCGACCGCAGACCCACCTACTTATCTCGTGGGAGGCGAGGGAAGGTCGCTTAGGTGTCATGTCACTGCCGCCCCCTCTGCCCCCGCCAATGCCCCCTCCCACTACTCCTTGCCTTTACAGCCTCCACTTTCTGCCATGTCACAGCACATTTCCCCCTTTCTTCCCCGACTGCCCCTTTTATTGTCTCCTCTTTCTCTTGTTCTTCTTCATTCGACCTACTTCTCCCTCCTCTTCTTACGACCACTCCCATTCACACCTACTGTTCGTCCTGTTTTTCGCAAAATCCGGTCTCCCTTCCCTACCTTTTGATCCTGTTATTTAGTCCACAATACGGCCAGCTCATCACCATCAACTTTCGCTGACGCCCTTTTATGTCCCCTAAGTGACTACGCAATAACTCGATATTGGGATTCGAGTCCACTTTCGCTGAAGACAATTTATATCTAGTTGGCCGGAAGAAATCTCCAGCTCTTTAGGACGTCCCTATGAAGCTAGGCTTCGTCAATAGAGGGACGACCTATTGGAATTGATCCAGTGGGTGTGGGACAACCCAAGCATGAGAGAAAAAATAACCGTATACAAATCCGTTTCAGACCACTCTAATACCGGATGGGTAAAAAAAACCATAGGTGTATGCTGTTGGAGGGGTGTGTGTGTGTGTGTGCGCGCGCGCCCTCGTGTAGGAAATTTTGTCTCGACGCTGCCCAGGCCACAATTCTCAACCGATTTTCAAGATTCTTTCTTTGTTCGATCCCTTTTTTAGTCTAGATGTGCAGCAAATCACGGAAATTTCGAATTTCAAGATAGAAGAGGAGGGAAGGATAGGATAAAGCCGAAAAAAACTGTTTTTCGAGAAATTTTAATGACGCCACCCAGACTACAATTCGCAACCAATTTTCGTGAATATTATTTTGTTCGATTCCAACTTTAGTCTAGTTGTGCAGCAAATCTTTGGAATTTCGGATTTGTTGTTGAGGTAGGGGTAGAGGGGTTAATTACCGATTCTTTCAAGCGCTGCCCAAACTACAAATCTCGACCGATTTTCGTGATTCCTAGTTTGTCCCATTAAGGATTTGATCTAGTTTTGGGATGTATCTCAGGAGTTTCGAATTTCAAAATTGAAGGTAGTTTTGAAATATATCTCAGGAGTTTCAAATTACATTTCGGAAGGGGGTGAATAGAGGGGGTAATCCTTATGTTCGTCAGATTTTCGTGATCTTTTTTTGTTCAACTTCGAGTTTGGCCTAGTTTTGAAACACCTGTCAGGAGTTCCAAATTTAATGATGAAAGGGGGAGAATGAAGGGGGAAATAGCAATAAATCGTGATATTTTTACCATACTCATCTGATTTCCGTGACAGTTTTTATTATTTGTTCAATCCCTATTTTAGTCCAGTTAGCAACCTTGGAAGTCTCAAATTTACTTTCGGTGGAGAAGGTAAATGGGAGGGGGGTGCCGGGAAATCATGATAATTTCGTTTTTGTTTTCTCCTATTTTAATTCTCATCAAAATTATATACAATCCATTCATAGGGACCTCCCTGTAATGCATTCATTAAGTACCAATATGTTTCATTAATGCAAATAAAAATTGAAGATATATTTTTATCGGTTTCTATCAGTAAACGGAAGTTAAAATCGCTTTTGTGATATTTATTCTGAATATTTTATTCGTCACTAATACAATTAAATTTGATTTCAAAAGATTTTAGAGGGATGATAAAGGTAGATGGTATAGTAAATTTCAGAAGTCACAATTGTGATTAGTACCTAACATGGTAAAAATTAACTATCAAAATCATGAGACGACAGTTCTCACTATGAACTAACTGCTGAGGGTTCATAGGTTCATACTTGAGCAGGAGGTTGACAATTTCTCTATACTCTAAAATTTTGAATTATTATTAAGTAGGTATTATTTATCTGTTTTCTTCATAGTCTACCTATAAATAGTGAAACCAATGTTTTCACTTTCGAGAGATTTAAAAAAAAAAAAAAAAAAATCTTAAACATTAAAAGTTTTACTCGCGTTTTACGTTTTAGACTTTCTGAAGAATTTACGTTCCGTGTGTGGGTGTCTGTTTGTCTGTCTGTGTGTCCGCAAATCATTCAACACGCATAACATGTGCAGTTTTCATTCGATTTTGATGAAATTTATTAGGAATATTCGGGTTAGGATGAGGATTGCCCCTTCTGAATTCAATCATTAAAAAATTGTTAAGCAAAAGCAGAACCCATCAAGCGTCATTTTCTCATGATCTATACGTCCGATCTCACTCAAATTTGAATGACGATGTGATTATCCCGTATGAGTTTTATCAAGACAGTTCGAATCCTTGTAACAAGCATAACTTTTATAGTTTTCATCAGATTTCCTTCAAATTTCCTGGGATTGAATGGTTTATTTTTTAAGGTTATTTAAAACATTTTAATGATCTGTACATTCATGTAACGGATACGAGGAAGCTATGTGCTACATCCAATTTGGCAGACATTTTTACTTTGACAAACGAAGTTGTGCCTCTATTTTTTGACTCAGCTGGCATTTGTAAGCGTGTGGGCATGTTCCGCGTTACAGTTTTGAAGCTATTAACTTTAAATTTGGTAGGTAGACTCTTGAGACATCCAGATCTCTAAAGAAGACAGGAACTTGTCCATGGCGACGACGATCTTCGTCAAATCAACCGAAAATCGAGTTTGGCATCCGTTTCAATAGTTTTCGCCACACAGAACTGAAAAAACTATAAACGCTTTAAAAGCTTGTATAAAAGCTTTTAAAATACGACGTCTCGTCGTCGTCGTCACTCACGTCTCTCATTGTCAAATCATCAAAAATTGAGTTTGGTATCTGTTTTAATAGTTTTTGTCACATAGAATCGTTTGTAACTCTAGGTACTAGGCAACCAGTTTTTCAAACTTCGTGAGGGAATTTTCAATGGACTTACAGTTTGGGTTTCATTTTTCCAATTTTTTAAAATGAAATGCACAGGGATTTCGCGTACGGGTTAGCCCTTAAATCGTCCCTAATTTTGTTATAGTCGGACCAATAGGAGTCTGTGTGCATGCAAAACGCGAATTTCATGAAACACGTAGGTGTTACAACCTATTTCCTATTTATAATGATCTTATGTCCCTAATTCGGTCAAAATTGTAGTGTCTCAAGGGAATGGGGTAGGTAGGGTCAGCGATATCCACAAACATAAATGTAGAAACTATTTGGCCAAATTTGTTGAAACTCTCAGGAAGTGAGTGTGGTCGCTCCTAACATTTCTCTAATAAGTTCCATCGCTCTTCCGTCTGTCTGTACTCAGTTTATAGTAAAACTTCTGTAAATTACAAATCTATTTTTTAATAAATTGCCCGGGATTGTGCGGTTTAGCCCCTAAACAGCTGTCAAATAATAGAAATGTGTGCGTTTGCAAATTTTATTACATATTGTTGAATTAAGCTTGGATTTGTTTTACCGAACTGTTGAAACAGTTTACTAGCCGTGAATGGAAACGGAGGTTTTAAACGCTTGGGAAGGCTTTGGAACCATTTATACCTACCATTATAGTATAGGACCCGAGTGCCTCACCTCATCCTTTTTAAACTGAACAACTAGGTATATCTTTATGTTATATATTTATCTATTTATATCTTTAGCACGAGAAATCATGTCTAATCTACATATATACCATGTATCTATTAATGAATGGAATCTGGAAATCACATTACTGTGATTATAACCCTTTGCTTGGTCTTGTCAAGGACCCCAAATAAACTTATTTAAGCTGTAAAACCTACTTTACAGCTTCAGGTAGGTTACCTAAGATACCCAGCACCTGCGCCCCTTGTGGTTTCTATTTCAAGGTCAGTAAGGTCAGCCTATCAGTGTCTGGGTTCGGCTTGTTGGCGTCCTTTTGTTCACCTCACCACGAAGGTCTCCTCCCTGCGGAAATTCGTCGGCCACTTTGCTCCTGATCACATCATTATTTGGGTTTTCAAATATTATTCTTACAGAATTTCGTATCATTGACGTCCAACCCGACGGTAGAAACAGTTAATAATTACAGAAAAACAGCACAGTACAGAAACACTTGACTCATTGCTGTCAAGGAGGTACCTATTGTTTTATTTTCAGCATCATTTGCCGAGTCATATTACATACAATTTCCGATACATGTCTTACTTTCTAATAATTGTTTCAGGTAGGTTTCCTACCTAGGTAAATTACCTGTTCGATCCATACCAACAATATGAAAACACCGGGAAGAACCCTAAAGTGCAGTATCTAGGTAGAAATATATTGAAGCTAAAAAGTTGTCCAAGTACAATAAATTGTTAAACATAAAGTTGATTTCGGTTATTATAATACTCTCCGATACCAAGTCAGCAGAGACTCTCAGCACGTCACTCTGGTAACAACTGGATAGCCATGATCTTTCGTACTGACGGAATCGGTGAATGCTGTGTCATGCCTTCGTCGTAATTGTCAGATATATGACTCGCATTGACATCACGTACGGACCTCGCACTGCGAACCTTCACCTTTTCCTGGACTCCTAGCTGATATTGTTTATGACACCTGTCGTCATTCCAATCCTTTAGTTAGGGCCGTTTTCAACCTGGGGAACATTTTTCAGGATACGCTGCGAAACCACCGTGGAATCCCTATTAGTGACAGTTGGTCAAACCGAAGCCGTTTTGAATTCACCAAAGTGCACTCGCGGCTACTCTCGTATTGAGCCATTCTCAATTTTTTTCTTTTCCCCCTAACTATCTATCCACCACATCGTTTATTGTAGCCCTCACTTTGAATGAAAACGTAAGTCAAGCACTTCAGTCATAAAAATTGTAACAAATCAAATCACTTTTCAAAATAATCAGTTCATCGGTGACGTAAGTGCCGAGCAAAGAAAGGAAAATTTTTCACTTTTGCTCTGTATTATGCACTAATAGAATGTAGTAGATTGGGGGAGAGGGGGTGATTTGATAGGCGATAATGTTGATCCTGAAGACTAGACACCTTCGGTATTGAAGTAAAACGTGGATTTTTTTTTATTTTCCGCAAATTTTCTTTATGAATTTTTTAATCGATTTTTCAGCACATTTTAAAGTTAAGGTACATTTTTCATCGTAGTTTTCTGTATCAATTTTTGAATGTTCTAGTTTTTTTTTTTTTTTTTTTTTTTTTTGCATTTAAGCCGCGTCTCAACCGGAAGGGTAGTTAGCGGCAATCAAGAAGGGGGTTGTCAAAAGGACACTGCAACGGGCACGATTCTAAGGGGAGCCATGCTGACCGTCCGTCACTAAACGGACTGCCATCACGGACTTCACTGGCAGATCGGAGGGGGAGAAATAATAATAATAATAATAACCTGCAAAACGAGGCATCGCCGCACTCTGCCTCAAATGTTCTAGTTCATCTTCGAATAATCAAACCTATTTGTTATGTATAAGCTGAATTTAAAAAAAAAAAGTGTTGAGAAGTTCCGAAGTTGATTTGATTTTGGTGTTCGTAGTTTGGTTTCTTCGTTTTCACTCGCCATACCTTCTACACCTACGCCGTCATCTGTTTCCAGGCTCTTAGCTTTTGACGAGTAGGTACCTCTTATTCTCAATCCACCAGCTCTTACGATGGAAAATTTGCTCTCAATTTGCATCTAGTACATACTATGGCTGTTTGCTTGAGGAACTTTTGAAATTCTCTATGAAAGGAGCCATCATAGGAGCCGATGGGGGGTTTGAATGATCCTCAAAGGTCTTCTGTTGCTCTGTCGTATTTTTCGTGCTTGCTTGAAGTTGCATTCTGGGCAATCGGCAATCACAGTTATCAAAAAACGCTAGAACGGTATGTTCTAGTTTATTCTTGACTGTTAAAACCGTTAAAAACTCCAGGAATCGTTTCAAAAAATTCGCATAGCATTACTTTAATTTTCTAAGATAATTCGCTAAAAGAAGCAATGCTATAAGAAGTTAGTCTTTTTTAAATTTGTTTAATAACATTGCTCAAACCTACAGCTACTATTTTTATTGAAATAGGCCCTTTAGAGAAAATGTGGGCTGGGAAAATCGTGGCAATAGGTTTGAACGCACCATAATACTTTCTAACCCACACCACGCTTCTTCCTACACTTTACCATGACTTTACCTACAATTTAATGTCATCAAAGTATTAAAAACAGTTGGAGACCCCGAATTTTCTTCACAATATAAAATTGTTTATGAACAAGGTATATACAGATTTTTCGGTGAAGCACGGTCGAGAATTGCGGATGAGATGGGAGATGGGATGAGGATAAGTTCGAGGAGCGAACAAAGCAATATTACTAAAGGAGCTTTTTTAAACTCTTCTAAATCCTCGCCTGGGTCAATCCGTTGTCATCTCCTTTCACCTGAAGTACAAAAGAATAAATATAAATGTGGGTCGAACGAGGAGAGCTAAGATGAGGAGCGAAATCACGACTAACGGGCTCCTTAATATGGCGTTGGCCCATCCTTGTATAACTTATCCATTCAACTGGCTGAGATTCACTCGTGTTGATACTGTATTAGAATATAGAACAGACTATAAAACCAATTGTGGTAGTATTATGGCGTATCCTGCATTAAATTTGGTAAGCGTTAGGACAACGCCTATTCTGCTCATGTAAAGAATGGCTATTTGGGTTAAGGGGCGATTAAGGTATCTTGACATCAGTACACGACTTCGTGAGAAGAGTCGTGGGTGTGCTACCTACTTTATTCCTACATACTTCCTAGGAGTCAAGGGGACATCACTTCACGGACTGAGAAGGGGTTCCACGAAGGAGGTCAAATTGTCTTCTTTATAAGATAAGGGTCCTCATAAGATTCTCATAGCTCAAGGCTTGATCGATCTGTTGTGTACGTCAGAGGGCGCCTCATATGATAGGTGATAGCTAGCAACGGGACCAACAGCTTTTACTTTCGCTTTTACTTTGACAGCTTATATATAGTTGATATTAAACACAAGCGTTGGAAATCCCGAGGTAGGCCTCTTCGAAAGGTAGGAACTGAGTGTTAGCTCTGTTTACACCTTGGAACTACAAATTCTGCAAGTCAAAGGAAAAGACTGGTCATAACAGTGGCGTAGTTTGAGGAGGGTCAGAGTGGGCTGGTCCCCTTCATGAATCATAAAGGATGTAGAAGTCCGACTTGGATGTTGTATGGATAAAATTAATAATAACTAGCTGCGTACCCGTGCTTCGCTACGGGCAATCTATGGTAATTCTGTAGCACCTTGTCCTTTTTAAGGTGGCTTTGACCTTGTCGTTTTTACCCTGCAGTTCCAATTTCAGCAATCAAGTTTCAACTTGAACCTAATTAATTTTCAGCCAAGCGTCCCCGTTTCTTACTGAATATTGGTAGGTACGTCATAACTCTTCCCGACCATTACTGCAGTTAATAAGGCGTTCTTAACATCAATGTTTGAGGTTATTAAACATTACGAATGAAAATTGCTCGGCTCAACCCACCAAAATTGTTTTGGTATTGTAGAATTTGTTATTGAAAGTTCTTAACGATTGAACCCACCCCATCCACATTTGACGTGTTGTTAAGTTCTGTCCGGTTTCGCCTTAATTACGAAGTTGTTTAACCCGACGACGTCTTTAGGAAAAGCCGAGTTCTCGATGAAGGAATAAGTCTAAAGGATTGTAATATAGCCTAAAACCATCCCTGGAGCTTGCTCTTCAAATGCGTCCACCCGCATGGAAATCGGTGCGATTGCCTGAGAAATTCTAATGGAAAAAAAACTAATTTTCTCTTTTATAGTGGGATTTTAGGCTCATAACTCCAGTACCGATCACATTAAATTGGAGAATGTAATTCGTAAAATAAAATTATTATTATTATGACATTCCGGTTGCCTAGCAACTTTAGACGCTCTTAGAAACTGAAATTCTCATTAGGTTCGTTTATATTCGGGCTAAATGGGGTGGATAATTTGTTCAGCCCCACAGAGAGGAGTGAAATCACCTAGTCGAAAAAAGTGTAAAGAGAAAACAAAGTCGTGTTTCTTCTGGGGCTAACTCTTATGCGATTTTCCCTAGAAAAATATCCATGGCATATGCACCAATATTCCCCTACGAACTTCCCTTGCTTTTCACTGCCAACCTGATCATGCTTGGTAGTTCGGTATAATACAGATTAATTTCATTATTAATTCTCTTTGTTGGTTTATCGAATATATTATACCACTTCATTCTTAAAATCACATTTAAAACAATGGTAAAATAGCTGGAAGCCGACAGCTTCTTGGACAGAAGCAATGTTTCTATCCTAACGTACCATATTACTGGTTTGAGTTTGTTTACATTTTTATGTCCTTCATCTCATCTCGTAGATGGTTTCATCTTTTATGCCCCATATTTTATTTTGAATACTTATCGTTACACACACATGTATATATGTAGGTATATATATATATATATATATGTCACTGGTTTATATATGTTCACATAATCAGATTTCACACGAGCGTTGTCAGTTACTTCCAGGAACACGCAAATTATCAAGAATTAGCGTGACAAAGTCGCTTTGCGTCGTCGCGCTTTCGACAGTAGCGTTGACGTTTATTGGAGGCTGACCGGTTGGTACCACAATGCTCTTGCTAGTGTCATTCGATTCATTGAAGTTAATTCAATCTAAATTACACACACACAAAAAAAAAAAAAAATTATCTGAAAGCTTTCAGACAGGTAATCATTACGAGATCCGGTTGATTGCAAGTGATATCGAGATCAATCCAGTTCGGCGTGCGATTTTGAGCCAAATTTTGTAAACTGGTCTTTAGTTTTGAAAAAGAAGCTCTGACGGTGGTAGGACGGATTTTCAAGACGTCCCTCTGAGGCCAGGCTTCGTCAATAGAGACCTCTTAGAATTAATCTAGGAGCCAAGCACGAAAAAAAAAAGAAAAAAAACATACAAATCCGTTTTAGACTATTCTTAAGACGGAAAGTGAATCCGTGAAAAAACAATTGTTTTATATCCGTGCTCAAGCGTTTGTGTATGTGCGCATGTGTGACAAATTCTAAAAAATCATGATTTTTTTTTCAACTATTTTAATTTACATCAAAATTATATTTTGATGGGGGTTCAACATTTCCAAAGATCCTAAAAAAAAAATAAATAAATAAAAAAATAAATAAATAAATAAATAAATAAATTTAAAAAATAAACTTGGCGAGGTTGATGATTAAGCATGTTAAAATAACAGAGTGGTTTGGGACGAGTTATAACAACTCCAATTCAAACGTGCTACTTCTCAAATAAATGTACCATATTACATTATTATATGTATTAGGAACATATATAATCATGTAAAAATACGTTCATTTAGGTATCATAATGAATTTTGAACAAACCTGGTTTATTGCTTGATCTGTAGCTCAGGCCCTAAGTTATGCCACGTTCTATCGAGCAATCCTGGACATTGTTGTTAGCTATGATACGAAATCGTAGGTAATATTTTGACTGGCGACCCACCCCGGCGATCCGTGATGATACAATCCGACAAGGCTCATTTTTAACAAAATGAGTCTGTGCGGCAGCTTGTGGGCTTCGAGGTTGGAGAGATAAATCAGACATTGGGGAGTTGGACACGGCTCATCAAGGGGTGGCAGCATGTCCTCGTTTTTCGCAGGAGATTTCATGGGCCGGAGGCGAGGCGAAGGGCAACAGTCGGTCTGACGAGAGTTGGCCTTCAACTTGTGACATGAAGGAAATTCCTTCCTCCTTCTTTTTCGGATCTTCCGTGTCCACATTGCTCGTTAAACGTCTGCCAAGTTAGGAGGGCAGTACAACATTCTTACCTGTTTCGTAACATGGACATTTTTTACCCCTGGATTGCAATTGGTAATCGATTCATCGAACAGCTGCTGGCCCCTCTCCGCACTGTAAAAGTTGCGGTAGTGGTAATGAGCCATCTTCTCAGACCTCATTCTTCTTTTCCTTATTTATCATGTGAAATTTCATGTAGTGCAAGCATTTGGCCTGAATAGGCAGTAAAAGCCTAGTTTGTGAACCCAGCTTCTTCTTCAAAACGACTGAGGTATAGATTTATAAAGGTTTTCATTTTATCTTACGTATGTATCGGCCTCTGCTATGTCCAATATTTTGACGAAGGAATACAAGGAGTGACATGAGAGGCCGGAATTACTTCGTGACGTAAACTTCATCATTTCATAAATAAGCAATGTTATACTTATACTAACTGGTTCACTCGTGCGCTGCACAGGTTGACTTGAACATTATCAAGTTGAAGTAATTCTAATAGATTCGCCCACTCAGATCCCCAGTTGGTTCAGTGACGTTCAAAACGCTTTCACATCCTCTCCCCCTCCCCTCGCCACTGGGTCAGATTTCAAAAATTTGAAAAAAGTAGTCTTTGACTCGAATTAGAGTAATCCAAACATATTCGACAATCAAATCCCCAGTTCATTCAGTGTTGACAAAGATACCCCATTTCTCCCCCCCCCCTCCTTCCCCTAAAACACCCCCTTCTATGGGTTAGATTTGAAAATTTTCAGGTAGCCTGTGATTTAAGTTAGAATACTCCAAACATATTCGACAACTCATATCCCCAGTTTGTTCAGTGACATTCGACCACCCCCTCCCACTCCATTGTGGGTCAGATTTGAAAAATTTGAAAAAGTAGTCTTTGACTTGAATTGGAGTAATCCAAACATACTCGACAATCAAATCCCCAGTTTGTTAAGTGATGACAAAGATATCCCATTCCCCCCTCCTTCCCTAAAACACCCCCTATGAGGCAGATTTGAAATTTTGAGACTAACGAACAGCAATTGATTTATATATAGATTTCAATAAATTAAATGAAGCAATTTCATTTTGAAGGAGACCATAGGTACTTCATCTACCCGAACTCATGCTATTAGATAGGATTCTGGTTTGAAACATAATATCCGTAGCGATCCATCGGGGATCCGCAGGACAGACAAGACAGAAGAAGAGAGGCGCCCGGGACCCAGGATGTGCACTGCGGGAGGATGAAGTCAGTGACCTTGTGACGTCATCGGCCTCGTCCTTCCTGCCCGTCTTCTAGAAGGTGGTGATTGCATGAGGCAGATTCTACACTTCGATTAAAAATCCCCTTCTCTGCTTCAGAGGGCTGGATACAGCTACCACGCTTGTCGAGGAAAACATCTTTATTTCAGGTGGTTTACTCATTCCAGCGTTTGAGACCTGCCTTGATATCCTTCCAAATATTCGTAAGGAATTGTCTACGTCCTAGATTTCCATGAATTCAAACTGCTGTCTAATACTAACCGCTTTAAACTTAACCCTTCAGTGGTAACATTTCGGTCTGGCCTACATGAAGCGAGCTATTTTGTTTTTGCTTTGTAGAGGAATCGGCTAGGTGTCACGAGGCTACAAACGGGAACCTTCTAGCGAGATGAAAAAGTGATCCCTGGGTCTATAAAACCCAATGTTACCTTATACGTACCAAAAAAATTAAATGAGAAGGCTGCTGATTTCGAGTTTTGCCTTCCTCCAAATTTGTGACACCCTCAGCTTGCCTGGATAATGATTTTTTAATGTTCGACATCATCGAATTTTTTCTTTAAAAAAAAAAAAAGAAAAAAAGTACTATTATCCTTTTAGGCATGATCAACTCTCATGACAACAAGACTGAGAGTGATGATAGGTTTATTTTTAAGAGGTTTACCTAAAAAACGTTCAGTTAGTATTAAGAGGGTTGAGAAAAAACTATTTATTTCTATGAAACCCTGTGTTATATCCGTGTCCATTTTAGAATGCTTCAACATTTGAAAAGTGGCAGTGAGGGAGCGTGGACCCCCTACGAATCAGTTTCGAACTTCAAAAAACACAATCCTAGATTTTAACGTCGTATATATATGTGTGTGTGTGTGTGTGTGTGTGTTTTGTGTGTCTGTGTCAAAAAGAAAGAAAAAAATTGGTTTTTTGACAATAGGGCATGTGGGTTGTCACAGTATTTTGTTTTAGTGATGAGTCGATTGCGACCACTCCCAGATTTCTAAGATCCACAAATAAGTGAGGAAAATAGATTTTTAGGTTAAAAATGTCCATTATTGACCAAATTTTCGAGTTCGGCTGCGTGTTCTAAAATTTTGTTGCGATCTCGTCACACGGCTATCCCATTATTTGTATTCACAACTTTTCTTTGAAAATTCGCTGTATTAGCCATGCTGCATGACTGACTACTTTTTTATGTTACCATCAGAAGGTTAACCACTATATTATCTATAACCTTCGAATGCCAGGCAACTTTTATCGTGAATTTTGAGCTGTCATTGATGTTTCTATTCAACCTGCAGCATAAGTATGTCAACAGCGATACTCAGGTATATAAAGGGAAACTTTCACGTGTTGGAATTTTACACACAGATCAGGTTCGGATTCAGCGAACTTGAAAACCCACAAGTACCAATTTTCAGCTCAAAAGACCAATTAGTTTGGCCAATAAACTGATGGAAAGATCAAGAGTGACGCAGTAGTACAAGAGAGCTGAGGGTTCCCCCCTGTGGGGCGGGGGCCATGACGTTATTGTGCGAATAAATTTCAAGAGCTGTATTAGGTACTGGTCAGAAATCCATCATATAGCACCTTTTTTGAAAGCTCTAGTCCAGATTTTTCTATTGAGCAAATAATGAACCGCGGCTTTCCAAGATAATTACCGATTCTAGGTAACTAGTGAGTGTCCACTTCAACCAAATTTCAATCACCACACTTCCGAAAACGTTACTCACTCGGTCTCTCCCTCAACACCACTTGTGCGAAGGTATTGATTGAAACACAATAACACATAACCGGTCTGGAACCGATTACAGCGAACCTACTGATGGGTTCAAACCGTACTCCGTGTGTCGGAATCTGGTTTAACCACAGAACAAAGAAACGGTTGTTTCTGTGTTCTGTGGGTCTAACCTCTCCTGGATACCTAACCAACTAAATTTGTATAACGGGAATTTTGTCCGTAATCGAGTACAGAGGCTGTCATCGATGTGGTAGAATCTGTCCAATACTGAGTAAAATTAAATGCCGCTTTATAAACTGCTACGTTACATCATGTACCTGAATGTGAAAATATGATTGATTACTTACTTATCTTGCAAGTTACAACAAGCAGAAGTGTTTTGAAAATGTTACGTTCGCTATGTGGCTATACATACATTCCGATTCATACATTGCTGTGGCGTCATAACTTGAAAAAACTTTTGTTTATTTATAAAATTGCCTATCTCGCAAGTGGATGCAGAATGTTTTGAAAATTTTACGGTCATGAATGCATGGAGGGAAGTTGTTGATTTGCAAATGATTCTTAAATGTTTATGTGGAGCAATAACATAAAGAAAATACGTTTTTTAGGTAGGTATAATTATCCCTCAAGTAAAAGCAGAGTCTTTTGATGATTCCACATTCGTTAATACATAGAAGTTAGTTTTAATCAGTGAGCGAAGTATTTCATCGGGAACTATGTAGGACCTATCCACATAAAACCTGATAATATCATTAAAATCAGGTAAAAATAATTGCGCTTATTGCACAGATTTCACGTTTCCACATGCATATATGCCCTCTAGGACCTAATTGTGGATGGTTTGCGTCATGTGGCAAGAGTCGTTGGACATACAGACCACAGACAGACCGATAGACAGATAAGAAATCAAAATAGGTTATGGATGTGTTCAACACAAAATGTGAGTGCAAATTTAGATTTTGGAGAAAATAATTTTTTCACCTCACAAAACTGAACATGAAGGATGCATCTTGGAAAACTCAAAAACAATAGTTATCTAGACTACACTCAGTATACTTCGTGAGAGGCAATGAGGTGGGCATCTATTGCCGAACCTCAAAACAACCTTGATTACCCAGGAAATGGAAACGCTATGAGCTATCCTTGTCCGCAAAATTGTCTATAGGGGTTGTGGTACATCAAAACTGTAGTATCGAACGTCTCATTGCCGAAAAACGAATAAAACGGCCAGTCACGTAATGCAATGGAATTGGTAGGTATCTGTATACTTTTTTTTCTACCTTGTCGTGCTCCGGGAAGGTGAAACCACTCATTCGTCATCCACGAACGAAGCTAATCAGCTCATCAGCGATTCGTCATTCCTACCCAATCCTCGCACGCCCTATTATTTATTTGTATTTGTCTCTAAAGACAATTTTGTTCTCAGTTGGAAGTTAAATAGCTTGATGTTTGATGTGCTAGGAGGAGATGATGAATTCTCATTTTAATATCTGAGCTCGTAAAATCAAGTCGTTTGCCGACTTTTTATGACTGCGTTAAAAATTCATCATCGGTCATGATAATGCTCCTTGTGATGAAATCGTGCTGTCACTTGATATCTCGAGATAGTTTCATCTTCGATTTACCTGTAGTTCGGGCTTTCAAAAAGTTTCAAACCAGAGCTTTGGAATACATTGTACCTAATGCTAATGCTTACAAATCTGTTAACCAAAGTTCAATGTAAAATTATTTTGAAAAATCGAAATTTTAATCTGAATATGTATTATAAATACATATCGCTATGTTACGTTTATTTATTATTGGTACCTATCCATTCATCTAGTATGTATAATTAAGGGTGGATCCAAACAAGACAAAGATATTTTGAGGTCCCTTCGGAAATGTTCATTCTGAATATGAGTATTAAGAGCTCTGAAGAGATATACTTGCCTACTTATTTAGCAAAAATAAATGAAAATAATAATAATAAAAAAAAAAAAATAAATAAAAGTAAAATAATGTTTGTTGCTTTGATCTTTTATCATCAGGAAAACAAGCGTGTTGGGTTTAATATTCTCTCTCCGTCTCCTTTCCTCTTTCTTGATCTCCCTAACACCTTCCCATGTTTTTGAAAAAAGAAAAGAAAAAAAAGAGAGAGAGAGAGAGAGAGAGAGAGAGAGAGAGAGAGAAATGACCTTTAATTGGTCAAGGATTACTTAGTGTGAAATCTCCAATAAGACCCAGAAGTTTTTACTGTTTTCTTGTTGTTTTCGCCCCTATCAAGACATTTTTCCTTAACTCAGGAACCTAAAAACTTTAGAGTTCATGGTTCGTGACGATTACTTAGCTAGTTAATCCTAGATATTTCATTAGAATGAGGCTAAACCAATCACATGTTAATACAACCATTATGAAATGTGCTAGAGAAGTTATAAGACTATAATACAAAACATTTTCCTCACAATTTAACAATAATTATCAGAATAGCGTGTGATCTAATTAATTTACCTGGCTTGTGTATTACTCATGCTTCACATGAGACCAACCGTCTGTGAAACCTTCAAACTGTAGCGACGAGACGGAAATAGTTATATAGGTGTAGCCTCGCCCCTAGCTACCTCATCGGAAAGCCTTTCAAAGTAGTTCGAAACTCCACTGAGTTTGACACCTGAATGGCCTAGATTATTTGACCTAGAGTGACTCAGATTTTCCCTTTTCTATAGGTAGGCACTATGTAGCATGAGTGGAAACTTGATAATTCTGAGGGTGATTGAAGGATAGAGAAACAGGAATCTCAACTTAGCAATAACTGATAGATGTTTTGCAAGAGCAAATGCCTGATCGTGGGACAAATTGTTGGAGTTCGCTCCAAATATTTTATGCCATCACCCACAATGAAGTTATTCATTTATAGTAGACCTCTCTGAACACATTGAGGACTTCGCAAGGGTATTTCATGGATTATGAATGCGTATATTGTTTGGACATTACCTCCTTTATCCTTGAATTGCGGAGAAAATATATCTAGCTAATAGGGCTGATAGTTTTTGAGAAAAATCGCTGAAAAACGTAGGAGTTAAAAAACGTATAAGACGTATTTGTGACAAGTATTTGAGGTTTGCACAAGCGCAACACCTAGTTACTTATGGTACCACCGTGATTAAACTCATATGGGGTAATCACATCATCCTTTCCCAGCTACCTTTCAAATTTGCTTGAGGTCGGAGAATAGGCCACGAGAAACTCGCACTTGATGTATTATACGTTTGAGCATGGCAGTGAAAACATTCTGAGTGATGAAATTACCATCATTGTCTTAACCTGCACATTCCCTAAAAATTTAATCGAAATTAGTTATTCAAAATGGTCTATAACGTAAGAAAGGTGTAGAAATTTTAAATTTGAATACAATTTTGTTTTCATGTCCCGAAAGTAAAACAATGCTTCTGATATGTTTTACAGGAGAGGCAAAACAAAAAATGTTTCTTATCGGTTCATACCCGTTTCAGCCCGTCATTAAAATGTTGTGCTAATATGTGAACATAAACAATAAAGTGCTGCAAATTACAACGCAAAGGTATTCTTTATTGGATCCATAGAGGGAGGAGCCAACCTATAAAAAATAGATAAATAAATGAACCATCTATGCTTCAGTAATCCGTCATTAAACATCAAGAGCTAGAGCATCACTATCATTGGTACCTAGGTACATCATAATCTAAGTATAACTACAGAGACGTGGGCAACTACTGAAATCGATAAGATAAAACGCCAACCTTCGCTTTACTAGTCGTCTATACATACGTTATAGCAGTTATAATAAACTCGATTTCTTGAAAATCGAATTCCATTGGTATTATATACTATACAAAGGTTAGATCTGCTGGGGATTTTCACTATATTTAGACAAGTTCTCATTCACAATCATGTTGACGTCCTTCTTTTCTGCCTTACTGAGAGCGAACGGATTATCGTACTGCGATCCGGATGGGCTCATTAAATTCGTTAAAGCACTACCTACACGTATCAATAGCTAAAAGATAAGTTCCAGTCTTGCAGCACGATCGTATGAGCGAATTTTCGTAAATTATCTTATTGTATAATGTTAAGTTGTTTTGAAATTTGAGCTTTTTGAATGCAAGGAAATTTTTAACTATTAATTTTATGGCGAAAACGTTTTGGATTTTTAGCTTTTTTTACAGTTTTCATCAAATTTATAGCAAATTTTAATGAAAATTTTGGAGATTTTTCAGCATAATTTTGTACATAAATTTTTTAATGTTCTATTTCATCGTTAATAAACTTTATTTGAGCAATATTCTGCTAAAAATTATAAATTAAACAATTTTTAGCCATTTTCAGTAATTTTTTAGGCACATTTTTGGAAATTTGACCAATTTAATGTACTCAAAAAGTGCTGGCCAACGAAGTCATCCTTTTGATTGGAAAACTTGATTTCTATCTCAGCCCTATGGAGAGTTATCGTCTGGAATGACACATAAAATATATATCTATAAAAATAAATACATATGTATATACACATAAGAAAAAGTTTTAAACTGTAGAATTCGTTCCAGGATGCCTCAAAACGGATTTCCATGAGGAAATGTTTATTTTAAAATTTTTCGCGCCATTGCAATAGTTTCATTTTTTCGAAAATTCGCTAAAACACTATTCTTATTTAGAAAGTTTTCGAAATCTTGAATTTTCAATATTCCAGCCCTTCAAGTCTACCCTTTAGGGTTGATCGAAAAAGTGATCAAGTATACTTTTTTCTTGGTCGATTACTAAGGTTTATTATTGAAAATAATAAACCAAAATAATGTCAGCGAGAATTTTGTTAGCCATAATTCATTTACGAGTGAAACGCAATCAGTTTGTCACCCCGTATTGATGATAATAAGGGATGGTTGGTAGGTATCGAAGGAGGTATCACAAGAAAGGTCTTGTGATTTGGATTTCGAACAATCCTAGCTATAATGTCATCGTGAGTTCTTTGTCCATGACGTTCTCCAAATTGTAATTTTTCTATTTTTTGGCCTGCCTTGCCCTGCTTATCTGGCTTTCCCATAATAGTTACCCTAGTATAAAGGTATTCAAGGAACCACATATAGGTACATTTATCTTATGTTGAAATCTCAAAACAAGCGAAACGGTAGATTGAACGAGAATGTGTGAAAATAGCTCAATTAGTACGGAAAATCTGAAGTCAGGTCGCGTTCCTGATTTGTGAAAACTCATCAATTACGTCCGGGTTCGGAGGGCCGGGGGATTCGAGTCGAGAATTTGAGGTGGTCGGGATTTCTAGCGATAGGAAAGAGGGCTATCTCATCAATCACTTACTCCAAGGGTCTATCAAAGTGCCATTACCTGCTTCGATAAATTACCGGACTTTTTCGAATAAACCCTCGAATCGCTGCAAAATTATTATGTTCTGTGCTAGGTACAACCCATTGGTGCAGAGATATGATTGAGCAATTATCCAACGATTTTGCATAATTATGTGCAGTATTATTTTTCCTCTGAAGAAACTGAGGGATTGTTTTTCCCATTAAATTCTCTTCAGCTTTTTTCCGGTGAAAATAGTTTAAACTAATTTTTATGAAACATTAACCATTCGATTAGCCTAGAGCAGTGGTCATTGACTCCATGGACACCAGATAAGATCAAGCTGACCGTGCGGACCCCATATCCATATATCCAATATTTGAAATGAATCATTCCTACTTTCACAACAAAACTGGTCAGGTCAAAATAAAAGTAAAGTTATGTCCAAGAGAGTCAATGCGATGAATGAAGCTGTTTCTTTGATTTAAAAATAATCAAACAGTAAGCTATTAGTAACAGTAACCAAACAGTTAAACGTATGTAATTTCAAAACTTGAAGTGGATTTCCGATACAACCTATATCGTCGCAGTATGATTTAGATTTTAGGAAACTATATTTCAACTATTTATCAAATAATAAGTTCCAGTCATGTGCATGCTCAAATGAGCCAATTTTCTTATATCATAGTTTTTTACATTATTTTGAGATTTTTGCACTTAGAGTAGGGTAGGGGGTGGGGTTTTTCGCACTTTGGGTGCTTTAGTACCAATTTTATGACAAACAAAGAACTCTTTCTAAATAATAATACTTTGTGATTCAAAAATGAATTTTGATTTTCAACTTTTTTGGAAGTACGATCAATTTTTAACTAATATTTATTGAATTTATGTACATTTTTCAGCATAATTTTGAGCATACTTTTTGTGATGTTCGTTCATTCTTGATGTACTTCTTTTGACCAAAGTTTTGCTAAAACATACAAATTGTGATTATAAATATAAATTGTGATATAATATATAAATTGTGATTAGTAAGTGATTGTTTGACCACATTTTTCGAAATTTGACCAATTTGATGTACTCAAGAAGTGCATCCTTCCATTTGGAAAGCTTCATTTTTTGACGCAAGAACGGCATTTTTAATTCAACCCAATTTCTGCTATTCTAACAAGCACATCTTCAATGGAATTATTGTACATTTTCAGCCTAATTTTATGCATAAATCCTATGCACAGTTGTAAGTTCTTGCTCATATTTGTTAGATAAACTTCTTTTGAGTAATATTCTGCTAAAAAAAAAAAATATAATTTCAACGATTTTTAGCTGTTTTTGCCATTTTGTGATTTTTTCAGGACTTTGTTCTACTATATATATATATATATATATATATATATATATATATATATATATGTGTGTATGTGTGTGTGTGTGTGTGTGTGTGTGTGTGTGTGTGTGTGTGTGTGTGTGTGTGTGTGTGTGTGTGTGTGTGTGTGTGTGTGTGAGTGTGTGTGTGTGTGTGACATTCCAGACGATAACTCCCCTTAAATTGAGATGAAGATTCCGTTTTTGCGCCAAAAAAACCAAACTTTTCTAATGAAATGAGGAGTTTGTTGGCCAGCACTTTTTGAGTACATTAAATTGCTCAAATTCCAAAATACGTGTTTAAGAAATCACTAAAAAAAGGCTAAAAAACATTAAATTTTTTAGAATTTTACTCAAATAAGATTTATCAACAGTAAACTAGAACATTCAAATGTTGATGCAGAAAAATTATGCCAACAAATGTACTGAAAGTGCCAAAAAAACCCCAGTCAATATCTAAACGTTCGAATTCGGTGACATTACGGTAACGTGAATCTTCAACAAACATGATGCATTTCAAATACGGCACTTGTTTTGCACTTATAACCTTCAACTTCATCCGTCTCCAGATATTAACTCCAGGGAATTGTTTCCAACAATTCACGAGCCATAAACTTTAACCATTCCATGTAAGCCATCTCTTGAAATGTGAGTTGGTTATTTAGTTCTTTAGAACTAGTCGGGGGAGTTCTGAAACCTTTATGTGAGGTAGAAAACTCGGAAACTTGCGGACTGCGTAGATGGAGTGGCCAATCTAATCTCGGGCAGGTGGAAGTGGGAGCTGATTAGTGGAAATTGAGTAGAGAACGGTTGATGGCTCCGGGCGGGATATGAAGTTCGCCAGGCTGGTTTAGTCTCGGCAGCGACTTCTGACACATTTCCTGCGTGTCTCTTAGCAACCGCAATTTCCTCGGGACTTCATCCACCATCTCCGCAATGACTCTATCTTAATTGAATTGATGACAACAGTCACTCACAACTCGTGTACTCAACAACCACCTTGGTTCTAATTTTCATCATATTAATACACCTAAATCGTACATATAAAATAAATCATTCTATATCTTTATTGCAGCATTATCTGATATTGACAGCTAGGTAGATGTCAAGAATCCGCATGTCATATCACTACACGTCATAGTTTTAATTAACACTGCTTTTTCAAGTAGAGAATCCGCATTTAACAGTAGGTATGTATATAATTTGCAAACAACCTCGCCGTGAAGATGATTATAATTGTTTTCCATAATTTTTCCTTATCAACATGCACTGGAATAACATTGTTAAAGCATAGAAATTACACACAAATATAAGATACCACAAATACCTACCTACAAAAGTGCAACTTCTACTTCGCAACAACACGACTAACTTTTGACATTAGGTTCTTAATAAATAAGATAATTATTATGAGGTCCTTCAATTTATTTTGGCTTTGTTTGCAGTTACTGGGACTTTGCATCCTTGCGGTCGGAATTTGGGCTTGGTCCGAAAAAGACACATTCAGCAACCTCGGTCGGCTTGCTAATGTCGCTCTCGACCCTGCATTCGTTCTCATCTGTGTTGGTAAGCAACATCACAAGTACCTCACCATATTATTATATCATTAATATACCCTTAGACACATGAACAATTACGTACAGAGATGGTGTGAGACGGTTTCCGTCACAGACAAGAGAGCAACCTATCATAATGTTGAACGTTCTTCTTGAACCTTTTAGACGCAGTAATTCGGAAGGTATATCTCATCCCCAATTTATATTTTCAAGGAAATGTTCTCATTTTTCCCCCAGTCTCTTCAGAGAGCAATTATTAAAACTCCTCGAAGAAGGCAAAATTAATATTTCATTCTAAGCCTCCAAAGTAAGCACATTATCCTTTCAATATCTTGAATCAAGTTCATTGCTTCTGTTGTTAATTCTACATTTTTGTAACTTCGTATCTATTCACAAAAGAGCATAATCTCTTCAACAGTAAAATTATTCAAGTGTTACGTTTACGAAGAAAGATAATTAGCTTTTTGTTTTTCCAGTTGACATTTTTTGGATCGGAACCTATTCTACTTTCATTCCCCACTTATTCTTCAAATAATTATGTTTTAATTAAGTTGTAATGTAATTAAGTTACAAGAAGCCACAAATGCTACTTGTATTAGAAAAATACTAGAAAATAGCGCTTCAAACTAAACAAAACTAAATCCATTCATGTTAACTTCAAAAAAAAAAAAAAAAAAAAAAAAAACTGCCCGTTGAGACTAAAGCAATATAAAGTCCCATATTCCAACTCGGCTAAGTATCTGGGAATGACTTTCGACGCGAAGATGAAGTGTAAAGAACGCGTAAAGGATAAAAAATAAGAGCTATCAATCCAATTCAGAAAGCTATATTGCCTGATGGGCCGATACTATCAACTTAGTGTACATAATAAATTGCTGTTATGCAAAACATACTAATGCCTATTTGGACGGTATGGTATACTGCTATGGGGATGCGCTGCAACAATAATATGAAAATTATACAAACGTTCCAAAATGAAGTGCTGAGGAGTATTGAGATCGCTCAGTGGTACAATTGTAATGATGACTTCCACAAGGATCTTAGAGTAGAGTCCATGATGTTACCAAAAGATATGCTAGGAGCTACGAACAGAGGCGCCATTCACATACCAATCCAGAAGCCAACCAGCTTCTCGATAAATCACAAGCAAATCGACGTCTGAAAAGAACCAAGCCATTGGTTATTGGATGCTGACAAGATGGATGTGACAATTGGATTCTACACGGTGATACATGGCACCGTATGACTCATGGCAACGAACATGTTCATACATCGCAATTTATCGGGTGTGGTTTGTAGTTATACAGAAATTCGTGAATGGAAGTACTTACCCGAATTCTCCCTGCAGATTTGGCTCCTCAATTCTGTGGTAAGCTGATTTGATTCCTTGACAAATTATGATCCTTTGCAAGGGGCTGGGTGTAGCGAACGTTGTTCGACCAATAAGTTTAGGCGATTGAATAAAACGGACGTATTAAAAGAAGTCTTAGTGCAGTATTCAGAGATAAAATTATGGTGTCTAGTATTTCTTCAATAAATGAGTCGACGCTCTGCAGAGCGCTGTTCCATTTATTTCTCTTTGGAGAGCGACGAACACCATTTGCGCGGCTTGGATGTGTTGGTTTTCAAGTTGATTCACAAATTTAATTTAATTTGCTGCGATAAAATCCAAACGCTACGCTGCTCGTTTAACGCATTCACAGTCGTGTTCATTCCTCTTTCTAACAAAACAAAAGGAACTTGATTTATAATTCAGTAGATGGTCTTGTTAGGACCTACCACCTAGCCCATTCTACTGTTTGCCAATTACATTGTTCTCGTGAAAACGTCTTAGTTCGTTATACCAGCAGTACGTTAGCGCCATTATTTTGCGTTAGCAATACCTTGTCCTTGTACCTTGTACGTTCGATATTTGGTAGCCGACGCGCTATTTTTATGGATATTATAGTTAATGAACTTTTTATTACTAACTAACATTAAAATGGGATCCTAATAATGCTGATCATTACACAGTACTTCCTTTTTCATACTGATGAAAAAATGAATGTGATATGTTTCATCATTACAAGTAGATAGTGCTAGTATGTAAAATTAATTGAAACTAGGGCGATAAAAATATTAGCATATATATTATAGGTAAACTAATTACCTGATATAGGTAGCGTAGGATGATTAAATATGGCATTTGAATTATACGTACTAATTATTGCTTTTTTAGTTTTCTTCCAATAACTTGTTTGCAATTCAAATGATCTTCGACCCTTCCCCATAAATGGGGACCCATCTAATAGGACCCACCATTAGATCAATAATAAGTACCAGCTCAAACCTATCCATGCCTTACAACTCTAAAAAACGATACAAAAGTATGCCAGAAAAATAAGAGGTGGCATAATTTGAATTATCGCCAGAATTTTGCTAGTTACTTACAGTAATGTGTTCTAGTTATTAAAAAAAGAAAAAAAGTCAGTCCATGAAACCAATCTTTTAGCTTATTATTAACATTGTGATAGGTACACAATCTGTAGTTACCTTAAACACAAAAATAAATGGAATAATTACCTTCTTAGTTGGTAGGTAATTTCTGGAACTAGCAGGCGTTAAACGCTGATGAAGCTTACCAGAAATCAAGACCTAGCGTAGGTATCTAATTAACAACCAGTTTACCTTCTGGTGAATACAGGACCTATTTCACCCATTCGTCAACACTGTTACTACCGTAGCTGTTGATTAAACTCTAGTTTATCAACAATTTGAAACTAAATGAGAGCTCTTGAAGCCAAACGTTTATTTTTTGTTTTATTTTATTTTTTAATGGATAAACGTATAAATACATGATAAAAAAATTGTTAGGAATCGATCAGATAGACAGTGGGAGATGGGTGGGTAGAACCGGGCCGAAAGTTTGTCCATGAGTGTTTGAGTTAGGTATACCTGTACCAACCAGCTGCTTACTGATTCAATTACAATTCCATTATTACGACAGTCCCCAAGTTAGTTCCGACTTTGAGTTTCCGATATTGATTGTGAGATCGCAAAAAATCTGTGTTTCATACGAGTAAAATCCTCGATCACTCATGACTTGCTGTACCATACCATTGGTACTTACTGAACCATACCATTGGTACTTACTGTAGCATACCATTGATACTTACTGTACCATACCATTGGTACTTACTGTACCACCATTGGTACTTACTGTAGCATACCATTGGTACTTACTGTACCATACCATTGGTACTTACTGTACCATATCATTGGTACTTATTGTACCACCATTGGTACTGACTGTAGCATACCATTGGTACTTACTGTACCATAACATTGGTAATATTAAATTTACATATATCCTATTAACCCCGCACAATTCCTGAACATTTCATCAAAATCGGTTGTTTAGTGGTCCATTTTAGAGAAATAATGACATTGTGTCGCAAAAAATATAAAATTCCACTCGCATTCGCATTGAAGATGCAGGAACTTCCTGAGTTAATTTGGTCCCCCGTCTAATTTTCAACATTTGAACAGCTCAGTCATTTTGATGAGTGATTCAGAATGAATGTAGGCCCTCCTTTGTATTCGACTACATTTAGATCAATAATACACAGAGAGAGATGTAACACACATGGTGTTGAGATCTGCACACACAATCCTAAAACTAAAACTCTTGCAACAAGAAAAACTCAATATTTTCACTTCATTTCACACAAATTTAAATTATAGTTGGCCGAAGTAAATGAATTCAATTTACCATTCGAATTAAAATTAGGTAATCATTGTAATTTCATACGAAGGCGTGAACGTAAAATCCTTTAAAATCGTCTACCTCTCACAGTGTCATCCTCATCCGATTCCATTTGCACCGAGATGTAACGGGAAGCTGACATTTATGACGTTTCCTTGATATTCCATCGCCTTCGGTTACATATATTTACCACAATTTCAAAATTTATATTGTATTGTACTTTAAATCGTCTAATCAACTTTGTGGAAATACGAGGACACAGAAATGCAACACCCCACTTGGGAGACACTACGTAAGGTGGGTATAAAATGAACTATTGCAAAGATCTAAAAAACAAATGCCACTTTTTTGAAAAGTTTTCCTTGGAAATCTGTTTAGAGAATCCGAAATAAATACAACTCTATGGTAACACTTTCATAACACATTAAGATTTAATAAACAAAAAAATCATTTCGCAAATTCACAATTCAAGTCCTCAAGAAAATAATTCAAAAATTAAAACTAGTTCACTTAGAACGTGCACCGTATTTGTTCATTTAATTATGCATAATTTTTCAATCTTGCATGAAACAAGGTCCCAACTCGTAGTAAGCTTGTAGCAGTGGCAGAGTGTAAGGGGACCCTTTAATTTGTAAATCAGCGAAAATGGTATGAGACGTCGTTCCTCCTCTAATAACGGTTGGTGCTGAGATGCGCGGGTCGGGCGTAGAGGCGGAATTTAGCGAAGCCATTTATCTCAATCGGAGGGATCGTATAGGATGGGGAGGGAAGCCTCCAATATAATCTCGGATTATCCGAGCCAATTGACAGGATTTATAAGCCTTCGCAAGCCATGAAACTGGATTTTCCTCGGTTTGGACAGACCAAGAAGACTATCGTATTTCAAGATTTAATGTTCCGTCTCCGACATCATGAAAAACTGTCCTACGAAATGAAATGCGGAGGACTATTCATTAGTAGGTGCCTATTTTACCGATCCATTAGGTTACCTGATGCAGTAGACTGAAGAGAAACCAAAATTCAAATAACGATTGGTCGGGAAATGTTATATCAAATTGCTTGAATTGTCCAATTAAATCAATAAAAACGCTTCATAGCCAAAATCCCTTCCTTCAATTGATTTATCAGTCCATTATTGAATAGTTCGAAAACTAATTGCTGTTCTTAAGTAATACAAAAAAATCAGATGAAATTGAAAAATGAATGAAAAAAAGTCTAAGCCCGTTTTCCTCATTTTTGGCACGTTTTTCTATTTTTTTATTGATTTTATCCTTCTTCTATCCTTGGTACTGCATGAATGGGGAAAAAAAAAAAAAAAAAACAGAAGAGAAAGAAACCAGTGGGTAACAATTTAAAAAGCAGATACATTTATTTCAATAAAGACGCATCAAAATCCAAAAAAAAAAAAAAAAAAAAAAAAAAAAAAAAAAAAAAAAAAAAAAAACTCGGCCCTTCGGCCTCGCAAGGGGCTCCGCCGGATGTTACTTTGAGCCTGACTGCTAAAATGTAAAAAACATGGAATCATGTTTTAGCTCCTCGCTCTCACTTTATTATAGAAATGATCACGACGATTGAGCTCTTGTGAGATGATGATCTCCTAATAGAAACTCGTGAGTAAACATTCAATTTATTATAGAAATGATCACGACGATTGAGCTCTTGTGAGATGATGATCTCCTAATAGAAACTCGCGAGTAAACATTCACTTTATTATAGAAAGAGGCTAAAGAGGCTACATACGAAATTACAGCTTCCTATAGTGTAAAGTATAGAAATTACCTATTAAAATTATTTAACCACCGCTTCACAAATCAAACCGTTCTCGCAATATTCGGATCACCTGCTATGAATCACATAATCGAAACACCAGCTCAATGAAATCATCAGAAATTAACAAGCGGTTGCAATCATGTTCACAATATCAATAATTGAGAATGATCACCTGTGTGTAAACAATTATTATTCATATAACCATGCTCATAACTCAGCTTGTTGGCCACGCACTTCGCAGTAGTTAATAACCCTTGGTTAAACCATGGGTTAACATAACCCATGGTTGGATAAATCGAGAGCTTTCTAACGAATGGTCCACAGCGTAAAGTGCAAGTGGAAATTTTAATTTTGGACAACAAAAAAAGTGTTCATCTCCCTAAAGTGAAAATAGTGCTTCTGCTAAGTACCTACCTACCTAAAGTAGGCTCGGAAGCAATAACGCGGACGATAGGTACAATCAGTTGATGAATTAAGTACAAGTCAAAATGATTGAACGTAAAACAGAACAGTGATACGTGTGTAACCCATGCTCATTGTAAAATATAGTTAAAATTCTCGATTGCGTGAGCGCATACCTACCCTAACATCAGTAAACGGCATTCTCCGGCATTACACTCTTGGCAGATATCTCTCCGATTCGGGAATAAAAATTTGAAAACAGACCATACAAATTTCCAACCACACCTAAAATTGAAGCCATAATTTTGTAGGCAGAAGCATAAATTTCAAGAAAATTCAAAATTATATTTCAACATAAGGACATCGAGGAGTTTGGTTCTCAATAATAGGGCTGGTGTATAGGCCGGCCCAGGGGCGGCCCCCTTGACGACGCTCCTCCCTCAAAGTAGAATATTTCTGCTTCATTCAAAGAGCCACTTATCAATCAAAGAACAAGAAGGTGGCATCGGGATCCGTCATGGAGACTTTTTTATGCGTCAAGTCTCCAAACATTCACAAACACTCCGAAAATCATCATAATTTCAAGTACAGAACATACATCTCTACTACATTTCTGGACACAAGAAAACCCATACACGATTCCCATACTCACAAAAGACGGTTAGGACATGAAAGATCCATGCGTCTGGACACTTTTTATACTCTATTCCTATGTTTTCGGTGTCGCGGAACACGATGCCGCCATTATCGCAAGCGCAGAAGCTGTATTTCTTTTGATATTCAAGAAATCAGTCCAAATAAGTGATGGAAAAAAGGCATTTTTTGCCGTTTTTACCTAGTTTTGACTGGGAAAAAAATTTTTTTTTGCGGGTCTTTTCTGCTTCGGTCCTTGTTTTCCTGGCTTGTTCCGAATGTAACAAGACCAATTTCGTCCTTTAATATATTATCCTTCTGAAAATATCTGCTCAAGAGCCGAGTTAGCTTATTTTATAGTAACCACTCTATACTTACCTAAGAGTAGCTACGAAATAAAAATTTAACGCCCTGAAGCCCTTTTTATCCCATTATTTCATGTTTTTGGGCTCGTTGAACATTACGTGCTAGTAGTGGAGGCGTAGGGCTCGTATTTTGGTTAATAATCAAGAGCTAGGTGTCAAAAATCGGTGAACAGAGTGGATTTTTCTCATTTTTCGTCGGATTTTTTTGCCCAAGGTGAAATTGATTTCTCAAATTTGTTTCCCCCGGCGCAGATTAGTTTCTTAATTCACTCTAATGAAACATAACCAATTTAAGTATAGAATACTACTGCCTTTCACTGACGTCGTCATAGATCAAAAGTTCACTGAGAATATTTTAAATAAGTGAAATACGGGTGTGCAAAATAAATTCCAGAAAACCAGTGTTAATAGAAACAAAGTATAATATGCAGTGTTGAGTCTATTTGACAACGATTGGAAGATCAAATTATAAAAACTATTATACAGCAACACTTTCACTCAGAATTTTGCGTTTTGTCCAAGCTTTCTATAGTGTCCTTCTTATTAAACGATGGAAAAGTCTTCCTATGGACGTTCACTCCATTTAAAAAAAATTGGTACTGATCTTCTTGGTATGTAATGACATTGGAGAAATCTGACGCCATCTTTACTCCCCGTAAAAAGTGTTAAGTGGGTGATTCTCTAGAAACATCAGGCAAAGAATCAGAAAAATCCACTGTATTTATCGATTTTAGACACTCATCGCGGGAATATCAAGTCAAATACGGGTTATACGGATATTAGAAGCAATATGATCAGCAATCCCGAAACCACGAGACAATAGAAGACAAAGGGTTCCGCCACATGAAATTTTAATTTTTTAGCCACTGGTAAGTATACTCGTAGAACGGTTACTATAAAATAAGCTAACTCGGCTCTTGAGCAGATATTTTCAGAAGGATAATATATTATAGGACGAAATTGGTCTTGTTACATTCGGAACAAGCCAGGAAACAAGGACCGAAGCAGAAAAGACCCGCAAAAAAATTTTTTCCCAGTCAAAACTAGGTAAAAACGGCAAAAAATGCCTTTTTTCCATCACTTATTTGGACTGATTTCTTGAATATCAAAAGAAATACAGCTTCTGCGCTTGCAATAATGGCGGCATCGTGTTCCGCGACCACTTAGTTCTGGAACATGTACATAAAGTAAAAATCCAAAAAATGAATTAAAAAAGTAATAAATAAATAAAGCACCAAAGAACTTTAGGAATCCGCACCTGGACGTATTCCATCGAGTGTTCCAGAGTAAGTGAATCGAAATTTACTAAATGAGATATTGTCGTTTGTTAAAATAGGGTTGTTTGAGGGACATGAAATACAGCTTTAGCTAGGAGAGGAGAAGTTGGGCAAAACTTTATGTGGGTCCGGGATCTGTACCGGGTCTCAAAGATGAAAATAATGAGTCGAAGTTATTTTGAGTTCGACATTTGCAATGGGATTGATCAGCTGAAAGCAGCCGGTGACAGTCTGATGACTGAACTGGTCCCGATCGAGCGCAGGGAGGTGATTGATAGGACCTCTCAATATTCTCACCCGTAATGTAAGAAGCTCACAAACCTGTAACAAACAAGTTGGTTCCTTAAGGTATCGTCTGAAGTCATCCATCTCAATTCTAAACTTGGGGAAACCAAACTCAAACACCGCTGTTCTCCGTACGATTTGGGTGAGGGAAAGTCATCCTAGTAATTTCTTGAGTTCTTGACTTTATTTGGCCACTTTTGTGATAGAATTTGAGCCATTTTCCACTCTATAATGTATCATATAATATCATTTAAAATAGAATGCGATTAGATATAGGATATAAATAATAGTAATTTTGCCTCTAAAGACCTTTCCCAATAGGGATGTGGTTCTTGAAATTATAGTTGAATAGAAAACTGCAAACCACCACTGAGCTGGAAAAACCTCGGCGGGGGTGGATCCCAACACTCCTTTGTTATCACCTAGCGCCTAACAACTAAACAAAGAACGCGGAACACACTTTTACGTCCGGTGTTGATGGAAGAGGTTACCTACCAAATTTCAACAACTAGGGTGACAAGGCGAGAATTAAACTTACTCATCTGATCAGAATTGTACCCGTCACCTCATAATGTCCTGAGAGGCTCCCTACCAAACTTTACATCCCTAGGGCGAAAAGGAAAGAATTTAGCTCCCTTAACTGATCAGGAATCATGAAATGATGAACGATCCAATTGGTAGTGATGAAATCCCATACTTATATCAAGTTTGCTATTCAATTCTTCCAAATAGTCAAAATTTTACGGTTAACCTCCACAATTCTAGAAACTTTTCCCGCGAGGGATTGAATCTTAGAAGATACCTGTAGTTTTAGCGTGAAAAAATATTGCTCACAGCAAAAAACCGTGAAAACACAAAACAAAAATAGTTTGGAAAGTTTTGAATTTGAATTGGAAAAGGCATTTTGTTTTGAAAATTACATTTTCTTTGGACATCTTGCTAATTTTATTTTTAACATTACATTACATTGTTTTCATCATTACATTTTCTTTGGATATCTAGCTAATTTTATTGTTAACCCAAAATTTAACTTTAATAAATGTTAAATATGACGAATGTTTCAGGGACGGTGACATTCATCATTGGTTTCACCGGATGTGTTGGTGCACTCAGGGAGAACACCTGCCTTCTTGCAGCGGTGAGTGTACCTAACAGAGCTACTTTAGTCGTCCTCTAACAGTTTAAAATATACCGGCAGGATTTATAAAGGCAACTGTTCGAATTCAGTAAGAAAAAAACGCCAAATGCCAATGAATGATACTTTTTATTCAAATCTAAAGATGTAATTACTTATAGATAGGTAATAATTAATTACCAAGCATAATAGGTATTAATTGAAATTTTTTTAGGTGTTTTTGAGGCAGTTAGTTGTTATAATGTGTGCAAAGTTCCTGTAGATTGAATTTGGAGTTTGAACAATTAAGAAACCATCAGCAGAAGATCGAAATTACCAATACGTTACCAGAATCAACCTTCCACAGAGCATAAATATTGTTGCCTGAACGAAACTGAACTGAAGAACTTATCTCCTTTCAACAAATTGCTACTTAAAACTTTAAAAAATCTGTAAACAAAGACATAAGTTTTTGAATACATTAACAAAATGAAATTGAAGTTGTAATTGGAAAATAAAGGGTCAACATTTCAATGTTTATTATTCTCATCTGATTTTTACACAATATGAGAAGTTGTTCAAAGTTTCTTTCGAAACGACTTCTAACTCGAAATGGAGAGCCGAAGGGAAATAATTGCTGGTTTTACATGATTTGAATATTATATTGATTTGATAAGGTCAGAAAAAAACTTGAATTTATGAAGTTATATCCGAACATTAAACTCCATCAAAGAGTTAGTAGCAATGCAAACATTAGTTGAATTCGCCCTCCAATCAAGGCTTGAAATTGTATCACTATGTTGTTTAATCTCACACAACTTCTGTTGCAGTATGCACTGTTTCTGGCCATAATCCTGTTGCTGGAATTGACAGCTGGAATCATGGGATTCATTTTTAAAGACTGGGTAAGACCGCACATCATAATAATCAAGTACCTACCTACCAACTTTAATAGCGATTAAAATGGGCCGATGGGTCTCGATTTGATTTGTCATCTACCTAGAGTCTGCTTCATCGTCATTGGAAGAGCATCATCTACGCAAGTTTTTAGTTTTATTCGTGTTTTTCAGATAAAAGTTCAAGCGACTGGCGGCTTTCAAGCGTTTATAATACACTACAGAGAAGATCCAGACCAGCAAAATCTCATAGACTGGATCCAGGAAGATTGGGTAAGATACCAATATAAAGTAGGTAATTATGTAGATACCTACCTAATTATATTTGGTAGAACTTATCGAGCAAACGTTGCTGCAGCGCGCTAATGAAAACAGCATACCTACTACACTCAATGTTCACTCTAAGTTGCAGGTACAATTAGTACAAATAAAAGGATCATTAATGAATATTACTAGCGATAAGTTTGATACGATGTATATAAGACCCCTTTCGGAGGACAACGGTCTTATTGTGCCAATTTTTTTCGGAAAAAAGGGGATATTATATACTGGCAAATACAATACCTTGTTACTCAATGGGGTAGGCACTTACTTACACATTGGGAGAAAATATTGATCAGGGTCGAAATGTGACGCGTTCACTAGTAGTTTCATTTTAGGTCATCAGGTAATTTCGCTATTTAATCCAGGCCCATTTTGAGCTGACCACCACGACCTGAAATAATGGAAATAAATTGGGCTATCTTATGTTTTGGATTTCAATAATAATTAACGTTGAATGTTCCTCCATCCTCGCTGTTCCTGTTCCACTACCTTCCATGAGCTATATGTTTCGGCGCTTGCTCGCTAATTGAAAACCCGTTATCAGAAACTGACAAACGACACATTTTCGCGAACGAAAAGGCGGGCGCCCGTTTGGAAAACGGGTCAGTTTCATTTCTAGCGTTTTTTCACGTTTCGTAACCCTTTTAATAATATACGTGCAATTGTTTCCCTTACAGTTGCAATGCTGCGGGATCGAGGGCCCAAAAGACTGGGACAAGAATAATTATTTCAACTGCTCGTCACAGACGGTTGGGAGCCGGGAAGCATGCGGCGTACCCTTCTCGTGCTGCAAGCGGAAACCAAACGTAAGTTTCATGTCGATCGCATGTCACAATTATCATGCAGATCACAAACCCACTCCTGATTGGGGGGTGGGGATGGGGGAGGGAGAAGGTAGGTAGCTTCAAAATTTATTATTATGACGTAGAAATAATGATTAAACAGAATAATTTTCAGTCGAAAAGTGCACTTAATTTTGTTAATTATTGGTTCTCCTCTTTCAATGTCTTTACCTATTACCCATCATCATCCTCCTTTAGATTAGAATACCTACAATATAATATTGATTTATTGACAGAAAGCAAATACAATTTAAAATGGCATACAAGTCGATGAGGAAAAGTAAATTTTCTTCTATCCACCAACTAAATAAGTTCATAAGGGCTTGTAGAGCACGTTTCAGCCAATAACATCCATGTAATCCAAAAAGTTAGTAGTTACCGCCTGCACTATACGTAAACAACTTCAGAAAGAAATTTTTCTACAGGTCGAATTCCTTTATTCTGCCTAAAATACTTCTCCTAAAATGCAGAAAACTACTGAACATGTTAGTATTAAATCTACAAGCATAAAGGAACAACAAAACTTTGTAATATATATGCATTCTTTTTTGCACGTTCAGTTTTAAATTTAGGCTACTGAATATTTGATGACACTGCTTCTATGCTCAGGCTGATTTTATAGACGACCAAGCACGATTGAATTAAAAACAATTATTGTTCTACGTTGAGCACATCTAACTCACTATGAAGCATAAGTTACTTAGGATATCGTGAGCTCTTCCGAAGGGCTATCCTTAGTCCAATATTCTGTGCAACCTGCAAGGATCTTGGCATTGACTTACCAGTGCTTCCCCATACGAAAATACCATATTTTAACAAAGAAAAAGCTATGCCAAAGTAAATGGTTCTCAATTGCACACCAAACAAACAATTTCGATCTTCCCTCAAACATAAAATAATTTCCTCAATTTTGAAACCAAGCATCAATATGGAAATTGAATTTCACGTTATGTTCAAATATAACTCCTAAGTATTTACATATTTAGCCAAGGTTAAGTAGTTAAAATGACATGATTCCTGAATGAAACATGAAAAGTTAAGAAAAGACACCACAGAAAGGCCAGAGCAATCGCGAACAGAAAAGAAAACCTAATTGACGAGTGCTAAAGTACCTATCTATATTGAGACCCAAACAATTAATATACATCCAGTTCATGACAAGAATCAAATTATTATTAATTGTATTAAGTAACCCTAGAAGATCTTTTCCATAAAATAAAATTGCTGTCGTCAGCAAAACCCAACATAGTACCTACCATTTATTTTAAGATTCAATAATTCATTAATATATGCCTATTAAAAATAAAATAGGACCTAATATAGTCCCCTATGGCACTCCACCAGACAAGATTCTCATTCATTTCTAAAAACACTATTAGTTCTAGTTTTCTGTGGACGATCTGATACATAGGAATCGATCAACTATTTTGCTAACCATCTTACCCAACATTTATTGCAATTTTTTCAGTTGGATTAAAACTTCAATATCATTCAGTTCATCATCATCCATATTTCTAAGCCCAGAAGACGAATAAATGAATTTAGTCAAACGACGGCCAAAACGAATATTGTTTATCAAAATTGTAAATCAATGTTGCTAATTGATCGACCAATTCTCAGGGCCACCCATACACATGTATACCTAACTATTACTAAAAGCAGAATATTAATCTAAACTACAAGGTAAAATTGATATTCCTCATTTTTAAAATGCTGATCCTGCACATTTTGTAAACCTATATATTTATCTACCTATTCAATTGATGTATAAATTCCCAGCAATTGGTGCAATTTGTTTACGTACTCAATAATTAGTGACTGAATAATGAATCCCCTGTGCTTCTCCCCACAAACCAAACCATTCACGACCTTGATTAGTCATAATACTGTAGGTAATAACTTATTGATGAGTTGAATGAAACCTTTTGTCTTTGGTTAACCCAATGGTCAACTCGATTTTGGCTTTTGCGACGTTTAACCATGCCTCTTTTGTTTATTGAAGTTGTTTCTCTAATTAAACAAAATAAACCTACAATCGTTTTTACGAATAGATATATTTGAAAAGCAAAATAGATATCTACTTACGGTACACCTACGTCACAATGATCAAAATATGCAATTACCTAATACATTTTTACTCCTAGAATATTTCAATACGCGAACAGGTTGAACCTGTGTTAAGGCATAATGCGGATGATGTGCAATTTCCTCAAGGCATGAATTTTAGCCGAGTTTTGACCTAAATTTATTGCAGTCAATGCATATATGCGCGGTCCCACGACATGTGTATACTTCTAGGAAAGTCTGTATATTTATGTATGTTGTCTTACTTTCGAAATGTTTGTGCAATACACGCTACCTAGCTAAGGGGCCATTTTATGCTACGTTCCTTATCTGAAGGGAGTCCATCCTGAGAACTTTGTTGTGCCTTCCTACCTCATCTGTGGATCTCACACATTCCACACAGACAATTTGTTTTCGGCACTTGCTGTTTTGTCTTTCCTTTTCTCTCTTAATTTTCCTTAAGTTGTGGAAAAAACTTTGTATTAAAAGTGAAACACAAGAAATGACACAAATTTAGGCCCAATTTTAGGAACCTTTGTCACTTCCCCGTTCATGTAAACAGTTAGATAGGCAGTCGCCCTTTCGCCCGTGCCACCCTGGATGCTGACTCTTAACGGAATCCGTGTTTATTTAAAACTAACATGGAATTGCGTCTGAAAAATGCTTTCAGCTCTTTCCATAACCACGAAGCTCATTCAGTTAATCAGGATGGTTCGGTAGTTTGTAATTTTTACTGGCTATACATTTCGACCGTTAGCATCACGGGCTTTAGAAATAGTGCTACAATCATTGTAACTAAAAGATTACAGACTAGCTAATGCTGGATGCGAATCGATACTGAAGGCCGCCATCTTGCAGATATCCTTTTCAAAACTGCATAAAAATAACGGGTTTATGTAAGGTTCCAATTTAAAAACATTAATCTCTTTAAGTCAAGTAGTTTCATTTTTATTGCTACCCGTAACTCGGGCTTATCAATTGTCCCACCCTGTAAGTTACTCGTCTAGATAGGTACTTGACTGCGTGACCAACATATATACAACAATAACAAGATGCATACCTTGTACAAAAATACTGAGTCTCTCTGACAATGTTGCAGGAAATTATTAAAAATAAGCAATGCGGGTACGACGTTCGAAAAGCCCACAACGAAGCCTACGTGAGTATAAAATCGTTTTGAAACCTTTGTAACTAACAGCTAAAACCTTCATTCACAATTAAAGTATCCAACTCTGGTAAAATTGGTTTGATTAGAGACCTTTCATTATGCTACTTAATGTTCCCAAGTACTAGGTGATTTTACATTAAATAAAACGAGCGGTACCCACAAATTCATTTCATTTTTTTTTTAGAGAAAATATATTCTTTCTTAAGAATTTTGGCATCACCTGCACTAATCTACGACGAGTAGGTAGGTACCTTGTCTTCTTCCTATAGTTTTTCAAAGTTTGAAAGATGGCTGCTGTCTGATGATAAATTACAAATTGGTAGAAGTTTCTTGGTGATGCAAGAATTTCCAGTAGCAAACAATAGTTAGTTCTAAATCAAACAACAAGCAACTTGGTGGAATAGGTGTTATGGCCCAAAAATATCTGATATCTTAACAGAGTTCGAACTCGGGTCCTTACTTTTTTTAATTTTGCATTAATTGAACGTAAAATAATACAAGCAGACAATATAAAAGTAGGAATTACTCTTTAGTTACAACACTTCAATCAGATGAGCTATGAGCCCGATTTAATCATACTTCTTCGACTGCGGAAGTTCTCCTTGAACGTAACGTTGGTAACAGCGGTTTTTCCCCCCTCTTTATTATGACCAGTCGATGCTTGGCATTCAACTGACTTTTCAAGATAGCACTTACCCTTCCAATTATTTAAAAAGTATATTCTATTGTTGAATGTTTTACTACACAAGTACATAGGTATGCTATGTTTTAAGTAAATAGTATTAACATTGGATGCTTATAACAAACTGAGAAATAAAATTGATTGGAAAAATAGAATGAGTCTAGGTAGGTATCACCTATATGTTTTAGCTCGAGATGTCAATGAAATGCCAAAATCCAAATAAGAATCTAGGATTTGCCAGTAAGCAAAGCACTTCAAAGCACCCCTTCAGTCTGGGCGGGGCCCCCATACCAAATATGACGTCACTGGTTCACGAAACTGAAAAATGCAATAAAAACTTCTCCCAATTCGAAACTTATCATCAGATAACGGCCGTCTGCAGGGTTCGGCAATCCAATATTACACCAACTTATGAAATTATTTTATTCATTTTTTTTCATAGAGGCTGCTAGTTAGGTACCTAACTAGCGTAAGCGCCAATTAGAACATCTAGTTACCTATTTCATCCATCCCAATTTAAAATGTGGTACCAATTAAATGAATCCACCTATTGTGAATGCTTGAGAATTATTCCAGGGTAAACTTAGAAAAATGGAATACAAATATAGTAGGTAGGTACCTATCTTGCATGGTTTTTCCCCCTTCATCAAGACATTCTATGGAGGTTGGGAATATCAAAACTAAAGTCCCGATTTTTCTATTCGCGCATACTTTTGGGGAAAACTCTGTAGGTACGTTTCCTTTCTAGGCTGATTGTTTAATACGATTTGGCAGACCTTGAAAAGTGACATAATGTCGAATAAACGCAAAGCCAATGTGTTTTAATTTTAGTATTTCATTCACCTCAAAAAACATTAGAGTCACCAATACGCAATAGGGTTAACGCGGTTGAATGATTTAGTCTTTAAAATAGAAATAAATTATTAGGTATCCTAGTTGTTAATAATAAATTATTATAGGTCTTATTCTGCAAAACCAATCAATAATTAAAAAATCAAAATAAACGTAGGAAAGATGAAAGACGTTGGCAAATTGAACTCAAAATAATTCAAAACAGTATAACAGGTAGGACATACCTACCAATAGAAATAGTGGTGGAGGTAGGTAAGTAGGAAGACGCTTCTTATAACACCACCGGTAGATAGCACCCATAATAAAATATTATTTCGAGGAAGAGATAGGTATCAAATTCTAGAAAATCTTCCCAGCTAAATGTAGGTGAACATTTTTCGACCTCTTGCACGAACACAAACGAACGAGAATGTTAATAAAACCTGGGGAAAGGTAGGTAACCTACCTATCTACGAAGTTTTCCCAGAATGAGCTCCCGTAAAAACAAAAATCTGGGATACATTCCTTCTTTTATATTTGTCTTTTGATTTTCTCAACCCCATGAATTGTGCATAGGTATTCGTAAAACATGTGGTGCAAGGCTTCATATTACTTTCCCAACATCTACTCGATTTACAAGGGTACCATAGGTATTCCTGCTTCCCAAAAGCGCTTTCAGGAGCGAAGGTGATATTAGATACCTGGCATTTGTCTTTTCATTAAGATTAGTGTTATAACTTTGAGCGAAATTGAAATATTGGTTGAAGTTTTCAGACTGGAACATATTAGAATTCATTTTATAAACTCTGGCCTGAACTAAAAATCGTTGGAGAAAAGATAAATAAAAGAGAAAGAATCTGTCGACTATTCAGACTTTTTCAGTTCGAAACTATGAATATTTTGATTTTTTTACATCAATAGTACCTAGGTTTAGAAATCCAAAATACCAAACTGTAATTTATTGCTCTTTTCATAAGGTCGAAACTGTGCTCAGGGCTACAAATAGACAGGAATACCGTTGTCACGTAAAGTTGATCGGCACATCGAGGGTCTTTTAAATTTACATCAAAATGCTCGGTCAACTGTTTTGGATCAGAGAGACTCGAATAGTATGTATTCATACTTCCTGGAATCTAATTTAATTTTACGGTATTCATTCTAGTGATTCATTCAGTTAAATCTGTGTTACATTTCTATGTTACAATTTTACGAGTGGGTAGTAGGTATATTATAATTATAAAAATATTTAAAATATACGTACCTATTATATTATTGAAAAACTTTTTTTAGATAAACTTTCTTTTAAATTGAAATTTCGGTTTTCTTTGGTCTTTCCTTGGTTAGCTATGTTCTTTAAGTTGACCTCACGTAATAATACACTAAAATCATGTGTTTCACCTAGTGATCAACTTTGGGAGCAATATCGAAAATTCGTTGATAATCTAAAAATAGAAGGAAAAACGCTGCAAATTACTGCAAAATGGTTTATATTTACTGTGATAGATAGCCTTTCAACGCAGATCATTGGTCTATAATTATTAAACCCCGTATGCAATACCTATATGAACAGAACATGGCACATCGTGCTTCCGAGAAGGGTTCACACTTTTACAGTTTCAAGACTAAAAAAACTTAAAAAACAGGAAAATGATGCTTGAAGTAATTTACGTTAGCGCATGCGCAGAATGGAGCAATGATTTGAGAAAAATGAAATTGGTAGGGTACAATCTACAGCCTAACCCACAAATTCCCAGAAAATGTAATCAAAATCTGATGAAAACTAGACCTTGTTCTCGGAGTACACTTTCGCGCATGCGCAGGAGCTAATAATGATGCAATCAGGTTGAAATTAACATGGAATAATTAAACCATTGTCCCCCAACTATGCACCGAATTTGAGCGGGATTGGACGACTAGGGTGTAAAAAAATGATGCTTGAAGAAATTTACGTTTGCGCATGCGCGAAACCGAGTAATGATTTGAGAAGTATGGAATTAATAGTGGACCATTTACAGCCTAACCCGGACATTCCCTGAAAATTTCATCAAAAATCAGATGAAAACTGTTGAAATTAGGCTCGATTAAAAAGGAGTACATAGTTGGGCATGCGCAATAGCTACTAATGATAAGATTATGTTGAAATTGTTCAAATGCTCAAATTAACCTCTTCCACCCACCTTCCAAATGTGAGCGTGATCGGACAACGGGGGCTTGAGAAAATGATGGTTGATGGAATTTACGTTTGCGCATGCTCCGAGTGAAGTATTGATTTGGGAACAACGAAACTGACAGGGAACCATCTTCACTCTAACACGCACACACCATGAAAATTTTCATTCCCTAACCGGTTGTTATGAAATTTTCATGGTGGTGCGGGTTAGGGTGAAGATGGTCCCCTATAAGTTTCGTTGTTCCCAAATCAATACTTCAATCGGCGCATGAGCAAACGTAAATTCCATCATTTTCTCACACCCCCGATGTCCGATCTCGCTCGAATTCGGAAGATAGGTGGAAGAGGTTAATTTGAGCATCCCCTAACAATTTCAACATAATCCTATCATTAGTAGCTATTGCCCATGCCCAAATATGTATTCCTTTTTAAACGAGCATAATTTCAACAGTTTTTAGCTGATTTTGATGAAATTTACAGGGAATGTGCGGGTTAGGCTGTAAATGGTCCACTATAATTCCATACCTCTGCAATCATTTACTCCGTTCTTCAAGCATCATATTTTTACATCCAAGTCGTCCAATCCCGCTCAAATTTGGTACATAGTTGGGGGACAATGGATTAATTATTCCATGTTAATTTCAACCTGAGTACATCATTATTAGCTCCTGCGCATGCGCGAAAGTGAACTCCAAGAAATCCAAGAAGGTCAAGTTTTCATCAGCTTTTGATTACATTTTCTGGAAATTTGTGGGTTAGGCTGTAGATGGTAGATATCCTACCAATTTCATTTTTCTCAAATCATTGCTCCATTCTGAACATGCGCTAACTTAAATTACTTCAAGCATAATTTTCCCGTTTTTTACTGCGAAGCGTAAAATTGCGGGGTCTTGGAACTGTAAAACTGTGAACTCTTCTCGGAGGCACGATGAGCCATGTTCTGGTCATATATTACATACGGGGTTTAATAATTATAGATCAATGATCTGCGTAGAAGGGCTATCTATCACAGAAATAATAAACCATTGCGTAATAATTTGCAGCGTTTTTCGATTCTACGCATCTTGAAACGTAAACCAAAAAATTTTCAGGGGGGTATTAAAAAATGTTTTTTCTTGGTCGATTACAAAGGTTCATTACTGAAAATAATGAACCAAAATTAAAGTTAATTACCTACGACTCCAATTTTTTCTCCTTCAAGAAGAAGGAGAGGGAATGAGGATTCTAAGAATTCTAAAAAAATATTTAGAACAGGGTCAGTTATTATACAAAAAAAAAACCGATCATCTTTATGTCACTTTTTGGTACATTTATCAGATTTTTGAAACACTATTTCCAGTATTAGCTCAGACTCATCAAAGAAGGGATTCCTTCCAGGATAGTTTCAGGCAGATTACATAACAAAATGTTCATAAAGTACATGTTGGGAAAATCAGAATAACTGCATGTGTTCGTAACGTAGATTTATTTATTGCATGAGCTAACTAACAAGAATCGAGGGTTTTGTTTTCATTTCTGGTGGTGGAGCAGTTTGCAGACAGTTGGGCCAACCTCTCACCCACACAGAGCGAGGAACGCAACATTTTCGAGCGAGGGTGCATGCGAGCGGGGGAGGAGTGGGTGGAGGCCAATCTCATACCTGTAGCAGGAGTGGCTGTCGCACTCTGCATAACTCAGGTTGGTAACAAACCACTCAGATAAGGAAAGCAATCACAGACGAAAGAGTAGGCACATGGCAGCCAAATAAAATAAAAAAAAAAAAAAAAATCTAACATATTTACATAGAAATTGATCACGGAGGGTTCAAATCCATTATTTCCCCAAGAGAAAATGTTACATTTGAACAAGGGTAATTTGTGAAGGAAAAATTTTGAATATAAAGTGCTCTAGTCCAGGAGCCCAGGGCCAAAAACATTACTGATTTTACTATTTGTATAACATAACAAACCTTCAGCGGGAATGTAGCCCCATTTTCGTGGCTTTCTAATGGCTGAACAGCTGGTCGGAGAAAAAAACCATCAAATAAATAAAATGTAGGAAATTTAATCCACTTTAATTTCATTCATCACAAATTTTTACAGAAAGCGCATAGTTTTCGAGTTATTCGCCAAAAAAACCTGGGGAAAGTCGATTTTTCCTTCTTTTGGAAAAAAAAAAAAAACAAAAAAAAAACAATTTCTGGCCAAAATTCTTGTTGGCAAACCTCAGATTCGAGTTAAGCAGCCCAAAATACCCCGTAGAACCAAAAATGAAAACTCCACCAAAACTTTCCGCTAAAAAAACACAAGCTGCCTGGACTATGAGTGCGATTTCATAGCAACTGGAATACAAATTGACGTCCTCACAAAGATGGTTAAATTGAACATTTTTCAATTTTTCACCGTAATTCCAAAACAAAACCTAAAGCCGACCAACAGAAAAAAGCAAAGATTCGGCCTCAAGGACTATACATTACCTCTCATTATGAGGGAATTACAAGCGACTGAAATATAAACAGTGATTGATATTTTGTCACCTGGAGACCATATTGTTCCGTTTGAAGTCTACCAAAGCTCATTTGACTTAAAGTTAAATTCTTTCCAAGGATTGTTAGAGCAAGTTTTAACTCTAAACCTGTCACACAAACTACATCCCTCACAACTTTTCTGTCATTTTACGTCATGGAGTTCGCAGAAACGGCGTTTTATGCTGTAGGTACCTGAGCCTATCTGCTGTAGGTCTAAGACTAGAGAAAAGGTTCTGAGTTGAAACTTGCTCGATATAAACCGTGGGAATTATTATTTAACCTTGTCAAAAATGAGCTTAAGCAGACTTCAATCGGTCCAATATTGAGAAATTTTGAAGGGCAAAAGCCTTGACGGGAGGGGGCGCTAGTTTCTTAATTAATTTGTATGCCCAACAACGTTCATGAGCATGGAAATTTCTGTAGGACGCGCGGTTTTGAAATTATGGAAGGAGAAAATATTCAATTTTAGCCATCTTTGCGAGGCCGCCAGTTTGTATTCCAGCTGTTTTGAGATGTCAGAGGATATTTCATTACCTCAGAGGATGAGGAGTTAAGTACCTACGTCATTTTTGTTGGTTTGAAGACAGAGGCCACCCACTATAACATCTAGATTTCACCATTAAATCCAGATCGTTATGGGCTAAAGTAGACATGTTATCTCAATAAAAAATATTGCCCAGTCTAAGGATCAACTCATTTTCAGCGTTCCGAAACTCCTAATAAGTAACACTAATTCAGCGTTCCACTTGCATTTCTCAATCAAATATTAGTATTACACGACTAACCAGACGGTTAGAGGATGCGTTACCTACACTAATCCATTAGTACTAATCAAGTTTGCATGTGCATATGCCAACATATACAGTTGAAATACTGTTCTCGAAGGTAGGAGCTATAAATAAAAGTGTGTGTATATACTAGTTTATGTTTTTGTCTTATTTTATACATTTATTTATGTGGTGCACAAGATAAATTAACAGCTACCTACCAAATCAGTAAGATCACCGGTGGAGGGACGCAAAATGCTTGAGCATGGTTTAGAGAGGTTAATAAGCTGCCGAAATGATTGAAATATGACGATTAATGTTTAAAGAAATACGGTCTGAAAGACATCAACGAGAAAGGCTGTGTCCAAGCAGGTGAAGAATGGGTCGAGAGGAATCTTCTGCTCATAGTCATTTCTGCGATCGTCGTCTCATTTCTACAGGCATGTAAAATTCCAGAATCCTATTCGATATAAAAATTGTGCGGTAACTACCAAGATATAAACGAAAAAAGGTCAATTTTAGATACACTTGATGGCATCGATTCTGATAACGCATTCTAATTCTTTGGATGCTATTTCGAACTCAACCTATGACCCTTATTTCTACAATATCTGATGGATGTAGAACAGTAAACAATAAAACCTTTAGTTTTAGTATACCACTTATAATATATTTAAGAACAACTTTTCACTCAGATTCTGAGCATCACCATGTAGGAGCAATACTCTCAGATAGAGAAGGTATGTATTTGTTCCTATCTACGGGTACTACTTTTGTAAAGTATGCTACGAGTAACAACACACGAGGTGCTAATAAACAAGACGTTGTTCAAAGAGATCTGAGATACAGTTAGACTTCATAGGCCAGGAACGGAGGCTGAAAATATGTAGTAATTTCAGGAGAACTTTGAGATTAGATTTTGAAAAGTTCTAGAGTGAGATCAAATCTAGAGAAGATGGCCTTTTGTAAAGGAGTGTACTTTTTCAAGATCTTAAAAGTAAGGGGCGGAGAAAATAAAATTCAGTTTGAGATTAGAAGTTGTGGCCCATAAAATGAATCATTGAACAATCTTAAAATAGTTCAAATTCATATTTCTTAGAGTTTGTGGATAACTCAAGATATAGCCTAAAACGTCAAAACCGTTCAATTAGGAAACTAGAAAATGATGCTTGGTATATTTACGTGTACGCATGTGCACAGTGAAGTATTGTTTTGATAACATTGAAAGTAAAATGGGACCATCTACAACCTAACCCATACATTCCCTGAAAATTTCATTAAAAGCGGATGAATACTATGAAAATTAAGCTTGTCACAAGCATTTAACTTTCACACATGCGCTAACTAATGGCACAATCATGTTAAAATTGATGTAGAACGATCAATTCAACTCTCCTTACTATCCTTTAAATATGAGCGAGATCGGAGGACTGGATAAAGAATGGTATAAAACATGAAATTTTGATTTTGGAGACCACAAAATTTTCAACTTCCGAAAGTGAAAACAACGGTATTGCTACGTATAGGTAGACTCGGAAGCGAAAATAAGAATAAAACATGTAGGTTAAAAGAAGATAATGAAGCATTGCAGTGTGTGAATGGAGACATTCACCCTTTTATCAGTTTTTTTTTTTTTTTTTTTCCAACAATTAGATGTTACTTTTTGGGTATAATACTCTTTTTAAATCATTTTGTACCCATAACCCTTCCAATTTTTCATAAATCGGTAGTATATCACTAGAATAGTAAACAATGAAAAATGATTTAGTCGTATTCAAGACACGAAGTACCATCGAGTGTTTCCTCACGAAGTACCATTCAGTCCCAAAGGTAATAGTAGGTAAAAAGAGGTAAAAGTGACATACATTCCCCCTTTTTTCCGTGTGGTTTTCTTACATTTAATTGAAGATTAATCAAGATGTAGAGGAAATTATGTTTTATATTATTTAGTTTTTAACCCAAATTAACTGACTACAACTTAAGTAGTACCTATGCACATCAAATGCGTAATTAACACCAACACTGTTATTTTTTCAGATTTTGGGCATCTGCTTCGCCCAGAACTTGAGGGCGGATATCTTCGCTCAAAAGGCGAAGTGGCATTGACATTGGGCGAGGGACGCCGCGGCACTCTAGCGGTGCCTCCTGCCCGAGGCACACGTTGCAGCGCGCCGAGGACCCCTGCCAACCCGAGGCGTCCCGTACAACTGCAGGCCATAGAAAGGCTGTTTTCACAAGGAGAGAACACCCTGAAAAACAGATTATTGGTCACCGTAACTCGGCGGATCCCTATAATGGGGGGGCCGAGACCCCCGCTGTGCCTGGACCATGGTCTTCCCAAAGGCGTCCCTCCACCGCCCTCTGTCCGCGAAATTGTAGTAAAACGACTAGTGACGATGTCGGTTATCGTATTGGCTTTCGATATAAACTATGGAAATAGACTGTGTGATGCTTATCGAATATTTATGTAAAGAAAGAAGAAAAAAATTGTGATCAACTGCTAAGTTGTATATAGTATATATTCATAACGTACTATTCGGCAATTATCTCTCCCGACTCTCCAGTATTATAAAAGCATGAAAGTAATTTTTCAAAAAAGGTTTCTATGCGTAAAATACTTATAAATTCCTTTACATTTTTAGATATTACAAAAAGAAAAATATGTACATAAAATACTAGTGCAGAGGATGCTCTCTATTTATGTAATGAAACTGTTGACGTATAAAGCAAAAATGATCATGAAATACGTGGCAATGATGATTGCCTATTACGAAAGTTTTTAATAAAACGACGATTAATCGAAATTATCATTATTTACTCCCATCGGCGTCACAGCCTTCATTAAACTTCCAGGAGAATGGGACCTCAAATGGGGTGGGGGCTTTTTCCTGAGAAAATCCCCGGATTTAACAATCAAAAATATATTGTTCAGTAGGTAATACAGTGTATGGATTATAGTGGAGTAGATTCGGCGAGCGAAATATTCAGGAACGTGGTAGGTAGATACTACACACCCTTTTCGTAGAAAACACATAGATTTATAATAGTGGTACTAATTAGAACGTATTAAATAATTACCTGGTAGGAATGGGTTTGAGATAAATACATCTCAACCAGAATTTAACGAAAAAGGTTCATACCAATTGGTTAAAAATGGGAAATTAGCATTGGAATCGCCATCTAAGCCTTGAAGCATCACGCCTGGGTTGATGAGGCTGTTATTATCTAGTATGTAACAATGGGAAATTTGCATGGTTATTTTTTAATTTGCTCAATAGAAAGATTTAAGCGGGAGCTTTCCAAAAATATGTCATATGATGGGTACCTGACCAGTAAACCGGCCCTTGAAATTTATTTGTACGATTTTGTCACGGGCCAAGCCCGCCTGGGGGGAACCCTCAACCCCTCGCGCTGCCACGTCACGCGTGATCATCCTCCGTTTATTGGCCAAACAGCCTTTTGAGCTGAAAATTGCTACAAGGGGGTTTTCATGTGCACTGAATCCGAATCTGCAGTCAAAAGTGTAAACATCCAACTCATGAAATTTGTTTTATAGTTGTTTCAGAGTCTAAATATAGACTGAAGCCCTGAAGTGTCGACAACACACTAACGTCCCTAATACCAAATTCGAACTGTGCTCACTATTCGCTAACCACAGGGGTAGGAGCTACACCTTCGCTCAGGAGGAATCTGTAGGAAGTGTGTTCACTCACCTGTGGGGTAGGAACTAATTGGGTGCTCTCTGAGAGAGCAGAAACTACAAGCTCATCAAACTAAAGAGCTGGAACGATAAAATCAACAGATGACCAAAACATGCCAACACCTTGATATGGTATATATTGTTAGCAATGCTTAAAAAATCAGAATTTTAGCAGAAAAAGAATGATTAAACAATTCAGGATGACTTAAGTGCAAGTAATGTGATGTCACTGGCTGTAGCATACTAGAGTGCTCTAAAATCCATTCATTGCTCCATCCAATCACCGTGCATTTCTTGCACTACGTCTTCGAGGGAGTAGTGGATTTAAAATTCAACCTCTTCAAATGACCTGCTGAGTGCAAAAACAACTCATTTCACTACTTTCCAATTTATAGAAAGGCATAGAGATCTGAGATGGGCTTATTCATCATCGTGAATACGAATCTATTCACAGAATACCTATTCTATGAATGCAAATACAAGCGTATTCATATTCAGGTGTATGAATACAACTGTATACTAATACACTTACATTCGTATTTGTGAGTATGAATACACCTGTATTCACACACGTGAATATGCAAGAGTACTTACTATTGCTGGGTAGATAAATCCCTTATTATTTTATGAAATGTCTCGCTGTACCCCCACGCAACACAATAAGGATTACATCATACCAATTTTAAAATTATTGACAAATACTGCAAAAGAATGACACGTGTATCAAATTTCAAAATGAAATTAGGAGAGCGATTCTGAGTGGTCAGTTTTTTTTAATCACCTGCTTCATTCACCTTACGTTTCACATTAATGTGTGTATTGACGACTATTGTCCCACCAAAGACCATCATCGTTCTTCTCAGCTATTCTTCATCCAATGTCGATCGAGATACTTTGTTGACAATAAATTGGAGTACTACATAGATCATCAATAGTCTACAGCGAAAAGGAAAAGAAAATGTTCACAGCTACAATAATTTATGGTAAGTTTTTCTACACATTTGCCTTTTCAAAACACTGAACTAAGTTGAGGAAGGACTGTATTTTCAACGAGGTGTGAAGCCCTCCGGGCCTGCAGCGGTTGCGACGCATGTCTTCCTTATAGTTTAATTAAATTAATGAAGTGACGAGAAAAGTATGAGAGTCTCATTTGAAAACGCACACTAGCACTAACGAGTACCTACTACTAACTGATGGGAGCTTCTCATGAACAACAGCCTGCCTTTTCATTCGAAGTTTAGATACGAATCCGAAAAGAGGTAAGCAGAAGGAAGGGGGGATTTAAAGGGGCATATCTATGCTATAACAGTTGGTAGAAAAAAAAAAAAAAGATTGGGTTCTCAACGGATATCAAAGCTACCAAGACCAATAAAAAGGATCCATTCACAACACAAGATCCCCTCAAGAAATTGATTGGCTAATTCGATTTGGACGCGACGCTCGTTTCGGAACTGGTACCTCCAAGCACCAACTTGTTTTAAATTCAAATAATGACCTAGTGGTAATAACACTTATTAGCTTTGTTTCAACAAGACAAAATGGCGCCCTAGAGGAACTCAAGGGCTCGAAATTGTGTTCCAACAAGGTTATGGGGTTGAGAGCTCCGTGTTCCAACAGATCTCCCCTACTGAGAGTTACCCCTACGCATGCGCATTTTGAAACCCTGGAATAACCTGCAACCCTTGGGTAAACTACAATCCGCGTAACCTTCTCTAAACTGTTTTCACCTTCTTTATCTGCCTTTGTTAGCACTCTCTCTAGTTACGCATGCGGGCGATTATCAGCGTCAATCTTCAACTACTGTTAACGCGTTTTGAACTCTCGGGTGAGCTCCGAAGTGTTCCAACAATTACGAAAGTGGGCGACCTTGGAGCTAATCCCACGGCAACTCTGGACGAATCCCGGGGGGGTGCTCTCGAAGCGTTGTTGGAACAAAGCTATTGTCACCTGTTATATTCCGTTTATAAATTCATATAATGAGTTCATACCTTCTGAACATGCATCCTGATACAATTCATTGATGACCCAATAATTTATTAATCTTTCATTCACGACCCTCAAGTGGGGAGGGGAAGTTGGGTTATTGAATGTATACGTACAGATTATTTTGGTTTAGACAGTGTGTGTTATCCCTGGTACATGGCCCTCTAGCTACGCAATACTCAACCCAATACTCCTTCAACAAAGTTGAGACAGCCATAAATCAACCACGGCTTTTTGGGAACAGTCTGGTACCTTGCCACTTACTTTATTGGGAGCCTACTGAAGACAAAGCAGATGAATGAAATCTGCGAGTTTACAATTCATCCATGTCCAACTTATCTAGTAAGCAAAGATAAAATCACTCATACTTTTCCAGCAGCTGTCTTCCAATAGCTCTCTCTCCTCGTATACCCTGTCTAAACTCAGCAGGGAAGTGAGCGGGAAAGCAGGCAGCGCAAGTATGGAAAAAACCCCACTCTTTCCTCTCCTAAACCCTGTCATCCGTTCTTCCTGTACTCCCTGGCGGCTTTTGTTGCTACTGTCAAATGAGGGGCTGCACCAGTGGAAAGAAGGGGGGGATAATCGCTCCATTGCCCGAGATCGAAATGGAACTGGGAATTAGGGAAGTATAGGCAACATGTAAACACTCACTTCTGCCCTAGAAAGTGAATAGGGCAGCCACTGCGGCAGTGGCAGAAAATAAATTAGGCTCAACTACTTCTTTCTGTACTGATACGATCATCTTGTGAATTATAATTTTTTCCCTAATATAATAGATAGGATTTCAAATAAACAGCTAAGTAAATACCATGAGAACAGATATAATATATTACATTTATCAACAATATTTGCAATTCTATAGGATTTATCTCCACGATTATCCATTCTGTACAATTCGTTGTTTCTACATAAAAGATTTTTACAGCTGTTCTTAATCTTGGGAAATCATCAAAAGAAGTTCAGAATAAATTTCAATTCCAACCCTAACTGTATTAAAATTCACGATTCCGAAGAACAAAAATTCGATTCAAGTTCTCGAAAGGTTAGAATACAACAAGAATAACATGGACTGTTTAAACGATAAGACAATAAATAAATATCATCACAAGGTGGACTGATGTTGCTGCTCTGAAGCTCAAAAGGATTTAGGGTATATGACACAGTTGAGATTTTGATTCACCGTACCATCAGATAGGTACCTAATTATTGAAATATATAACGAATGACTGAACTTGATTGATCATAGGATGCGTTCAAATTAACTCGTTCAAACTCCAAATAAAAACTTAACTTCTGGAATGGAATACATAAGAAATTATGGAAATATTATTACAGAAATGTACAGATAACATAATTTGAAAGTTGAAATTAAACGTTGAACATACTATGTCTTTTAATCACTGGGTTCGATTAAAATGAACATAGAATTGTTCTATTACTCATACACTTATACCGTACCTACTATGGCATCAAAAATCGACATCTAAATGAATCCAAAAAACGTTCAAACCAGGAGTGACGACAATCCTCCTTCATTCAGGAACAAGACATGTAAATAAGAGATCGATAGACCATACGATATTTCCTTTTAGAGCCTTATACCTAATAAGACCAAGTTAAAGAAGGATACCTTCAATGACTCAAATTATAAAAAAACTCACTAAAAAACTCGTACCTATCGAAATCGGTGCAGTTGTAAGTATCCTACAACCGCGAGTGCTTTTTACAGAAATATGACTGGAGGGAACATGGAGCCAATTACTATTTACAAACAACTCAGAATTCGATGAGTTTAAGCTGGCACCTTGTCCCATCTCCAGATGGAACTGTCATCACAAATGCATAATAATACATTTCCGTTAGGAGACAGCGCTGTTTGACGAATAGCTGTCGTGCATTTGGGGTGCGAGAGCACGATGTTGGCAACTTTCGGAGGCTCACTCCCATCCAGATCCCACACGAAGGTCTTGCCGGAAGTGTTTCCTACAGCTAGGATCTGCAAATTATAAAACATTGGATGTGGCATTCAAAATACAATGGTAATTACAAAGAATTGTAAAGATAAATATTCTCAATAGTTTATGGAAATATGTGAGTATGTGAGCCAAGGCAACATGGAAAGTGACTACAAGCATCTTTTCTTATAGATGTTTGTACAGTAAGATTTCGAAAAGGTGCGAGGAAATTGAAGTTGAAATTCAGCTGTTTGGAATCACTGAATCCTTGCCTCAAATTGGAGTTGGATTAGTTGGACTTCAGATTATAGGAGTTGGATATGATATTTTGTACTGACAGCTCGAGATCTTAATACTGTTGGCTTACAATTCATTCAGGTTGTCGATATACGTACCTGGTTATGAATGTGTAGGTTAGTTTGCTGTGGCGAGGTATGAATTATGTACAATGGAGGGGTTATGATATTATTATTTGTGAAAGGTCGGTTGTCGGTTGTGTTGGAAATATTTAGCGGTGTTTTATGTATCTATTCAGGTTTGAGTTTGTTTTATCCTAATCTTACTCATGATATATTTTCCCTAGGCCTTGAGAATGGTCTTATAACCAATCTATGGCGATAACCTACCTATCTATATCTTATGAATGATCCTCAAGAAAACCACCTATATAATGTGTGTGTATTTCAACGGAGAATGTAACCCACGTAATTGTTTTATATGTTTAAATGAAAAGGAATGAAAAAAAGAAAACTTCAAAATACCAAGAATAGAGAATATGATGGAATAAAACATATTTATGCCTCTCATGAAGAGTTTTCTTAGGACGTACAATGAACAGAGATAATTTCAAATTCCTTCACAGTCTAGTAAATTTAACACAAAATAGAAGTTTAAAACCAATAACAAGACCCAAACCTGAATAAAGCTAGGGAAGCCAGATTGAACACCTACTACTCAAAGGTATTACCAATTGAGACTTTCTTTTAAACAGACATAAAATGTTCATTTATGGGAAGCAGCACTGATGGAGGGATCGGGCTGATGAGGAGTTCCCATATTCCTAGAGCAACCAAAAGATCCATGACTTCAGTTGAGGGGCATCAAGGCCCCACTTTCAAGCCCGAGGCAGCCAACTTTTCTCTTTTCCTCCTGGGTCACTTGCGAAAGAGGTTTGGCCCACTTATCGGCCAGGACAGTTGTTACCCTCTTCACGAAATAGTCGTATTCTTTGTGAAGGGAGCTCTCGCAGGATATCACCAAGGGTGCAAACAAGCCTCTCATATCCTCTGCTGGCCTGTCATATTTCCTGTGTTTCGCATTGGCAGCACTCTGGGAGACTGATGTCCAAGTTTGAGAGCTGTAGGAGGGGGCGTCATCATTAACTACCCGGGGATCCAAATACGCCATCCTCTCTACATCCCACTAATTGTGGATTTTTAAGTCTGCAACTAGTCGTGGGGTACCACCCTCGTTCTCTGCCAACACTAGTTCCATTCCCACATAGTTGAACCTGGACCCTTGGAAACCCATCCTAGCGGCCTGGTCTCTGATCTGGTCGTGACCGTATTTGTCCTGTCCCCCTCTTTTGCAGTTTGGTTTTGGGGGACTTTGTTCAATCTAGCGTCCTAAATTTCAAGTCAAGGTAGATTTGTTACATGATTTTTCATGACTCTGTCACCCGTGAGGTAATACTTCCTGAAGGAATTAAATAGAATAATGAATTTCAGTAGAGAATATTTGTAAAATAACCCCCCTACCCTCCTAGAACCTTATGACTGGAACAAAAAGGTAAGCACACTTACTTTTCGGAAATGGTCGTAGGAAAACCGGACGAACCAGATTTCACAGTCTTTGAGTTCAAATCTTTGGACCACAGTTACAGAGCTGTCGTTGTTTCTTAGTTCCTTCTCGCCAATCCTTCCAGGTTCCCACAAGACTACGCAGTTTTCACATGACTGTGTACCAGATACAGATATTCAGAATAGTATACAAACATACAATTTAGAATTTACAACTACGCACATAACATACTATCCGCTATGGTTTGCCACTTATTACAACTTAAATAATTGTATTGATAACCATAATACTAATCATAGTCAGAGTAGCTAAGTAGACTACATTTTTACGATCCCTATAAAATATTTTCGAGTTTATATTTATGTAAGTGTGTGTATGCACCTTAGAAAGCACTTGTTTACCCATCCAATGTACGCAGTCAACGTAATTCCGATGGATATCTCTCGTTGACCAATCAGGAAAGTGTTCTTTCAGTGAGTCGAAGGGTCGTTTGCTTTTTGAGTGATTGAAAGTGTAGGAGGCTTTCATCGCTTCCTGAATGTAGTCCTTGTCTAACCTCCAAAGCTTCAGAGAATGATCCATACCACATGACATGATTTTTGTACCATCCAAGTCAAAATCCTGAAATTAATTTGAAAATTATTGCCACATGTGATTTCTAAACCAGTCAGTGCCCACCACCGTGTGTTCGGTTGTTCTTGACGTTTTCATTAATAATTGAAAACCATTAATAATTAAGTTTATCTAGAGGCATTTTACGGAGGTGTGTGAAACTTCGTTTTCCCAATTTTATGACAATCACTCAGTAGTTCAATCAATATTGTTGCGACGAATCTCTTTGGTTGATGAGAAACCTTAAGATTAGCATCACTATTTTATAAATCAGGGCATACATTTGATATGGCTATCAAAATCATAACATCAATTAGTAAAGAATATCTAGATTCAACAAATAACTTATTTCACTCACTTTTGTATCATACTCTGATATTCGCAAGATGCAAATTAATAATTATTCCACGTGAGATGCTCTAATATGCAAAGTACTTAGTATATTTCCGATTCTACACGAACTAGAGCACATTAATCGAATAGCTGACAGGCTGGCCAATTGCAAGGTAAAGAGAAAGGATATGCGAAAAACAGTACCCGAATCTCCCAACAATTCTATTTCACTCTCCCAACGTGTCAAGCCTTTGGGCCCAGCGAGATTTTCATTATGCGACCGACTAGGTATTCACGTAAATGTAAGTTCGCTTCATGAAAAAAAAAAAAGTATATATATATGTATATATATATATATATATATATATATATATATATATATATATATATATATATATATATATATAGATATATATATATATATCGCCTATTTTCGTCATAACTCCTCACAATGACTTTCCTTTTCATTCATGGATCGTTAAGCCAATCACATAGGTGCCCTCGTTCCAGATCTACAATGCAGAATCGGTTTGAATCTGTGTACAGAGTTTCTTCCAAGTTTTCATTTGGTTGGAAAAATAAGTCAAGCCGTGTGGGCCCAAGACAAGAGCATAATAGGAAACCGAGTGACACTTTTTGGGACATAGTCCCAAGGTCTAACAATAATCGCCTGAGAGACACGTCGGGAGTACCTGAAAAGGTTGATATTGACCCGAATGATACTATGGAGCCTGGTGTCGAGTCACTGCAGAATGAGTCTTCCTAGGGAGTGCTCAACAAACACCACAAAGTAATGCTAATGGCATCAGACTATGATATCCCCCAAGCCAGCTTCCTACTTGGATTAAGAAAATCCTTGGAGACAACCAGTCAGTACGTGATGTAAAGAAGTAATAGTGTAATTACATGTAGTACCTTACATCCTAGTCTCTCTGGCAGTAGGGACATTTGGCTTTAGAATGGAATCCCAAACTCTGAAAATCAGGAATTGAAGGATAAATATTCTCATTCATCTAACTTGTACCCAGTTGTTTCCCCTACACTGAATCCAGAGTTGTTGGAATCATTGAGAGATGAGGCTTAAGTTACTTTTCAGTGGCAACTGCTCTTACCAGAACCGATTCAGCACTCACTATTCTAATGGTGCGTTTGTCAGATAATGCAATTTTCAGCCCATTGTGAGACGTAAGGCAAAATCTAATATTCGGCCGCCGATCAATTGCATATTTTTTGAGATCCTTACAAATTTCATCAGTGTCTTGTTCGTTTTTTACCAAAATTAAGTTGGGGGTTCGCAATAAAATAGTTAGAAATATCAGTTCGATATCAGTTTCGTTTTCCAGTTCAATATCTGAGGCGGCTATAACTGGAATAGGACTTCGGGAGAGAGTATCAGTAATAACAATTTCCCTGCTACATATTGTAAATTCATAACCATACCTCATGAGGTGTAAACGTAGCCTATGTAATCGAGAAGTAATGCTGCCTAAATCTTTAGATTGGAGGAGAGTAACTTATGGCTTGTAATCAGTTTGAATTACGAAGTGTTTCCTAACAATGAAATCTTTGAATTTGTCACCCCAACAAGCTACTCCTAATACTTCACGTTCAATGGTGGGAGCACAAGCAATTGATTATGCACAACACGGTAGAACAAGAAGTGAGATGGCGTCGCCCGAGGTGGTCAAGATGGGGGAGACGCAGGGGGGCCAACAGAAGAAAGCGAATACTCAATTTTTTGTTTAAAAAACCGCCTTCATGGGTTTTTTCAAATTATTTCTCTGAAATTTACAGCAACAGTGATAACACGAGAGCTGAAAAAGCAAACGGTCTTATACGAATACTGAACTATAATTTTTCTCTGCTGAGAGTATTCTTGAAGCATAACTGACAGGAAGTATTCGTTAGGAGAAACCTGCTCAGTGGGTGAATTCAACTATTTCTCCTTAAACTTTCTGAACCTCATTAACTCTACAATTCTGCATACTGTGTTAAAATGTCCTAATTTTTCTTTTACATTATATTATTATATATTTTATATTATATTATTATATATTTTATATTATATATATTATATTTTACATTCCGGGCTAGGCACCTACTCTTCTTCCTGTGAACTAGGTTTTGCCACACCATCGGCAATTATCGAATTAGAAAGGCTCGAGACTTCCTCAGCTTTGTCAAAACAGTCGATTCTGAATTTCTGAGTACTCGACTCTGAATTTTCAGGGGGACTAATACTCACTGTTGTATAAGATGAGGAAGGTCCCAATACCCGAATCAGTTCAGGAACGTCACTTCTTATTGGCGAATGAATAGGCGTTTCTAACGGCGACTCATTAGGTATGTCTTCAACTCAACTTCGTTTAACCACTGCCACCATGTTTCTTCTTGACCATTATGGCCTATTTTATTACTAGACGTTCAACAGCACGTCCAACCATCAAGATCCAATTCTTCTTCATATTCTTCATAATCTGATCTGTTTGTCCAACTAATCTATATTTTGCTAAAAGGATTGATTCAGGATATTTTTCTTATTTTTGAGATGCGAGCTTGCGAGCATCCAGACCACCAAACTACAAAAATCAGTATTATCTATTACGTAGCCTGTTTCATTATAAGGAGGCCAGTTTATTAAACGGAGGCTGGTGGTGGGGGATATGACGGTGCTCTTGAACGCCAAGTTATTTTATTTTGGTTATTTTCTATTATAAAATTACGATGAGAAGTTAAACGGGAAGATACTTTATTTAACGATAATCGTAGTAACGAGTCATAAAACTAGGGAAAGTAATTATACAGTAGTGGAGAACACACTTGCGTAATCTCTACTCAAACACTGTACCTCAATAAATTGAGTACGTTTTGTTATACTTTGATATGCATTAATAAATTATTATTAGGTACAGAACAAACTAGCAGAATTCTCCCTTTTTGTTCAACATATTACTAAGTTTCAAATTTCCAAATTTTCTTCTTCATTGCACTTCCATTTCACCTATTCTGCTTACATATTTTTCACCAATGGTCCTTCGAAGATGACGAGTCAATTTATTTACCAGCAATATTATTCAAAGTCGTTCCAATGCTAGGTATTTGTCTGATTTAGTATCCAAGTATTTGAATCATGAAGACCTACCTAACATACGCACTAGAGCTAATTAAACTAGAAATGATTATGATTCAACTTCACTTAGATTAAGTTCGTTTAATCAATATACATGGTTAACAAACAGGTAACATTCGGAATAACCTTGTGGGGGCAAATTTACTTAGAGAGCATAACTATGATTTCAATCGTTAGCTAAATCAGCTAATTAGCTCATTAGTTATTGTTACGACTCATCTGCTTTCAAGAGGAGAATCGGATTGGGTATAGAAAATTCAAATTACTCACCGCACTCAGAACTTCATCTCGATGACCATCCACACCACCGAATATTGCTATGCAGATGTCATTTTTTATATTCCACAAACGCAGCGTGTGATCTTTTGATACTGAAAGTAGCATATTTGGTTCTCTAGGATGAAATTTCAATTCGTTTATTGCGTGGCCGTGACCTACGAGGTAGAGAACAGTAAACGTTACGGAAAATACACTAATTCGGAATTCATACAATGGAAAAAGGCCAACTTTCGACAGAAAGTTGTGTACAAAAATTAGTTAAAAGTGCAATAAAACGTACTTACAATAAAAATCAATTAAACAAAACATTGCTAAAAGTAGTAAAATTTGTATTTGGTATAAACATAGGCTGCCTAAAATTTGAGCATAAACAACTTTTGAATACAGGAAATACTCAAACTCCAGAAAACCATATATTAATCCCTTATTAAAAATTTACGAAAATGTTCTTAAGTTAACTGCTCGACTTCACTAATCAGGTCGCATTCTCTCTCGTTTGTTTTTGGCATACCTATCGAAGTATGCCGAAATCCTTTGGGGGTAACAGGTGCAAGAGCTTGGAATGCTCTCCCTCTGTCGGTGCGTGTCCCCTTCTCAATTGAGCGATTCTACACCTTGGAGACCAGCTGTTGCCCAAGTTTAGTACACTTTGCCTCCCCCACAGCTCTTCCTTTTTTTGAATAGTTTTCCCCTTTAGAGTTGGTCTTCAGAATTCAACTTTGAAGCTTTTGTTAAAATTGAATATTCATGTTTACTATTTCATTATTTTCACGAATTAAGCTGTTCTTGTGCTTATCATAATTTTGCTCCAAGTATCTTGCATAAATGTTGAGCCTAGTCTATGTTGCAACCCTATCCCACACATTCTCATTGTAGAGATTGGATTAATTCCCTAATCAAACAGAATCTAAGAATAGACAATCCACAATAAAGACGTGGTTTCTGAATGACACGTTACAAGCATTTTGGGTCAAACGAACAGAGAATAGCAGGTAGGTAGCTGGCAATATATTATTTTTCTATTCACTTCCATTTATCAATGTGAGTCAGAGTTCCTATTGGTATAATTTAATGCAGGAACCAATTGAATGTAGAGGACGACCTGGGTTGTACATTTACTGATTTAAATTGTTGAGATGAAAAGGGTTTTCATGTTTATTTTTTAAATTTATTGCTGGCTATTTGTCGATTAACATTTTTCGCGATTTATAATTTGAAATAGAATTCTAAGAATGATAGCCATAATTGAGAATTCCAAAAATTTGAAGAAATAATTCTACATGATTCTTCCAAAGCCCATTTTGTGTGCAGGGGAACGTTAATAACTCATTGTATCTGCAATGAATAACTTCAACATTAAGATAATCGTGATATCATATATTATATTGAAATACCTTTGAAATTTCTGTGAAAAGTTGGTTGAGAAGGACAAATTACTCTGATGACCCCTCTATGACCTGCAGCGGCTAGAAGAGGTTTGCCAGTGTCATCTTCGAAGCTCCAGGCACAAGTGTAGAATATTTCATCCGTCTATGCTTCGTATTAAGGAAGCAAAATTAAAAAAGAAGAAAAAAGGCCCTAGACCTAAATCAATTTTATTACTGACTAGCAATAATAAATCAGATCCAGGAAATTAGCGTTATGCTCAAGTTGAAACCTAGCCAAATTCACATGCAGACACCAATAGACCCATACATATCAAACCTATTCAATACATAGGTTGGATACCTATGTAACTAAAATTGCTCGTTTTTTGTGGACTAGAAACACTAAATTTCAAGAGAATGCACAGTGAAGGACCTTGGAGAATCTTGCTTGAATTCGATTTAGCATGGAAAAATTTGGACCATATGGGCCCAAAGACACAAGGGATAAATAAATAAACAATCAAGTTGTTTTATTACTAATGATAAGTTATTACCTGGCAATAAAATGAACTTATATTATGATTTGACATTTTTTTTGCCCATTTACCCCTTTCTAGAAAAATCGCTGTTCTTCTACTTGTTCTTTCAATTCTAACTTATTGGTCACCCAAACATTTCGTTTTCAGAAAATTGTAGAAGCAAAATAATTTATTGGCAACACTGTATATCCATCTGAATACGCTGCAGTCATGTTTGGTGACATTATAGTTGTCACCAAACGAAAATTGACAACAAACCCAGACGACCAGTCAAGCTGCTATTCAAGGTGATCCCATTCACAATGGTTTACTTTTCTGCCGCTACACTTCGCATCTTTATTTGAAATCGTGAAGAGCCCAGATCATACTTTTGGTTTATTATTTCCAATAATAAGCCTATGTGATCGTATAGCAAAAAATTTTTATAACCCCCCCTCAAACTTTGTCACTTTACGTTTCAAGGTGCGTAGAATCCAAATTTGAAATGTCCGTCCGCCGTTCGCCGTCCGCCGTTCGGGCCATAAAAGGCCTAAGAATTGACTTAAAAAACCCGTCCTTTCGCACATAGACTCCATTTGGGGTCTAGTTGGTCCTAACGTTTAACCATCCCGATCGCTTTACTCGGATAGATGCTATGGGCCAAAAACGGGCGAAAAAGTGTCATTTCAAGGCTTTGTTAGACTTACGCACGCACGCACGCCTGGCACGCTTGGCAGGGGTTCACGGTGGGTGGTGAGGGGGGGTGAGCGGGGGGTGGAGTGAGAGGAGGCGCCGCGGCACCTTGTGGTGGGTACGGCGTTCCTTCTAGGCATGAATATATGTTTTTTTCTAGGTCATATTTGTGTGTTAATACCAAAGCTTTTCCTACGCATATTTAATAACATATCCTCTCGACTTTTCGTACGTACTTAGATAATGATATTATTAAGGCAATAACTATTTGAATAGATAGGAGCTCAAATCGAGAAATATAAACATGCGTATATAATTATAGAAGTATAGGTTGTGGCAATTCGAAGTACACGCCAGACACGCCGAGGAGTCTGGACGGGCCTTATGACGTACGCTAGCCAACTAAAACTACGATCATACTCAATTGAAAAAATAATAAACCTTTGTGAAATAATTTGCAGCGTTTTTATACTCAGATTACACTCTTGATTGGGGTTTACGAAGCATGAAAATACCTTACCCGAGTAGTTAATAATTATGAAAAACGTCCGCCAAGTTGGGTGGGCAGTGTACGTTCCCCACATATTGTAATATGTACGTATAGAATTAGTTGAAAAACAAAATATGAGTCGAAATGATTGAATGCAAAATAGAACAGTATTTACTATGTGTATGGGTGATATTCTCGAGACTTGGACACTAGCGCATCCTTACATCGAGGCAAGGCGAAGTCGAAGTTATTTCACCTTGTTGTCATGGTGACGAGTAAACTATGAGAAAATGCGCCATTTGTAGCCACAGCAGGACAACTGTATAGCATAGTCTTACCTAGTTCCTAGTCAATATTTTCATTATTTGTAATATGCAAGGTGATAAATTGTATGCTAATTACATCAAGTTATTATCAGGTGATGAACTCAAACGCTGAGAACGCAAGGTTTAATCTGTGGGGTAGAGATCCATATGAAATGTGTGTTGGGGAGTTGACATACAAGTGTTCTAGATGTTCCAGACATCAGCCGCAAAGATTTGGATTACCTACCTATCTAGTTTTAGAACTGTTCTTTGAATCAATTGAAACTAAAAATCTTTGAGTACTGTGAAAGTGGCCTTGTGAAAGGATGTGTTATGAGATACTTTTTCAAAACAAAACTGTAGAACAATGGCCTTATAACCACGAATTATGTTGACGTGAGACGGCAGGCAAACATCTTGTGAGAAATAGGTTGGTTGAGTAGCGATTCATTGCCGTAGGGCAGTCATGGCCGACTTTGGCTGAAACGCCAACCTACTCCAGGCGTGACGTCACGAGAATATGGGCCATACACGCTAGAATGCAAAAAGGTTAGAATTCATGTTAGCGCATGCGCATATTGACTAGCCCCATACAATAATTAACACTGTCATACTTGTCATGAAAATCGGTCCATTATTCTCAGAATGTAAATCAATATCAGTTTTGTGCGTGTGCAATAGTTATTATTCAACCCAATGCAATAAAATACAAATGGTATCAACCTGGAACCCCCCCACCCCGAGTTTGAACGAAATCTGAGAGTAGATAATGAAAGCTGTATTAAGAATTTCATGATTGCGACTGCGCACAGACTACTATTAATCTAACGGCAATGGCCTTCATAGGGGCTGACTAGGAGCTAATCCGCACAACCCCTGAAGATTTAATAAAAATAGGCCCACTAGTTTCGGAATTTTGTCTGTGTTGATCTATTTTAGTTTTGCAAATGCGCAATAGTTCCTCACCAATCGCGTTATAATTCATAGGGAATTTTCATGGAACATATACACAACTGCACCCTGAGTTTGAAAGAAATAGGACCAATAGATGATGAGAAATCGACGTTATGAGAATTTCACGACAGCACATGCGTCCGACGGAAATAAATGTGATAGGGGACCGTATAGTAGCTCATCCACACAATCTCTGGAAATTTTACCAAAATCGGATTAACATTTGGTATAGTTTTGGGCGTGACAAGGATTCACCACACACTACAGACACGGAAACAAAATTAATCAGCACGCTGTGAAACACAAAAAAGCAAATGGAAATTCTGATTTTGAGGACAAAAAATTTTTCAACTTCTTGCAGGAACTCCTTTCGTACGTTCGGTAGTGAGGAAGCAAAATACTAAAAATGGCTAAAATTACTAAATTTAGGCAATTTTTCGTTTAGATAATGTTTTATCTGATAAATTCAATTATTCAATGTTATTAAATGAAGTGGATAGGATTTTCGTTTTACTGCTATCTACTCTTTAGAAGAGTAAACATTATATCCTATTTCTGTCATTATGCAGTGAGAACCCACCAATATTTTCATTTGTTTAAAATTTCAAAACCGTGAATTCAAAATTTTGTAAATATTTAAATGAGGAAAAACAAAGTTAATGTCCCATCGCTCCGAAAACCTTTTCAAAACCTGGAAGCCCCCGAAATGTCTTCAAAAATAATTTTCATTGTTTTACAGAAAGAGAAAATAACCATAATCACCCGCATAAATTGTGCTGGGAAAAAAGTATGATACCATGCACAAATATTTCACATTTTCGTATTTTTATTACTAGAATAAATTATAACACTTGTTCTTGTTAATTGAAATATTAGTGAAAGGATACGTCAGGATCTGCAAATATCTGTAGAAGTTTGATTCCTTCGCCATTTTCGGGGGCTTCGTAGATAGAGACTCTATTACTTCCACAAGTGGCAAATATAAGTTTATTGTGTTTATAAAGCATTGGGTTCAACTGGACTCCAAACAGAGGTTGATTGTGATCTTCCTGCACGTGGCACCTGCAGTAAGAAAATAATGATCGTAAAAATACAGAACAACTACAGTACAGTAGTTCAACATTGTTTTGATTTAGTTCCAGACTAGAGGTTCACAACTCCCGGACGAAAGATGCATTATCGTGGCGCAAGGAAAAGGAGGAATTTCACAGATTTCCGATGACAGTTTCATTTGAGAAATTGGTGTTATCCATTAGTAATAGGTACGTCTCACCAAGATGACAGACCTGTGGAATATTTTTGATTGAAACAAAATGCGCCATAATAGTTCGAAGACCTACTTCAGTTTCAACGTGAATGTCATATTCAATCCAGGACTTTCCAAGTAAACATTACCGGTACCAGACAGGTGCCTATATTTACTTAGCAAGAATGAAGGAGTTATACTACGTTATATAACTACGTTAATACAATGAAGGAAGGAGTTACTTATAGTTAGTTATATGTTATATAACCAATTATTAATACACAACAATGGTGTTGTTAATGGTTGTTAGAGATTAAAAAAACGAGAAATCAAAATATTACAACAATTGGATATGTTACAACTGTGTTTGTTGTTTGTGTTTTTTTTTTTTTTAATGCTAATTTTTAAATTACTGATTTATATACTCTTGCTCGATAGTACCCGAATATGTTTTTAGTAGGTACTAATCCTGCGGTGCGTCTACTGCCCTACAATAATGTTGTTTAGAATGGATCAAGAAATGGATGTAACGGAATTTTTTAATGTAAAACTTGAAAATGAACAAATAAATGTAGTAAGATAGTTGGTTACATTGTCATTTCATGAGTATTGTAATTGCAATACCATCAGGTGAACAATCTATACTGTAGTATTTTGTGTACGTTGTACAGTATAATTTAGGTACAACGATAGTTGTATACAAATGACAGTATCAAGGTAAGGAATTTAATGAAATGATGTTAAATGTCCGTATGTGCAGCAACAGTATCAAGGTTGAACCAATAGTTATTTGAATACGACGTGCCACACGATACAGCAGTACAAACTGAAGATACGTAACCAACTGTGTGAAGTGTTTTAATTTACAATTACTGTTTTAACTTTAAAGCCAGAAGTACTCACACATATTTGTATTGAAATTTGGGTTTAGGTAAAACTTTGGTTCGCCTCCTCTTGCCTTTTCGTCCTCGAGGGCCCCGGCTATCTACGGTAGGGGTTGCACTTCGAGACGAAGTGTTGTCTGTAGTTGTGCTTCCGATACTCGAGGTTTCATCCTAAAACAAAACCACGATTAGAATAATCAAGATTCCCGCCATACAGTGGTGTCCAAGTTGCCTGAGAATGATAATAATCCTTATTTTTGTTCCCTTTTTCTGAACAAATAACTCACACCTTGCGTCGATCACATTTCAGAAATCTACCTCTAACTTAATAACTACTACTATAACTAACTAACTTCAACTAGACGAATTAATACGCTACGTATTTAGAGCTACATCGATGAAATTTCGAAGGCGCGCGGGCATTCCGGCTATTTCTAGATGTTTTATAAATTTAGCCTGTTGTGAGAGATTGTTCCAGACTAATGCCATTAATAGCGCTAAAGCGAAGGTAGGTCTCAAAGTGTTTGCAGTATCTATCTCGAACTCTCTGTTTCTCGTAGTAGAGCTTCAAGTTATACAAGTGCGGACAGTGTTATCGTTTATATTATACCAGCTGATTCCATTCGCACCTAACCTTGATCAGGTACGTTGCGTCTTAGCCTAATAACTATTCTTATCTTCTCCTTAGGAAAAACTTGGAAGAATAAGAAAACGAACACACCATGCTGAAGAAATTTCCGTAGGCAACTACAACAATTTTAATATGAAATTTAGTTTGGTATGACGATGGAGTTATCTTGAAGATAGAGCGCACCGGTTGAAATTTAAGTAGGAACACGCCCTCCCCGTTCAAGGCAATCGTGAAGAGTACGTGACGTTACCAGTTGACAATGAACTAAACATTTTTACGCACCTAATTTGAAAACTAAATAGTTTTTACTGGAGGTTTGGGTTGAGTTCTTCTTTTTCATGTTCTTTCAGAATATAAAGTCAAATATATTTCATCATGATCTTTATATTCAAAGGTTAATACCTATATGGTCAAATAGAATGGATGTGATACAAATTCTTTATTAACTTTTTATCATTGTCATTTTTATTTCATTTCTAGAACTCAAGTGCATTGAGACGCGATTCAATAAATGTTCATTCTCAGACGATTTATGTGGATAATTTTATTTTGGAAGATGACAATTCAATTACCTACTGAAATTGCCCATTAGCGAATTTTTGTAAAAAATTAAGCTATTGCAATGGCTCCAAAAATTTTTGAAAATTTCCTTCAAGGAAATACGTTTTGAGACATTCTGACACGATTCCTGTAGTTAGCGCGCATATATATATATATATATATATATATATATATACATACACACACACACACACACATATATATATATAAAATATGTGTGTGTATGTCATTCTAGACTATAACTCTCCTTTGGATTGAGATAAAATTTCCGTTTTTACGCCAAAAAATCAATAAAAAAGAGAGAGAGAGAGAGAGAGAGTGTTGGCCAGCACTCTTTCTGAAAAAAAAAAAAAAAAAAAAAACGCTTGAAAAAAAAAAACATTAAAAATACCTGAAAACGGCAAAAATGAAATCTTTTTTCAAATACAATTTATTCAAAAGAATAAAAAAGTTTACCAACGATGAATTAGAACATTAAAAATTTATGCAAAAAATTATGCTCAAAAAATCTATAAAAAACTGCCGAAAAAAAGTTGAAAATCCCAAAAATTTGTGAACAGCAGAACATTATTTTGAACAAGTTTTTTTTGGCCAAACAATTGGTAGTTAACAATGTCTTTCAAAGTGCTCATATTTCAAAAAATGTGTAGTTATAAATAAAACCTATATCCTACTATATAAAAGAGAGAAATGTCTGTGTAAGGTCGATTCCCGTCCAAACGGCTTGACCGATTTTGATGCCTCGAATAATGTTTTAGCGTGGAACAGGTTTTTACCGAATTTAAAAATGATACATTTAAAAATAACGAGTAGTCCATTCCTAGGACCCACCTTCCTATTTCTCAATTTAGACATCAATATGTCTTTTATGAGGGGGTCAACCAAAATTTCCGTTACGTTTTTAGCGTGGAATACGCTTTCACCGGGAGCTAAAAGTGAAAAATGGTCAGAAATACAGTCACGAAAAAACGAGAGTAAAGTAGGGGCGGATTTAATTTCATAGCTATTACCTATGAAGCTGACATTTGAAATGGAGGCCTCTTGGGACATGTAGAAACGAATCGTAAAGTCGGAAGCTCCTTAGATCAGCTGAGTGAGCTCCGGAGCTAATTTCTTTGCTATGCAACTTATGAAAGCTGAAATTTGATATGTTTGATATCTGATATTTGATTTGATATTTTATTTTATATTTATAATTTGCCCCTTGGAACGTTAATCTGGGCCCCCCAGATCAGATGAGTGAGATCCGGAGCCAAGTTCTTTGCTATTCGAGACTGAAGTAGCGGCGGATCTAATTTCTTTGCTATTCAATCAACCTATGAAACTGAAATTTGAAATGGAGAGCCCTTGGGACGTCTAGAAACGAATCATGAAGTCTATAGCCCCCAAATCAGCTGGGTACGATCTTGAGCTAATTTCTTTGTTATTCAACCTATGTAGCTAAACACTGAAATGGAGAACCCTTGGAACATCTAGAAACAAATTGAAAAGTCTGAAGCTCCCCGGATCAGCTGAGTGAGCTCTGGATCTAATTTCTTAGCTGTTCAAACCTAAGACAGCTAAAAACGGAAATGTAGACCTCTTTGGACCTTCTAGAAACGAATCATGAAGTCTAGAGCCACCCAGATCAGCTGTGAGATCCGGAAATGTTTTTTGCTATTTAAAATACGAAGCTGAAATTTGAAATGGAGACCTCCTGGAACATCTAAAAATGAATTATAAAGTCTGAAGCCCCCTAGATCAGCAGAGTGGGCTCCGGAGTTAATTTCTTTGCCATTCAACCAATGAAGCTAAAATTTGAAATGAAGAACCCTTGGGACGTCTGAAAACGAATTGTAAATATAATTTTATCAAAACCAAAGAACATCACTCGATTCCCGTCCTTTGCACTGAAATTTCATGCCTTATCTCGGATTTTTCCGGATTCATTTTCTCTGAATTTTCACGTTTTATTACACCGTGAGGCATGCAGACCCAATGGTCGATTAATTAATTACTTATGTAGGGTCAGGAAACCCATATGAAAATAAAATAAAAGTTGCAAAAACGTTCCACATCAATCCTTTAGCGAACCATAAATTAGGTGGATTCACGGATACTAGTGACCTAACAACATCAATTCTAAACTATTGTCCTATCCTCCCTCGTAAGATTATAATTGGACTGAATTAAACTGTGTTAATTCAACAGCATTTTCAAAAAATCGAACATCTTTAATGCTCGTAAAGTATTACTCCTAACGTTTTGCCATTAACTAAAATATAATGCTACGATTTTCGCATTAAAATATGATGAGAATCGTGATTGTGGGAGGGGGGGGGGGGGGGGGACTTACTGAAATTCAACACCGAAAATCTGGACAACAATATAGTACTAAGGAATATGGTAGGTAGGTCTATGGTCTTGCTGGATGCAGACTCGAATTTCCATCAACGCGTTTAATTCATGGTCTGACCCCCTCCCCGAATACAATGCCCATAATCAGTTTGTTCATATTCATGATAAGCAAACTATCTCCAAACAAATCGGGATTATATTCTTTTCTTTCCAACGAGCCGCAAGCTAATTGGAAAATGTTTATCAAGGTACATAATTCACCTTCAACGCGCCAATTTCATAATCAACGGGGATTCAAAATGTTCACGGACATGGACACGAGGATTATGGGCAACGAGGTGCCTGAACCGAATATGGAAGAGAAGGAAATCAAACTGCTACCATGGAAAATCGACAAGGTTGCCCAAGATACCGGAAGACACACTGCAGACATAACTGCCGCCGTTTACTACAAAGGAAATTTAGCTACAGGAGCCAACGATGGTAAAATCAAGGTAAGGCAGTCGTTACATCTATAAGTGACAAACGTGTGATCGAGTTGATTTGATGAAAATGATCAACCTAGAAAACTTGTTATATATATAGGGAGCTACACAATGAGGACAACTGTATATTTGTTTTATTTTACCCAACTTTTCGTAGAAAAGAAGGTATTACAGCCGTCGGCACGGCGGCGGGGATGCATTTGCTGATAGCAAAATCATGCACAAATCTCTCCTGTTCACCGTAGGACGTTGAAAATTGATAGGAGCCTGTCTGGTATGACAAAAGGCGAATCCATCCTGATCAGTTGAGTGTGCTAAAAGTTATGTCGTCTGTCTGATTACAACATAATTTGATAGGGAGCCTCTCTAGGAAATCAAGGGACGAATGAAATGACGGGCTCCACCCTGAGCTCCAGCTGACCGATTCACGTGACGAGACATACTCCGCTAACCAGCGGCACGTGAATAGGAAAGCATTTCGTAAGCAAATTGTCCAGTGATTAGTCAAAAGTACTATTAACCACGGCTCACCTAGCGACAAATAATCACTGAAATCTGTTCAGTGAAACTTGACATTCGTGTCTGAAGCATGACTTTTCACCTACTAATATTTTACCTGTCTGTATTGGAAAAGTTGGTTCTGCTTACGCAGCGTTTTATAAATTTTAATGAAAGTAGGTAGATGAAATTGTAGGAATACAATGCTTTACTCTTCCAAGATTTGTATTTTTCTTTCTATGATTTTTTAAAGTTTTTCAAAAAGCTTCGCAAGCGTACCCCTCCCGACAGGGTGGGATAACTTACCCTAGCAAGTGTGACGTCACATTTTGCCAAAACTTTTAAAATGATAAAAAGTTAACGACTCATCGTAGAATAATGCGGATGGAATCTAAATTTTCATGACAATATCTGCTTATTTACAAATAGTAAACGCAAGTCTTTGACCAGTGGGTGTCATTATAGGAGCTTCGCCAACAGTCAATTAGGTAGGTATCACGCCAAAAATGGTAAGTTTGAAGGAAATACAAAGACAACAATAATTTTAAGTCGGTAGAAGCATATAGTAGGTATTTAAGCAATTATTATTTGGGGCAAGAACTACTAATTATATTAGAAACCTGAAGTGGTATGGCCAACATTTTGGGTTGCTTTTCGACATAGGATCCAGTCAATGCCCATAGGCACATTTCTAATTGTTAGAAATTGAAGGTAATTTTTGAATTAACCTTTTCCATCACACTTATTCCAGAACCACGTAATTTTGTTTTTCTTTTGTTACTCAGAAGTAACAAAAAAATAGTAGGTAGGTCTACCCTACTAGGGTTGCCAGATCTACTTTAATTTAAAGTATCCTACTTTATTTTTGTTCAAAATACTGTATACTTTATAAAAAATTTAAAGTAGACCAAAATACTTTATATTCGAAACGAAGAAGAAAAGTTCAGCCCCCGCACCTACTTACTAGTCAAGGACAAGTTTCTTTATACCTACTTAAACCTACCTGCATGGAAGAAAATTGGTCTAGGGTCGCACACGTATACTCGAGAAGTTGAGTTCCCGCCGGACGCTCAACCCCATACACCACAACAACAGCAACGAACGGTTCAATGATTCGGTTTACTTTTTGGATGTCATCTATCATGATAATGTGATACCCTGGGTCTGCTCTGTATGTCGTCACCGAAATCCCAACATGACATAATTGCATTTCTCAAAATTTTTTTGATTGAGCTTCTGGAAGTTAAAATTCCCTCCGAATCGATTGGTAGCATCAGTTTTCCACTATGAGCGCTAGTTTCGCCAATATCGACAGGTTGACCAACATGACATACAAAAGTATGGAAATCCAACATGACACGATTGCAGAGTTTCTACAGTAAAAGCATGGCCGACGAGAGCTCTGACGAAAGCATGCTGAGTTTTCCCTTTTTCAGCTGTTATTTGGTGTTTTCCTGTCAAATTTCTTCAATAGCTACATAATTGGACACTTTCTTAGTGATAATGATTTATTTTTCTTTGCTCCAGAATGTCAGAATTGATAGAATACGCCAAGAAAAAAAAAAACGCATTCAATAATGCTATGTTGTTTTGTGGAGTGTTTGTAATTATGACAAGTTGTGGTAGCGTGGCTTTTAAGAATTTCGCCTTTTAAATATTTTAGCGTAGAAGACTTATGATTCAAGTTAATTTTCCTAGTCCTTATTTGGAGCCAAGAGTCGGGCTCAATTACCTACTATTTTGTTTTCATTGAAAAGAAAAGGCTGAGATTACGTAATTTATTTTGTTTATTGAATAATAATTATTATTAGTTCTTAACTATTAGGAAAAAATGTGTCTATAAGAATGAAACTACTGATTCCTTCCACACGGACTAAGGCTGTATTTTATTGCATTTAAGATAAAGTAAAACTAAAATCTTGTCATTATAATTTATTAATATCTTGTCAATTGTTGGAGTCAAGAGTTGGGCTCAAATAGTACTACTTTTAACAGAGAATGTGTTTTAGCCAAGGACTAACTAGGCAAAAAATAAAACGAAATCTGAAACGAAATGTGGGACGAAATCTGTGACGACAACATTCTGATGATTTCCGCTTACAACCGAGTCGTTGCTAGGGAAATGGTACTTCGTCGTTTTTCATCCCCCAAAATTCGTTGACCATTCGTTCGAAAGCTCTCGATTTATCCAACCATAAATCTAACTGCGAAGTGCGTGGCCAACAAGCTGAGTTATGAGCATGGTTATTTGATAATTGTGTACACTCAGGTGATCATCTGATCATTCTCAATAATTGATATTGTGAACTTGATTGCAACCGCTTGTTCATTTCTGATGATTTCATTGAGCTGGTGTTTCGATGATTTGATTCATAGCAGGTGATCCGAATATTGCGAGAACGGTTTGATTTGTGAAGCGGTGGTTAAATAAGCTAAGGATCGTGTAACCTGGTGTAACCTATGTAACCGAAGCTGAAATTTGGGAGGGAGGCTCAAGGGAGAATGCTGAAGACGCCTGGGTGATCACTGATCAGCTGAGTGAGCTCCTAAGCCATTTTCTTTCCTATTCAACGCAGGAAGCTGAAATTTGAGAGGGATGATCAAGGGAGAATGCTGAAGACGCCTGGGTTACCACTGATCAGCTGACTGAGCTCCAAAGGCATTTTCTTTCCTATTCAATGCAGGAAGCTGAAATTTGAGATGGAGGGTCAAGGGAGAATGCTGAAGACGCCAGGGTGATCACTGATCAGCTGAGTGAGCTCCAAAGCCATTTTCTTTCCTATTCAACGCAGGAAGTTGACATTTGAGAGGGAGGGTCAAGGGAGAATGCTGAAGACGCCTGGGTGATCACTGATCAGCTGAGTGAATTCCAAAGCCATGGAATGTGTTTTAGCCATGGACTAACTAGCCAAAAAAGCTAACGAAATTTTGTAACAAAATCTGGGACGACAACATTGATACCGATGATACGGAACTAAGGATCGTGTAACCTGGTGTAACCTATGCGATATTTTGTTATGACGCGGTTTATGAGTTATAAATATTTTAGGTTATTATCTCACTATTGGAAGTTAACCAATCTTCAACCTAAGATTGAATACGGGTTTATGTGAAACGCGTGAGCTAAAACACATTCTGTGTTTCAATAATTTCGTCCGATGTATGTAAATAGAGGTAACCGGGGGTCCAGGGGGCTTGCCCCCTGGCGAGGCGCGGAGCGCCGAGTTTCGTTTTTAATTAATTACAAGAAAAGGCTGAAATTCAGTATTTGAATGTTGAAAAAATTCGTTATAAGATAATGAACCTGATTCTCCTTCCAGACTGATTAAGAGTGTATTTTATTTAATGCCAATTGATAATCAAATCTTGTCATTATAAAAGTTGAAAATAAATATTTTAAAAGCCTTATCGGACGTAATTATCATTCATTCCCTGAAAATTTCATAGGAAACATGACATGACTAACAGAAAGTTTCGAGCAACATGACATGACTACGGGAAAGTTTCGAGCAACATGACATGATCTCCTTCTTTTTTTAGTCCTTTCGCAAAATCATGTGTTTTCGTTTTTAATTGAATTCTGGGACCCTGGAAAACGGTTAGAAGTAGTAATATACTGACAATTATGAATAGTTGAGAAATGAAACGGTTTTTCTGTTCTCCTGAAAAGCTGCCAAAATCAATTATGTCATGTTGGGATTTTTGCGACGATGTGATACCTATGTGATTAGGATTCCTTCAGCTATTTTGGTTATTTTTAATGAGTAGGTGCCCATATAAGACGTTGTTTTCTTAAACTAGTGGAAAATGACTCCCAAAAGAAAGACTCGGTCTTTTAGGACCCCTTCTTCTTTAGCTGTCATCGGTACTTGTAGGTAGACGTACCTAGGTAGATCCTACAACTTGTGTGCAGATGCTGAATGAACAATACCTTAGTGTGTAAGTCGAGAACGTTAACTTTAATGTATACTTTAACTTTCATTGAAATACTTTACTTTTCCTTGGTTGCAGCCAGGATATACTTTATATGGTCCGAAAAAATCTGGCAACCCTAACCCTACCGTCTGTTTGTACCTAAAGGATAGTTTATCAACAGTATACAATTATCACCAAAAGATTTATAAACGATGATGCATGATTACAGCAAAATTGTAACATACCTACTTAAGTGCATACTTATCAACGCCAATATTGATGTTATTGGATTGCTGAAAAACGTACCCACCTGTTACAATTTTGTGACGACTCATGAGAGCGGATTTAGCAATTTATACATGTTTTGGTTCTCCCATACCGGTAGTTTAGGTCACCGGTTACAATTAAATATGTTCAATTAGCGCACTAACCACAAATCTATTCACAAACACACATACACATCTGCCGCTTCGAGAAAACATGGCAGGCACCATGGATTGCACCTTGATGAGAAGTCAAATTATAATTTTCTTGAGTTATTAACACCGAAATGAACCGAATTATTGACCACAGATATTATGTACCTGTAGATATATGTCTTTCGAGTGACTGAAACTGTTCCTCTTAGAGGAATCATACAGTTTTTAGTGCGGCCCTTTCACGTTGCTACATACAAAAATAGTTGGGCATCTTAGTAAAGGCGCTAAATTACCACTTACTACTTCGTCTGCCGAGTCTTCCGTGTTGGAAATTTCAGAGCTGGCAATTGATTTTATCATTTTCCTTTTTATTTATGTGGATGATACGAATAACTCACAACAATTCAGTCTAAAAGGCGGGACGCGACAACGATGAGACAAAGCGATAAAAACGTAAACAGCGTGAGCGGTCTGAATGCAGAAGGTGCCAGGGTTGCCAACGGTACGCTGCGGGGATAAAAAGTCGGTAGAAAAACGGTAACAAGTCGAGAATCAAATGAGGGTACCAACTTCTCATACCTACATGCAATGCAAAATGGCCGTCTCACGTAGATGACAGAAATAGTAATTCAAGTTGTTTCCATGAAGAGCGTTACATTCGCATTCATGTTAAGATATTTTAAAATAAAAATAGAATCCATTCTAAGAAACTTGACTCCATCTGCACATTTGACAAACCATATAGAGAAAACTCCTCATCTTAAGTAATGCGGTTGATGTCAAGATGGACGCTTCCTCCACTTAAAAATAGTTAAAGTACCTTGTTCGTACCCATGGGTAAAGCTAAATTACCATGTTTCTGTTCCTGAAATCCTGATAAGTTCGAAAACTAGACCGAATTCTTCATTGGAAAGAAAAAAAAAAAAAAAAAAAAGAAAAAATCAAACATTTTTGCACCCATGGGTAAAGCTCAATGACCATGTTTCCTACAAAAATGTTCATATACGGTACAACATAGTTTTAGGGACCCCATAAATAACATTAGTAAGTATAACAAGCATTACAGGGGCGTCCCTATGTATGGGTTGACGATTTTTGGTGATAATAGCAAATAGGTCGTGATTTTACTGGATGCACCCCCTCCATTATAACCCAACATCAATAATATGTTACAAACAGAACTGGTTTTACAAATTGGTTGAAAATATCACGATATATCTGGAATCTCCCCCTCCCTTTCAAACACTATAAAATTCTAAATGGCTGAGAATGATTTCTCAGAGAAATCTATTTCTTCGAGCAGAATATTAAAATACCAAATTGAACAAAAAATAATCACCGAAATCGGTTGAGAGTGGCTTAAATAGTACAGTTCATTTCCCCCTCTACTACTCCTCATAAATCCTTCATCAAAACATTCAAAACGAAATCTCCGATTTAGCACATCCATACCGAAAGAATAAAAAAATCTGAAGAACAAGAAACAAGGAACAACAAAAATCTCATGGTTTATGGAATAAATGATGGATGTCGAAAATTGTAGCTTGAAAGGAACGGCGACCCCCCCCCCCCCCCCCCCCGTCACTCACGAATACTATCAGCAGTCCCCAATCCCTAAGGTCTGTTGCAAAACTAGATTAAATGTAGGATCAAACAAAATAAGAATTCGTGAAATATGTTTGAAAAACACGGTTTTTCGGATTTTCTTCCTCCATTTTTATCTATACGTAATGAAATTCAAAATTTTTGAGGTTTATTGCACAGCTAGACAAAAAATTGTGATCGAACAAAGAGAGAATCTCGAAAATCGGTTGAGCAGCGTGGCCTGGAGGACAGCACTAACAAAATTTGTCACTTTTTTTTTTTAAATACAAAACTCCCCTCAAAGGGGGCACACCATTAAGTTGAAAAATAAATAAAATAGTGCATAGGACGCCCAGATTTACCCGACGCTCTAGGGATAAGGGAAGTTGCAGGAGAATGAGGATGAAGAATGGGATGAAAGGAAGTACCCCTATAAAATGACCACCAGTTCAAGTAAAAACCCTTCATACCACGGAGCACTCCTGGAGTGATACCCAACTCGAGCAACTCGGTGGCGCTTTCCCGCACCACACTCCGCGCCATGACACGGTTGCGGCCATGAACTTAATGTTATTGGTCGCCACTTCTTTTAGCTTGGAAATCGCTTGCTGTAGGTCATTTCTGTCATAATTGTATATCTTAGCCCGCCTGGTCTGCTCCATGTCCACACTGCCATTGACAACCTGGACATCCATGATTATACAGGGTGCGGCAGTGAGGACGGACGGTTTTAAAAAAATCATAAAATAGTTAATTTTTACTCAAAAACAAATTTATTGATGCAATCAGGTTCGCAAGGAAATAGCATTTGAGACAGTCAAGTGTGAAAAATCACATCAGGCATGTGGTGGCCGAAATCGTTGATGCAGTGCTAGAGGCGTTCTTGGAAGTTTGCGTAGACTCTCTCCAACATAGTGCTACGTCGAAATGATCAGCAACTTCTTTTTACCTGAATTACGAAGGTGACGTGTTCCAACCTGACGTGTGTGGTTCCAGCAGGATGGGGCGACCGCCCACACAGCCAGAGCATCAATGGACGTTATTCGCCCTCTCTTCCCTGGTCGCCTTATTTCCAGGTTTGGCGATGTTCATTGGCCTCCTCGGTCGCCAGATTATCCATATGCGATTTTTTCTTATGGGGACACCTCAAGGCTAGAGTATTCATGAACAAGCCCCGAAATCTGGACGAATTGAAGGACGCCATTCGCGTGGAAGTCGCAGAAGTTGAGAGAGCTATGTTGGAGAGAACGCCCAAGAACGCCTCCAGCACTGCATCAACGATTTCGGCCACCACATGCTAGAGTAGCCACCCAGATGGCTTGGATATGGCGATAGTCGCGGGTCCCAATGCCCTGTGAAGCCCATTCTACCCACTGGGAAGAGAAGGGGATTCAGAGCACTGTTGGAGTTATTTACCATCTACTGCCTCATGCAGAGCAGCAGCAAACTCGGCAGAGAGCTGGGCTTTAGAGCAGTTGGTGTGTGGTGTGGTGTGACATATTCACATATTTTTATACTTGATGAACCAATCATACACCAATAATATTGAATACGAAATAAGCTATAACTAATGTACTATAGGAGTATTATAAGTAGCAAACGTATTATTATACGAGTACAAAGGTATCGAGGCTATTTATCTGCGTAGATAAATATTCCGCATAGATCAGGGAATTACCTTTCCCCACCAAAACCAATATGTTTTCGGCAGGCAATTCATTTATGAACAGGATAATTTTATTCAAATAATGTTTCTCAGTACTACTAACAACTTCAGTTTTAGGTACCTTACCTATACCGAGGGTAGGGAAGCATTGTGTACCTAGGTCTAAAGCCGCGGCGGTATTTACCGAGCACCGAGCAAATGCTCTACGATTTCCAGCTAGTGTGGCAGGGAGGACAAACATTTGTGAAGCGGCGAGCACCGATTAATTGGGTGCTTGGGAGTGCTACACACTCCATATTGCACCTCTATGAAGGCTCTAGGCGGATGGCATTCTGGGTATAGTTTTCAGCATAACCATTCATGGTTTTTATAATTTTCCTTCCAAAACTGTGGTAACCGCTAAACGCGGCAGTAAACGGGTAGCCGCTAGGCGGATTTTGATGGAGATTTTTGCAAAATGACCGGAATCAGTATGGGAAGGTATATTTGGCTAATACTAACTAATTTCTATATACTCTCACCATTATTTAGGGAAACAACACATAAGGAAGCTACATAACAATAATACAGCAATCACCTCTGCGAAACTAAATTAGGCAGAATTCCACATGTTTTTGAAGTTTGGTACGTAAGGAGGCAGTAGAAGTTGTTTTGGAAACCGCATCCACTTTTAGGATCACACCTAAAAGTCATGAGTTTCATTCAAATATCAAGGAAGTACTTGCATCTTCTATACTTAGTAGGATATCTGATAATGACCAGCAGCGAGAAGGTGAGTTCGTACTTTTTTCCATTTTACAGTTTAAGTACGTACCTTGAAACGTAAACCAAAAAATGTTGAGATGGGGGGAGGGGGTTAAACAACTTTGTTTTTATTGGCCGAGCTCAATATGAAAATAACGGGAAAAAAACACCTTAATATAGAACCTCTTACAATCCCCATAATGCTACACACTCTTTCCTCCGACATCTTGTCCCAGCATCCATGCCCTATATCGAGAAACCACTTAAATGAGACAGTATAAGACTCAATACAAATGCATTCAAGAAAGCTAGCCAATGACTATTCCACCCTCAAACTTTTATACTAGCGAGTAAACTAAGGCAGCAATGACTGATTTCAATGGGGAAATTGCATTTTCCGCGTAACTCAGCTTCTAACACGCTGAATGACAAAGGAGGTCCTCATAGTCTATGTCCTGGCCAACCTAGTTTCGGGTAACGGTAGGCGTGAATGAAAAATGGTCCCAGATGTTTGAAACTTTTTGGCACGTGAATGTTCCTATTTTTAAGATCAAAAAATTCTTTCCCGCCCAGCCGCCAAAATGCCAACGGTGCTTCCGCTACGGGTATTTTATGCTCTGAGAGTCTCTCAGCCATGAAAACCAGAATAGACATAAGTGGCATAATATACAAACACCTGTCAGGGTCAGAGAAGAAAAAAACCAAGTATCCTATTAAGAGCGGACAGATCTCCAGTCAAGAAATTAGTTGATCGATGACTGGATTAGGTTTATTATATCATACCTATTCGGTACATTTTGACGGAGATAGAGGACAGTATAGAGTTCATAATTTAGCCGATCATGTTCGGACTGCTGACTAATTTCAAGTATTTTATTTCCAATACCACCCGCTATAATTCGATAATTTATTATTTCCATAATAGGATAATATTATTTGATTATCCATCTCCGCAAGACAAATCCATGCGCAAGAACTACGGGATCGCCTGTTTTGATTGAAACTGTTGATGCAGAACATACGAATACAAAACAGAATCTAAAGGAATTTATACGTGTCGGCAGTGGTATGTCGTGCTACACTACTATAGACACTAATACATCAGAGACAGAATTGTCCTCTTCTTTTTGAAATCTTATCGCTCATTTAAGTGTGAAGAACGTTAAGCCGCGTTTACACTAGCGAAACTTCCTCGCGAAACAGTTGCGCGAGGCAGACTCGCCCATGTAGACGCCCCTCCACTCGCGAAACGTTTCGGGGTGAGGACACTCGCTGTGAGCCGGAGGGCAGTCGGTTTTCGTCCGCGCATCAAAGTGTTTCGCGCGAAACAAACTCGCTGGTGTAAACGCGGCTTAATTGTTTCGCGAGTAAAATGAACCAGGAAGATAGCTTGAAGCTCATCGAGAACTGAGGCTTGTCGAAGGCGGCTCACCCTACTCGCGCAACGCCTCGCTCTGAGTTGCGCTCTGTTTTGGGAGGTGCGAAACTTCTCTCGCAAAGAGGAAGTTTCGCGAGGATGTTTCGCGCAACTGTTTCGCGAGGAAGTTTCGCTAGTGTAAACGCAGCTTTAGGTACATTTTCTTAAACACGGATTACAAATGACTAAGTCGGGAATTTCAAGAAGCCTAATTAGAACTAACTACAACATATCAATAAAAAGGAAATTTATCAATTCAAGAATCTATTTCAAATTCAACGGTGTCAAAACATTACAACTCATCGCCAAGTCTATTTTAGCTATGAAAAATCATGTATATATTACTATAACTGATTTAGCTAGTAACAGACAACATTCGTACGAACAAGTATCACGATTAATTCAATTTCATCACAATTCAAATAATATGTCAAACATCGAAATCAATGCGATGGTAAAGAAACAATATTGGTCTCTTTTCCAGAAGGGTTTCTACGGAAATAAATAAGTCGCGGTAATAAATAATGCAATTAGCGATATTTCAGTAAGTTTCTAAAATTACAAAACTCGATTCGAACTTGATGCGCGAAGAGTTGAATGTCTAACATTGAAACATAAAGGTAGGTGTAACCTATATGAATGAAAATTACATCTAGCGAACTATTATTAAAAAACATGTAAGTAATTTATAAGAGATTTGCCGTTGAATATGGAGGATTTAAAATAGGTTAATGATTAAACTTTTATTCAGGAATATTACTTGGAAGGAACCATGGGGAAATGATTCGAGGGCAAAATTTTTTTCAAGAAAGTCACAAGGAAACATCTACATAACCGATGGAATTCATATTCCATCGAAATTGAATGAAAAATATAAAAGCTAGAAGCCAAGCTAGAGTGACATTGGCAACGTGACTGATGTTACCTATAGACTGAGATAAAACCAAATCTTCCATGAAATCAAATGCATTCGCGCTATTAAACACGTAATATCAAATTCAGGTAAGATTCAGATAAGACAATATAAACTCATCTTATTTACTATCTTAGCTTGAAGCGATCTTTCTATAAGTGGGAAAGGGAGTAGGAAAAGTGGTTAGAATGTCACATTCGTAGGTACTTCATACGGAACTCGTGGTGACAGAGGTAGACTGTCGCGCAGCACAGTTCTTCGTTATTGGGGTCGAATTGGAAAAAAAATTATATTCTTGACGGATTTTTATTAAATTTCACGCAGATTCCGAATGTAATAACATGTTTGTGTCGCAAATTAGGTCTTTAATGTTCAAATAGTAAAAAATTGCTAAAAACTAGTATTTAGGTCTGAATATGGAAAAATTATATTATTTATGTTGGTTTAAATTATCTTTCTAAATCATTTATTATAGTTCATTTCAAAACGAGCATGATTTTAAATTTTCCAGAAAAAATAGCACATAATTCGGACGATAGTAGGATTTCCTGGTAGCTTCAATGAAATTACTATTCAAACAGAAAAAATTAAAACTAATTTCCTTTTTTTTTTTTTTTTTTTTTTTTTTTTTGAGAAATAAATAATTACTTACTGATATTTCCAAGGAAGAAGCTCTCACAACTTAGTTCCACCTCTTACCTCCATGTTAGTGTGAACACGGGCTGAATTTTTTTTTTTTAAATTTTGATAAATCGTTAGAAAAATAAGTCGCAGCTAGTCGCAAGAAAAAACAACGGTCTTAGGTCGAGGAAACATGAAAAGAGGAGGAAAAAACGTCAGAGGACGCAATTTGTCGCATTCTGAGAATTTCACTAACAAAGTTGACATAGGTACTAAATGAATTTTAAACATCATTTTACAAGTTTTGTACTAAGACGAAATCTGGGAGTATCAAATTTTTTGAGGGAGTACGAAGCCAAAGAAATAACTCGCATACCTGTGCCAAAGGTAGCCACGAAGACAGAAGGTGGTACGAAGAAATACTCGTAACAAACTGAGATCTACACTTGAACTGAACTTGAGATTCATTACTTAATACGTTTAGGTTGAGACGTGTTGCTACATTAGGCGGTGATCGTTGTTGCTACATTAGGCGGTGATCGTTGTTCTCCATTGAATCATACGAATCTAGTCGGGTCAAGAAACCTTTTAAATCGTACCCAGGCACTATCCAGCTATGAGGTAAAGCTATCGTTTCAAAAATGAAAAACAACTGTTCGGGTTTTCATATTTTTTCTACTTTATGCATTGCGCTTCGTGAGGAGCATGATTAAGTCGTAGACGTAGGTCGTCTAATATGATAGAGAATGTTAGTGTTTTTCTCTCTAGACAGAGGTGAATATAGGAAGGGCATTGCGTGCTCAATTGCGTCTTATGTATCGACAAACCGATCGCTTTCTAGTTCCAAAGAGAGAAATACAAAAATAAAATGAAATAACTACCAGTCAAAAATAAACGTACCTGTGGAAATGGTGGAAATCGCCCAAGCTGAAGGTTATATTTTATTAATAAAGTCGCTCAAAGTAGGCTGGGGACACCTAAATTTCAAGGTGAGCACGTAAAGGACAAAACCATCGGCAGATTCGACGAAAACAGGAATTATTTGTAACAAAGGAATTCGCATTTTTCAAAGCTTAAAAAGAGATTCCTGAACATTTCCCCCATCATATATAACCGGAAGCAAGCCCTACCATATTAATAACGAGGGAACGCCTAAAAAATTGACTGAATCCGGTAGATTTCAAGTAAAAATAGCACATCCTCCGGGTTCCACTTGGGGGAAAGAAGCTGGACCTCGGAGCAGTGCGTCTTTCGCGGCGACAGCTAGAACGTTCTTAGGTCTTGACCCGTCCTCTCACGAAGTGATCCGCACACCCCCAAAGTCATATAAACAGAGTCAAATCCCTTTTAGTTAGTAAATTCGGATAGTAAAATCAAATCCATCAAGTTGGGAAGGGTTACTTATAAATCATAATATTATAATTGTAAACGCGATTCGCAAAAGGACGAGAAATGGCGTGGAGGGCAAAACAGAGGGCCGCGCAAGTGGACTCCTCGTGTTTTAAAATGGCTAGCACGGCTCAGGAAGGAAAACATGAAAACGACGTGATTACTCTCCTCTACCACGAAGGCCACCTTGTGAGTGGTGGCGATGACGGAAAAATAAAGGTGAGTAAAAAGCAGGTCACATAGTTCTCATTGCCGTTGAAATACCACAATTGATAGGCAGGAACACCCTGAATGGCTGGAAAAGGAGCTCCGACTAGGTTCTCCGTACCGCAAAACAAGGTTTTGAAATATTTTGAGATTCAATTGTTAAAAGTTTCGACAATATTCCTTATTATGGAATACCATAAAAAGGAAACTCATCAAAAATCGAAATTTATATATATATATATATATATATATATATATATATATATATATATATATATATATATATATATAATATTAGTTTCAATGGGATTATAGCTCGAAGGAACATTTTTCATCCCCTGTTCAGCGTAATCAAGTTATGATGCTCATCACACTAATTAGTACTTCCAATCGTTCCATAGGTCTTTTGAAAACTGATGCTACAGTTTAATAAAAGAACTAGACAAAATCATAGTGTTTTTCAAGTAGTTATAATTCAATGATGGATTCGTCTTCACCATTGTTGAGAGTGCGAACATCAGAATTTGGATCTGGTCCACTTTTAAAATTACCATTTTGTACGACTACTCAGAAAGTAGTAGAAATTAAATGTGGCGAAAGCGGAGTGAAAAATAAATACGCTAGATCAACTGGATGGTGTTAATGTGGATAGCGGATTGCTACAACCTCTAATCAAGAATATACGGGTGTAAGTATCTACCAGTATGTGGACAAAAGTTAGACAATCACAATTCAATCAATTGCTTTCAATTCAATCTATTACTTTGGAATAGATAAGAACGCGGGTAAAACCAAAGAATGCATAATAAGGACAAGTCAAAGAAAAGCGTACTTTTATTATATGCAATCAAAATTCGTATACAAAAGATGAACGGCTGGTATTCGCTGGGTATGGTAGTTACGAAATACATTACCCAAAGTCCTTTAGGAAAATTCAACAAGGAAGTACAACAAAATGCAAAAGAATACATTATACCTAACTGTTCCGTAATACTTATTCCTTTTGCTCCACGATAAAACAGAGCGAAGCAGCGATACGCTCCTTCAAGTCTTAAGACTTCAAGAAAAAGCAATCAAAAAGAGTGAAAGAATGCATGCACTGTACTGCATCCGACTATTGGCTTGACCCAGATTGGATGATATAATGCATTTTGTGGCTTGGCATCTTTTGTAAGCGGAGCGTCTTTTTGGTGGGACATCACACATTTTTGGTGGTCTATACGGTAAAGGGTGGATGTACAGGCTGGTCAGGATGGAGCCAGTAATTTCATTCGACTTTTATTGTCCCACAGAGGCTTCACGTAAAATTTAAATTTCCTCAGATGAATAGGAAAGAGTTTCGCTAACTCAGATGACCAGTATAGACCCCGTCATTTGATGTCAGAGTCTCCCTATCAAATTTCAACTTACTACAATGAACGGGAGAGAATTTAGCTCACTCACCTGATCAGGAAAGAGCCCCTGAGTTTATTTGTCTTTTTATGTCCCAGAGAATCTGGCTATTGCATTCCAGCTTCCTAGGGTGAACGGGAGAGAATTTCTTATTTACCCCATCCCTTACAACCCCCCACTACTTGGACGTAGCGGTACCAAAACTCCAAAAGGCCTTTCGTCGGGTCAAATGTCGCCTACGTCAAATTTCCTCAAATTGGCTGGTGAGAATTGGTAGAAGGTCAGGTGGAAAAAAAGGAACCCATAAAAACAAGTTTTTAATGTAACTCTTTCTTTTTCTCATGTTCTCGGTTAATTTTATTGTTGTTTCAATATTTGTTAGTTTCTTGGCAACAGTAAATTGAAACAAAATCACATTGATAATAACTTAAATTAAATTGACAAGGAAAATCATTTAATATTTTATTGACCCTGGATTCGTTGTCATTTTAAGCAGACGTTCAATAGTATATAGTATATTTAGTGGGATATAAGATAAGACATGTATTCATTGTTGAACATTCAAATTTGGTAGTCTTTCTAATTTACCATCACGTTGAACAGGTAATTTAAACATTGAGTGGAGAGTTCGTATATTTAGTATATATAGTATATTTAGTGGGATATATATAATGCTATATATAGCAACAAAACAAGGCCTCGCTTGTAAGGTTTCCCATATTAAATTTCAAATTTTCAGAAATTTATAGTATAACTAACTTTTTCTTCGCGAAAATTTGATAAATTAAAATGTACGCCAGCATGAACTCGTGTGCAAAATTTCAGATCGATTGGATATCGGGAAATGGGTTAAAAATCGATCTGAAATTTTGTTTCAAGAAAGAAAGCAATAGCTCAAGAAGAGAATCGAAGTTAAAAGAAAGAGTTAAAAACGAAGAAAGTCCGAAAACTAAAATTGATCTACTGTTTTGAATTTGGCTTCAGGTGACTCTGGGCGCAACAAGACGCTCCCAAGATATGCAAGGATAATTAAGTTTAAGCCGACAGGGTGAGGTTGAGAGGGGGCCAAAATGGACCGAATTCTACTATGTTACTTATCTCAGCGCGACTCGTCATTGCAGTGGCGGCAAGTCGGTTAATTGAAGGCTTGGCAATGTGAATGTCTAAAGAATCATTTTTAGAAAACTGGTTTTATCGAATCGGCTTCAAAACATCTAATTCTCGCGATCGTTTTTCTTATTTAGTTCAATCATGATCATCAAGCATGATTTTCTGATATTCTAAGTTGTCTGATCTCGCTCAAATGGGGAATTTTTATGCTTATTTTTTATTCACTCAAAAGAAATATCTTAGCGAGAGCGTTCCGAAACGGTGCCACATGGTGGGTCTATATCAGTAAACTATTCTTGAAATTAATTTTCTCTATGACGCCACAGCCCTCGCCAGCCAGGGGGGAACCCTCAGCTTCTTTGCCTTAATACTCACATGCAGAGTTGGGAAAAATGTACTTAGAAGTACAAGTACAGGTACATCACTCGAAAAATCGCAAATACAATTACCTGATGCACTTGTAATTGAGGTTCTAAGTCCAAGTACACAAGTATTTGTACTTACTAATCTTAGTACAAGTATGTATAAGTAGACCAGGATTTTGTCGAGGTGGCAAGTACAATTACTTGTACTTCAAGTACAACAGGCACATTCTCTATTTCAACTTAGAACACTATGGAGAATGATGGGGAAGAATTACGGACCCCCTTCCGCCCCCTCTTCCTCTCATTATGAGAATCGTAGGAAGGAAGGGTGTCCGAAATTCCTCCCCATCATTTTCCATAGTATTCTAGATTGAAAAAATAGAAAATGTACTTGTTGTACTTGAAGTACAAGTACAAATACTTGTACTTCAAGCACACAAGTACAAGTACAAATACTTGTACTTCAAGCACGCAAGTACAAGTACAAATACTTGTACTTCAAGCACGCAAGTACAAGTACATATACTTGTACTTCAAGCACGCAAGTACAAGTAAATGTACTTCAAGCACGCAAGTACAAGTAAATGTACATATACTTGTACTTGGGATCGCAAGTACTTGTACTTGTACTCACTAAAAAGTGGAATTGCAAGTACATATAATTGTACTTGTACTTGGCAAGTTCTTCGAAGAACTTGCATCTTGTGCAGCTATACCTCTTCATTCTTATTACTGATTTTCCTCGACAGCAGTAAAATATCAGTAGATTTTCTCAAGTACTTGAAGAAAGTACTTTTGTAGCAATGTACTTGGGTATCCCAACTCTGCTCACATTTGATCTTCTTGGCCATTTATTGGCCAAACTAAACGGACTTTTGAGCTGAATTGCTACATGAGGGTTTTCTAGCGTGCTGAATCTTAATCTGAGGTCAAAAGTGTCAAATTCCAACTGATGAAAGTACCCCAATGGGAAAAACCTATTCAAGTATCCCATATTAATTACATCACCATCGTATCATTAGTAGCTGGAAATCCTTACAACATGCATAATAACTTCTACACTTTCCATTCGATTTCGATAAAATTTTGTGGAAAGTACAGATTAGGCTGAGGATAGTTCCCCCACCAATTGCAGCATTCAGAAATGTGCAGCTTTTACTGAGCACGTGCTAAAGTAAACTCTATCAAGCATCATTATCCCACCACCTATTCGTCAAATTTATACTAGTTGGGAAATGATATTGTGTTTACCCCATAAGAGTTTCATCATGATCGAATTATTAGCAGTCAAGTAATAAAGCAGTAGTAATAATAATACAGCAGTAAACGTCAACATACAATTTTCAAGTGGGGGTTAAACTTTTCTTGTTCGATTCCAGGAAGATTCAGTATTGAAAATAATCAAGTAAACAGTACTGAGAAACAAAGTTAAGTATTCAGAAAATAGAAGGTCAGCGAATTAACCATCAATAAAGTAAACACCGTACGTAGTTCCTTCAGCACACGCATTCGACCTAACACAGGAGGCAATTCGTTTTCATTCATGCCAACAGTCTGAGGACTAGAGACGGTTGATGTACGGTAATGTCTTGAACTTACTCTTGAAAATACCACCTCAACATCTATTTCTAGTTCGCATGCTTCGTTCCCAATTTTAATGACTTCTTTCGTTTACTTAAGTGACCGAGTTGAGGAATGGCTTGCATGTGAATGAATTAAATCGTAATAACTCCTAGACTGGTTTTAAAAATAACTTATATGTGACTAGGATGTTCAGTGTCTCTTTACGCGAGCCCTCTCATTACTTCTCGTCGAATTCGAGAAGCCGAATGAGCCCCGAGGTCAACTTTTACCCATGGATTTACGATGCTTTAACTGAACCTAAACTGGACAGTCTAAAATTTGTTCGCCGACGAGGAGATAATCTAAGGTACCTGTAATGGGGAATTCGATCAGTTGTGAACGTTAGCTACTCTCTCAAACTAAACTCTAAGCATTGGGGAATTTCGATTTCTGCGATTTTTGTTCATGGGATTGATTCTCCTTTTTTTAAATTTTGGATCCCAATTGGTATTTGTCCCCCCCCCCCCCCCACCCCGAAAAAAACGCTCCGCGTACAAAAGATGCCAAGCCGCAAAATTCATTATATCACCCGATTTGGGCCAAGGCAATAGTCGGATTCTCTCACTCTTTTTGACTGCGTTTGGGAGTGAGACGCATCTTCAACGGCTTGCCCGATTTTCGCATATCGTACAAGTAAGCATGGTGGTGGATTCACACATCTTACCGAGACTGAAAACATACCTATTCCTAATGTTGAATAACAATATTTTTCATTTATAAATTATATGGGAATGTGAACCCTGTTTGAGCTAAACCTCAAGTGACGAGAAGTGTGAGCGTGGATCAAAATAACAACGACAAAAAATATATATATATTTAGGAGAAATTCGAGAGAAAAACAAAAGTTAATTATAATCAATAGCAATGTAATACGGAGCTCCGATAAATAATTACACGCTTGAATTTCGTTAAGGCTCTAATAGCTATTAGTTCTTTACTTTTTATGAAGTGGAAGCTGACGATTTTAATAGTCTATAATAAGTGTAAATAATCCGACCTTGATTCCGCAAAGATGGCGATTTCCTGCAGTCCACCAGAACGCACTTTATGAGGACGACGGCGACTCCTTGCTTCAATATTCCGCGAGTGAATGTTGACTAAGTATATCACTGCATAAACTTGCAGTGTAATATACATACAGGGTATTTCGACAAATAAAAGTGAAGACATCTCGACACTGATGATGATCCGCAAAAGCCTGGATCAAAGTTGACCTGAAGACGGAAATATCGAATCGGTCTTGGTGGCACGGGAATTTGGTTGTTACTGAGTGATAGCGGGGATAGTAGCGACAAGTGATCCGAGCGGAGCGTAGATACGAAAGCAGAGCGTCGAAAGGTCGAGGTCGGATTAATACAAATACATAATAATAATAATAAACAGTTATCAAAGAAAAAAAAGGAGAAGAAACCAAAAGTAGAACTCGGAGCCTCCTGGCTCCTACAAACCCTATAATATTACTGGGGATTAGTACATTAGAAAGGTAGGAAACAGTGTTACATACTTCGCACTGGTCTCGTGTAAAAAGTTGTAGAGCTCTGCAATAGCAAGCAATGCAGAGGTCGTTGGTTCTGATCCATATATCTATAGAAATGAAATGAAAATCTGGGAAGACCGTTCGAAAGAGATATCCCCCCCCCCCCCCCCCCCCCAACACATTTAGAGAATAGCAATGATGTTTTGTGTGTAATTGCCGAAAGCCACTGAAGAAGCGTATCACTCCCAAACGCAGTCAAAAAGGGTGAGAGAATCCGACAACTGCCTTGGCCCAAATTTGACATCGTGCATTCTATAGCTTCGTATGCTTTTGTACGCTTAGCGTCTTTTTTTAGGGGGGTGGGGGGTCAAAAATCTGCTCAGGATTTCATTTCGACATTTGTTGTCCAAGAGAAGCTCCCTGTCAAATTTAAATTTCTGGAGAGAATTTAGCTCGCATAGCTCATCAGTATAGAACCCGTAATTTTATCCATTCCTTAATGCTCTAAAGAAGCTCCCTATCAAATTTTAATATCCTAGGGGGGATAGGGGAGAATTAAGCTAACTCAGCTGATCAGAATAGAGCCCATCAATTCGTTCGTCTCATAATGTCCCATAAAGTCTTCGTACCCAATTTCAACTTCCCAGAGTTAACAAGAAAGAATTTAGCTCACTCAGCTGATCAGGAAAGAGCCCCTGAGTTTATCCGTATCTTGATGTCCCAGAGTCTCGTCAACTTCCAAGGGTGAACGGGAAAGAATTGAATTCACTCAGCTGATTAGTAGTAGCGCACCAAAACCCCAAAAGGCACTACTTCGTCAGGTCAAATGTAGCCTATGTTTCAAATTGCATCAAAATTGGCTGAGGAGAACTGGTAAAAGTGGGTGGGGAAAAAAACAAGATGAGACGAGAAAAAAAAAAAAAAAACAAACAAACAATAAACAAACAAAAAACGCGGCAAATTATAACACATCGGTTTATTACTTCTGCGTTAGATGGCCCTCCTACTCAGATCATTGGTCTATAATTATTAAGCCCCGTAGGTAATAAATGATCAGATCATGGCGCATCGTGTTCCTGGGATTACACTTTCGCGCATGCGCAGGAGCTACTAATGATGCAATCATGTTGAAATTAATATGGAATAATAAAACCATCGTTCCCCTTCTATGCACCAAACTTGAGCGAGATTTAACGACTAGGACGTGAAAAATTAATGCCTGAAGTAATTTACGTTTGCGCATGCGCAGATGAAGTAATGATTTGAGATGTATGAATTTGATAGAGGCTGTTTACAGCCTAACCCGCATATTCCCTGAAAATTTCATCAGAATCGGATTAAAACTGTTGAAATTAGGCCCGTTAAAAGAAATAGACATTTGCGCATACGCAGTAGCTTCTACAGCTAGGATTAAATTGAAATTCTAGGGAATGCTCAAACTAATCTCTTCCACCTATCCTCAAAATTTGAGCGAGATCGGACGACGGGGGCGTGAGAAAATGTGCTTGATGCAATAGGAGACTATCTACACCCAAACCCGCACATTCCATGAACATTTCATAAAAATCAGTTGAATATTGTGGAAATTAAGCTGTTACAAGGATTTGCGGATACACGACATACACATACACACACACTCAGAAAGAGACGGAACGAAAGTTATTCAGAATGGTCTAAAACGTAAAATGCGAGTGGGAATTTTATCACTGTAAAAAAAACAACAACCGTTAGATTGTTTGCAGACTAAAGCTTTTCCAAGAGATGGAATTACGCATCTAGGTACAAATGCTTCATTAGTATGTAGGTACATCCCCACGGACAATCATTATTAAACTCGATTTCGCAGCGTTAGAATAAATTCCATTGGAACCAAATCACCTGATAAGCTCGATCAGCTGATATTTACAAGGCAATTTCTATGTCTTCCGATCTCACCATCTAGCGATCGTTAATGAAATTTAGAATTTGATTGGTTAATCAACAGATTCGCTAGCAGCGCATTATTTCTCTATGGCCTCTCGCTTAGAAATCCGAAGGTGTTTTCTCGATGTTCTAGCCCTTAGGGAAAGCGAACCGTTGAATGTACTGAGTTGCGGATGATTTTAATAGATTCTTTGGGATTATATCAATTATTTAGAAGCAAAAAATCATAAGTGTTACCTAGAAAGTTTTCTGGATCTCGATTTTTGAATATTTAGCCTTTTAATGAATTAAGGGTTGATAAAATTTAATGCCGAGCTTTTAGGATGGTATAGACCCCAAATGCAATTTTCAACGCAAGTTTCATATTTATAGTTTGGTCAAGTAATTTCGGAGAAAAGCTGAGGACGGCGGACGGACGGATTTTTTTATTCGATTTTCGGATTCCACGCATCTTGAAACATCTGAAAAAAATTTCCAGGAAGGGGGGGGGGGTTCTTGGTCGACTACAATGGTTCATTATTAAAAACAATAAACCAAAATAAAGAAAGTTCAAAAACATTTATTTTGACGCCTGGTTTTAGCTTGAGATATAGAATCGATCTACCATTACATATTTAGCAACAGGCGTTATTCCTTGTCTTCAAAAGTGTATTTGACGTTGGAATCCACCTTAAAATCCGTTCGTCTAACGAGAAATCAACCATTACCTAAAGAAGGTAGAAACAAAACCGTGTGTCTGGGAGATCAAGGGCAAAACGTTTAGGGGTTAAAAAAGCGGTTAAATGTACGAAATTCGTTGTTCAATAAGGTTGAACATTTCAATGTTGCGATGGCAGGAAACTGAGTAAGTATAGGGCACTATAAACAACCAATGGGTAAATCGTGCAACCTAAATTGGTCATTTCTCACCCGCTCCTCAGATACCGCATCCCTGGCCGACCAGTAATAGCTATCTACATCACGCTGACGGACAGATAGTTAGTTACTGACTCAGAACCTTGTCCACCAATTAAAAAGCTATTTAGGCGTTACTTATTTTTATGGCTTGGTGACATGACTGGGATAAATTGAGCCATTTTTAACTCACTAAATGCAGACTCATCTCACAGCTTTAGCAATGAAGCAATCACGCCGCAAAGCAATCTGCAATCTTTGAAATGAAAAATATAAACCTGAGAGTCAAAGAATTTATAACTAAATGCGAAATAAAGAAAAAAATACTCTCAAGTACCAACCAACCAGTTGCCTCCCTCCCCATACAAATATTCTATATCCGTAAACTCTTCATTCGAGGTTTGTACTAATCACTGGTCCTGAACTGAGGACTAGACTTAAAGAGAACAACCTACCAACCTGTTTCGATCAAAATGATCCAAAGTCAAGTTTGAAATGACCCGCCACACTAACAACTACTGAAGTAAGGCCCATTGCTGGTTACGAAGGATTCCCATGGGATCTGAAAGATTAGTAGCATCCTTGGAGAGGTATTCCGATTTTTCGATTCAGTCAGAAGGATTAGCACACATCAACAAGGTTTCCCACAATTTATTACCAACTTTGGCGTTCACAATACCTTGGAAACAAGGATAAGGTTAGTCCTTGGATAAAAGAAGAGGTCGGATATTCAATGGTAACCCAACTGGCTGCCGCAAACAAAGTACTCTATTAGTATAGGGCTCAGAATATACCGAACACACTACGTGAGTACAGTGTGGAAGGATCCCTCAATGCAAGAGTAGAATTTATGCATACTGAACGCACAATATTGATCCTTCCGTGTGCTTAATACTACCCTGCTCGATTTGAGAATGGGTCCATCCCCCCACTAGGTGCACCTGTCAACCACCAAATGGTTATTCATGGCCGACTTGTTGTTCAACAACTAGTATTCTGTGCGTGTTCTTAAATGCCTTCAAGAAGAACTTGGACTTCGAGGCACGCAACGGATCAAATGAGCGCTCAGACCGAAATAAGACAGTAACTACCTATAGCTAATGTTTTCTTAATTCATTTTGGATCGATTGGGTATTTGTTGTTTTCTTCACATTTCTGTTTAGATTTAGTTTATATTCTACATATGGTACACGATAATTTCTGTGTTCGAGTAACACAGTGTAACATGGCATTTCAAAGACGTGTAATTCAGAACGAGCTTGACATTGCAGCCTCTCGGCCAACTTACTAACTAAAAAAGTTTTTATATGATTCTTCTAGAAAAAGAACGGGAAGCTTCGCATCCAAGGAGTTGTGGGGGGGCTCGTGTCCAATTTACGGAGGAATTTCGGAGCGCGTCAGAAATGCGTGAGTCACACCGTGATACAGAAACTACGCTATTATTTTGAGAAGGAGATTTTCGGAGTGGCAGTGGGCCGAGAATATAATAAATTACTACAAGGTGGTAGTAGGAAGGGAGTCAACGAAATGAGTCGAAACCGAGAAGAAAATATTTTACAATGATGGCCAGGAGCTAGGAATGAGTCGTGCCAAGATAGAGCCGCAATAAAGGCCTTAGCGAGAGGGTTGTCATGTGAGTGTAGTGAACCACCACATGTCCTTACCACTCACACTCACGTGTCAGAAGGTTGTGAATGGGTAAAAAATAACGTTACACGATGAAAAATAAACTCGTTGGTTGCCACTCATCTACAAATAACGTTTGTTGACTAACTGCCGTTTGTTGCTTTCCATTCAGTTTTCAGAAGTCTCGTATCGTTTCTGGCGGTTTCACAAAAACGGCCAGGTGGGAATGTTCTCAAAAGCCAGTGAATCATGTCCGGAAATCTTAATACTGCACATAACAGAATAGCAACAAACCACGATTAATTCATTATTCGGTGTGCTTAATGATATATTACGAAGAACTCAAAGAATTCACCAATATGAAATCTAACAATTTATCACCATGTACCAGAATAATTTACTTAGATTTCTTTGTTCCCTCAAAGCAGAAGATATGCAAATAAGGAAACAAAAAAAGTTGATTTTTGCTATAAGAAACTTTCTGAACGACTTCGGTCTGTCAAATGTGTCGGCGGTCAAGTGCTTCTCAAGCCCGAAACTACACTTGATGTCCAATCCCTATATCCCGAACAAAACAGTACTAAAATCCCATTCCCGATCTAATTTGAAGGATGATTGGAGGACAGGCTGAGGAATTCCCTAACAATCGGCCTTTGCCCTTATTGAACACCAAACTGAAACCGAAATGAAAAAGGTTCGTGACTTTCTCATAGTCACGAAACTTTTGAGTAATCATTTCCCTCCCGTAAATCCGTCCCTTTTAAATCATTAGACATTTTCCGTTTGCTTAAAACAGCTTACAATAAGTGGTGGCAGCGGTGGGATCTTGATCATCTCATTACTGTTGTCCTTTATTGTGTAGCCACGATAATTTCGTGTCTCTACAGAGACATCTTTCATTTCATTACTCAATTCACAGTTCGTATTCTACCATCCTTTTTTAAAACATCTCAAACTTCAGCTTGCCAATAAATCCGCAACATCAGGAGACATTTCCATGTTTAGCACAACACCCATCATCATCTTCCTTGGTGCTGCTGATTTATCGGCGAGCTGAAGTAACATTTATTTATTTATTTTTTATTTTTCGTTAAAATAATCTAGTTTGTGTACGTTGTCGTTATGTTAGCTTACGTTCTTTCGTTACCTAGGAAGATGATAGAAAAAAAAATACACCACCTTGGCCTGAAGGCGTAGAATACGTTTTTACATTTTTGACGTAAACATATGCTATTCATAGGAACAATAGCAAGGAAATTGGCTCCAAAGCTCACTTTGCTGCTCTGAAAGGCATCAGACCTTATGATTCATTTCTAGATGTCCCAAATGCCCTCCATTCCAAATGTTAGCATCGTATGTTGAACAGTAAAAAATTAGCTTCGGAGCTCACAAAGCTGGTCTAAGGGGCTTCAGAATTTATAATTAATTTCTAAGTTATCCAAGAGGTCTACATTTAAAATTTCAGCTTCATAGGTCGAATAGCAAAGAATTTAAATCCGTATCTCACTAGGCTGATCTGGGGGGCTCTAGACTTTATGATTCGTTTCTAGACGTCCGAAAGGTTCTCCATTCCAAATTCTAGCGTCATAGAGTGAATAACAAAGAAATTAGCTCCATAGGTTCAATTTTAATAGATATAAATATACTAGATGCTTCAACACTCACGATCATTAGTTTGTAAAAAAACATGAGACTAATCGTACAGTCACAGATTTATAGTGAACAAGAAATTTTTAGTTAAATCGACAGCTTTTCAACGAGTGGTGAACGATTTTCATGGGTTAAAGAGGGAAAGGTGGACAAAAGTAATGAGTAATACGTATTTGCACGTGAAAAATGATCAGCAAGTTTTCCGTTACGTTACGCTTTTCTGTTACTCTTTGTGTGACGCAAATGGTAATCATTTCTTACAGAGGGGGCCATAGTAAAAACATGGAAATGTCAAAAATACCTAAGATTCTTAACTTTATGACAATAAATAAAATTACTAACCAACAGAAAACTATCCGTTCATTCCTTGCTCAATCAACGCATGTCAATTGGACACCGACTTGATTCTTTAGGTAGTTACCTTTATACCTATTTTAAGGAATCCCCAGCAGCTATTCTTGAACAACCAAATTGAATTAACGTCGCTCGAAAGTTACTTAAGAGACATGCCGTAAACCAAGAGGCAGTGAAAATGCAGGAAGGTTTAGTAGTTACCTTCCGTACTTCAAATAAATCAAGAGATCCTGATTTGGTATTTACGCTACTCACCTGAGGCGTGGTGCCAAATGAGACCACCCCGTTTGAATCGTTGTTAAAAAGGAGTAGGCTGACGTGCGTTGAAAGAACATAACAGAAGGTCACTTAGATCGTGGCAATAGATTATTTTGTCTAGTTTCCGAGTAAAGGATGAAACAACTTGAGCTCGTAATGCCCCATTCACTTAGACCACCAGAAAATTGAGTGAAGATCTTGGCAACTCTGCTGCTTTGCAATCTGCGTTGTTGGGGAAAGTACATTAATATATAAACACAAACAGCGAAAGAAGAGAAATTAATTGAAGCAAGTTTGAACCCTCGTTTATTTCTCGCTCTATCGAAATATTTAGAATGAAATGGAAGCTAACCATTCTACCAAAAAAAAAATTGATTATAATCCTTCACCGCTTTCAATGCGTCTCTACTCCATATTCATGCTACATAAGTACCTAATGCTTGTTCGTGAAGAATGATGTGACACAGTTTCTCGAATGATTCATCTTACAAGCCCTTTCATGTTATAAATAATATTACATTTAAAATTTTTATACATGATATTAGATAACATTCAGCAAATATTTCCGTTGTACAGAAGTGCTTAAGTGTATAAGAAAACCCAAGGCATCATGGTGGATACCTATGTCACTACATTTTTACTAATTAGGAAATCATTAATAGTGTTTTTTTTTCTCGACAAACTAGAAATTAATATAGTTAATTTTTATTGACGTATTAGACTTTTTAAATTTCAAATTCTCAAGTACCTAGTAACGATTTAGAGCTGTGGGTCATTCGGAACCAAGTAATTCGATTAAAATTAGGATGTTACAAGTCAACACCAATGCGGCTCCATATATAAGAAGCTCGGGAAGAGCGCAGCATCGCAGTGCACTTCTGTCTAGCCCTAGGAACGCACAAATTTTTCAACCCAAAAATTGATACTTGGTCAATATTTTTGGAGAGGATGGTAGATTAAGCATTGAATAGGGTTAAAGAACAAAAAAAAAAAAAAAAAAAAAAAAAAAAAATAGCAATGGCATAGGGCCATTCGATGCAGCATCTTAAAAAACATCGAAAATTACAACAAACATGTATTTTTGAGATTTGCCGTCCTATATCGTCGACGATTGTTGACTATAATATCGTTGTTGCGTCGGATCGGATCGCATCAAAAGTCGTCTCGACCTATTCAACACGTCAAAATTTATCGAAATCCACGATAGCTCCAAAATTGCAGTCTGTTGCGCGGAACTGACAGCGGAACTCCCCTCAAAGGCAGAGGGGGCACACCAAAATAAAAAAAGAAGAACTAAATAAAAAAGACGGGAGGACAACCAGCTTTATCCGACACCAGCCCTAGGGATCAGGAAGTTGCAGAAGGATGAGGAGGGAGAAAGGGATGAAAGGAAGTGCCCCTATAAAATGACCACCAGTTGAGGTGAGAGCCCCTAAGGAGGTGTATGGTGATACTCCTGCCGAGATGCCTCTGTAGTAACTCTGTGGCCCTTTTCCCGCACCACACCCCTCGCACTGAAATCGTCGGGGCCATAACCTTGATGTTAGTAGTTGCCACTCCCAAGCTCAGATATTGCTGACCACTAGTCAATTTTATCATACTTACTTATGTTAGCCCGCCAGGTCCGCTCAATATCCACGCTGTCACTGACAACCTGGATATCCAGGATTAGGGAAAACCCATCAGGCTTAACGGCAATGATATCTGGCTCCTTACCACGGACACGCAGCATGTGTTACAGTACAGCTTCTGCCTCTCCGCATACCAATCACTGGATGACAGGGTACCTGCTATCTGCTTGATAAACACATCATGATATAGGTTGCAGGCACTGCTGCACCAAATGATAGAGATCTCATTTTTATCCAAAAGAGAATCTACTGTCCTGCAAATTCCTCTAGAATACCCCACCAAAGTGACTAATGAAGCTACCTGGAGAGGGTGAAAATGACGATAGACACGTGCCAATGCTCATTGAAGCCCATTCTTCCCACTGGAAGGAAATAAGGGATTCAGAGCATTGACGGAGTTCTTTACCATCTACTGATTCATGTAGAGCAGCAGTGAACTTTATAAACGGCTTTTGAGTTTGGGAGCATTGGTGTAGCTCGGTCGCACCACAGCAACTGCTGCTTGACGAAGTCAAGGTCAGCAGCAGTGCCGGTGACCCGGGGGCAAGCAGGTGTGTGGAGTGTAAAGGTGGCAGAAAGAGACATCACTCACACACACACAAAAACATACACTTACAGACAGAGGCCGAGTCAAAGTTTACTAATTCAATAGTCAGCTAATAAGTTTAGTACAATAGATTCAACATGCTGAACATGTGAAAACAAGAGTCAGCAGCCAAGCATTCTAGGGCTTGAGATCTCTCAACATGGTGAGAAATACTAGAGAGATCCTGGTGTATAAGCTTGTCAATTTAGAACCCCATTAATCCCCATTTCCCTACTAGGGAAACCTGGTTCGCCACACTAACCTCCAGGTGGATCAAAATGGCCACAGTGGCTGCATCAAAATTGTGCATTGGAGGTTTTGACGGCCAAATCGCTGAAGGCTGAAGCAAAAATATATTTACACGAAGGACTCCAAGGATGCAATATAGTTGCAGGTCAGCTATATTTTATAATCCAAACTCACTCTGAACCAGTTCTAACTACTCGAAATTCCGCGTTCCTCCTGTCGTAAAATAATGAGTACCATGGCTTAGCAAAGGTGGCCATGATGAACACAGTAATACAATCGTACGTAGCAGATAAAACAGATTTGACTCAAAGAAAAGAAAAAGTTCCAGTCATGCAGCATGATCGTATGAGCGAATTTTCATAAATGGTCGTATTACATTTATGTTAAATTCTGTTGAAATTTGAGCACTTTGGGGACAAATAAAAATTAAGTGTTCCTATCGATTTTTAGCTTATTTTAATGAAATTTAAGTACATTTTTCAGTACAATTTTGTGCTTAAATTTTTAAATGTCCTAGTTCATGTTCGATTAATTTTTTTCGAGTAGCATTCTGCTAAAAAATAGAAATTTGTTAATTTGTAGCGGTTTTTTGCCTTTTTTTAGTGATTTTTTAAGTTCATTTTTTGAAATTTGACCAATTTAATGTGCTCAAAAAGTGTTGTCCAACGAACTCATCCTTTCTTTTGAAATGATTGATTTTTTGGCGAAAGAACCAAGTTTTTATCTCAATTCTATCGAGAGTTATCGTCTCGAATGACACATACATATATATACTTTATATATATATATACACATATAAAAAAGCGTTAAAATCCAGGAATCATTTCAGAATGCCTCAAAACAGATTTCGATGAAAAAAATTTTTGAAAATTTTTATTTAAAAATTTTTGGAGCCATTGCAATAGCCTAATTTTCTAAGAAAATTCGCTAAAATGTTAGGAGTGATGAAGGCAGATTTGTAGCACATAATTACTGTAATCAAGTACACCGATTGAGATTCATCAATGGTAGTACATAGGGCAACACCCTAACCGTGTGCTCATGGAGCTGACTTTGATGGGCCCACTGCAATCTAAACCCTTACTGACAGCAAATGCTCAGCACATCCAAATCCGTATTTTAATCACCTAAACCTCGCGTAACTCCTAAATAGGGAAACCTATAACATCATCCGAGTAAACAACACCGTAATTAGAGGAGTTGTTTCACACTGCACATGGGAAGCTTTCATCCAAGCAACGACTGGGTGATAGTTGCACCACATTTATAAGGAATTTTAGTGCCCCCCCCCCCCCCCCCAGAGGTGCAATGGGGGCCTAAATCCTCATAAAAAGGTAGAGGAGAGTAACAGCATCCCGTCAGAGAGATACCACCCCTACTAATAGCTTTTAATGAGCCATGTTCGGGGTAGGTTAGTTTCCCAGTCGCCTGGGATTCCATCCAACGCCAAACTCAGCTGTCAATAAGATCGAGAATAGACCGCGGCGCCTATTGTGTCATCAACGGAACGCCGACGGCGCTATCTCTGGTGCTCTGACAGGAGCTTGAAGGACCTCTCAGGAGGTAACTCTGTTACACTCCTCCCCTTAAAGACATCCTTGATTGAAGATCAAGGATGTTAACTGGGTGGAATAGTTACAAAACGGATGCTCAACTATGGAGACTTATACCTTAGGAAATCAAAATATATATAGAAATTAATTTGCCCAACATTGGGGACTTTAAATTAAATTGCCCAACTATGGGGACTTAAATTGTGCACTAACCTTTTAATTGACATATAGCAATACTCAGATGGCATGAAATTGAAAGAAAATATTGTATATAAAATATAAAAAGGGTAATAAAAGAGAAATTATAAGTCAAAGACCAATGAAATCATTTATATACCAAAGGGTGATAATGGGGACCGCAAAAATAGCGGAAAATTGATTAGCTCCTGTACACTCTAGGAAGTTGAAATTAATTTAATATGGTACCTTTCTGAGACGTCAAGAGACGAACTGAATAATGGGATACACCCTGATCAGCCGAGTGAGCTCAATTCTCTCCTGTTCATTCTACAATAGGAAGTTTAAACTTAATTGGGAGCGTTTCAGGGACAACAAAAGACGTATGAAATGACTGGCTCAATCCTTATCAGATATCGAGAGCCAGAAGATGGCAAAAGCATGTTCCATGTTTTTAGATTTTAGCTATCATACTCTAAGTTGTAGCAAGAGGAGTCACGGGAAACATCGTGAAGTTAAGTTTTATAACGAGTAGGTAAAATATTATACTAGTATTATATACCTAACATCAAATGAACCAAACATTAAAAACCACATTTCTATTTCAGATTTGGACGCAAGACCTCGAACTCGTGTCGACGATAGACGCCCATCCAGTCAACGTATACTCCCTAGCTGTGCTAAATGACACCCTGTATTCCTGTTCCAACGATGGGACCTTCAAAGCGTGGAATTGGGGGACTTGGGACGCCAAGAAGACGATTCTCGAGAAACAGCAAAATGACATAATTAAAATCTACGTTGATAACGACATTCTTTATGCTAGCAACGATCAAGGCGAGGTAAGACCATTTTTCTCGGAATGCCTTGTGGTATTTTTTTCAGTGATACGTAGGTACCTAAATAACATTATTACAATAATGTGAACGAGTGATGTGAGCGAATGTGTGTGATCGCGATTTTCGCTACTAACAATAACGGTGTGCATTGGTGGTATACCATCTATCGTTAGTACTTATAGCTTGTTACTTTTTTTATAAACGAATTTGCGCTAGAAAATGTTTGAATAAAACTAAATACATATACCGGCTGGCATGAAATATACTGATTGTCATTTGAACAGGCATGTTGACATTTAAAATTGTGCTGAGAAGGATAAATTGAACTTCCAATACACGAAAATCGTATGTATCGTGTGTGTTCGTGTTTTCGTATGTATATACGAAATACATTCGAATGTCGTTCCAGGAAGTCGCAATAGTCTTCACCAGTAACAGTCAGACTGGCATGTAAATTTACGTATTCCTGATTCGTAAAACTCAAGTTAAAACATTCAAGTCTAGATTCATCTATACAATAGTGGGAGTTGCAAAAAGTTCAGTCCGATGGGCATAAAGACTAACTCAGCATTCAAAGCTCCTAAATTAGCTATATTATCTGTCCACAGTCCACGCTGATTCTCAATCTTAATGAGGAGATAACTCCACAACCGGTATTCAGTAAGACGCAGCAACACTCATCAACGAAAATCAAGTAACCTAAGTATACCTATTGAAGTTTCGATGAAACCATCTATTTTCCGAGCTCAAGTTGCGCAGAACGTTATGTGCAACCTATTAACCCTAATTATGAACAACTAGAGGCCTGTTAGGGCTTGGAAAGCCCTAATATACCTAGTACCTAACACTAACTATGTATAAAGTCCGCTAAGTTCTTCAGTTTCAATTTCTTCGTTCAGAAATAACTCTCCTAGATTTTAGTAACTACACTACGTTTCTTACTTACCGCAAATTGACGGCAACTGTTGTTACCGCCACAGCCTAATAAACAACTCTCGTTGATAAGGACCACCTAGACACGATCAAGGCTTGTATAGAGACGAACGGCGACACTTTTGCAACAAACTTGGGGCCGTGCTGATTCGAATGAGCCGTCTAACACTAAAAGCTGACCGCGAAGTTCTTTACAATTTTAAAGACCGTTCGGAATTATATATTAAGATAATAAAAATCGATTTTGAGAAGGAATCAAATAAAGAGCACTTGTGTGAATAAAACACCATGAAGAGCTTATTTGCCTATGAACGTGATCAATTTTATGGCAATTTTAATGATGTTTTGATCATAGAGATCATTTATTGTCCACATGACTTATTTGGATGGCTAGCTTAGAATTCTCACTTTTCCCGGATAGATTGTTATTGAGCTGTTGGTCCTGACTCGAAGTAACACGGACTTTTCTGGCTTCCGCCTAGAAATGTTTCATTCACTAAGAATACGGATGTGTTTTACCTATTAATCCTTAATTTTATTCATTTCAGTTTTAATTTTTGTAAGTTATAAAAAATGAAATAACCGTAGAAATTGTTGAAGACTTTTTTTAGTACATAATCTTCAACAATGAGGGGATTGTACTAAGCAAAACAGCTATAATTTATCACTCTTTCTTGCATAAAGTAGAACACAAAAACTTTTCAGCTAAGTTGGCTACCAGGCAAGCAGGTAAAAAGTTCTTGTTCGTTTTTATGTGTTTGCATTATGATGGCTCTTATTCAGCTGAAAAATTAGTGTTTAGCTTTGTGTTATAAACCGTGATAATTTAAAGCAATTTTATAAAATACAACTCACTTGTCATGTAAGGATCATAATCCAATTATGAAAACCACAACATTTTCTTACAAACATCAAGAATTAACAACACAATTTATTGACTAAATCGTGAGGCGTGCTAGATCGCTCAATACTTTACTGTAATTCACTGAACCTCCCGGCTCTTCTGATCTGTGAGAGGAAGGTTTCGTCCGCGCTATCCATTTTTGATGCGTATTCCCAACTCGCAAAATTGTAACTTAGAGCGGATTGAAATTCTTCACAACTCTCTAGTCAGAAATATCGGACGAGAAATTAAATTAGGTAGGGATGATTATTGTGTGATAAATGATGAGATCGTGATCTTGAGAATTGGGTTAGTGGTGAGATCGGAATCACTCTTGATTAATGAAACCAGTACGCTGGTTTGTGGCGTAATGATACGGTGTGGTCCTTTCATGTTTTGGACACTTTCCAGGACGATGTCACTGTTTGGATGGAATGGCAGGGCATGAGTGTTAAAAACTAATCCGAAGCGGCCTTAATTGGAAACCAACGTTATCAACCTATACCTTCAGTAAAATTATTTATAAAACTGGTTGGTAGGTACGTACCACGACGACGCACAGTGTTCCAACTAATGTGTTTCAGGTGGAAAAAAATGAAAATAAACGTTTTAAAGAAAACCACTTTAATATTCAATGTGGTAGGTAAAGGACTGGAATAGATGATAATTAGATGGGAAAACCCTCTCTGGTTAACTCCATGTCCAACCATCTACGAAACTACTATGCGGAACCCCAAAGGACATTAATCCTTTGAAATATAATATTTTGATTTTGGTTTATTATTTTCAATAATGAACCTTTGTAATCGACCAAGAAAAAAAATAATTTGTAACCCCCCCACGTCGTAGCCGTCCGAAGCTTTTCTCAAAAGTACTTGACCAAACTTTAAGAAATTTGGCTAAAAAATAATTTTAACCAGTAACATCGGCATCGGGTTTGATCAACACTAAAGGGTATAGAACCTAAGGGCTGACAAATTCAAAAATCAAGATCTTGAAATCTTTCTATGTAACAGTAATGATTTTTTGAGTTTCATTTATAAGTATCCTCCGAAAGAATCGAACGAAACCACCCCAGTCGCTGTGCGTTTATTCGTTTGCTTCCTCTAAGGGCTGAAGCATCGACAAGAAAAGAAATCAACAAGGGAGTGAATCTAACCAGTAAAACATATTTAAGAATTGTTTTGAAAGCTATGACAATTGTATCAGCTGATAATATAATTCAAATGGAATTCTGACTTTCCGAAATCGAGTTTATTATAACTTCTGTATCCTATTGGGCTTGTGGAGCGTTGGTAGGTAATCACCTACTTCAATTACATTAATTTATTAATTATTGATTAGTAAATACTTAGGAACTACTCTTAATAAAATTATTATTCCAACAACAGAAGGTCAATTACTTTCGAGTCTAACAAGGTCGGAATTTTCTAAGAAAATTGAGCTATTGCAATGAATCCAAAATTTCCTTAATGAAAATTCGTTTTGAAATTCCTTAGGCTTAACGCTTTTTGATATGTTTATGTAGAGTTTGATCAAAAAGTTCTGGTTCTTCTCAATTTGCGCACAAACAGAGGGTCGTTTAAACTTCTCGGTGGTCTAAGTGTTACTCTTTCTAAATCACCTGGTTAATTTATATTTCTGTTATATTTATACTTATATTTCTTTCTCAGTTCTCGAGTTATTCTTAGTAGCTTTGAAACCTCCGAGGTTAATTACTTTCCTAAAAAAAAGGATTGATTTGAGATCCAATAGTATCTTAGGGTGCAAGGCCTTGTTTTTAATTGTAGCCAACTTTTCGTTCAATATAAAAACCAGAAGAAAACAAATCAAGCATTGAATTTTTATGACTTGAAAATGAACATGGAAAAAACTTGCGTTATGAGGAGGCAGCGAGTTGCAATAGGAAGGAATAGGCTGGCAATCACATCTCAAAGTGAAATATAAACAACTATATAACAACAATTACGAACTGCACTGCAATAAGGATGCTCAATTCATATAGAAAATATCTACAAAACGTTTTTTGCAAGCACGAAGGCTGCTTCGTATTCTAATACATTCGACCATCTAAGGTTCTATCAGAATGAACCTAGAAAACGGCAATTACCTCAAGTGAAATATGAAGGGGTTTTTGCTTTTTTCAAGGACTTCAGGTCTGATTTACCAACTAGGATAAGACCATCCAAACCACACACGTAATAATTAACTTGAAAATAAAATGAAATAAAAATGTAAATTTTGGTTATGTGAAATGTTCTCTACAAAAATTATCACAGGGTTTACGGTCCTTGTTTAACTCGGAAGAAAAATAAAATGAAAATTTAATGTTTCATCAAGCGCCATATATGATGAGACATACATGAAAATTTAATGTTTCATCAAGCAACGTACATGAGACTATAGAGGCGTATCTTAATCTAGGTTAATAATAACTATTCGATTATCTTCCTCATTTGAATTAAATGTTAACACTCGGTTTTTAACCGAATGGCTTCAAGCAAGGCAGGGAAGCGATGGGTTAAGCTACGCTAAGAGCAATACGGACCAAAGATAAATATAGGAAAGAACGATAAATAGAAAAGGATGAACCACAGTTAGTCAACCCTCCAGCTATTCCACTAACCCCCCTTTCCTCAAGTTATAAATGTGTGCAGGAGATTTGTCAAGTGGAAGACGTCTCGAAAACACATTTTAAGATCGTTCCTTTAATAAACATTTCACAATCAAAAACTACTGAGCCTTAACACATCCCGCAAGGAATTTTATGGTGTTGGTTTCCGTGAAGAGGATATTAATCACCGGGGGATGTACGCTACGCCAGAGTGAGGTATGATTTTCATCCTCGATGTCCGAAGCTGTCTGTCAAGACGAGCACCAGCAGCTGTCATTCTACCAGAAACCATTTTCCGTTGATAGCAAAGCCTGAATCGGTAGAGGTGTCTTGAGAAGGTGGAAGATGATGAAATGACGGAAATGTGCTACATTTTCCAAGGAACAGAAATAGCTAAGAGATTTCACCGTTCCAACTGCCATTTTCAATGCGACCTACGGCTATCTCGAGCTACCCGAGGGGTCAATTTCAACGCATTCGGTTCGAAATTAGGATCTAAGATGGAGAAAATCTTACTGGTCACATTGCTCTTGATTGGTTAACATTCTTCTTTCGAGTCATATAATTTGGAAGATATTATTCTTGTATTTCTCTATTCAGCTAATAAAATTTGGGTACCAACATTAATTAAAACATGAAGTTCAATGTTTGCATGGTTAAAAACAAAAAACACCAATACCATTTATAAAAATTTAATATGTTCAAAGATAAGAATGGGGCATCAAATTTTATTTTGGCCGCACATATTTTCAGTCTAGATTAGAAATTGTTTAGGCAGAAGAAAAGAAAGAGACTTCAAGACTGTTGAGGAGTGTTGCGAGGATTACTCAGAGTGAGAAGAACTAGTGCCAGCCTTATAATTTAATTGTTTCATTATTGAAACCTTGTAATCGACCAGGAAAAAAGTTAGTCCACCTCCAAATTTGCTAGTTTACGTTTCAGGATATACGGAAAAATGTTACGTTTCAAGATTTTAAAAATAACCAGACGTATTCTGCCCAAAGTTTTTCTCTCAAACTACCTGACTACGAATTACGAATTTGGTCAAGGAAGTGTGTGACATCCCGCAATCATTTTCAATCAATCCCAAAGGTAAAATGTAAGGGATGAAATTTGAACGAATGTAAGACGAAATCCATCAATTGAATTCGTTAACTAGAAAGATAAAGAGCGGCAGCTTCGTTTGCCGTTTATAATGCAATTAGCACGGCTATCAGGGATATCCTTCTTCGGATGTCCGAGTTGGATGTATCTCCAACTGCCACTTCAGATATTTGGGAACAGCATGTTCGACACAAAGAAACATGGCAGGGTGGACGGGAACCATCACAAACTCTTGAAAAACATTATCTCAAAAACTTTCGAAATACTTGATAGAATAGTTTTTTGTTTTTTCCGTTTTGATTCAAATATAAATGGCACGAGTTCCTAGAAATGCTAATGAAATAACAGCTGTGTAATGAACATACCACAAGGAAATATATTAGGTGAGCTGAAACATAAGAATAGCACTCGATAATTATTTTACAGATGCTAGGATACACACAACTATCCAGCGTGGGGTTGCCTTCGACATTGCAGGTGTCAACACATTCTCTCCTTCAAGATTTACGAGTAAATGTTGGAACGGACGAATGGTAGGTACAGCTCCATTCCATGGATTGAATCACTGGCTGATACATTGAGAAGTTATCAGAGAGCGTTGATAACTGAATTAGGTTTCACAGAAGTCTTGCCCCGTCGCCTATTTTCACAATAAGTTATGATCTAAGGCAATCGTGCTTTGTAAAAATCCTACCAGTTACAGATTTATCACTTACGAATACTCTTTGTCCCTCAAATAGCTCTTCCATATTTTTCATCTGGTGAATTCTATCGACATTTTGGTTTCTTCTCTCACGGATTTTCTCTTCTGTAGCTCTCAGCAAGGTTTCGTCTGACAACTGAGGAAGAAAATTCTCTTTGGAAAATGGTACCAGACTCCTTAGTTTGCGACCTACTTGGTTGTGAGTTTTGAGAAGGATGCAATGAGATAGCAATTGGATTGTAGTTTATAGCGATATCAGATCAAGCTTTTGGCTGGTGGGCAGAGATATATAAGTGGATTCCCCCACTGGAGCTCTTCCCTTCTGAGCTCAGTTCCCCGGTCAGGATTTAATCTTCTTTACTGGAGAAACTAATAAGTTACAAAGGTTGAGACAAGACAATACTTACCAGAAGTTGTTCTGTCAGAACGAATTTACCATCAGTTCTCCGAATTTATTAGAATCGTCGATCTATGAACAAAACTTACACCTAAATTGGATTTTTTCATTCTTCTAAAATTGGAATTTGACCATTTATGTAAAATAAAACCTTAATTTAAGCCTAAATTCTGGATAGGTAATCAGGAAACTCACCTGGCTATCTCCATTTTCGAAATCGTGATCCTCCATTTTATTCTTGTTTGCAGCAACTAAACTCATCTCTAGGATTTCTCGCATCGACCTCAGATCCCAAGATTCCGACGAAACTGCAGTTCTAGAGAGTTTTGATGAACCGTTGACTTGGATATCACGCAAACCGTTGTTCTAAACAAAGAAAAAATGTCAAGAACTGTTAAAATTGTCGTAATTATCCGATCTCTCGAGTACCTTTGATGCTTGGACAGTGTAAAAGTCTGAAAAACTTTACCAGTAGAATAGGTAGGTAGGGATAAACTTTAACAGTTCAAGTAGACTAGGTATTTCAAGAATAGTTCGTATTAGGTACCTGTCGAAGAGATTCTTTTCCACGAGTACTTTCAATCACAGACTCTAACGATTTGCGAATAGAGCGAAGATCCCAATTGTTGAGCGGGTCTTGTTGATCTTCTGACCGAGCAACAGCTTTACCAGACAACTTTGTATCCTGCAATAATCCAATCATTGATCAGGTCTAAACGCTATACAACGATGAATATGAATAGCAATGATTTACAACATAAATACCTATGTACACTACCAAAATAACGAGTTTTGAATCTGGCAGTTCAATGCCAATATACAGGAAGCCTTCACCTACATTTGTTAGCGGATCATCTACAGAGTAAGGTGAATATACTATAGCGAGTAATAGCAATTAGCCAAAGCAGCTGACATTTTCAGTGAAAACATAACAACTGACGGTCAAATAAATTATGAATAAAAAAGTCGGTATCTTTTGGCATATCTGACCTTAAAAACAAATTATTAGGTATGTCATTTTTACCTTTTATTTACGCACATTTTTTCTGGAATTTAAGCACTATTTTACCACAACAATTGTTCACATTTATGGATGACAAAAGACTTTTCCCAAACAACGTATCCCAAAATGAAAATGAATTCTGGCATTTTTTTTTTTTCTAATTACATTTTATTGAAATTTGAGATCAGTTTTGAATACCTACTTAATGATCTAACCAACTGTTGACAAAGTTTTCCTAAGCAATATTCCGCTAAAAAACTGTTAATTACAGCATTTTCAGTCATTTTTTGCACTGTGGTTTTGTAAGCACATCTTAACGCATAAAAGTTGTTATCCTCCTAACTCAACCTTTTTTATTCCATGCTTGTTGTTTTGGCGAAAGAGAGATATCTCTATTCGGAAATGAGATAAACGTACATATTACGAACGTATGATTATTAGGGTGGTTAAAAAAAAAAACAAAGTTCTGGGATTTCTCGTCCCCATTGGTTTTTTGCTTCCTCGGTATGTCAGGATGACCCTTCTAAATTTTTAGCAAAAAATATTAATCCTAACCACTTTACCTAGGTCGATTTTTGCCAGTTATCGACCGCTATCGTGAACCAACCTCTAAATTGGTGCCGAGGTGATGATTGGTGATGATTTGAAGGACGGATTTCAATTTTTTTGGGTCAATTTATATGTTTTCGCATGCGCTGAACACGATGAACTTATTTATTTTACGCTCCGTCCACTAGTTATTCGGTAAACTGGCAGAGGGCGCTGCTTGAAGATGAGTAAAAATCGAAAAATTCACCGAAAATGCTGTCGCCTGGTTAAGAATTGTACTAGAAACATGCTATTATGGTCGGATAATGTGCTTTGGCATGTTCTGAACATGATTCCGTTTTTTACTATACTTTTCCGCCGATGATTGCTTCGTTAATCGGCCATAAACCTCAAATTAATTGTAGGATAATTGACAAATTCACAATAATTTCATCGAAAATTATGTCGCGTTGATAATTTAAGGTCCCGAAATAACTTGTGCCGATAAAATTTGGTATTTTCCAGGATACTCGGTACAAGCCGTTGGTAATTTGGCAAGGACTTGAACCGGAATTGTACTTATTTGCCAAATATAGCGGCAAAATGGAGAAAATAGCTAAATTTTCCTATTTTTCTGTAAAATTCCTTAGTTTCTATCGGTTTTCCGGGGTCAAATTCGTAGTTCTGAATTGTTTGAACTGTGATTGGATCGTTTGAGCGTAGGGTTAGCTATTGTCAGCGGTATCGGTCACCTGTAAATGCTTGTACAATGGTATCAGGTCGTTAAGCGAATAAGTACAATGCCGGTTCAAGTCCTTGCCAAATTACCAACGGCTTTGTACCGAGTATCCTGGAAAACACCAAATTTTATCGACTCAAGGTATTTCGGAACCTTAAATTATCAACGAGACATAATTTCCGATGAAATTATTGTGAATTTGTCTATTACCCTACAGTTAATTAGAGGTTTATGGCCGATAAACGAAGCAATCATCGGCGTAATAGTATAGTAAAAAACGGAATCATGTTCAGAACATGGCATGTTTCTAGTACAATTCTTAACCAGGCGACAGCATTTTCGGTGAATTTTTCGATTTTTACTTATCTTCATGCAGCGCCCTCTGCCAGTTTACCGGATAACCAGTGGACGGAGCGTAAAATAAATAAGTTCATCGTGTTCAACGCATGCGAAAACATATAAATTGACCCAAAAAAATTGAAATCCGTCCTTCAAATCATCACCTCGGCACCAATTTAGAGGTTGGTTTACGATAGCGGTCGATAACTGGCAAAAATCGACCCAGGTAAAGTGGTTAGGATTAATATTTTTTGCTAAAAATTTAGGAGGGTCATCCTGACATACCGAGGAAGCAAAAAAACAATGGGGACAAGAAATCCCTGAACTTTTTTTTTTTTTTTTTGAACCACCCTAATGATTATATTCGTGTACATATACTCGTATATTAGAGAATGTTGAGTTCCGTCAATAGAAAACCATCTAAACGTTCTCTAATAGGGTGCGCACGTACTTTTTTATATTTTAAATTGCTAGTAAATTTTATCCTAAGAATTTGGACACTAGGTACCTCACTCTCCTACGATGAGTAGTTTTTTATTTCCAACCATTTTTCTAAGTTTCAAATAGTAACTAGGTGGGTATGTCACAATGGGCAGAGAGAAGTGGATAGCAACTGGAAGACAAGGCCAACAATTTCTTCGTGAATATAATTATATCTCTCCTGGCACTTGGGGAAACTGGTAGTAGGTTTAGGATTAGACGACACTTCTCGAAATTCGTAAGATTAGGTAGGCTCTTAAAAAAATAAAAATAAAAAAAAATTTCGATTTTGAAAAGGAAAAGGATCTCAGCCTCTGGCGACTTCAACTTCATAGAACCGGGAGGAATCAGGGTGGCAACACCGACCATCTCCCGATTCCTCTCCCACACTGGTAACATCAATCACTAGTTAAAAGACCTTCTCCAGCAGCACCACTCTCCAGTAACATTGCTCTCTTGTTTTCGAGAAGACATAAAGTTCTCTATGGAAGATTGTTTTTAGCATTTTAGAACTTTTTCCCAAATTTATTCGCCGAAAAATCGGTTGTGTCTATTACGGACGCAGTTACACTTCCAGCAGGAATGATAGGTAAGTGGTTTTTCACTTTATTTTCTCAGATTGCATCATGTTCAGATGGTCCCTTTCACGTGGAAGGAAGCTGGAGTGGCTTACAGCCATAGCGGCATTGAGCATGGGTTTCACAAAGATAATCGGACAAGGTGGTGAGGCAGCAGCTGTGATGGAACCCAGAACATATGCGATGCTGGGAGTAATGACAGTGCTGTTTTTGGTCATCAGCCACACCTGCCGTCGGATAATACAAAATGTATGCATGAAAACCCTGACGACAATCTCCCGATCTGGAGTCCCGTTTCCGGGCTCGGTTGGGACAAGAATCCAGCAGCAAGAAGTTGGTATCCTTGAAGAAGCCTCCCCCAAACCCACCCAAGAAACCTCAGGGGTAGACATGTCAGCAAAACAGGGGTTTGGGAAATGTGAAAGGCTGAGCTGCTCGGGGTGGGCAGACTCCCAATTAGGCAAAACCCCATGCATCACAGCATCAGGACCTGGGGCACAAACCTACACCCAGTCAGACAAAATCAGGGAGGCTCTCGTCGTCAGGCCAGAGGAGGGCTCCCCCAACAGTACCACCACTGAGGATTGCAGAAGCAACTCCTTCAGCATACGCTGCCTCAGAAGCAATATTGCCTCCAATCGAGGGTAGATTGCGTGAATTTTGGTCTAATTGGAAAAATATTTCTGATTACAGTATAATTTTATCCTGGGTATGAAATTTCCTTCACCTACGCCCTCATTCCACAACCACATTCATCATCTGAGTTAGGTATGGGAAAAGGGTGAGGTAGAGACTCGACAGCTGATAGTGAGGAAGGTTTTGAATTATAGAACCTGGCGGCTTCAACTCCAGGAGGAGTCAAGGTGGCAACACCGACCATCTCCCGCTTCCTCTCCTGTGCTGGCAAAAATTGCTCACTATTAAAAGACCTTCCGAAGCCGCTCCCGCATTGTGTTCCTTTCAACAGCTACCACATAAATATCCCGAAGTGTCTAGAGGGATATAATTGATGAATAAACGAACTTGGGAAGTTCATTTATAATTATAAACTCTGGGACATTACGTCCCACCCATTAAACCTGGCCTCATTTTCTGAGGTCTGGTACAGCTGGGGAAAGTCTTTTGACTAGTGAGTAACGTTACCAGCGTGGGAGAGGAAGCGGGAGATGGTCGCTGTTGCCACCTCGACTCCTCTCGGTCCTATGGAGTTGAAGCCACCAGAGACAGAGATCCTTTTCCTTTACTGAACTGAACTCGATTAGACGCGTTTTTTCGAAAAGGGCCTAAGAAATCTTACAAATTTCGAGGAGTGTCGTCTAATCCTAAACCTACTATCACGTTAATGTCTTGAACTGCCAGGAGGGATATCATTATATTAATGAAGGAATTGCTGGCCCTGTCTTCTTTAACAGGGTACATGCGCACAGGTCCTAAACCTACTATCACGTTAATGTCCCGAAGTGCCAGGAGCGATATCATTATATTAATGAAGAATTGTTGGCCTTGCCTTCTTCAACAGGGTACGTGCGCATAGGTCGGAAAAGTGATTTATTAATATTTGTAAATGAAGCTAGATCCCGTCCTGCAAAGTTTGACAGAAACCACGCTCTCCTACGATGTGTTATATATGATTTTTCAAATGTTTCCAAGTTGCCATGTACTTCTCTCTGCCCGCTGTGACGTAGAAAAGTTACTATTTGAAACTTGGAAAAATCGTAGGAAATAAAAAACTACTCATCAAAGGAGAGTGCGGTACCTAGTGTCCAAATTCTTAGGATAAAATTCACTACCAATTGACAATATAAAAAAGTATGTGTGCACCCCATCAGAGAATGTTTAGGTGGTTTTCTATTGACCGAACCTCAAAATACTCTAGTACACGAGTACGAGTATATGTACACGTATACAATCATATACGAGGTACGTCTATCTCATTTCAGAATGTAGATACACTCTTCGACAAAACAACAAACATAGAATAAAAAAGTTCCAGTCATGCAGCATGATCGTATGAGAGAATTTCCGTAAATTATCGTACTATATTATGTTACATTGTGTTCAAAAAATTGAGGACTATAAGTAAAAAGAAATTGTTAACTACCAATTTTATGGCAAAAAACTCGTTCTAATTAATAATCTGCTATTCAAAATGAGATTTTGGATTTCTAACTTTGATGCAGTTTTATCGATTTGTCAGCACATTTTGATGAAATGTAAGTTCATTTTTCAGCATAATTTTGTACATCAATTTTTTTATGTTCTATTTTATAGTTAATAAACTCAATTTGAGTAATATGCTGCTGAAAAATATAACTTTAACGATTTTTTGCCGTTTTTTGCTATTTTGAGAGATTTTTCCAACACTTTTTGAAATTTGACCCATTTAACATGCTCAAAAAATGTTGGCTAACGTACTCATCCTTTCGTTTGGAATGCTTGATTTTTTGGCGCAAGAACGGAACTTTTATGTCAAACCTAAGGAGAGATCATCTGGAAGGACAAATATATATATTTATATATGTGTATAATATATATACACAAATGAAAAAGCGTTAAACTCTAGGAATCGTTTCAGAATGCCTCAAAACGGAACTTAATGAAGAAATTTTTCAAAATTCTTTATTTTAAAATTTTCCGAGCTAGGTACAATAGCTTCATTTTTTACGAAAATTCGGTAAAAGTTGAGTTGAGAGGATAGCAACTATTGTGCATTAAAGTGTGCTTACAGGATCACAGCGCAAAAATGGCTGAAAATGCTGTAATTCATAGTTTTTTTTTTTTTTTTTTGCGGAATATTGTTTAGGAAAATTTTATCAAGAGTTGGTTGGATCGTTAGTTATTCAAAACTGAGCTCAAATTTCGCGCGTTTTTTTCGAAAAGAGGTAGGTAGGTACTTACCTACCAAATCTCCCAAATTTCGACAAGTCTCGTCTAATCTTAAACCTACTATCACGTTAATGTCCCAAAGTGTCATTCAGGTTATAATTATAAATGAACTTAACAAGTTCGTTCATTCATCAATTATGTGTAAATATGAAACTTCATCAAGTAAATTCTAGTTTTTCGTCCTATATGATTTAAAACGGATAAAAATTTTCGGGAATTTCAAATTCTAAAATAATTTTGAAGGCCTTGTAAGTATAGCCAGATTATCTATGTACATTTCGTAAAATGTGTATCAGTACTAACACTCCACTAAACACACTTGTGTGGCTTACAACGGGGCGTTACAGTCAGTGCCTTTCCGTTTTCAACCAGATGTTTTCTGTATCTAGGCTTTCTGTACTCATCAAAACACCAAATCTTTCTTCAGAATTGGCCTTCAAGGCTCATAAATCCCAATTTACCACAACTTTAAATTATTTTTAGCGATATTTAAACCTTCTAAAATTATGTTACCGGCAAATTGAGTTAATTCCGAGTAAATCATAATAAATTATGCTGTGTATTATGTGATTGAATCAAGATGGTACAATCAGCATTACACATTCGGGTGGGAAAAATGTGAGAAGGGCACAACAGAATGAAGAAAAAAAAACCTGAAGGATAGAGACATTCCCAAGAATATTTTGGCTTAAGACCAAATTAGCTTCATAATATACTATCTCGGAATGAGAATATGAGACGAGAGATGAGAAGGTAAGCGCGAGCATCGGTGTTGACGTCATAGGATGCGTCACTTGGCAGTGAGAGAACATCAAAAGGGATAAGAGGATGGCGGTACCTTGCTCTACACCGAGGAAAACTAACGGTCGTTGTATAAATCAAGTGACAGGTGTATTCAATGTATTCATGCTCATGTTTTTCCGTTGGGGCGAATAGAAGTCAAAAAGAGGATACCTACTCAAAAGAAAGTACCAACGCACTAAATTCATGATCTCCAATCATGGAGGCAATCCAGAGTGAGTAAACAGATCTACAAAACAGTCGAAATGACTTACCTATTTTAGTTTATTATTTTCAATAATAAACCTTTGTAATCGACCAAGAAAAAAATTAACCCTCAATTTTGTTGGTTTACGTTTTAAGATACGGAGTATCCAAAACACTGCATAATTATTTATCATCGAAACTCGCGGCTTTGCGCCTCGCAAATGGGATCAGTGATGTGCAGCATCAGGACCCCATAATTTCCGCTTTTTAGTGTTGAGGAACAAAACGATCTATGACGAAGTCATCTTCCCATCAAGTAGAAGGATTGCATCACTGTATGTTGATTTGAAACTATTTTTATTCTTTGCACATTAATTACCATTAATGTACTTCAGTAGGTTGATTAGAGAATCTGTAGGTGGACTTCTAAAGGTAGGGGATACATATTATATAATTCATTTTCAGTTGGTGGATAAACTCGTGTTAAATACTAGGAAAGTGTAGGTGTGTTACTTAATTAATTTCTCTTCGGTAGGCATCTAAACCTATGCAGATATTATATTTAGATACCTAATTGCAATAGATTTCGCTTAATAATTGTAGACAGGTCTTCTGCGTAGGCATCCAATACACAAATAATAAGCCTTGTAATAAGTTGCAGCACGATGGTTAGAGGTACGATGAAACGCAAAAATTGCGGTTTTTTTCTCTCTTTTTCAAATCAATCAATCAATCAATCAAAAAGCTTTTATTATACAAAATTATCATAGGTATATATAGATTGCCGAAGCCTTAACAGAAGGGCTACATGCCGACATCTGGGTTGGCAAGATAAGGACCATATTTATATATAAAAAATAAAATAACACAGCTTCGTATTTTGAACAGAAAAAAACATTAAACAGCATAGTTGAGGATAGTTATTTGAAATAGTAGTTGTAGATATCAATAGGTTCTAATTAATTGGTTAAGTTTTATCGGTATTAATGCATGTTTTCAATAATTTGAACATTTTACGTACATAGTTAGGTAGGCAGTAGGTTTTCTTGTGTGAAGAACAACATTTATCCACTTATAATTTATATTATACTATACTCATTTTTATACCTTTTTAAGGGTAATATATTTGCACTTTAATTGTAATATAACATCGGCACCTTATTTGACAAAGGAAATATATAAAGCTAGGAACAGTAGGAATTATAATGATAAAGATAAAGAAAGATCCCACAATCAGAGCAAATTTTCAGGACACAATTTCAGGGGCATCTAATAGTTAAACTGCTGGACAAGATCCCATCTGTACAGCCAGGCAGAGCGGCAGAACCCTGACAGCCTCTCAAAATCAGGATTCCTCAAAACTCTGATTCCTTCGTCTCTGCTCATTCGCCCCACTCCAAACCACCTGTGTCTCAATTCGCTCAGGATCGGGCAGACAGCCAGGAAATGCAGGATATCCTCACGCTCATTCAGGTTGCACAGCGAGCATCTCTGGGCAGCCTCACTTCTCCATCTCTGGAAGTTCAGGTGAACCAATCCTCCACGTGCCCTAAAAACCCAACGGGCCTGGCCAAGATCACAACTTTCCTGGTAGTTGGGCAGGGGCGAATCCCGGAAAACTTCAAGGTAGTGGCTGTGGTATTGAGAGGCTTCCATCCTTACTGTGAGCTCCAGCAATTCCTGCTGCCTCAGTGCTATCATTATAGTTTCCCACCTGGTCCTCAGGTCCGAAACATTGTCAAAGACCAACTCAACACCTGCCTTTGCTGCCAACTGCCGCCAGTCATGCACCCAGGAACAACCGCGCTTTATCACTTCGTCTGCCATTATACGGGGTAGTCTGCTCCCAGGAAGCCTAAGGTTTCTCAAAATGTACTTCACATGAATCGCCAGAGTCTGAAGAAACATTGAGGTTCTACCAGTTTCGCACAGCAGCACATAAACAGGGGTATGTGAGGGCACTCCATAAAGCTTCCGGATGAAAGAATACTGGCATCGTTCCACCGAAGCATATCTCTTTGAACCCCACACTTGAGCTGCATATGTCACTACAGATTTTGCTGTTGAATCAAATACCTTCCATTTGTTACGTATGGACACACCCTTGGCCCTCAGAAGAGGAGTCATTGCATTAGTGGCAAGGCTGGCAGCTGTCAACTTCCTTTCCAAATGTGAGTCAAAGGTAAACCTATAAGTGGGGTTGACACCTAGGTACCTGTACTCATCCACTACCCCTATGGTTTCTCCCTTTATCTTCCATGACTCGCCCACCGCCCTACGGCCACCATTCCTGAATATCATGACATTCGACTTGTTCAGGTTGACAATCAGCCCCCATCTATCACAGTACTCTGACAAGTCGTTAATCATCAGTTGGAGTTGGAGCAGTTGGAGATATTATATTTAGATACCTAATTGCAATAGATTTCGCTTAATAATTGTAGACAGGTCTTCTGCGTAGGCATCCAATACACAAATAATAAGCCTTGTAATAAGTTGCAGCACGATGGTTAGAGGTACGATGAAACGCAAAAATTGCGGTTTTTTTCTCTCTTTTTTTGACACCTGTGAGCAGGATTTAACGATTATTCCGATTTTTCATTGAACAATTTTTGAGATTGGACCTAATCCACAAAAATTGCAAATCAGTTCTAATTTGTGGCATTCAAACTTCATTCGTATACGATAAATTAAGCCGCGTTTGTATCTGTAACAAACATTATAAACGTTCCTCCGAATCGATCAAATTCGAGGTTCAGGGAGGCAAAACTTGAAAGGAATGAGGTTTGGAGAAACGGAACGGGACGTTTATCGATCCATCACAGGCTTTTGTTCTTCAACCCTCTGTTTACGTATCGTTTCATCACATGGTCCAAGAATCGTTTCATCACGCTCTCAATTCAGGTACTTCAAACTACACCGCGAGGTACCTACTTCAGACCTCGGCTCGTGGTAATGGCATTGCCCTCAACCCTGCTAAGACACAATGTATAATTTTTAGTCCAATCAATAAGAACTCCGTTCCTCCAATCCTGGTTGAGGGAATAGCCGTGCCCTTTTCTTCTTCAGTGATTAACTTTGGGGAGAAATTTAGTTGTGACCCCAGTTTATGGAGCTTTATGATCGCAATCGGATTTTATTCCTGCGTAAATAATCTAAGAAGTAAGCTAAAAAATGCAGTTATACCTCACAGCGTCTAGAAGAGGTAACAGGCTCCTACTGAAGAGCTATACCGGAATAAAGTATACTGGTCATTTAAGACGGACCAAATTTAGGATTTGATTCGGTGAATTTATTTCTTCTCTTAGATCTTTGTGGGGCTTCGTGTATCCTGTGACTTCTCTAGTTGAGAGAAAAGATTCGATACTGTGTTGATTACCTATGCTTTGTTTTACTCTTATATCTACACATAATTTAAAGGCCCGAAACTACAGGCCTAACCTACCCCGGTACAGGCGCGAGTGTATAAATGTGCATTAACCGCAAAAAACTTACTTTATTGGTATCAAAGTCCAGAAACCACCTTGTTTTGACTATATGTGGCTGTTTTCCTACAATACATTCGGAATCAGCGTGGAATTTCTATATTAAGAGAGGAGCAGAAAATAATTTTGTTTACCTAGGTCGCTCGCATTGCTTCCGAGTCTACCTAAAGATAGCGGAAGCATTGTTTTCACTTACGGGAGAAAAAAAATTTTGGCCTCCAAAATTTCCACTCGCATTTTACGTTTTAGACCATTCTGAACAACTCTGGTTCCGTGTCTGTCTGTCTGTGTGACTGCGTCTATCGTGAGTCCGCAAATCCTTGTAACAAGCTTATTGCTTCCGAGACTGCAAGGCAGCGGAACTTTGTTTTCACTTTCGAAATGAAAAAAAATTTTTTGCTCCAAAATCAAAATTTCCACTCGCATTTTGCGTTTCAGAGCCTCCTGAACAAATTTGGTTCCGTGTCTGTCTGTCTGTCTGTCGGTCTGTCTGTCTGTCCGTCCGTCCACATTTCCTTGTAACAGCCATAACTTCCACAATTTTGATTAGATTTAAACCAAATTTTCAGGTATCGTGCGGGTTAAGCCCTAGATGGTCCCCTATCAACTTCATCATGATCGAATCAACGGTAGCTTCTGCGCAGGCGCTAACGTGAATTCCTTGTGACGGTCATAACTCGGTCAATGTTGAACGGATTTCGGTCCGATTTTCAGGGATGATGTGGGTAAGGTCCCTTGAGGTCCCATAAGACAATTATCATAACTGCATTAGCGGTACGCTTTGCGCATGCGTGAACGAAATATTCTTGTTACGGTCCTTGCAACAGCCGTAATTTCCACAATTTTGATTCGATTTTCTTCAATTTTTTAGGTATCGTGCGGGTGTAGCTCTACATGGTCCCCTATTAGTTCCGTCATGATCGAATCAACGGTAGCCTCTGCGCAGGCGCAAACAAAATTTTCTTGTTTCGGTCATAACTCAGGCAATTGTGAACGGATTTCGGTCAGATTTTCAGGGATGATGCGGGCAAGGTTTCTTGAGGTCCCGTATCACATTCTTCGTGAACAAATCGGGTGGTCCATCATGCTCAAAGTTGCCAAAAAATATCCCCAAGGATGTTTTATTCATGAATTTAGATCAAAATATTAATGAAATCCTGTAAATCAATTAAAAACTCCTTCAGTTTTGATCCGATTTAGACGAAATTTTCAGGGAACATGCGGACTACATCCTGGATGGTCCCATATTAAAATCAAAATTTTTCTTATTAATTTCATTTATTATATGTACCATTCAGCTTCCAATTTCCCACCTTATTAATTCCCTGATGCCAGAACCCGTCGTTTCTAGTTTTCTGGAATTTAATGGTGACGTACTGTGAAGGTCACGAGGAAGCTCATGTGCCATTTCCTTGGCAGTGTATTTTCCATAGTTTTCATCCGATTCGGATGAAATTTTCAGGGGATGTGCCGGTTACAGGGTTGACGATCGCCTATTAGTTCCATCGTTCTTGATTCAGTACCTCACTCTGTGCATGCGCAAACGTAAATTCTACCAAGTACATATCATTTTCTCACGCCCTAGTCGTCCGATCTCGCTCAAATTTGAATGATAGTTGGGGATGACAATTTGATCATCTTATATCAATTTCAATATGGTTGTATCATTAATAGCTACTGCGCATGCGCCAATATGAAATCCTTGTAACAAGCTTATTTTCCACAGTATTCACCCGATCTGGATGAAATTTTCAGGGAATGTGCGGGCTAGGAGGTGGCCGGACCGTTGTATTGTTGCCAAATCAATACTTTACTCTGCACATGCGCAAACGTAAATTCCATTATGCTCTATTTTTCAAGCGCTCTCAATCTCGCTCAAATCTGGATGATAGTTGGGGGATGACGATCATTGACCATATCAATTTCAACATGACTGTATCATTAATAGCTACTGCGCATGCGCCTATGTGCAATCCTTGTGACGACCTTAATTTCCACTGTATTCATCCGATTTCGATGAAATTTTCATTGAATGCGTGGGTTAGGTTGTAGATGGTCCCCCTATCAGTTTCATCGTTGCCAAATCAATACTTCATTCTGTGCATACGCAAACGTAAATCCCGTTATGCTCCATTTTTTCAAACTCTAGTCGTTCGATTTCGACTGAATTAGGATGATAGTTGGAAGAAGATGACTTGATTAGGTATCTCATATCAATTTCAACACAATTGCATCATTAATAGCTACTGCGCATGCGCCAATGTGAAATACTTGTAATGACCTTAATTTCCACAGTTTTCATCCGATTTTGATGAAATTGTCAGCGAATGCGCGGTTTAGGTTGTAGATGGTCCCGTACCTATTTCATTGTTTTCAACCCATCAGTTATTCTGCGCTTGCACAAACGTAAATTACATTGAGTATAATTTTTTTTGTTTCTTAATTGACCAATTATGACATTTCACGCAACTTCTTGATTTACTCTTTTCCGCTAAGGAATTTTTCAAGATTATTTAAAACTTTCCAATGATCTACACATTCATGACTCTTCATCACGTTTTTTCAATGTGCGACGGAACGGAGCCGATCGCTCAATTCGCGGATTTTTTTTTCCACGTTCGCATCAATGGAATGTTCGAACAGAGTGACGCTTGTGTGAATGGGATCTAAGGTGCACCGTTCTGAACCTCTTTCTTTCATTTGCTGCTGACTGAAACCCAGAACGATGTTCGGTTTTGGAGAAACGGAACAGCCGTTTGTGAGTTTGTTACAAGTGGATAAGCGGCTTTAGATATTGGATTATTTCAGCAAGTATTCAACGTTCAAGGACCCTATAGTAGTGTTCTGTCCAAGACCTCTAAAATGTAAGTTTTTACATTTTAGTATAACACAAACCCTTCATCAGAGTTTTCTGATGAAAGTGGAACTATCAAGTAAACCACCACTCTAATAACTCATGTAAGTTTCATCAATATTTCGTTTGACTCGTTTGGGATAAAAGTCGAAAAAACTGTTCGAACACTTTTTTACTTTGCTTACATGACAAGAAAGGTCAAGGGAAATTATTATTGCAAGTGGTCTAAAGAGGAATTTCTGGAACTCGGCCAGGATGTGGGTCCACAAATCATCTGTACTCATATCATCACATTTTCGTGTTTAATTTACATTTTCTATTTTCTATACTGGAGTTTTTCCTTCGCCTTTGTGGGAAAAACCCTCGAACTTCTAAGCCGGGAACTTGAAGAAATCATGCGCTGATAGTGATATCTTTGAATTAGTGAGACAATCGAAATATTTCATTATTGACCGCTGAATAGTGTGTTTGTGAAATTGGAATACGTAACATTTGCCTTGAAAAATTCCGGTACTCTTATCAGCTGATATAATTCCAATGGAATTCTGATTCCGTTCAATCGACCACAGGTATTGTCTCTACGGATGGACTAGCGAAGCGTTGGTAGGTGCTTATTTCATCCCATAACCTATTTAAATGTTGTTATACTTTTTCTATACATTATCGATGATAATGCCATGGATTGAGCGATTTAGGCTGTAGATGGTTCCCTATGAACTTCGTGTTCAACTCACTGGTAGCTTTTGCGCATGCGCAAACGAAACATCTTTCAAGCATAATTTTCTCAATGCCTAATTGAGCTATTTTGTTCGTGTAATTCCTGGGCATACGCAAGTTTTGACACATTGCATAATTTTCTCCGATTTTAGCGAATGTTCGTAGAAGGGGAGGAGGGTTACATTCGAAATAAAACAGATATGAATTGATATTTCTGGGAATTGAAAGATTGTGGCTGAGAAATAGTAAAAATAAGGGGGTTTGAAAAACCTCCTTAGGGAGAACGAACGGATTAACTTTAAGTGTTCGGGGTGGTTCAATCGATTCTTTGAGATGATAACTATCATTGACAACCAAAAAATCATTAATGTTACCTTGGAAGTTTTCGAGATCTTAATTTTTAATATTTCAAAATGCTGCCCTTCAACGTTGATAAAAATTGATGGCCATGTTACTAGCACATCCCCAGCCAATGTACCATTGTTGAGCTAAATTTCATAAATGTTGGTCCAGCAGTTTCGGATAAAAAATTATGGAAGATGACGGGCGGACTGATTTTATTTATTCGATTTTTGTATTCTACGCATCTTGAAACGTAACTAATAGATTTAGAGGGGTTAATTTATTCTATTTTATTTTATTATTAGGTATTATTATTTATTTATTTTTCTTTCTTGGTCGATTACAAAGGTTCATTGTTTCAAAGACTCGAAATAACTCGGAAATTCATACATGAATCTGTAGCCAGAGGCGAAAACCCTCAACTGAGAGACCCATTTTAATTAAATGCTCGAGGACTCTGTGCGCCTGCGGGTAAGCAAATGGATTTTGACACCTTTTTGTTTTCTTCTCCAGTTCATCACAATATTTTCGAAATTAACGTTTTGGAATTGATGATGCCAAGAGGAGATGGGGGGGAGGGGGGACGAAGAAACAAAGTTTATATTGCCCAGTCCTTAATTTTTTTCCAACTGAGCGATTCGCCGAAAGGGAGATTTCTGAATCGCACGCATTACTTGAAACGACTTATTTAATGAATTGAGGTGCAATGAACATAGAATTACAATGCTTCCAGAGAATGACTTATCTAACCAGGCCCAAACAGCGATCGTCGACGATTTTATGTACAAATAAGGTCTGACAGGTTTAGATTGGTTAGTTTGAAATAGCACAGTGGACGACCTTCCTCGTTTATGTCTAACAACCTACCAATACGAGTCTGTCAATGACTTTTCGCGGTATGTTAAAACTCATCGACTAGTTCCCTCTCGATGACATTGCATAAGAAACACAGGAATATACACAACAAAATGTATACAAGGATTCGTCACCGTAACGATAACACAACCCAAGATATTCAACAGATCTACATCATGAGGGATCTGTTGTAAGCCCTCCCCCACAGACCGGATGTTCAGTAGAGTAAGTAAGAGGATTTCAGCAAACACGGTGGGAAGAGAAATGTCTCGCCACTCTTCCGCCAATTGAGCGGCGACCAGAGAGAGAAAGAATCAGATTTTTGGCGCCAGGCCTACGCTCACTCGTGATATTTAGCAGTAATGTGTGACTTCTAAGGCGCAGGCGATAGGGTGGTGGCTCGAAATGATGGAGAGCCGACAATGTTTTTAACGGAGTCTCTAAATAAGGAACAAGGTCGCGTGTAGCCACTTTTCCTCGGTTTCTAATTCGGCTTGTAACTTGAGAAAGAGACGTCACTGAATCCATCCAATTAGAAAGTGATGAAAATCGAAATTGCTGAACAATGTGAGATTGGTATTCTAATTGATCATTATAATTTGCCACATCAAGATGACAATTTCCAACGAAGAATTTTGGTGTCATGTCTTAGGTCAATCCTAGTTCCTCAAAAACTATTTTTAAACACAATATTATATAGTCCTCCACTAAACAAATGCTCAAAATGGGCGAGTGGATGGAAATGTCTGAAGCAGAAAGTTTTACTTCGAAGTTTGTTTAGACTAGTTAGGGGGTAAACATAATAAAAGTCCCCAAGGGGGGAGGTGAACGGGGTTAGGAGGGGGGGATAAAGAAGGTCCCATTTTTCGGCTTTTCACTTATACCTCGAGAACGGTGCGCCGTAGGGGAAATATCTTGCGTATATTCAATGAAAGCTTGTAAAAGTCTCTACAACTTTGATCCAATACAATTTTCAGCAATTTCCAACCGGTCAAAAGTTATATGCTCCGGGAATTGACGGATTTTCAAAAATCACTTTCATCTCACGTTTTTTGTCAAACATTGTTCTACTTATCGCCTACCTGTTCATCTGAGAGAAAAGTTCCCTCAGTGAAAGTTGAAGAGAATTATATTTTGTTCAAGAATATATTTATTCAGCAATTTTTTCAACCTGTTGGTAAGGATGAGGACGAAAAATGGATTTGCGGCTCCCCATATTGCGATTTTTGTGTACATGAAGAAGAAGAAGAAAAAGTTCCAGTCATGCAGCATGATCGTATGAGCGAATTTTCGTTAACTATCGCCGTTAATTGTATTGAAAATTAAGGACATCAAGGGGAAAGAAATTGTTAACTACCAATTTTATGGTAAAAAACTCGTTCTAAATAATATTCTGCGATTCAAAAAGAGATTATGGATTTTAAACTTTTTTACAGTTTTTATCGATTTTTTTAAGAAGTATATTTATAAGAAGTATATTTTTTATCGAAGTTTTTAGCACATTTTAATGAAATTTAAGTACATTTTTCAGCATAATTTTTCACAAACATTTTTCAATGTTCTATTTCATAGTTAATAAACTTTATTTGAACAATATTCTGCTAAAAAATATGAATTTAACTATTTTAGCCGGTTTTTGCTATTTTTAGTGATTTTGTCAGCAATGTTTTTTTAAATTTGACCAATTCAATGCGGTCAAAAAATGCTGGCCAACGAACTCGTCCTTTCGTTTGGAAAGCTTGATTTTTTGGCGCAAGAACGGAATTTTTATCTCAATCCTAAGGAGAGTTATCGTCTGGAAGGGCATATATATGTATAAAAAAATGTTAAACTGTAGGATTCGTTTCAGAACGTCTCTAAACAGATTTCAATGAAGAAAATTTCCAAAATTTTGATTTTAAAAAATTTGAAGACATTGCAATAGCTTCATTTTCTACGAAAATTCGCTAATATGGAACACAAAGTCTGGGACAGCACGAGGAAGAGAGGAATAACAGTGACTTGCCATTTCGAACTGCAGCTCACAAGAAAGTCTTAAAAGTGGAAAACATAAGGACATGAAACAACTACCTAGTAAATTTATTTATTTATTTATTTTTTTTTTTATGCTTTTATTTTGGGGATAGATAACATGAATGTATACATATTTCAAAAGTGACATAATAAAAAAATATAACAAAAACCATAATTATAAATATTTTTAGAAAAATACATCACAAAAATAGATCCCACAAAACCCACAAAGACAAAGTCTGTGCGTGGGCATTTTCTGCATAGATATTTCTTATGTATACATCGTCTATCTGGTGCGTAAATATTTATACAGCATATATATAGTCTATTGAATTACATGAGGAACAAAAGATAACAAAAACTTTAAAATACAAAAGATAAAAACAAAAGGGTGGAAAGAAAAAATAAAATAAATAAATAAAACATAATGCGGACAGATGAGGGTGTACGTTAGAGGCAGGTTTTGTGAAGGAACTGATATAATGTGATGTAGGTACCTAAATATATTACATTTGTATAGATCGTACATACCATACGTTATATTAGCACTGGCTATGTATTTTTAATGTACGCACAGAAAAAAAAAATGCAGTTCACTATAAGCAACTCTGTGATAGTCACTCAGTGCCGTTGAATAAATTAATATTGTTATTAATGGATTTACGGAATCAACAACTCATCAATCAACAGACCAACAAATTTTAAAGGGGGCGTTATAAATGTTTTTCTTGGTCGCTGAGGGCATACTTGCAATGTACCGTAATTGCTAATTAGGCCTGTTTCACATGCATACGGTTTGATTCGGTTCGGTCCCTATTCGATTCGTTTCCTGCTGTCGTTCGTTCGTCCACATGCATGAGGTTCCTATCAGGTTCGTATTCGTTCAGGGATTGGATTTCCGAAAGTTCAGTCCACAATGGAGAGAAGTAGGATTATTGCCATGTTGTTTCTCCACAGAAGAATTAAGAAAAAAAATAAGATATACCAGAATTCATTGGGAGCATCCTCTAATCAGCAGACCATGGAGTTTGGAGTGTGTTGAGTGGCTACTTCATGACTGAAGTTTGCTCAGTGGGGTGGCAATTTTCAAAAATCTGATTATTTTCTATTAATAAATCAATTAACTTTTTTCAACTAGGTAACATTTCAAGTTACCTAAAGTAACACTTACCAAACTCTTCTTTTTGGTTCGTCAGTCGTCATATCCTTCAAAATTGTCTTTGAGTTCAATAAAAACGTCTTTCCACGTTTGAATTTATCTTTCTGCGTCCTGAATTTATCTTTATTAACATGGAATCATGTTTTAGCGATGGATCCCCCGCCGAAAAGTGAGACTACAAAGTGAGATGAAAGTAGCGCCAATAATTGTGATGATTTCCGCTTACAACCGAGTCGTTGCTAGGGATATATGATACTTCGTCGTTTTTCATCCCACAAAATTCGTTGACCATTCGTTCGAAAGCTCTCGATTAATCCAACCATACTATATTAACTACTGCGAAGTGCATGGCCAACAAGGCAAGTTATGAGCATGGTTATATGAATAATTGTTTACACACAGGTGATCATTCTCAATTATTGATATTGTGAACATGATTGCAACCGCTTGTTAATTTCTGATGATTTCATTGAGCTGGTGTTTCGATTATGTGATTCATAGCAGGTGATCCGAATATTGCGAGAACGGTTTGATTTGTGAAGCGGTGGTTAAATCATTTTAATAGGTGATTTCTATACTTTACACTATAGGAAGCTGTAATTTCGTATGTAGCCTCTTTAGCCTCTTTCTATAAGGGCCATGTCATACGAGCGCTATTGCCGTCGCGCAGATGCCGTCGAGATAGCGCCGGAAAAAGTACATGTCATACGTGACGGCAAATGCGTCGCGTTGATGCCGTCCCGCCAACGCCAGGTGCCTGTCATACGTAGCGTCTTCCGGGCGCATTTGCCGTCGCGGCAATTATGTTATTAGGTGTTCCAGTTGTTCTGCCAGTGCTCACGCGGCAAATGCGTCCCGCTGGCGCTAGCGCTCCGTATGACAGGGTCCCGGCGTCACGTGCGCCGCGTCGCTAACGCGACCGTCCGCGTTGGCTGCGCTCAGCGTCCGGCTAACGCGGACTCGCCGACGGCATTAGCGTCCGTATGACATGCTCCATAAGAACCCCATTGCCGGGTTGGAGCGTTTTTAACGCGACGGCATCAGCGCGACGGCAATAGCGCTCGTATGACATGGCCCTAATGAAGTGAATGTTTACTCGCGAGTTTCTATTGGGAGATCATCATCTCACAAGAGCTCAATCGTCGTGATCATTTCTATAATAAAGTGAATGTTTACTCGCGAGTTTCTATTAGGAGATCATCATCTCACAAGAGCTCAATCGTCGTGATCATTTCTATAATAAAGTGAGAGCGAGGAGCTAAAACATGATTCCATGTTTTTTACATTTTAGCAGTCAGGCTCCCTGGTAGGGTCAAGGGGCGGAGCCCCTAGCGAGGCCCGAAGGGCCGAGTTTTTTTCCTGGGTTTTATCCCATAGCACTGGCCTACGATGCACTGCTGTGATCAATTGATCCGTATCCACTTCATTCACAACACTCAGTTTAGATAAAAAATCAACACGAGGCACGACAGTTGTTTCGTTCTGAACAAGGAAACCGAAACTAAACCTTATCTGAACCTTGCAAGTGTGAATGTGCGGTGGACTTTTTCTACCTTGGACTCGAGTACGCTCCGAATTGAAACCGAAAGAGGAACCGATTCGTGTCGAAGGGGCGTTCGGTGCTATGCGGTTTCTATTAGGTTGCTGTTAGGTAAATGAATCGGTTCACACGCATTCGATACTACCGAAAACAAATCGAATAGAGACCGAACCGAATGGAGCCATATACGTGTGAAACAAGCCTTACTTAGTCAGTAGTTCGATAATCCGATGAAAATAATACAATTTTATAACTTAACAAAATATTAAAATGTCCTAATAGCAGAACGTAAGTGAATATTGACTTGAAGTTCTAGTGCATGGATAATTATCAAATTTTGGAGCGTCTTCAGATGTTAAAATTGAGATAAAAAATCAACCACTAGGTATTTGGGTAAATAAAATATACCTATGTACTTAAGAATTCCAATAGAAAATGTATGCAATTTATTTGGATTGGTTTTGCATTAATTTATAACAGAGTGGGCATCTGATCTATCTAATCTGAATATAGGAAATTAATATTCGAAGTACTTACGTACCAACCAAAAAATAGAAGGTGTGGTAGGTAGGAGACTACGAATGATTTTGAGACAATTATCAGTTCAAACTTCACTTCATGCATATTATACAATTTTGGGATACATAGCTGCTTCGATCCCCGGGAGTCCATGGTGTAAATATAGGCGTACAGATCTTAGGTAGGTTGATATTTAATACCTACGTACGTATTCAAGTGACAAACTGACATGAGTCTAAACTTAATGAAAAGCTGGCAATGAAGCTTACCTCCTTGGACAGAAGTTCCTCCTCTGTTTCCGGCAATGGGATTTTTATAGTTTTCGGCGCGGAAGCTAAGCTATCTAGCAAACTAGATCTATTCAATCTCACAGAACACGGTCTGATATTCAACTGTTTCTGACGATCCAAGTCAGTCATACCTACTTGGACATCCAAATCTTGAACTGAGTAGGTATAACTTTGTTATTATACGAATGCTAACATATAAGCGCTATCAAGATTACTTTTGTGCAATAAAATTGTATCAACAATCAACGCGATTGAATGAAATCCGGAAAATAACACCGTGAACCAACAGTTACAGGTAGGTAAGTAGGGAATTGGAGATAGGACTTATAGGATTGATAAGAGAAATCAAATCAGGAGCGCGCGGACGAAGGACAACATGATATCGTTGAATAAACAGGAATGGTATTCCAAAATATTTTTAAAATTTGAAGGGTTAATCAACCGAGATGGTTGTGTATAAAATTTTGTAAAAAGTAAATTCACAAAACAAGAAACATGAAATATGAGCAACAGGTAAAAAACAGTAGATCAAGATTATTTTTAAAGGCGAGATTATGTTCATGGATGCTTGACATCTTCCATGGATCCACGCTGTTTCACCTTATTCCATTCAGTGATCTGGAGGGGAATACCAGTGCTACCAACTCCGTAATTTATCCGTAACCCATCCTCTTAAACTTGGTCTATTCAAAGGAAATTCCGTAGACCACCAAATTGCAATTCTTACGTCTTACATGTTTTACAATTTATAAAATAAAGTTAGGATGGATTTGAAGCAAGGAGTTGGGTGACCAACCTAATGAAGTGAAATGGTTGTCATACCTACTTGGTTTTAACATGTATCATGTTTTAGCCCTGGGGTCCTAGCAATTTTTGCGAGTCAATTTTTTTCCGCGCACGAAACATATAGTGTTACAGTGATTTCCGCCTACAACCGAGTCGTTGCTAGGGAAATGGTACTTCGTCGTTTTTCATCCCACAAAATTCGTTGACCATTCGTTCGAAAGCTCTCGATTTATCCAACAATATTATGTTAACTACTGCGAAGTGCGTGTCCAACAAACTGAGTTATGAGCATGGTTATATAAATAATTGTTTACACACAGGTGATCATTCTCAATAATTGATATTGTGAACATGATTGCAACCGCTTGTTAATTTCTGATGATTTCATTGAGCTGGTGTTTCGATGATTTCAAACATGATACATGGTTGAAATTTTTGGTTCTAGAACAGAAATCTTGTTATTATATTATGTTACCTTCCATTGAAATTTGATCATTTTGAGTACGAAAAAATAGTTAACTACAAATTTGATGCAACAAGACAATTTTGAGATGCGAGCTTGCGAAGCATCCAGACTACCAAACTATACACAGCATCCTGATCAATTTTACCAAAGTGGACGTTAAAATTTTGTTAAATCGATTGTTTTAAACCTCAAATCGATTTTTAACTAATGGATCAAATCAGGAATCGATTCTAACGATATTTTATCACTCCAACTCCTACTCTACTCTTTGATATTTATATACCCAAATATAAATTATGACCAAGAGTTCGGTGTGGATCCCATGACTACATATGAATGTAGGTATATTGAATAATTGAATTATTCGTAGACATAATATTGAAATGTTCTTAAAAGGTAGCTAACCTAGACCAGGAGGTTACATGTTTGGCTTTGTCTATGAACCTAGGAACCTGACCATGAAGGCTACATGTCTGTGTCTGCTATCATCATTTCTACATAAGCTTTAACCGCTTTAATTTATAGAGTTCAGTGACCTTGTTAAGGAATCGTGAGTCTGGCTGGCCGCAATCGGTAGTCAGCCTCAATAATTAGCCTAATTAGCCATTTTGGGGGCCAGAAAAACATCATAAGATACATGAATGAAAATGGTATCAAAATATAGTAGACTGGTCCTAATGAAGGAATCAATCAGTCATAATTTGGGGCAAAATGGCTGTCAGACTGTCTCAAAATGGACGAAAAGGAGCCTGAAAACCTCATAACAAGCTTTATAAAAAAAGGCCTTCTGTCCTTAAATTGGTTTTTTTTTTCTTTAATAAACTTGATTTTACCAAACTTTTTTAATAAACTTGATTTATTATACTTGATTTAATTACATTTGATTTTTTTTAAATCGTAACTTTAAATTCGATTTTTAACAAGAAAAGAAAAATATAATTAAGTAGATATTTTACACTTTTGAATATCAATCTCCCTGAAGAAGCCTTATATTATTGGGAAGAAAAGTTGGAGTTGAAAACAAACCAATTCAAGGACAGAAGGCCTTTTTTATAAAGCTTGTTATGATATGAATTGTCCGAATAAAGAAACGTAGGTAATAAAAAACCTCATATACATACATCCGTAAGTGAAAGTTCCACACTCTCACACATATATATTACCTATATAATATATAGGTATTTATACAGGGTATCCCAAATGTACCCCCCCCCCCCCCCCCACTATTTCCACAAATTTCGAAATATCGAAGTGAAACATGGAGAGCGTTTTTGGGGAGCCTGATATTAACTTTTAAGCAAAGAAATTTTAGAGTAAAATCCAAAAATTTTGAACAACCCGGGGGGGGGGTATTGGGTACGTGAAAAATTTGTTTTCCAAGTTTTGCCGGGTAATATCTCATTTTATAGATATTTCAGTGCTAAACACTATATCAAAGTTTAGTGAAATGGCTGTAGATACTGTGATTAAATCACCATTGCTTCATGCTTCCACGGCCCTATTTAGGGCGACCAAAAGACAAGCTAAAAGTTCACCACCGAACAAATATAAAAGACGTCGGGCTGCCTCAGAACCATCGCCCATGGGTCCGACTCAAGGGCGAACAGCCCGAGAGCGCCCTAGCAGCGGGCAAGGGAAAACTACTTTCTCCCCGAGACACATTGACAGCGCCCAACCACCTCCACTAAGCGGACCAATCACACGCCGCCCCAGCCGGCGCAAGGAGTATAAATAAAGCCCCCCCCCCCCACCCTCCCCCAGGGCCCAGTGGGACCATTTGGTTCCAGGCTTCCTCCAGAAGAAGAACCAGCAGCGATACCAACTCCACTGGCTCTCAAGGAAGAAGGAACCACACCGCCTACCAGAACTTCCAGATCATCAAATAGGAATAGGCTTGACCTCTTGTCGCCTTACCTATTAAGTCCCTGTCAAAAGCCGGGGCCCTCGGCGGTATCGGATTTTGCTACACCGCCTTGGACCAGGGAAGCCCTCGCCCCCGGATTGTGGAAACTAGTTTCTCACAACCGACCGTGGGAGGAGGCCAGGCAAATATCAAGAGGGCGTTACACGCCTTGTTGCCTTGATCGTGGCGAACCCGCGCTTGTATTAGGCTTCACCTCATCACCCAGTAGACCCCACGTATAGTCCTTTTCAGGGCTACGTCGCTTATCTACATAAGCCGACGCCAACATCCCCTAGGAATGGAGAGAACCCCAAGTTCCCATCCTCTTGGGGAGACACACGGAAGAGGCCCGGCGGAAACCAGCTTTCCCGCGACCAATAAGCCCTCTCACGCGGACCGCCTTATCACCAAAAAGACCAGCATCCCACGGCTCAAGCTCCCATGCGACTCGAAGCTAGTACAACCGTCTGCCCATAGGAGCACGACCGTCAACGAACCCGCTTTGTCCGAACGACACTCAAAACAGAACCCGGCGCTTTGCATGCCGCCTTCCCGGCACACTCTGCCGAGACACAGCCCCTTCAATATGAAGGGCCCATGCTAACCAGCGAGACACGCATGCTTCGCCTGTCCAGCGCAGGGGTATTCGACACTCCCTCGGCTGATAGCTCTCGAGTTACTCATGGTCTCCCGACCTCTACACTCAGTACATCCTACCCGGCCTTTAGGCCCAATGAAATGCACATCTCTTATTCTAGAGATTGAGCATGCCACAAGAGTCATTTTTATGACCTCCAGGCCTCCCCCTTCGGTGAACAAAACTCGGCCTACCGGCCGTCAGAAACATACATCTCCAACCTCCGAGATACGCAGTACGTCAACAGTACTTTACAAGATCATCCGATTTCCACTCTACATGAACAGAAATCGGCCTTCCGAAACACATCTCTCTGAAACCAGAGATGTACCAAACCTCAAAGGTACTTTTCAGGACTTCACGACTTCCACTTTCCGTGGACAAAACCCGGCCTGCCGGTATTCCTAAATTCCTCTCTCCGAGCCTAGAGAGGTCTCCTATTTCAATGGCCCTATTCGGGACCACGAGGCGACTAAAGGAACCCTCTTGGGAATACGTACGCCGAGTCAAATCTACAGAAATCCATTACAGATACTAAAATATTTATATATAGGTATGTAACTATATATATTTTCGTATATAAAACCAAGTCTGGCACACCATTCTGCCAGACTAAATGGTTACCAGACCTAAGCATTGGTCAATGACGGTAAGGATAGTTGTTATCTATTCTGTTATTTGCTGTTTCGATTAACTTGGGGAAATAGTTGCTGAAGAGGTGGGTGGTAGAGGATAGTAAATCGTAATCATTATTGACCGTTTACACAATAAGGATTCTCAATGTTCACTTACAGCACTAAACAAAAATAGCAGTGCTATGGACACAACCACAGTAGGTAATTATTCTTCGTTGTTATTCGCATTTAAATTGAATTGAATTTGGATTATCAGCAAAGTCGGTTACAGTCATTTAATCATTAAGCAGTACTACCTACGAACGATTCAATCACCCTTGTCGGAGCATAGCCTCCTTAAAGCGAACAAAATGCATTTATAACAAAATAAAAAGACATTTACCATTTTGTAGGCTTTGATAGATAGGTACTAATGTGCACAGGATTGCCTATATGAGCATCATAATATTATGTTGATTTCTTGTCATTAGGGTCAGGCGGGGCAAGTGCGTACCCGTTTTTCATAAATCTGACTTTGTGATGCTACTATGTGGCTATGTCCTATATAAAAGTATTATCAAGGTTATGATTAGGTGATTAATTTTTCGTGACCCCTTGAGAGTTAGCAGATTAGTGGAACCCTTGCGGAACCCTAACGAATCGATAAATCTTTTTTGTAATTTCAAGTTTTGCCTTTATTTATTTGCCTGTATTTTTATTGCCAATCGTCAGTCAAATTTCAAAAGCTGCAGTCAACTTGGACTGTTGGTATGCACGGGTGTCGAGCTAGAAATGTTAGGGGAAAAATGTCGGAAAAATCCTGAAAATAGGTAAGAACCTACCTACCCGGAAAAACTTCAAAAAACTGTTAGCTATAAAAAAAAAACCTGCAGTGACCCAGGAAGAAGGGTGGAAAGCCTGCAGTCAACCCCGATTATATTCATACGATTAAACTAAACATTTTAGATGAAACAAAAATTTAGGAAAAATCCTGAGAATAGGTAAATATCTAGGTACCCGGAAAACTCAAAAAACTGTTAAGTACCTATTTTACGAAAGCTGCAGTGAGCCAGGAAGAGGGGTGAAAAAGCTGCAGTCAATCCGGTTATATTCATACGATAGAGTTAAACATTTTAGATGAAACTAAAATTTAGGAAAAATCCGGGAATGACGGAAAAAATACCCAAAAAACTGGTATTTTTAATTTGAAATTTTGCAGTCAATTTGAATTATTTTCTACTAAAATGCTCAACTCAATCTCCCGTGAATTATGATCCGGATCGACTGCAGGTTTTCCGAATCTTTTTCTGATTGACTGCAGCTTTTGAATTTCGAAATCTTTCTTTTTTCCGGATTTTTCCTAAATTTTAGTCCACTAAAATGTTCAGCTCGGTTTTGTGAATAATAATTTGGATTGACTCTCTTCCTGCTTGACTGCAGCTTTTGAAGTTAAGAATAACAGTTAAATTAATCTGCTAGGTCTGTTATCGATTTCGCCATTTTTTGGGGAGTTTGGTTCTTTCTGGAGCGAGGGATAAATACTGGCATAAATCAGAATGTTCCAGGGCTAATTTCCTTAGTTTTTCCCGGATGTGTTTTAACAAAATTCTCAGATTTGCGCGTAGAATCTACACCTGCTAAGACTGCCATCAATATCACCCTTGTTAGGGCCACCACAATCACTTTCAACCAGACTTCGACACGCTAGGGGTTCGAAGCCACTTTCGTGGTGTTTCCACCCCAGCCCCCTCCCAACCTGCAGCTAGGGGGCCAATGGGCCTAGGACTGGTGGGACCACCATGTCTGAGGGGTTTGTCGACACACGTGTGTGTCTTTACCCCTCGAGGACTGGTAGCCCCATCCCGAGCCCCAGCCCCCACAGCTGCCAATATAGGGTTCCTCATCCCTGGCTTCAGGTTTTCTTCCTTTTTGAGGTAGGTTTCTATGTGGTCTATTTTTGTTCCCACGAGAAGCTAGTAGGGAAATAAACAGTCCACCCGCGCAGAGCCCCGCATGCGCAGGTAAGCCTAATAAATTACACCCAGGGGGTCGGCCGGTACCCTGGGGCAGCCGTTTGAGGTGTACTTTACCCTCTGCACCATGCAGACCATAAGCACGGCGTGCACACCTTTGTCTTGAGGGTTGGTGTCTCTACTTAGTTGCCAGTGCAATAGCTCATATAGACCAATATACTCCTTGGAGATACTATCGTGCAATAGGCAGTGTGAGCCGTGGCTTAAGCCCTCCCACCACGACAAGGTGACAGACATCGGGAGACGCTAGGGGTTCTATGAATATACTTTTTTTTTTTTTTTTTCAAGCTAGAACTAAGGGGGGCAGGGTAAGATAAAAGTCGGTGACAACGATAAAGTCCAGCAGCAGGTTGCAACAGAAGATGTCCCTTCTCCTCCTCCTAATCTTGCTGTGAATCTCACAAAGGCAGTTCACATCGAGCGCTTGGTCAAGCAACTGCTGCAGAAATTTACGGTCAAATAGCACGTTTTTTCTCGAAGCGTTTGGGAGATCATCAGCATCCTCTACCAAAACCGCCATCATTCGTGACTGTATTACCACGGGTCATCTGTATCCCGAACTGCAGACCTGCGACATTCAAATTTCGCCACAATTGTTCTTGAAATCTGGTGAAAGGCGCCGTCGGGAGGTGGATCAATCTCCCAGGAAATCCATTGGTCTTCCCTAAGATCGTCAGCCGCCATCATCACTACCCCGGTCAGATCTTCGCCATTATTTTTCTAAAAGGGATAATTTCAGTTTAATATTAAAAAAATAGGTAATTATTTTTTAAATACCTACTTAGTTTAGTACGCGGGGAGCTCTCCTAGATTCTGTTATTTATGGGATTCTCTTTACATCGGTTTGTACCATACGTAGAAGTATATATATTTTCTCATCCATCTCCGAAAATTTGTATTCTTCCAATCTTAGGGTACATACTCTGATTTTGAAAAAGATCCACGTTAGCCAGGGCCAAACACCCTCATTTAAGAAAATTGGGAAAATTTGGATTCTTCGAATTCAAATTTGCCCCTATATTACCCAGGGGGAGACTGGTAAAATTGTGATTATTCTATGAGACCTTTTTGAGCTTTCCCCCAGATTTTCCGGGATGTTTTGGTAAGTATTAAAACTCTCAGCTGGGCGTGTAAAATACGAGTATTAATCTTCTGAAACTCTCATCGATTATACCCTATTTTGGCCAAAAGCTTGCAATACAATTCTTAAAGAAACATCAACAATTTTACATTTGCACATGTGTACAAGGGTTCACTATTGATCCTAATAGGTAGGTACTAATAAAACATATTTTAAGCGGCTATCTAGCATAAACTGCATAACCCGTAAAAATGCCACCGAAATCGGATGCAAAATGCAGAGTCGATACAAAATGTTTCAGGCTGAATGGAATGTGATAACAAATCCTGAGTGTGGATTTTTGAAATTATTATATGCAGGAATTCCTTCATAAGTTCAGCTAAATTGGAAACAACAAAAATCATATAGGTATTATGATCATAGTTTAGCCAACTAAGTAACTTTTCTGTTTATTGCTCTGTTACAGCTTTTCTGTTTCGAAAATGAAGAACTGACAGCTTCATACTACCTCCACGAGGACATAGCTGATCTCGTTATTATTGGCCCTTTAGTTTTCAACGCTAGAAATGTTGATGTCTCGGTCACGGAAATGATGGGAGGTAAATTTTCTTTGGTATCAATGGTTCATTCATTTAGTCTCTAGATTCCTATGTTTCGTATTTTTTTATTGAATGAAGAAAAAATGTATGTAACTATATAGTTATTTAACTTTTTTTTTCTTCAAAGGTTGATATTGTTGTACAAGCCTTATTTAAATTCTCCAAATTATCTTTAGTAGGAATGTAGGTTAAGGTGCTGTACCTTGAGCCACTTTTTGGATTATGATTTTTCCTGAAGGAAATTATGGTCCATAGTAAATGGTTATGGTTTACATCCTTTGAGAAACTATTTAACCACAATACACCATCATTAAAATTCTTCTTCCTGCATTTCTCTACATGCTGCAACCCTTTTACCAAATTTCAAACTGGCTCAAGAAATAAATATGCGTAAACATGAAGCCACCTAAGTATGTACCTTCTGCCACCTTAACTACCCCTTAATAATCAGTTAACCTTTCAAAAACTAAGAGAAATTATTCAGGACATGGTACAAAATACATACTTTATTTTGCTGGCATGAAAAATTTTTTTTGTCACAAATATTGTTATGAACAACGAATTTTACTAAGTTACTCAGAGAATGCATTTAGGAAACCTTAACCCTTTCACAAGAGGTAATTACTCCCCGGTAGTTTATTCATCAATAACAAAACGTTTCAGGCATGCACCATGACAATATAAGCAAATTCTTGTAATTTTGCGCAGATATTCTCCTGTTTGATATTGAGCACACTGTGTCCACACAAAACTATTAGGTACTTCTCAAATTTATGGCCAAAAAACGTTATCTAATAATATTCGCCTATTCCAATTTTGGAATTTTCAAAAATTTGTTGTAGTTTTAATCGATTTTAACACTTTTTAATGAAATTCAAGTGCATTTTCTGCAAAATTTGGTGCCCATATTGATATGTGTGTGCGTGTTGAACTCAAGGATTCATTTCGGAATGTCTTAAAACGGATTTCAATTCAGAACATTTTCTAAAATTTTGATTTAAAATTTTTGGAGTCATTGCAAAAGCTTCATTTTCTACGAAAATTCGCAGACATATAAATAAATACCTACTTACCTAATGATACTTTGCGTACATTTTAAATGAGCTATCAAAGTATGAAACCAAATCAGGCAAATCAAGTTTTTCAATTATTGATTATAATCGCCCGTAAAATTGGCAACTATACCAACGAGTATACTTATAACGACAATTTATTGTTGCTACCACACAAGGATTCGAATGCCATCCAATTTACATTCGACCAGATACAGGGGCAGTTCGAAGTAGTCTACGTATGTGAATAACGTCAGACCTCCCCACTTCGCAAACAAAGAGCTAAACCCTTAAAAATTTCATTATAGTAGAAATGACAATGAGTTCAGCTCGTTAATTGAGTCGTGAGGAAGATTTTACGTCTCTCCTTGAAAGTGGGGTCTGGATGTAAAAATCGAATAGGTAGGTAGTTAAAATTAGAGAACTGTTAACATAAGGTATATTCAGCGACTTAATGGTCCATCCTTTTCGTCTCCGTTGATTGGAGGGGTGGAAAAAAAACTTGAATCGTTAACCCACTTAATTTTTTGCGAGGAATTCAACAATCACACATTCGCGCACCGCGCAGGCGCGCACTAACTACGTTGTTTCATGTGGGAACCTGCGTTTTTATTGCAGATTGGAATTTCACGTGAAATTTCATGAAGAAATGACCCATAAATCGATTTTTTAAAGGCGCGCAAACGGGCGCAATCCGTTCCAAAAGTGAGCAATTCCGATCTAAAAGTACGAAAATTGTGAAATTTGAGTATTTGGAACATATTCAATTGCCACAAGCAATACATGATTTTGGGGTATTTTTTCGTTCTGAACCTCGTAATATTGTTAATTTATTGATATTCGCAACATCAACTTGGGAAAACACCCACTGAACAAACTACATTTTTGTAGGCATTTTACATTTACATTTTGTGGAAATGTGTAAGAAAAGTGCGATTCTGGTCGATTTGTCGGTGTTTCCCCCTAGTTGGTGTTACCAATATCAATAAACGAACATCATTACGAGGTACATCACGAAAAAATACAACGAACATATACAATATCATGTATTATTTGTAGCAATGGAATATCTTCAAAAATTCAGTAGGTAGGTATTTTTGCACTTTTAGAGCGGAATCGCACCCGTTTGCACGCACTTAAAAAATCTAGTGATGTACAATTTCTTCACGAAATCTCACGCAAAAGTGTGATGGGTGAACTCCCCGCAAAGAATTAAGGGGGGGGGGGTTACCGATTGAAGTTTTTGTCTACCCTTCCAAACAACAGAGATAAAAAGGGTGGGTCATTAACTTGCAGACCCCCAGTATATATGTAAATCTGAAATTAAAATATTAAGGAATCACAAAAACAACATCTTGTCGAAGATTGAATTGAAAAATAAATATAACCTACCTATTAACCCCCACCCTACCTAACCTACTTATTAATAGTTGTAGAATAGGTTCTAGGAATTTTCTAGAATACTTAGGTTCCCGAGTTGGTGTTGCAAATATCAATAAATGAACATCGTTACGAGATTTAGCACGAAAAAACGCCCCAAAATCATTTATTGCATGTGGCAGTTGAATGTCTTCAAAAACTCAGTAGTTATTTCACAATTTTCGCACATTTACATCGGAATCGCGCACTTTTGGTGCGGAATTATGCCCGCTTGCGCGCACTTAGAAAATCAAGTGTAGGGTTCTTGCTTCATGAAATCTCACGTTAAATTCAAATCTGCAATAAAAAAAAAACCGGGTGCTCATTTGAAGTAACGAAGTTGGTGCGCGTTTCACGCATTTGCGCGCAAACGCGGTGCGCGAAAGTGTGATAGGTACCTAGTTGAATTCCTTGGAAAAAATTAATGGGGGCTACCGATCGAAGTTTTGGACAACCCTACCAAACAACGGAGATAAAAAGGGTGGACCATTAACTCGCGGACACCCAGTATATATATAAATCGGAAATTGACATATCAAGGAATAATAAAAAAACAACTATTTGAAGATTAAATTGAAAAATAAATAGAAATATACCTAATTATAAATGATACATTTTTGTAGAATAGGTACCACCTACTAAGCGTGCGGCTTGACATTTTTGTTTTCATTTTATTTCGAAGAGCTAACAGTTTTAATTTTTACACTTTTTTCTTACAGCAAATCAAACTTACCAGGATTTTCCGGCCGAAGTTAGGAACTTCTACGGTACATGTCTCCATACATATATTCCTACCTGTGTATAGCATTTCTCAATTGAGTTGAACCGTTTTCAAATTGATTGATTGATCCCTTTTCGAAATCAGTTTACAATATCTTCTAAATGAATTCTAACTTTTCCAATTTGAAAATTTGAGAGATTACATACACTTACACTCCTATCCTTATTCATCCTCTCGTTGAACTTTGTATAGAACATTAATACTTACCTACCACTTTGTTTTCTATATTTTGTAGCTTGCGCCTCTGGTGGCTGCTATAGTGTTCTTTACATGTAGTTGCTCGCGTGGTTTTGTACTTTTAACCAAAGTAGTAATATTGTTTGAACTTTCACAAGTATACGTGTAATGCATAATAAATGCTTTTATTACCTATTGCAATAAAACTGTTTACATTTGTCAAGACATTATAAAATTCTTAAATGCATTCTTACTAAAATGTTACCTCCTAAAACAGAATGAACATTAAAACTAAAAAAAACCTACCTACACTTCTTACTTAAACCGAAAGCTATACCTACATACCTAAATTGGTTTGGAAATTGGATTAAAACGGTTGTTGAAAAGTTCAACTGAATTAGGAAATGCTATGTTAAAAAAACAAAAACCTTAAAAGGCCCAAAGCACAACGTGAAGGATGTAAAAAAATACCGGCAATTAAATAGAAGAATAGTTAGAATTAGTTAGAAGCATTTAAGACTGGGTAACGCAATCGGCTGAATACAATTCTAAACGCAATAGGAACCTACGACATACTTACACTAAAAAAGTACAAAGCTGAAGTATAACTGTGTAGGTACTTACCTATAACCAAGATCTTAAATGAAGAATCGTAAAGTCCTTCCTAAGCGTTAGAATAAAAATTGAGTAAGCTTTTAATAACTCCGCTGTTGAGACTACAAGCCAGCCCCTCATTTTCGTCCCTGCTGATTCAAGGGCTCCATTTTTTACTTGGCTGATCCGATAATTCAATTTTGAATTGCCCGTCCTTCTTAGTTCTTGTGTGGTGTTCTCGAACATCTAAGTAAATTTTTTGCAGTAATGGCCCCTCTGTCGACTTCCCAGAGATGCGGAATAATGCTTACATCCAGGAACAGGATCTTTTACCTCTTCCACGCTTGAAGCAAAACTGCTCACTAATACTGCTCATAATCCTTGGAATCACAACGTCTTCTCCAGTACTGCTCAGCAAATCCCTAAAGTTAATTCATTATAGGTAATACAACTTTTTCAGATTGAATTATACATTTTACGAAGTGGATTAAACATTTTATTTTATTTATTATGTTTTTAATTCCTTTATTTACATTTTACAAATTAAATTAAACATTTTACAAAAAGAATTAAACGACAACCAAAAGAAATTTACAGAAAGTACTCAACATTAAAAAAAACTTTACAGTAAGTATTCAACTCTTAAAAATGACTGCAAATTATTACACATCGGTTTATAATTTCCATATTAATACCCTTCTACCTCAAAAAACGGAGTCTAGTTGTCAAAATAACACTGCATAGACGTGGACGCCTAGCAAGGAGACACCAATTCAATTAAATAACACATCTACACTTTATTTACTAATCACTATTTAGCATTCCCAGGCCAAGTGAAACCTTTTCAAGACCAAATAAAATATGTATTTCCAGTCAAATGGTATCTTTTCTTAACCAAATATAACGACTTCCTTTTCAATTGAAACCCTTTCAAAATCAAATTAAACCTTTTGCGAATCAAACAGTAGGTACCTTTATATCCATGGAGCTGCAGAAGCGAAACGTTTTGCTAATGAAGTGAAGTTCCAAGAATTTGAGGAGGGGTCTCTGTTTCTGGTTAATACAGGGTGTGGCAGAGCCGATTGACGAATTTCAAAGGGCTATAAAAAGTAAATGGTAGAAATTGGAGAAAAACGGTTTTATTTATTCGAATTAGTAGGGAATGTAGTTTTTGTACTAAAGTTTTGAAAACGATTTCGGTAAGATGACGTGAACTTCAGAAATCGTTGTGAGGAAATGATTCAGCCTCAAGAGCAAATTTTTGCAGTTGTGATGAGGCACATTTTCACCTTTGTGGAGCAGTGAATAAACAAAATTTCCGGTACCTACTGGGCTGCAGTGAATCTCGTCAACTCTACGAAAGACGACTCCACTCACCTAAAGTCGCAGTTTGGTGTGCTGTGTCTCAGTTCGGAGTGATAGTCCCTTACTTTTTCGAGGAGGAAAATGTCACCGTCACAGTAATTTCCCAGCGTTACGTTTCGATATTGAAACCTTCCTACAGTGTGATTTGGAAGAAGTTGCTGAAGATCACGATCTGGGTGACATTTTGTTCCAGCACAATGGGGCTACAGCCCACACAGCTCGAATTTCATTAGGTACCTAGGTAGCTGTTTTGAGACAGACGTTCCCTGGGTGACTTGGAGGGGTCGTGGGGTGGCCAGCACGCTCACCTGATTTGAGCATCTGTGACTTCTTTCTTTGAGGCTACCTTAAAGACCTGCCATAACTCAAACAGCGAATAAACGAAGAAATCGGGCCATACCGCTTGCTATATGCCGAAAAGCGGTCGAAAACCTCCGAAATCGACTACATCAGTGTATCGCTGCTGACGGCCGCCATCTTAGCGATATCGTTTTCAAAAATTGAGTTAAAAAACTATATATCCTGCTGATTCGAATAAATGAAACCGTTTTTCACCTATTTTCACCATTTATTTTTTATAGCCCTTTGAAACTCGTCAATCGGCTCTGCCACACCCTGTAAATGTGAACAATTTTGAAGAGGGGTTAAATATTTGTTTTTCTTGGTCGATTACAAAGCTTCATTATTGAAAATATTGATTAAAAAATGATTGATAATAATAAACAAAAAAATAATGGAGTGGTTTTCAATGAAGTGCAGAAGTTAGAGTGTGTACGACAGGGTTTGAAAAATCGACGGATGCAGCCGCACCTCGTTGAATAAGCTTACCCACGTACCCTCCTATTCATTTTACATTTTTAAATGAAAATTCTAAGAAATTTGACATTATCTGCACTTTCCAAAGAGAAGTAGTTTTCTTTATATTATTTTCAAAGTGTTCTACACTGGTGACTTGTCATGGGGGTGTCCCGCTCAGTGGGAACCAGAGGTGCTTTGACGTCACCCGTACACGAAGCTCCAAAAAATCATAGAATCACAACTACTCATCGTACGAGAATGCGGTTGATGTGAAACTTCGTCGAAAGGAATCTTCTTTCATTTAAAAATAGTTGAAGTTAACGTTTAATGGGTAACGCTCATTGCCTCTTGTAGATTGCTTTGTGTTGTGAAGTAGGAAGGACGCTCCTCATTAGGTAATACTAAAAGGCTAGGTATTCCACTTTACATCTTCGTGAGTTTTCTGATACCTACACTACAAACATTTATTCAAAACAGTAGCTGGTGTCCAACATTTTTTAAAGAATACCTACGAGGAAAGTGTCATAGAAATAGGGCAGTACGAAAATGGAAAATTGACCGAATGAAATGGTAATTGTGACCGAATCGCTCGGATGCTTAGTTCGAGAGTTAAATGCCAATAAACGATTAATTGCCGAAAACTGTCAAATATCTCCGTTGTTTTCCCTCGTTGGAATATAATATCGCTAGTCGTCATTGGAATAATGGGCTTTAAACTTTAATAATCGTGGAAAAAATGGGGTGTTTGGCTGTATCACGGTCCCTATACGACTTACGGAACTTTAATTGCGCTAAAATTATCTCAAATTTAATGAAGTTTATGAGTGGTAGTTGCCGAACCGCTAGGACGCATAGTGTAGGAGCTATAAGCAAAGAAAATTTTTAAATTTTATTTTCATTTTTTTATTTCAATTTTTTTTCTTTACTGACCTAAAATGTTAAATTCTTTTTGTACAATGTCTAATTCAATCAGAAAAAGCTGTATTGTCTCTCATATTCACTGTATAAATGTATTCATACCTAAATTTGTCTGTGGTACTTATAAGAGATTGTCTTTCATTGGTTTTTCATTAGATTGTTCATAAATCATGTATAATTTGAGAATTATTTTCATTCTTAATTTTTATTAATTGGCTGTTGACTTACATGTGTTTAAATTAATAGTGTTACCAATCTTATCATTGTCCCATTTGTTATCTAGTTCACAAGCTTCGATGAGGATGCTTTCCAAAAGGACACCTCATCATAGTAGCTCTCCTGATTGGAAAGCATTCGTCGAGATCAACATGATGAAAATATGAAAAAACTGAGGTCATATTATAGGTACCTACTTCGTTAAAAATAACATTGAAGGTTGCGATAGACATAGTAGATCTTTTAACTTGGCCGGTCGGGAGTTTTACTTTTGATTACCCAGGTTGGTAGAAACCTAACTGATCCAAGAGCTCCTATTCCTCTATAGGAGGGCAAGGCAAACGAAAAGACAAAAATCTCCACACACCAATTTCAGAATACTCATCCAACATGGATTCACATTTCACGAGTGTTCATTTAAATTTTTGACGTGAATATGTCTTATCGCTAGGAGTTATTCTAAAAATTCTGTTGCCCGTTCTGGATTTTGTGCTGTGGAGACGGAGGAAGTTACATGTCCCGAGGAACGGATATAACTTTCAACAAACATTGAATAATTGTAACAAGCATTAAAAATCTGCCGTGCTACTTTCGTGACAACGAAAATTTCGTAACTTTTTTGGCAGTTGGGGCTAAGCAGCTAAAACATGTTCCACGTAGAAAATATTATTAAACAATAAAAATAAATGGATTCCTAACAGCAACGAAGAGTGATCCAGGTATGCAGGTAAAACAGGCTAGATGACAGTACACCATGATGTCCGATGAGACTTGAGAAAATTTGAATCAGTTTTAACCGATGCACTCTTATTTCATAATCGATCTCATAATGTAAATGTGTTTATTAGTAAGCTACATCCGATTTAACTTTGTCTAAAACAATATTTTCCAGGTCCTAGGTTCAATTACATGTCCAGGGGTGCGATGATAGGCAGATTCCCAATCAGACGAGTAGGAGACTACGTATGCTTTCTCGACCGCAGTGCAAGAAATGTGTTCGTTCATAACTCGACGAAAGAAGAGAAATTCAAGAGGGTTTACAACATTAAAGTGAGTTTAATAGTTCCATTATATAGCTTACCTACACATAATTAAGTGTAGGTACCAAGATATATTTAAACCTGATGGTAGGTAATGAGCAATTTTACCTATAAAATTGTATCCATTAGCTTGTATATCATCCTGGAGCTTTCCAAAAAGGTGCAATAATAGTGATTGTATTGGATGATTGTTAGTAGCCTAACAGCGGGATAATAAAAAGTGAATGGCGTCAGAGGAGAACGTCAATCCCGCGCGCACCAGGGAAGAAACCCATTGAACTATACAGGGTGGTCGGTTCAGCGTGTTAAATGAACAATTGGGTGAAAAAGGCAGAAAATGGAGTAAAACGACACCAAACGCATCTTTTTATCTCAACTCTTTGCCAAACTATGATTTTTTTCCCAAGAAAACTATGATACTTGAAAATTCACATTTCTCCCCTTTACATAAACTTGGCTCTACTTTTTACATTTTCGGAATCAGAGTTAACTTGTCTTTAGGAACAGATGATTTTATATATAGGTATTCAACACATTCGGACTCAATTATTTAAGAACAAACGTAAATTCATTTAGAAATCGGGAATTTTGTATTATGATTAAAAATCAGCCATTCTCTCAAAATTAATCTTAGAAGCCGTCAACTTTCTCAAAAACTACTTCCCTTCTTTCCAACGGTATAATCAATGTTACTATTAGGTACTTTGATAAATAGGGGAAAAACTATGTATGAAGATTGAAAAACATTTTTTTTTTTTTTTTTTTTTTTTTAATAAAATCGTTGGTTTTCTTGAAAAATTACCCTCTATGAACCTATAAGGTTGGGGTCTGTTTTTATGTATTCTGCTGTGTTCGTGAAAGAAGTCGAAAAAAATGTTGTCCTCCAAAATCAAAACTTCTACTTGCTTTTTGAGTTTTAGAGCTTGCTGATCGATTTAGGTTCCGTGTCCGTCTGTCTGTGGTAAATCCTTGTCACGCACAAAACTATGCCAAGTTTTAGTCCGGTTTCGATGACATTTTCAGGGATTGTGCTTGTTAGTTCCTAGACGGTCCCCTATCATTTTCAATGCCATTGGCGTCGGATCAGTAATAGCCTGTACGCATGCGCAAACGTGAATTTCTTATAGTTACCGTCGATTTCTTATCATCTATTGGTTTGATTTCTTTCAGACTCGGGGATTAGATGGGTACATTTTCCAGGGAAATTCCCTATAAATTATATTGCTATTGGTGGTGTAATAACTAAGTACCTATATAGCGTATGCGCAAAACTAAAATCGATTGACACTAAACTCCGAGAATAATGGACCGATTTTTATGACATTTTCATGGATTGTTCGATTAAGCCCCTAGTCGTTCCATTGCCGTTGGATTATTAGCAGTCTGTGCGCATGCGCAGAAATATATAACGTCGATATATATCTTATAACGTCGATTTTTAACCTGTAGAACATTTCCGCACATGCAAACATGAATTATAACCCTATTTTGCTTTCTAGCAAGTGTACACATGTAAATACTGTTATATTTTGCATTCAATAGTTTCTACTCGTCCTTTGTTCTTCAACCAATTCAATACGTCCATGTTACAATATGTGAGGAAGCTATACTATCCACCCATCTTGGTAGATGTTTTTCACTTTGAATCGAACGGTAGCGTTTGTAAATAATGAGAGAGAGAGTGTGTGTGTGTGACACAGTGTGCGTGAGAGAGAGAGTGTGTGTGTAATAAGAATGATATAAAATACCTGCGGCAAGCGATTTCATAGCGACCGTGTCATGGAGTGGGGTGTGGTGCGGGAAAAGTGCCATGGAGTTACTCTAATTGGGCATCTCGACTGTTGTATCACCGGCGTCCTGAGTGGTTCTTACTTAAACTGGTGGTAAATTTATAGGGGTACTTTCTTTCATCCCACTCTCACTCATCCTCCTCCTTCTTCAGCTTTCTTCATCCTGGGGCCGGCGTCTGGTAAGCCTGGGCACCCTCCCCACTCTTTCAATTTAGTTTTTCAATATATACTCAGCTCAATACTAATTCTAAAATATATTCAGCTATGATCCTTAACAGAATTCAAAATCATGTAGATAAAAATGACATTTTATGCGAAAATCAAGCAGGATTCCGCAAAGGATATTCAACTGTAGACTGCATTTATGTTCTGACGGAAATTGCTAAAATCACCATGGATGCCAGGAAAAAGAAACTTTACGCTTTTTTCGCAGATTTTCAGGCAGTATTTGATACGATTGTACGGGATGCACTCTATCAGAAACTATATTCAATGGGTTTCTCGAGCAAACTAATTAATGCAGTTCGAGGGCTGTACGTTGGTGCTGCTTCGGGTATTTGGGCGGGTAAAGATGTGTCAGAGTTTTTCGCCGTTGAAAATGGTCTAAAGCAGGGTTGCGTTTTGTCGCCATTACTCTTTGCCCTTTTCCTTAACGGTTTTGTTGATGGCGTTGAGAAGGGTGTGAGAATTGGAGACCGCAAAATTGGCGTTCTTAAATACGCTGATGATTTGGCCTTGTTTGCTGATTCGGTTGAGGGATTGCAGTCTCAAATCGGTTGTCTTGAGCAATACTGTGATAGATGGAATCTTACCGTAAATTTGCAGAAATCCAAAATCATGGTCTTTCGAAAAGGAGGAAAATTGGGGTCCGGAGAGGCATGGACCTATAGGGAGCAACCTATTGAGGTGGTCAGCCGTTTTACATACCTTGGAGTTCTGCTAACCCCCCGCTTGACGTACACGCCTTACATAAGGAACAAAGTTGCTGCGGCTAAATACAGCTTGAATTGTGTTTGATCCCGTCTGATTTCGAATAGTGCAGTATCCCTCCCCTCCAAATGGACTGTATTTCTCTCAGCAACAAGGGCTATCCCTACATACCGTGCCCAGGTTTGGGGCATTAGCCAGAGCGAGGACTTGGAGAAGCTCTTAAGGTATTACCTAAAGAGGTTGTTTTGGTTACCGGCTGCGACCCCGAATTATTTTATCTACTTGTCGACGGGTGTTTTTCCTCTCTTCCTCCATTGCCTGGGGCTTCATTTTGCATACATAAATAAAGTCTTCAAGATGCCCACTTGCAGGTTCCCGAGGTTGGTGGCGGAGGAGGTATGTGCGCTGGGGATCTCATGGCACTGTGCTTGGCGGGATTTGGAGGAGAGGTACGGTTACCCTCTCTTTGGGGATGATGGGTCTGTTTCTCTGGAGCTTAGTGAGAATCTCATTGAGAAAATGAAAGTTGAACATAGAACCAGATGGCTGTCTCAGGCGTCGTCCTCTTCCTCCCGCAGGTGGGGGTCGCTGTTGGACCACTCATTGCCGGTTGCTGAGCTGTTGAATCCACCGCATGATTCGAGTCCTTCTTTGCCGATCATAAGATGGATCATGAAAATTCGTAGTGAAATGCTTGCCCTAAACTACCGTCCTGGCTGGGAAAGGGAGCGGGTAGACTGCTCTCTCTGTAACTACGGGGAAAAGGAGGATATATTCCACTTTATTGCTGTTTGCCCAATTCTAATAGAATACAGGGTCAAGTATTTTGGTGTTCGTGCTATTGTTGAAAATGATTTTGTGACACTCCTTGAAGATAGGGCTAGCTGGGAAAGACTGGCGAACTTTAGCCGTGATGTGTGGTCGTACCGTAAGGTTCTGGTTGACGAATTCAACTGGTGAGGAGATAAATCTTTAATTTCAACTAAAAATGTTATGATTTATGTATTTAACAATTCTTCCATATTATAAATTCACTAATGCAAAACATGACATGTATCATTGCATATTTTTTGTATTAGAATATTATTATAAATGCAAAACTTGAGGAACTCATTTGTGCCAACTTCGGCAGACAGCCTTAGGCTAAGCCTATTATTACTTAAGAAAGTTTATTTATTTTTCTATTTACTAGATGTATCTTATTTTTTCAATAAAGTAATTTTTCTTCTTCTTCTTCTTCTTCAATTTAGTTTTTCATTTAATGACACCCCCTCCCCTCCGCCTTTGAGGAAAGTTTTATATTGGAAAAAAAGTCTGGCAAGTTGGGTGGGCAATATAGCTTCCTCACATATATTGTAACATGGACGTAAAGAATAAGTTGAACAACAAAGTACGAGTCGAAATGATTGAATGTATGCAAAATATAACAGAATCTAATACATACATGCTACAATGCAAATTATGGCAATAATTCATTTGCATGTGCTGAAATTGACTAAAGGTTGCACAATAATTGAAAATTTGAATGTCATCCAATATTGGTTTTACGTATGCTTTTGTTTTACCTATTATTTAAGATAATGCGATGTAATACAAAGGGCATCATCCTGGACCCAACAACCTCTCGAGTTTGAACGAAATCGGACCAATAGATCGACGTTATAGGAGATTAACATTTGTGCAGGCGCACAGACTACAATTAATCCAACGGCAATGAAATTTTGGACCGTCTAGGAGCTAAACCGCACAACCCCGAAAATTTCATCGAAATCGGACTGAAACTTGGTACCCATAGTTTTAAGCGTGACAAGGATTTAGAGACTTTGTTTTTCCACAAACCTTCGGTAGTGAGGAAACTAAAATCGATAAAACAGATAGGGGGAAAAAAACCAAAATTATTGTTTGACTAGCATATTATTATTTGGAACAAGGTTTTCTGCCATGGAATTGACAGTTAACTATTTCTTTGTGCTCCAATTCCAAAACAAATCAACATGAAATATTTATGATTATGCTGCGTGACTGGAACTTTTAACATCATGCTCTTAATCACATTGTCACTGAATTATTAACTATGAGAAGACATCAATTTTACTTTCCAAAATGATGATGCAGTAAGTGAACATTTTTCATTCAGGGATTCGGTTAATCATTTAGAACACTTCTTTCCAAAGAATGTATGAACCTAAATGTGATCACGTGATCAGTTCAAAATAATATGGAATTTGACCCTAGCAGCAAAAACAGCAAACAACATTATAGTACTTAACAGCAAAAATCTTGCTAGACAAATTCTTTTAAAAAATTAATTTAATTAAATAACTGCAAATATTTGAAAAATGTGTATTATTCTGAAAATTTTGGAAAAAATTATTAACCTTTGATTTTTTTAGGATCACTTGTTCACACAAAAAAGGTGTTCAGGGTGGAAAGAAGCATGCAATTTTCATGGAATGGAGGTTTTGGCTAGACTGGATTTGCCATTAAATCTTATTTTGACATAGGAAAATCTAATGCGTTGATATTTATGTTACAGGCCCATGACATGACAATCTCAGCTATGGCAGCCCTTCCCGGCAAAGAGCACATAATGATGACAGGCGGGTTCGACAGGATTCTCAAAGCCTGGGACCTCACGACTGCCAAAAATATAGGTCGTTTGGATACTGGTATCTGCATAAATGACATCTGCGGGGGGGAACCCGGTCAAATATTTATCTCCAGTAACGAAGGATACATTGCTCGCATAGACTGCACTTTCCCTTAGGCAATAAACCAGAAAAACCTCCAAAAACTTCATAAAGTGAGAAAAAAACTCAATTGTAATTGAAAATTGATGAATATTAATAAAGCACTATATATTCGTAAACAACAACCCAAAATGAAACCCCTATCATTCATCATCGTTACATTATTTTACTGACATGAATTGAAAAACTGAGGCCTACCTATTTTGTAGGTTTACAGTTCACTTTGGGACCAGTGTAGCTAATGTAATTTCTTGTTGAAGCCTGGAAAAACTTTCGTAGTGGTCCTTTTAAAATCAGTCAAGAAAGTACCGCCGCAAGGTTCAGAAGGTACTTCCTTCTGAAGACAACACATGCGGTTGACCAAATCGCCCATGATTTGCAAAATTTGTTAATATAACATACTAATATTTGAATTACATACTTCAAATTGAATATTATTGTGTTTGCCCGAGTTTAAATAAATAACGTCCATACCGAATGTGAACTATAAACAATGAAAATCATTAAAGATAAATTTCAAGTGGGTGTGGTACCTAACTAAATTCCCACGTATTTTAACTAGAGTGAAAAAGAAGGATCTTGTTTCAGCTAAATTGGGTCAAGTAGGTAGGTATGTACTTTACGTTTTTTATTCTATACCTACTGAAAATAAACAATCAAATGTATAAGAAGTATTAGAACAATAATGTAAGTTACATTTTAAGCTTACATTTTATTAAATGAATGAATCCGAATCAATAAAATTAGCGGAGAAGTATTTAATTGCTACTAGGTAGGTAGGTACCTAACTCTAAAGACTAAGTAGGTCCGTTCCTAATAGTCGGTAGGCTCCTACCTAGCTATTTGCTTGTCAGTCCTTCCGCTCTTTTTTCTATTGTTGTAAAGGGTGGGGAAATACTGAAACCTCGGTCATCCGAAAAGACGGATAAACAAAAATATCTCTCGGAAAAAAGTATGAGACGAACGTATTTACGTCTGGTTCAAAACGTATTCATACTATAAAATATTTAGGTACCTACTTGAAACCCGTGTATGTTGAGCGTTTGAAGAAAACTACAAAGGTAGCTACGTACCTGTGTAGCACATGTCCTTTTCATATTAACTGCAGAAAACCCCCTACATTTCAGGTACCTACTTACCTTATGTAGTCTATGCTTATTATATGAAAATAAGCAATCAAACTCGCTTGTAAATAATTGTTATGAATACTAAATTCATGGGGGTACCTAACATGTTTAAAGTTCAATACATAAACCTACTGACACTTGCTGTTGACACCCGACTTGATGCGAGAACAATTATGCACGCCATGTCCATTGCTAGGACCTAAATCACTCGCGACGAAGTTGTACAAGTAATTGTGAATACTAAGTTACTTACCTATTGTTTGTTACTGATGAAGACCTTGTTAACCATCCAAATAGAACTAACATTGTAACTCTTTTTCGTGGAATGGACAACTTTCTCCATTAAATTCTGTTTTTTTCGTGTTTACGAGTATTGCTTAAGTGCTTATGGTCGGGACATTGTTATTTGAAATGGTAAAAAAAATTATCCAAAACCTGTTAGTTCGGATTAACGGGGTTCATGTATATGTATAATAAACTGAAAATAAATTATTTGGACCCTTGATATTAGATAGGTACCACCTAACTTCTACTTATTGTAAATTACTACCGATTTATGACGGTAGCGATACAGGTAGGTCTACATGCATACTGGGGCTTCGTTCCCATCATCTCCACCCCTGAAATATACGAACAATTAAGAATACCAGTGAAGTAGAGGCGTAAAACTAATTGTTATCTAATTGAGTGACTCGCATGTTCCTCCTTCTTTGTTCTCGATTAATTAAATAAATGTTATGGTCTATACCTACTGTTTCCTTACGCACTGCTAATGGTCTATACCTACTGTTTCCTTTTGAATCTCGGTGGAAACAGAAAACCTGATGAAATCAAGATTCAAACTATAATTGTACAGCTATAATTTACTTTGTTAAGATATTACTTAATTTTATTCATCTATACCTGTATCTAAATCATAAAGGTTTGTGATGTTACTGAATAGAACAGTTTCTTGAAGGTTATCTCAGCCTAACATTGTTCCATGTGGTTCGTGTACGAAAGAAATATAATTTTTAATTGATTCATTCAATTTTTATTTTGCCTGTCATATACGCATTACAATTTTTTTCACTGGGGGAAAAGTTTGACTAACAACGAGGCCGATTTGTTTTTGCCTCAAATTTTATATTTCATCTAAACAACCAATCGGTTGGCACCTACAAAGCTAGTCCGAAAACTGTATCGACAATACCTACTAATAATGAAGTTACAGTAGTGCAGCATGACCATAAGTGAATGTTTTTGTACCAAATGTTACTTCATTCATTTATTTATTTATTTATTTATTTATTTTTTTTTTTGGAGCACTTTGTGTGCACGGAAATTTTTGAGCTTCAAATATGGCGAAACAACTTCCTCTGAATAATACTTTGCTGCTATGCAAACCAATTTCAGGAATTTAAACAATTTTTTGCAGTTCTAACAGATTTTTGAGGAAATTGGTACGTATTGCAATACCTCCCAAACATCATATTTAAAATTTCCGAAATTCTCTATATACGGAAATTTGTTTTGAGGCACTGTGAAACGAATTCTGGATTTTAATGTTTTTATATATATATATACTAGAGGCCTGTTAGGGCTTGGAAAGCCCTAATCTAGTACCTAACAGGAACTCAGCACATTATAGTAACGTTGTAAGTCCTACCTATTTGCGGCGTTATGTGACCTGGTGCAAAGCTAAGGCGATGTTATTAAATGATTAAAAAGAGGACATACCGATCAAAATGTAAGTAATGTAATAAAATTTACCAGTTGAGGTGGCCCTCGCCACTATGAGACCAAACAAAAAGTTGAATCGGGGAATATATATAAAGTCCGCTAAGATCTTCAGTTTCAATTTCTTCGTTCAGAAATAACTCTCCTAGATGTTACTATCTACACTACGTTTCTTACTTACCGTGAATTGATGGCAACTGTTGTTACCGCCACAGCCTGATAAACAACTCTCGTTGATAAGGACCGCCTAGAACACTATTAAGGCTGTTCAAACCCTCCTTCAGGAGGTTTTATTATCATAACATTTTAAGTAGTTGATCAATTTTCACACTCCAAAGCTTGATTAGTTCAATTTCGTTTGTAGTTAATCCTCAACTAAAGAAAATTTTAAACTGAATTTAAATTGTATGAAAATAGTCAAGATTTCATGGTTTTATAACACTTTCTCAGGCATTTATGGACCGATTTGCATGATTTAAATCACGCTGGATTCTATTTTCCATCCTCTATCTGCTCCGCTAAAAAAAACGGTCAATTTACGAATTTGGAAAATTTGAAATAAATGAGCTGAAAACCGCGCCACTAGCGGATCGTTCTGGTACTACCTCGGAGCTAGAAGCAGAAGGAGCGGTAGAGTAGGGGGGGGGGGCACAGTCACTCTCAAGGTCACATGTGGCGGGAAACCCTTCGCCACCTCCCGACTCCGCCCACTGCATCTCCGCCCGAGCAGGCCTTCAGAATATTCGGCTGTCACTCTTCCCCTGCCGAACAGTGGGGCCAAACCCCCGATTTTGGGGATAAAACCTCAAACTGCTCCAATTTTCAAGTGTTTGTTAACATACTTCATGGATTTATTCACGCTGAATCGAATGCCGTTGTCTGTTTTGTGATTGGATTTGACAGAAATAAGATAGAGCCAAATGTGTACTAAAAAAAGTGAATTTTTCCTAAAACGTTCACATTCTTTCGTAATTATGTACTTGATAGGGTGTTAATTACTTCGACATACAGAAATTTAAAGAATTACTTTTTATTATTAATAATTAATTTGCAATTTACTTTTCAAAAAAATTCAAGCCCACCCCACCCATTGGAAAAATGGCGTAAAAGTTAATTTGAAGAATAATGTTGGTATTTAACAAAACTTTATTACTAAAATAAAGCAATTCAAAAATTTCACAGCTTACTGACTAGTAGTCCTTCATTTTATATTACACCAAAAGTAAATAAACTGGTTCACATATACTAAATTGGAATGAAACGAATAAATGAATCGAATGAAAAATGAGTGGAACGCTTACCTATTTATTATTCAAACAAATCCTGACTTTTTTTCCGAATGTACCTTTCCGGATGACCTTTTGTCAGTATTAATTTTACAAACCAATAAACTTTCCTTTTCTTTTATACAAGAAATAATAATAATAATAATTCTTACACTTTCAATAGATATGTGGCTTTTTCACTGAAAGGTACTGTTTTCTTCTTAGGGAAAGGTCTCATTTTAGTGATGAAGAGATCCGATGAAATCAGCAACATTTGTAATACCTACATCTTCGTTTGTGTTCACTCGCGATGATTTCCTACTGTGGTTGGCCCTGATTCGCTTGTAAACTTTATGCTGACATTCTTGTGCTTCCTCAAATAGTGCTCCGATTGGTATTGCACAGCTTTCTATTATTTGTTTACCATGTAACAAAATTTTATGGACAGAAGCCGGTAAATAGTACCATGGATACAATGAGATGGCTAAATTAGCCGTTTCGCTAGCATAGTCATCGAATTTATCCGCGTCAATAGTAACATTGCTGCATATTACTTCAAGGATGATGGCAAATTTTTTTATCAAATCCAAGTCCACCTTCGTTATTTCTGACGTTACAGTAGGATTTCCGAAGAAGCGCCTAGAGGTGTTTCCGCAGTTGGAATTCCCTCTCCCTTGCCTCACTATCAACCTGCAGACCGAGTTTCTCTTTGAATTGATTTTGGACATATTTTTTGGTTTCATTCATAATTGAACGAGTAGCTTCAGTTGTCTTCTAATTTTTGAATGGTAATTTGTAACTCAAGTGTAGGATATACTCCATACATAAATTGAAACAAAATCACATTGTTTCAAAATCACATTGATAATAACTTAAATTAAATGGACAAGGAAAATCATTTAATATTTTATTGACCCATTGTTGTCATTTCATGCAGACGTTCAATAGTATATAGTGTATTTAGTGGGATATAAGATAAGACATGTATTCATTGTTGAACATTCAAATTCGGTAGTCTTTCTAATTTACCATTTGCCAGCATGAACTCGTGTGCAAAATTTTAGATCGATTGGATATCGGGAAGTGGGTTAAAAATCGATCTGAAATTTTGTCTCAAGAAAGAAAGCAAGAGCTCAAGAAGAGAATCGAAGTTAAAAGAAAGAGTTAAAAAAAGTAGGTACGCCTCGAGAGTTCTTATAGGTCGGCGTTATAAGAAATTAATATTTGCGCATGCGTACAGATTAATATTAATCCCATAGCGGTGAAATTTATAGGTGAAAGTCTAGGGGCTAAACCGCACAATCCTTGGAAATGTCATTAATCATTGGTCCATCAGTCTCGGAGTTTTGTTTGTGCGCTATAGTTATTTCTCCACAAACCACGATATAATTCATAGGAAATGTTTCTGGAACGTATAACCATCTACTCCCCGAGCTTGAAAGAAATCGAACCAATAGATGATACGAAATCGACGTTATAGTAAATTAACGTTTGCGCATGGGCACAGACTAGTATTCGAATGACGGCAATGAAACTAGAAGCTATCCGCACAATCACTGAAAATTTTATCAAAATCGTACCATTAGAAACGGAGTTATGCCTGTGTCAATCTATATTAGTTTTGCGCATGCGCAATGGTTATTACTCTACCTAATGCAATATAATTTATAAGGCACTTATCTAGAACATAATATATACCTACCCAATTACATACCGAGTTTAAACTTGATCGAACCAACAGATGATAAGAAACCGAGGTAAAGAGAAATTCACGTTTGCGCATGCGCACCGGCTATGATTGATTCGACGGCATTGAAAATTATTGGGGTCGCCTCGGAGCTAACCCGCACAATCCCTGAAAATTTCATCGGGATCGGACTGAAACTTGGTATAGTTTTGGGAGTGACGAGGATTTACTACAGACAGACAGACACGGAACCAAAATTGATCAGCAAGCTCTGAAACGCAAAAAGCGAGTAGAAATTTTGATTTTAGGGGTCAACAATTTTTTCGACTTCAATCACGAACACAAAGCTACCCTACCTTAGGTAGTGAGGAAGCAAAAATAAATAACTCAATAAAAAATACAAATAACCACATACAAATCCGTTTCAGACCATTCTAAGACCGAATACGTGGAAATGAAAAACCATAGGGGTAAAATTGTGTGGCCCCCTCAGCCTTGGAGGGGAAAAAAATTGTGTTTTCATGGGTAAATCATTGAAGCTCTTAAATCCGTAAACTAACGTAGGTACTCATAATAATAATAAAATTTGTAACAAATAACTTGGAGTCAAGTAATCCAACGCATAGCAACTGTTAATAAATTATAAGCGAAGGTTTGCTACAAAGTTTACCGTTATTGCATGTAGTTTTTTCAAAAATGCATGTGATATCAAAAACACATTAGGTGAAAAAAAATTGTGTTCGTATGTGAGACAAGTTTTGTTGCTGTCTAGGTCACGATTCTCGACGATTTTTGAGTTTTATCTTTGTTCGATCCCAATTTTGGTCTGGTTGTGCCACAAACCCCGGCAATTTTGAATTTCATGATGGAAATGGGGAATGGAGGGGCCGAAAAACCTTGGTTTTATTCGATAAATTTTGTCGCTGCCTCCTACTATTCTCGTCAGATTTTCATGATTCTTTTGTTGTTCAACTATAAATTCGGTCTAGTTTTGGAACAAATACCGGCTGGTTCAGAAGTTATGGTCCACCTTCCTTATTTAATTGCGTAAAAAATAGGCGCAATGCCATTCTTCTTTTTTTTGTGAGAAATTCAGGACAAATACTTTTGCGCCGACCACTTTTGCGCGCAATTGACACTAACTTCAATTTTTCAAACGAGAACCCCCCTTTTTATTGCAGATTCGGACTTCACGTGAAAAATTCATTAAGAAATTACCCATCACTCGATTTTTAGCTGGTCGTAAACGGGCGCACTTCCGCTCTATAAGTGCAAAAATTGTGAAATACCGAGTTTTGAAGATATTCAATTGCCACATGAAGATATTCAATTCGTTAATAATGGGTCGATAAACAGTAATTTTTTTCAATCTTAATGTTTTTTGTAAGGATCTCAAAAATATAAAATTTTATGAAGAAATGACCCACCACTCGATTTTCTAAGTGCCCGTAAGCGGGCGAAATTCCGCTCTAAAAGTGCAATAAATGTGAAATAGGTACTGAGTTTTTGAAGATATTCAATAGCAACATGTGTACCTAATACATGATTTTGGGGTGTTTTGTCGTGCTGAACCTAGGAATGATGTTCATTTATTGATATTTGCAATACCAACTTGGAAAAACACCAAAAAAACTTCATTTTAGTGGGTACGCTTTTTGCTGTGTGGAAATGAGTAAGATAAGTGCAATTATGGTCAATCTTTCGGCGTTTTCCCAAGCTGGTGTAGCAAATATCAATAAATAAAAATCATGACGAGGTTCAGCAAAAAATATACCCCAAAATCAAAATCATGTATTACACGTGGAAGTTGAATATCTTTAAAAACTCAGTGTCTCACAATTTTTCACTTTTAGAGCGGAATTGCGCACTTTTGGAGCGGAATTGCGCCCACAAACGCGCACTTAAAAAAACCGAGTGATGGGTCATTTCTTCATGATATTTCACGTAGAATTTGAATCTGCAATAAAAAAGGGGGACATTACTTCAAAAAGGGGGATAGACCATAACTTCAAAAACACCCGGTGTATGCATATATACACGGATCCGTACAAATGTATACACGGATATATATGTGTCAGGAGTTTCAAATTTCACCATGGAAGGGGGTGAATGAAGGGGGTAATATTAAAAAGCCGTAATGTTTTAATTATTCTCCTCTGAGTTTCGTGATTTTTTTGTTTTTAAATTAAGAATTTGGTATAGTTTAGGAAAATAGGTAGGTATATCAGAAGTTACAAACTTCATGATGGAAGGTGGTGAACGGAGGAAGTAATATCGATTACTTACCACAGTTTCAATTATTTGTTCGATTCAGATTTTAGTCCAGTCATGCAATTTTATTGTTGGGGGGGGGGGGGGGGGGGGGGGGTTTCAGAAAAATCATAACATTTATATTTTTTCCTCTCATTTTAATTCTCACTAAAATTATATCCAATCCATTCATAGGGACGTCCCAGTAATACTTACTTACCAATGTGTTTTGAGCTTTCCTATTATCAAGTAGGAACCTTGTTATAAGCTATTATTCATGAACAGCAGTAACAAACCCGTATGTTGTATTTGGAAATAATGCAGTAATTTTTAATGTTTAATATCGATAAATATTTGTTACATTATACATTTTGTAATTTTGTCAGTATTTGTGTTCCTATCAACGTATACTATTAAACTTATTCATTCATTTGCTTACTAATAAATGGGATATGCGCTCACACTATTTTAAAATTCATCATTGAATGTAGATATCATTTTTAGAATTTTGAGACTAACGCGTTCTCCTAAGATTGGCAGTTCTTTTTCCATGATTTTTCAAACTTTCATAGTTAGATGGAACAGGCAGTATTTATTATAAACTTTGATAAATCATAGAGAAACATAAAACGACTACCACTTGTTTTAGACAACACGCTCGAGGTAAACGGGAGTTTGAAAAATTTAGCGATGGGGAGGCGAAGGGTGTAAAAAAACTATGTTTCGGCGGATATGAGAGGGTGGGGCGGAGAGAGCGTTGACCTCCTGCGCAAAGAATGGTTATTTCCCGCCCTTTCCACAATCACCTACCCTAGCGCTCCCTCTTGACTGCGCGGTAAACTAAACCAAGCTAGCACCGACGGCGACAATCAGCGCGCTCCGTCGGCTCAAGTCAGGTTCCCAACTCGCGTTCGCACAGCCTTAAGGCGGGTATAGAGACGAACGGCGACACTTTTGCAAAAAACTTGGGGCCGTGCTGATTCGAATGAGCAGTCCAACACACGCGATACACGCGATACACGCGCACACGCGATACACGTGATACACGCGATACACGCAATACACGCGCACAAGCGCACACGCGCACACGCGCGCACGCGCACGCGCACACGCGCAAGCACACACGCGCACGCACACAGGCGATACACGCGATACACACGCACACGCGATACACCCGATACACGCGCACACGCGATACACGCGATACACGCGATACACGATCACACACGCACAAGCGCACACGCGCACACGCGATACACCCGATACACGGGATACTCGCGACACACGCGATACACGCGCACACGAGCACAAACGCACACGCGATACACACGATACACGCGATAAACGCGCACACGCGATACACACGATACGCGATACACGCGATACACGCGATACACCCCGATACACGCGCACATGTGATACACGCGCACACGCGATACAGGCGCACACGCGATACAGGCACACACGCGATACACGCGATACACGCGCACATGCGATGCACGCGCACATGCGATACACGCGCACACGCGATACACGCGATACACGCGCATATGCGATACACGCGATCCACGCGATACACGCGATACATGCGATACACGCGATACACGCAATACACAAGATACACGCGATACACGCGCACACGCGCACACGCGATACACGCAATACACGCGCACACGCGATACACGCGCACACGCGATACACGCGATACACGTGATACACGCGCACATGCGATACATGCGATACACGCGCACAAGCGCACACGTGATACACGTGATACACGCGATACACGCGCACACGCGCACACGCGCACAAGCGCACACGCGCACAAGCACACACGCGCACAAGCGCACACGCGCACAAGCGCACACGCGCACAAGCGCACACGCGCATACGCGCACGCACACACGCTCACACGCGCACACGCGATACACGCGATACACGCGCACACGCGATACACGCGATACACGCGCACACGCGATACACGCGATACACGCGCACAAGCGCACACGCGATACACGCGCACAAGCGCACACGCGCGCACGCGCACGCACACACGCGCACGCACACACGCGCACGCGCACGCGCACAAGCCCACACGCGCACAAGCGCACACGCGCACAAGCGCACACGCGCACACGCGCACGCACACACGCGATACACGCGATACACGCGCACACACGATACACGTGATACACGCAATACACGCGATACACGCGCACACGCGCACAAGTTCACACGTGCACGCACACACGCGATACACACGCACACGCACACGCGATACACGCGCACACGCAATACACGCGATACACGCAATACACGCGCACACGCGCACACGCGATACACGCGCACACGCGCACACGCGATACACGCGCACACACGATACACGCGATACACGCGCACACGCGATACACGCGATGCACGCGATACTCGCGATACACGTGATACACGCGATACACGCGACACACGCGATACACGCGCACACGAGCACACGCGCACATGTGATACACGCGATACACCCGATACACGCGATACACGCGATACACGCGCACATGCGCACAAGCGCAGGCGCACACGAGCACGCACACACGCGCACACACACGCGCACGCAATCACGCGCACGCACACACGCGCACACGCACACACGCACGCACGCACACACGCGCACGCACACACGCGCACACACACACACGGGCGCGCGCTCGCGCGCATACACACACACACACACACACACACACACGAAATACGAAATACGTTTATTATATCAAAATATAACAATCAAACTTGGGAGCCCCAAGACACAAGGTCGCGTGGTTCTTTACAAATTGTTGGAGTGTGTTGTTACATTTCGTAAGTCTCTTCATCATTTAAGTTCCATCATTTTTCATATTATTATACGTACCTATTAGAAAACATATTTAACTTTATTCTTAACATTTCAATTTCGCATTTATAGTTATTTTAATATTAAATAATTATGTATTTCTTATCTTAATTTATATTAGTCACAATATAACATCAATATAACATTATTTTATTGTATTTATAATTTAATATTTAATTAATATATAATATTTATTTATTCATATTTATAATATATTTGTTTATTGGTATTTATAATCGATAGCGAAATATATACACGTATACATCTGTAAATAAATTTTAATCCATTATTGTCTATTGTTTTTCTTATGGTAAATATTTGATTTCCCTACACAAAATGTTACCTCTGCACACATATAACTTCCTTATTAAACATATCCACGTTCATAATACTGTCTAAATATTATATAAATTAATATTGCATAGGACATTCATATTCATAGCAGGTAGTGTTTTAATTTTGTCAAGGTCGAGGTACACATTTTTTACAAATACAGCTAGTTTTCCCCGAGAGCTTGTTTGTACAGGGTGTTTCATTTTTCAGAAGGTAGCTTTTTTTTTTTTTTTTTTTTTTTTTTTTTTTTTTGGTTCAATGAATCTTCTTTCTTGTATAGATGTGTGATAGGTGGTCGTAAACGGGCGCACTTCCGCTCTATAAGTGCAAAAATTGTGAAATACCGAGTTTTGAAGATATTCAATTGCCACATGAAGATATTCAATTCGTTAATAATGGGTCGATAAACAGTAATTTTTTTCAATCTTAATGTTTTTTGTAAGGATCTCAAAAATATAAAATTTTATGAAGAAATGACCCACCACTCGATTTTCTAAGTGCCCGTAAGCGGGCGAAATTCCGCTCTAAAAGTGCAATAAATGTGAAATACTGAGTTTTTGAAGATATTCAATAGCAACATGTGTACCTAATACATGATTTTGGGGTGTTTTGTCGTGCTGAACCTAGGAATGATGTTCATTTATTGATATTTGCAATACCAACTTGGAAAAACACCAAAAAAACTTCATTTTAGTGGGTACGCTTTTTGCTGTGTGGAAATGAGTAAGATAAGTGCAATTATGGTCAATCTTTCGGCGTTTTCCCAAGCTGGTGTAGCAAATATCAATAAATAAAAATCATGACGAGGTTCAGCAAAAAATATACCCCAAAATCAAAATCATGTATTACACGTGGAAGTTGAATATCTTTAAAAACTCAGTGTCTCACAATTTTTCACTTTTAGAGCGGAATTGCGCACTTTTGGAGCGGAATTGCGCCCACAAACGCGCACTTAAAAAAACCGAGTGATGGGTCATTTCTTCATGATATTTCACGTAGAATTTGAATCTGCAATAAAAAAGGGGGACATTACTTCAAAAAGGGGGATAGACCATAACTTCAAAAACACCCGGTGTATGCATATATACACGGATCCGTACAAATGTATACACGGATATATATGTGTCAGGAGTTTCAAATTTCACCATGGAAGGGGGTGAATGAAGGGGGTAATATTAAAAAGCCGTAATGTTTTAATTATTCTCCTCTGAGTTTCGTGATTTTTTTGTTTTTAAATTAAGAATTTGGTATAGTTTAGGAAAATAGGTAGGTATATCAGAAGTTACAAACTTCATGATGGAAGGTGGTGAACGGAGGAAGTAATATCGATTACTTACCACAGTTTCAATTATTTGTTCGATACAGATTTTAGTCCAGTCATGCAATTTTATTGTTGGGGGGGGGGGGGGGGTTTCAGAAAAATCATAACATTTATATTTTTTCCTCTCATTTTAATTCTCACTAAAATTATATCCAATCCATTCATAGGGACGTCCCAGTAATACTTACTTACCAATGTGTTTTGAGCTTTCCTATTATCAAGTAGGAACCTTGTTATAAGCTATTATTCATGAACAGCAGTAACAAACCCGTATGTTGTATTTGGAAATAATGCAGTAATTTTTAATGTTTAATATCGATAAATATTTGTTACATTATACATTTTGTAATTTTGTCAGTATTTGTGTTCCTATCAACGTATACTATTAAACTTATTCATTCATTTGCTTACTAATAAATGGGATATGCGCTCACACTATTTTAAAATTCATCATTGAATGTAGATATCATTTTTAGAATTTTGAGACTAACGCGTTCTCCTAAGATTGGCAGTTCTTTTTCCATGATTTTTCAAACTTTCATAGTTAGATGGAACAGGCAGTATTTATTATAAACTTTGATAAATCATAGAGAAACATAAAACGACTACCACTTGTTTTAGACAACACGCTCGAGGTAAACGGGAGTTTGAAAAATTTAGCGATGGGGAGGCGAAGGGTGTAAAAAAACTATGTTTCGGCGGATATGAGAGGGTGGGGCGGAGAGAGCGTTGACCTCCTGCGCAAAGAATGGTTATTTCCCGCCCTTTCCACAATCACCTACCCTAGCGCTCCCTCTTGACTGCGCGGTAAACTAAACCAAGCTAGCACCGACGGCGACAATCAGCGCGCTCCGTCGGCTCAAGTCAGGTTCCCAACTCGCGTTCGCACAGCCTTAAGGCGGGTATAGAGACGAACGGCGACACTTTTGCAAAAAACTTGGGGCCGTGCTGATTCGAATGAGCAGTCCAACACACGCGATACACGCGATACACGCGCACACGCGATACACGTGATACACGCGATACACGCAATACACGCGCACAAGCGCACAAGCGCACACGCGCACACGCGCGCACGCGCACGCGCACACGCGCAAGCACACACGCGCACGCACACAGGCGATACACGCGATACACACGCACACGCGATACACCCGATACACGCGCACACGCGATACACGCGATACACGCGATACACGATCACACACGCACAAGCGCACACGCGCACACGCGATACACCCGATACACGGGATACTCGCGACACACGCGATACACGCGCACACGAGCACAAACGCACACGCGATACACGCGATACAAGCGATAAACGCGCACACGCGATACACGCGCACACGCGATACACGCACACACACGCACACGCGATACACGCGATACACGCGATACACCCCGATACACGCGCACATGTGATACACGCGCACACGCGATACAGGCGCACACGCGATACAGGCACACACGCGATACACGCGATACACGCGCACATGCGATGCACGCGCACATGCGATACACGCGCACACGCGATACACGCGATACACGCGCATATGCGATACACGCGATCCACGCGATACACGCGATACATGCGATACACGCGATACACGCAATACACAAGATACACGCGATACACGCGCACATGCGCACACGCGATACACGCGATACACGCGCACACGCGATACACGCGCACACGCGATACACGCGATACACGCGATACACGCGCACACGCGATACACGCGCACAAGCGCACACGCGATACACGCGATACACGCGATACACGCGCACACGCGCACAAGCGCACACGCGCACAAGCGCACACGCGCACAAGCGCACACGCGCACAAGCGCACACGCGCACAAGCGCACACGCGCACAAGCGCACACGCGCACACGCGCACACGCGCACACGCGCACACGCACACACGCGCACGCACACACGCACACGCGTACACGCGATACACGCGATACACGCGCACACGCGATACACGCGATACACGCGCACACGCGATACACGCGATACACGCGCACACGCGCACACGCGATACACGCGCACAAGCGCACACGCGCGCACGCGCATGCGCACACGCGCACGCACACACCCGCACGCTCACGCGCACAAGCGCACACGCGCACACGCGCACAAGCGCACACGCGCACAAGCGCACACGCGCACAAGCGCACACACGCACACGCGATACACGCGATACACGCGCACACACGATACACGTGATACACGCAATACACGCGATACACGCGCACACGCGCACAAGTTCACACGTGCACGCACACACGCGATACACACGCACACGCGATACACGCGATACACGCGCACACGCAATACACGCGATACACGCAATACACGCGCACACGCGCACACGCGATACACGCGCACACGCGATACACGCGCACACACGATACACGCGATACACGCGCACACGCGATACACGCGATGCACGCGATACTCGCGATACACGTGATACATGCGATACACGCGACACACGCGATACACGCGCACACGAGCACACGCGCACATGCGATACACGCGATACACGCGATACACCCGATACACGCGATACACGCAATACACGCGCACATGCGCACAAGCGCAGGCGCACACGAGCACGCACACACGCGCACACACACGCGCACGCAATCACGCGCACGCACACACGCGCACGCACACACGCGCACGCACACACGCGCACGCACACACGCGCACACACACACACGGGCGCGCGCTCGCGCGCATACACACACACACACACACACACGCACACGAAATACGAAATACGTTTATTATATCAAAATATAACAATCAAACTTGGGAGCCCCAAGACACAAGGTCGCGTGGGGCTTTACAAATTGTTGGATTGTGTTGTTACATTTCGTAAGTCTCTTCATCATTTAAGTTCCATCATTTTTCATATTATTATACGTACCTATTAGAAAACATATTTAACTTTATTCTTAACATTTCAATTTCGCATTTATAGTTACTTTAATATTACATAATTATGTATTTCTTATCTTAATTTATATTAGTCACAATATAACATCAATATAACATCATTTTATTGTATTTATAATTTAAGATTTAATTAATATATAATATTTATTTATTCATATTTATAATATATTTGTTTATTGGTATTTATAATCGATAGCGAAATATATACACGTATACATCTGTAAATAAATTTTAATCCATTATTGTCTATTGTTTTTCTTATGGTAAATATTTGATTTCCCTACACAAAATGTTACCTCTGCACACATATAACTTCCTTATTAAACATATCCACGTTCATAATACTGTCTAAATATTATATAAATTAATATTGCATAGGACATTCATATTCATAGCAGGTAGTGTTTTAATTTTGTCAAGGTCGAGGTACACATTTTTTACAAATACAGCTAGTTTTCCCCGAGAGCTTGTTTGTACAGGGTGTTTCATTTTTCAGAAGGTAGCTTTTTTTTTTTTTTTTCTGTTTTTTGTTTTTTTTTGGTTCAATGAATCTTCTTTCTTGTATAGATGTGTGTGTAGATGTGTGTAGATGCGATACACGCGATACACGCAATACACGCGCACAAGCGCACACGCAATACACGCGATACACGCGATACACACGCACACGCGATACACGCGCACACGCGATACACGCGATACTCGCGACACACGCGATACACGCGCACACGAGCACAAGCGCACACGCGATACACGCGCACACGCGATACAAGCGCACACTAGATACACGCGCACACGCGATACACGCGCAGACACGATACACGCCATACACGCGCACATGCGATACACGCGCACATGCGATACTCGCGACACACGCGATACACGCGCACACGAGCACACGCGCACACGCGATACACGTGATACACGCGATACAAGCGATACACGAGATACACGCGATACACGCGCACACACGATACACGCGATACACGCGCACATGCGATAAACGCGCACATGCGATACACGCGATACACGCGATACATGCGATACACGCAATACACGCGCACAAGCGCAGACACGCACAAGTGCACACAAGACACACGCGATACACGCGATACAAGCGCACACGCGCACAAGTCCACACGCATACACGCGATACACGCGTTACACGCGCACACGCGCACAAGCGCACACGCGAACGCACACACGCGCACACGCGATACACGCGATACACGCGCACATGCGATACACGCGCACATGCGATACACGCGATACACGCGATACAGGCGATAAGCGATACACGCAATACACGCGATACACGAGATACACGCGCACAAGCGCACACGCAATACACGCGATACACGCGCACATGCGATACACGCGCACATGCGATACACGCACACAAGCGCACACGCAATACACGCAATACACACGCACACGCGATACACGCGCACACGCAATACACGCGATACACGCGATACTCGCGACACACGCGATACACGCGCACACGAGCACAAGCGCACACGCGATACACGCGATACACGCGCACACGCGATACACGCGCACACGCGATACACGCGCACACGCGATACACGCGCACACACGGTACACGCGCAGACACGATACACGCAATACACACGCACATGCGATACACGCGCACATGCGATACACGCGCACACGCGATACACGCGCACACGCGATACACGTGATACACGCGCACATGCGATACACGCGATACACTAGCTACACGCGATACACTAGATACACGCGATACACTAGATACACGCGATACACGCAATACACGGAAACACGCGATACACGCGATACACGCAATACACGCGCACAAGCGCACACGCAATACACGCGATACACGCGATACACGCGCACACGCGATACACGCGATACACGCGATACACGCAATACACGCGCACACACGCACAAGCGCAGGCGCACACGAGCACGCACACACCCGCAGGCGCACACGCGCACGCAAACACGCGCACGCACACACGCGCACGCACACACGCGCACGCACACACGCGCACACACACACGCGCACACACACACACACACACACACACACGAAATACGTTTATTATATCAAAATATAACAATCAAACTTGGGAGCCCCAAGACACAAGGTCGCGTGGGGCTTTACAAATTGTTGGAGTGTGTTGTTACATTTCGTAAGTCTCTTCATCATTTAAGTTCCATCATTTTTCATATTATTATACGTACCTATTAGAAAACATATTTAACTTTATTCTTAACATTTCAATTTCGCATTTATAGTTACTTTAATATTACATAATTATGTATTTCTTATCTTAATTTATATTAGTCACAATATAACATCAATATAACATCATTTTATTGTATTTATAATTTAAGATTTAATTAATATATAATATTTATTTATTCATATTTATAATATATTTGTTTATTGGTATTTATAATCGATAGCGAAATATATACACGTATACATCTGTACATAAATTTTAATCCATTATTGTCTATTGTTTTTCTTATGGTAAATATTTGATTTCCCTACACAAAATGTTACCTCTGCACACATATAACTTCCTTATTAAACATATCCACGTTCATAATACTGTCTAAATATTATATAAATTAATATTGCATAGGACATTCATATTCATAGCAGGTAGTGTTTTAATTTTGTCAAGGTCGAGGTACACATTTTTTACAAATACAGCTAGTTTTCCCCGAGAGCTTATTTGTACAGGGTGTTTGTACAGGGCGATACACGCGATACACACAATACACGCGATACACTAGACACACGAGATACACGCGATACACGCGAACACGCGCACACGCGATACACGCGATACACACAATACACGCGATACACGCGCACAAGCGATACACGCGATACACTAGATACACGGGATACACTACACCCGATACACGCGATACACGCGATACACGCGATACACGCGCACACGCGATACACGCGATACACGCGCACACGCGCACACGCGCACAAGCGATACACGCGATACACTAGATACACGGGATACACTAGATACACGCGATACACGCGATACGCGCGATACACGCGCACACGCGATACACGCGATACACGATATACACGCGCACAAGCGCACATGTGCACACGCGCACACGCGCACATGCGATACACACGTTACACGCGCACACGCGATACACGCGCACATGCGCACAAGCGCACACGCGCACACACGCGCACGCGCACACGCGCATGCGCGCACGCACACACGCGCACACACAATACATGCGCACAATACAATACAATGATACACGCGATACACGCGCACACGTGATACACGCGATACACGAGCACACGCGCACACGCGCGCACACGCACACGCGCGCACGCGATATACGCGATACACGCGCACACGCGATACACGCGATACACGCGATAAACGCGCACACGCGATACACGCGATACACGCCATACACGCAATACACGCGATACACGCGATACAAGCGATACATGAGATACACGCGCACACGCGATACACGCGCACACGCGATACACGCGATACACGCGCACATGCGATACACGCGCACATACGATACACGCGATACACGCGCACAAGCGCACACGCAATACACGCGATACACGCGATACACGCGATACACGCGATACACGCGATACAAGCGATACACGCGATATACGCGATACAAGCGATACACGCGATACACGCGCACACGCGATACACGCGCACACGCAATACACGCGCACAAGCGCACACGCAATACACACGATACACGCGCACACACGATACACGTGCACACACGATACACGCGCACACGCGATACACGTGATACACGCGCACATGCGATACACGCGATACAGGCGATACACGCAAACACGCGATACACGCGATACACGGGATACACGCGCACACACGATACACGTGCACACACGATACACGCGCACACGCGATCCACGCGCACACGCGATCCACGCGCACACGCGATCCACGCGATACACGCGCACAAGCGCACACGCGCATGCGCACACGCGCACGCACACATACGCGCACGCTCACACGCGCAAGCACACACGCGCACGCACACACGCAATACACGCGATACACACGCACACGCAATACACGCGCACACGCGCACACGCGATACACGCCCACACACGCACACGCGATACACGCGCACATGCGATACACGTGATACTCGCGATACATGCGTTACACACGACACACGCGATACACGCGCACACGAGCACACGCGCACACGTGATACACCCGATACACGCGCACGCAAACACGCGCACGCACACACGCGCACACACACGCGCGCGCGCGCTCGCGCACACACACACACACGAAATACGAAATACGTTTATTATATCAAAATATAACAATCAAACTTCGGAGCCCCAAGACACAAGGTCGCGTGGGGCTTCACAAATTGTTGGAGTGTGTTGTTACATTTCGTAAGTCTCTTCATCATTTAAGTTCCATCATTTTTCATATTATTATACGTACCTATTAGAAAACATATTTAACATTATTCTTAACATTTCAATTTCGCATTTATAGTTACTTTAATATTAAATAATTATGTATTTCTTATCTTAATTTATATTAGTCACAATATAACATCAATATAACATCATTTTATTGTATTTATATTTTAATATTTAATTAATATATAATATTTATTTATTTATATTTATAATATATTTGTTTATTGGTATTTATAATCGATAGCGAAATATATACACGTATACATATGTAAATAAATTTTAATCCATTATTGTCTATTGTTTTTCTTATGGTAAATATTTGATTTCCCTACACAAAATGTTACCTCTGCACACATATAACTTCCTTATTAAACATATCCACGTTCATAATACTGTCTAAATATTATATAAATTAATATTGCATAGGACATTCATATTCATAGCAGGTAGTGTTTTAATTTTGTCAAGGTCGAGGTACACATTTTTTACAAATACAGCTAGTTTTCCCCGAGAGCTTGTTTGTACAGGGTGTTTCATTTTTCAGAAGGTAGCTTTTTTTTTTTTTTTTTTTTTGTTTTTTTTGGTTCAATGAATCTTCTTTCTTGTATAGATGTGGCATGAAGAAATTGCTAATTGCAGGCACCATAAAGCCCACCTGCCTGGTACTATGATCGTATAAGTACTTTGGCCGGTTCACCACAGGAAATAAACCCCTTCTGGTAGTTCGATTTTCTTCATTTGTTGAACCTCTTTGTAATTCCCTCGTTCCATACAAGAATGCAGTTTGGTAGTATAATTCTTGAAAGGGTAGTATATTTTTTTCTTTCCACTTTCCTCTTTCTATTCCTATCAGAGATGCTGCATACTTGTACGCTCGGTTTATGGGCTCTACTTCCTCGAAGTATGCACCTCCAAAGACTACTAGCCCATATCTCACTCGTGCCTGAAAATGTGACTCGAAAATTGATTTGAGGTCCTCCAAAGGCACCTCCTAAGGAAGCGCAGCGTAAAGTTAACTCTGTTGAGCGCTTTTTTCAGTGAGGCAATGTGAGTTGTCCACGAGAGGTGCTGATTTACAGTAAGGCCCAGGTATTTGGCATCTGGAACTTCTTCAATCTCTGGACAAGTACATGGCGTAGCTGAAACACAAATCGTCGAATGAAATCTCAGGCGGCGTTTTTCCCCCTCCTCAATTCCATGCTCCGTATAACGAAAGTTGATAAATTTAGTTTTCTCTTTGTTGAGAACCAGTCCCTTCGTGTCCAGATATTTCTGCAGTCTCACCAGATCCTCTTCTATCACTGCCCTCGTATCCTCCCTCTCGTCCAGCGAGTAGACAATGGCTGTATCGTCGGCGAAGGTAAACAGCTTACCCCTTATTTGCACCTTATTCAAGCCGTTTATATATACCAGGAAAGCTAGGGGCGAGATTCCACTACCCTGTGGCACCCCAATCACGCTTGCTCTTTGCTCGCTTTTCCCTCCCTGAAAATATACAGTTTGGGATCTATCCGCAAGAAAACTCGCTAGCCACTCAAGTGGCACACCCTCTACTCCCGCTTCGCACATATCCTGTAGAAGGATCGGTCTGATTACTCTATCAAAGGCCTTCGATTGGTCCAAGTACAACGCCACTGTTATTCTTCTTGATTCTAAAGACCTCACAATGTAATCGACATGTGCCACTAACGCCTTCTCCGTTGACCGGCCCCTTCGAAAACCGAACTGGTTATCCGAAAAGAAATTGATATCTTCAAGGTACGTATATATTTGCTCCTTCACCAAACCTTCCAAGACCTTACTGAGGATCGAGAGCACGCTTATCGGTCTATAATTGTCCACCTCATGCTTACTTTTTGCCTTCCAGATCGGGATAATCTTTGCTTCCTTGAACTGCTTAGGAACGATACCCTCTCTTAAGGATCTTTCAAACAAAAAAGTCAAAGTCGGGGCCACATATTCTGCTACCGCTTTAATCAATCTCCGCTCTCCTTTATCCCTCTAACAACTAGGTTCTTCCGCCTTGTGTAGGATTCAAATGTATTTAGCTGTACTTTAACTTTAGAAAGTTCGTTTTTAAGGGTACAATTCTCAATTTTGAGTTGCGCGTTGTCCTTTTTTACCTCCTCAATTTCTTCTCTTTGACTCCTGAGATCCGATCTCAAATCAGCAATGGTAGATTCAAGTTTATCCAGACGCTCCGTTAGAAATCGTTTTAGTTCTTCCATATCCTTATCACTAAGCTCTCCCCGTTGTAGTCCTCCAGCCGAGGGAACCGAATGTGGTCCTCCTGAATTTTCCTCCCTTTCTTTGATGTTGCTGGCTTCAAATTTTATTTTATTACTTCGATGCGTTGGACAGGTCCACTTTCTACGGCGATCTGTTCCTTGTGAGATCCAAGTTGATTCCCGAATACCTACACAAGCAAAGTGACTTTTGCAATTCTGGTCTCTAGAGCACTACGCAAAGTTCTCTTTCTATTTCTTTACCACAATGACACCGAACAACAGACATAATGATCAACTACTTGGTGTTTCATATTTCTCATGTTAGGTACATACATCTAATGTATAAAAAACTGATCAACTGACACACACACACACACACACACACACACACACACACACACACACACACACACACACACACACACACACACACACACACACACACACACACACATAAAAAAGCGTTAAAATCCAGGAATCATTTCAGAATGCCTCAAAACAGATTTCAATGAAGAAAATTTTTGAAAATTTTTATCTAAAAATTTTTGGAGCCATTGCAATAGCTTTATTTTCCAAGAAAATTCGCTAACAAGACATCTGAAATCATTTTTTGAATATCAAACCATTATTTAGAAATAGATTTTTACCATAAAATTTATATTTTAAATTCATTGCCCTCAGAGTGCGCTAATTTCAAAACAATTTAACCTGAATGTAATAAGATGATTTACAAAAATTCGCTCGTCAATCATAATGCATGACTTTGTATTTAATGTTTTATGGTCTCTTAATTTGATCTGAAGCGATTTTTTGTTCGAATTTAAATTAAAATTTTAATAATTTGAGTTGATTTTTTTTACATGGATATTTCTTAGCTGTGGGGCCGATTATTCCAAATTTTCGACTGACAGTAAAAAATGCCATTTTTGTTTTCACCTACAACCAATCATTGCTAGAGAGAATATAACTTCCTAATTTCCCATCCCTAAAAAAAAAGTTTGCTGGAAAGCTTTGAATTTATTGAACATGAGTTGAATGAGCCAAGATCACAAGCAAGTTGGCAAAAATCTGAACTACCGGATTTGACGCACAGCACACCCTCTTTTAGAGTTTTAGACAACAAGATTTACTGGGCTAAGTAGGCTCAGCGACAACTGGAAAGCGGTATTGCCTCTACGTGACGCTCTCGTCTTCCTTCCCCCCTCCACAACCTCCTCTCACATACGCCCCTCCCCGTCGTTCTCCCCATCGACACGCCCTACCGGCTTGCGGGTGAACTGCTTTACCGGCTAACGCTCGGAGCCCCACTGTCCGGTGCCCCCTTAAAGGCCACAACCGAATATTGAATTTGACCATGTAGTTCGAGGACTTATCACAAAAATAATTTTATTTTTAGTATTGGGCAACTAAGAACATTTTGTTGTTCATCATCATGAGTGAAAGTTATTGGGGCAATTATGAGTTCCGAGTGAGATGAAATTACAAAAAAATTATTGGCACGATTATTTGTTCTACAAATTTGAGGTTTAATTTCGTAAATAGCTTAAAATCGCGAGAGAGATGAAATCCCGTTGCCCGATCTTACCTAGGCTTGCCTATTCTAGAGCTATTTAAAATTTAAGCAATTGTTCCATTGAAATTATTCTCAACTAAAAAAAAATTTTGGGAACTAAAAAAAAGTTTCTGGAAATTTTAAAACGTCAAAAGTTCGCATTTAATGCCTCTATTCAGTACCCTAGGTTTCGTCAAGATCAAAGTTCGCATTTGATGTCTTTATTCAGTACTCAAGGTTTCATCAAGAGAAAAATGATTATGACCACCATGAAATTCCCTATAAGAGTTGCTGATGAAATGATTTTTTTTTTTGTCTCATCAATAACTTAGTGCATGATTTGGTCCAATTTTGCTGCTGTAGACGACCACTGAAATCTGGCTGGCCATCATAGCTGGAGTACCTACTGGGGTTAGTCTCATTCGAAGCAAAATTTAATTTTCTTACACTTTTCTGTTCTTACAATTTCTTTTGCTATATATGTTGAAAAGCATGTTTTTGTTCTTTTTTTTTTGAAAATATATTTGGTGTGATTTTCTTGGATATAGGAGGATGTATTCGAAATCAGCGCAAAATTTCCTATAAAAATCGCTTGGAACATTTTCGTGCCCAGAAAAAACGCATTTTACCCCACTGTGTGACTTGATGTGTCATTTGCAAGGCTGCAATACCTCTTCAAGATTTCGAATAAAGCGATTAGCAACATTGTCCACGAAGTATGCCCAGCCATTTGGATGCACTGATGGAATGCTTCCCTCCTTACCCACCCCATTATTTAAAATAAGAGAAAATGTTCACAGAATGAGGCACAAGAAGGGAGCAGAACGGGGGTACACGACAGTAACAATGTGATTCACAGCAGCAAAGAGTTTGGGATCCAGAGGTGATACGATACAGATATTGGTGGAAGCCGTTTCCACTGTCCGAATCCTGTACCATAACATTCCTTTTATGTTTCGGGCAAAAACCGCCAAAGGAGCGATCGAGCACGATTCGGACGTTTTGGCCAAAATTAGCCCACTCAGCCGTTTGGCCGGCATAGGGGGGGGGGGGATCCGGATATCCAGAGATAACTATAGTAGTATTAAAATGTAACGATTCGGAATTTTGATTAAACGTATATAATCAAAGTTGTAGAGAATTTTATCAGCTTTCATTTACTATAGGACATGGTTCATCGAAAAATGCACCGTTTCCGAGATATTCGCGAAAAAAAACCCAAAATAGGACCTTTAATGACCCCCCCCCCCTCGAGCGGCACCCCCACCCCCCAGGACTTTTAGTATGTCAATCAGGGGACCTCCACCTACGTCTGTACCGATTTTGGTTTGGGTTCTATATAATTTCCTGGTTCAGGGTTCAGCAATTAATTAGGTAATTGGTTTTGTTACATTACAGTGATCGGCTTGGGAGTTTTGATGCAAGTGGAGTGGAGGCTCCCCAGGTCTAGATACCGCCCAAGCATGTGGAGGGGGGGGGGGGATCCGGATATCCAGAGATAACTATAGTAGTATTAAATGGCTACGAGGTAAGCCCTATGCCCTTCCTATCCTATCATAAGCTATTTGGAACAGGGTGTTGTAATCAAAGAGACAAAGAGTAGAACATCATATAACTAGGGGGCGATATATATATATATATATATATATATATATATATAATATTATATCTCATAGTTTTGAAAAAGGCAGAAGCCGAAATATTAAAAATAGTTTTGTGTTGTTATTTTCTGTTTTCTTTTCTTACCAAGTGATTTATATATATATATATATATATATATATATATATATATATATATATATATACAGGGTGTCACCCTAACTCGAGGACCAAACTTCAAGGATCGATTCTACAACTAATTTGCAAACTTTTTTGTCTCCTGACATTTTTTTTTTAAACGCTTTAAAATTATACTTTTTTCACTTTTAAGATTTTTTTCGTGTTTTCGACCTTGAGCCATTAAAACGGCCATAACTCCCTCAATTTACTAGATAAACTCAAATATGAGTATACCGTTGGAAAGAGCGTTAAATTTCCTATCAGTTCATTAGGACACAAAACCTTTTTAAGCCTTTCGTATAGGTGAATAAATTGGTCAAAGTCAGAAATTTAAAACTTTTTCGAAAATCACCATTTTTCAGGCTGACTCTTCTTATGTAATAAACAGCCGTATCGTCGGGCACTCAACGGAAAAAACTTGCCCAGAATCTCAGCTTTCCAACGGTGTATCATTTTTACCTTTAATTTTGAATACACTCCATAAAATTACGTTTTAAAGTGAAAAATAGGGATTTCTCGTTAAGGAGAGACTTGTAGGCTTGGCGGGCTGGCGAGCTATCTTCCATTCTTCCCTCACTCAATCAAAACTCGCTTTGCCTCCAACTCCCAAATAGAAATTCGTATCTCAGTCAAATATGAACATAACCAATCAGCAGATACTAGAGACAAATCATATCGGCCTCATAGAAGCCGAAATACTGGGTGTTGATCTTTAACCGGATTGTAATCAATTTTTCCCCTTTCGGAACCAAAATCTTTTGAATGGCTTTGAATTCTAATCTGTGAATCAAAAAGTTACGTGTGATCACCCTATGAGTTTGGCGAAAGAAGGAGAGTATTTTTGAGATTGTAGAAGTTTACCTTTCGATAATCTTCCCTCTGGGCAAAGGTAAGTAGGAACCTAAATCTTTTGATTTCCAACTCGAGTGCTCAATGACTGAACAAGTGCGATAAGAATGAGTTCATGACCTACCTACTACTAAACCTCGGTCGTCAGACAGGACCAAAGGTAAGAAACTCAATGTTTTGGTTTCTAACTCTTAAGGCTAAAGGGGACGACAGTTGTGTGAGAGAGAGGGAAGATACAAATAGTTAATCTTGATTATCTCCACACCAGTCAATCAATTTTCAAATCTAAATATATATTTGAGTTTGTCTCATCCTAGGCTATCGAGCGAACATAACAAAGTTTCCAAAAAAAATTTTGTTGTTGAAATTTTGACTTGAAATTTTAATTGCTAATTCAATTTTTTTTTTAATTAAAAAAATCGCTAATATCCCGTGTTTGGAAACAATTCAAGTGTATGTTGGCATAGGCATGAAATTTTGATTCTGAAAATTAGTGGCCGCATGTGAGAAATGGGAGCGAAAAACGTGGTTCGAGGAAAAATAGAGTGTATTTGAGGGGTGCGTGCCTTGGCGACGCCGACGCCCAGCAACTGACCTCATCCGAGCGCGCGTACGAACCCGCTTACCGAGCCGTCTCTCGAACATTTTTTTGTACTTACTGCTTCTTCCACTTTTATCAAAGTATACTTTATCAAAGTGTTAGGTGGGGTTTTATTTTCATTTGTTATAGGAACGTCCATGGTAATAATTAGTTTGTATAGTTGGAACCTTTGTATTCATGTGAAAACAACTGGAAGAGTTTGACGCACTGAACCGTAATATTCTTTAGGTAGTATCTACCAACCTCGTACCTTCCTAACTACAATCAGAGATGAGCAAACACATATCCGAAAATACAAATAGGTATGTATTTATCCTTTATATTTTATTATTTAGAGTTGAATTTCTTTGTAGGTACATTCCTATATTAATAAATTTGTATTCATATTTTGGCTACGATTATTCAAAATTTATACTCGAAACTATGAATATAGGAATTATATTCAAAGAATATGAATATTTCAATACTTATATAGAAGTTCATATTATTATTCAATTATTTTTGAATATGAAATAATAATATTCACGTAGTCAATCAATATTAATACCTCGATAGGTACCTACCTATTCAAATTTATATTCATCATTCAATTTCACAAAACCTAATTTTTGTCTACTTGATGCACTATTACAAAGATGAGTGAGGGAGCAAAATTGAATTCTAGTTGTTTTTGGTGTTTACCACATAAGTGAAGGGACTAGATCTCAAAATTCAACGTAGAATACCGAGAATTTGAGTAAACTTGCCATTATTGGAATATCGCCTATTAGGCATCATAAATAGAATGGAAAGAAAAACGAACCAAAAATACACACAAATCTGGGCGCTAACAAAAAATTTTTTCAATTTTTTTTTTTTGTATTTTGTTCAAAAATATTATTTTGAACAATTTTTTCCTGGAAAACGCTAACATCCCATATTTTTACATATCTCAACTACCTAAGTACTAGAATCATCCTCATAAATAATTGTAGTGGGAATCAGACCTAGAGTAAGAATGAAGGTGTAAAAACGCAGTGCAAAATTGATGGTGATAGTGTCCTCTAGAACTGCTATGCGTTTGCCGGACGCGTCGGTTACGAGGGGGGTTTGCTACCACTGCAGAAATTCGTGGAGCGGGGGGTTTCGTATTCGGGTTTATTTTGTTTCTTGATTTCTTGTTTACATTTTTTACCCGCAGACCAACGTTCGCTTCTTGCCTATCGCGGTTAGGTACCGGCGCCTAGATTAGTTTGTGTTTTTGGTTCGTTTTTCTTTCCATTTTATTTATGATGATGAATGAGGAATTGATGATAGTCGATAATGAATTTTGTTATGATTTATTGTTTGAATTATGTGAATTATTTATTGTTGAATTTGTAAATGATATTCATAATATTTACCTGTTATTGTGCAATACTTTACCTGAAAGCAGAATTTCGATGTATTTTGAAATGTCCATTTACCTATCTTGTAAAACAGATAATCACTCAAATTCAAGGATCTTTAGGGTGAATTTCATCATCTTATTTTGAAAATGCAAACATTTAAAAAAAAAAAAAAAAAAACGGGTTTCAAGGCTGGATTCGGCTGATTTGTGACAGATTTTTAAATTTAGTCCATTATCCTACTTTGAAATTATCATATATTACTCAAATTCTCGGTATTCTACGTTGAATTTTGAGATCTAGTCCCTTCACTTATGTGGTAAACACCAAAAAACAACTAGAATTCAATTTTGCTCCCTCACTCATCTTTGTAATAGTGCATCAAGTAGACAAAAATTAGGTTTTGTGAAATTGAATGATGAATATAAATTTGAATAGGTAGGTACCTATCGAGGTATTAATATTGATTGACTACGTGAATATTATTATTTCATATTCAAAAATAATTGAATAATAATATGAACTTCTATATAAGTATTGAAATATTCATATTCTTTGAATATAATTCCTATATTCATAGTTTCGAGTATAAATTTTGAATAATCGTAGCCAAAATATGAATACAAATTTATTAATATAGGAATGTACCTACAAAGAAATTCAACTCTAAATAATAAAATATAAAGGATAAATACATACCTATTTGTATTTTCGGATATGTGTTTGCTCATCTCTGATTGTAGTTAGGAAGGTACGAGGTTGGTAGATACTACCTAAAGAATATTACGGTTCAGTGCGTCAAACTCTTCCAGTTGTTTTCACATGAATACAAAGGTTCCAACTATACAAACTAATTATTACCATGGACGTTCCTATAACAAATGAAAATAAAACCCCACCTAACACTTTGATAAAGTATACTTTGATAAAAGTGGAAGAAGCAGTAAGTACAAAAAAATGTTCGAGAGACGGCTCGGTAAGCGGGTTCGTACGCGCGCTCGGATGAGGTCAGTTGCTGGGCGTCGGCGTCGCCAAGGCACGCACCCCTCAAATACACTCTATTTTTCCTCGAACCACGTTTTTCGCTCCCATTTCTCACATGCGGCCACTAATTTTCAGAATCAAAATTTCATGCCTATGCCAACATACACTTGAATTGTTTCCAAACACGGGATATTAGCGATTTTTTTAATTAAAAAAAAAATTGAATTAGCAATTAAAATTTCAAGTCAAAATTTCAACAACAAAATTTTTTTTTAAACAATGTTTTATGATCGCTCGAAAGGTTTACTCGTCCTGATAATGATTCTGAAGCCAGATTTAAAAAAATGTGTACTCAAGTTGAGATTTGCCCGATAAAGTTTCATCCGACGCTAGCGCCATCCGTTATCTGAGAATCACACTAAACACCCGTCCCCTTTAGCCTTAAGTTCACAATAACAGAATGTTGTTGTTGATGAAATGCGTACAGGACGAATCTCACACGATCATCATGAGTTCAAGACCTACTAGTATTTTTCGATCGTCAGATAGGCTCAGTCAGTCTGTTTCCATTAATAAACATGGAGTCATTTTCAGTTATCGAACTCGCAGATATGGTGTTCGTGTATGGTTTCTGTGATGGAAACGGTCATGGGGCCGCCTGTGAGTATGCCAGGCGGTTCCCTGACAGACGTCACCCGACCAGAAGAACCATAGAGAGGGTGTTTGGAAGGCTAAGGGAGACTGGTTCTTCAACTGTCGACCGCACTGGGATTGGGAGAATCCCCAATGATCCATCCCCACATGTGGAGGAAATTCTCGCTCTAGTTAGAGACTGACTGAGCCTATCTGACGACCGAAAAATAGTAGTAGGTCTTGAACTCATGATTATCGTGTGAGATTCGTCCTGTACGCATTTCATCAACAACAACATTCTGTTATTGTGAACTTAAGAGTTAGAAACCAAAACATTGAGTTTCTTACCTTTGGTCCTGTCTGACGACCGAGATTTAGTAGTAGGTAGGTCATGAACTCATTCTTATCGCACTTGTTCAGTCATTGAGCACTCGAGTTGGAAATCAAAAGATTTAGGTTCCTACTTACCTTTGCCCAGAGGGAAGATTATCGAAAGGTAAACTTCTACAATCTCAAAAATACTCTCCTTCTTTCGCCAAACTCATAGGGTGATCACACGTAACTTTTTGATTCACAGATTAGAATTCAAAGCCATTCAAAAGATTTTGGTTCCGAAAGGGGAAAAATTGATTACAATCCGGTTAAAGATCAACACCCAGTATTTCGGCTTCTACGAGGCCGATATGATTTGTCTCTAGTATCTGCTGATTGGTTATGTTCATATTTGACTGAGATACAAATTTGTATTTGGGAGTTGGAGGCAAAGCGAGTTTTGATTGAGTGAGGGAAGAATGGAAGATAGCTCGCCAGCCCGCCAAGCCTACAAGTCTCTCCTTAACGAGAAATCCCTATTTTTCACTTTAAAACGTAATTTTATGGAATGTATTCAAAATTAAAGGTAAAAATGATACACCGTTGGAAAGCTGAGATTCTGGGCAAGTTTTTTCCGTTGAGTGCCCGACGATACGGCTGTTTATTACATAAGAAGAGTCAGCCTGAAAAATGGTGATTTTCGAAAAAGTTTTAAATTTCTGACTTTGACCAATTTATTCACCTATACGAAAGGCTTTAAAAGGTTTTGTGTCCTAATGAACTGATAGGAAATTTAACGTTCTTTCCAACGGTATACTCATATTTGAGTTTATCTAGTAAATTGAGCTAGTTATGGCCGTTTTAATGCCTCAAGGTCGAAAACACGAAAAAAATCTTAAAAGTGAAAAAAGTATAATTTTAAAGCGTTTAAAAAAAAAATGTCAGGAGACAAAAAAGTTTGCAAATTAGTTGTAGAATCGATCCTTGAAGTTTGGTTCTCGAGTTAGGGTGACACCCTGTATATATATTAAATGAGGGAATACTACAGAGTAAAGTAGGAGTTAAGGTGAACATTCAGCTTGGCTTACCGGCAACGGTCGGGGAAATAAGATAACAACAACAACAACAAAAACCAATCTAGAAGAAGAAGAAGATTTTGACAACTATGATAAATCTTATAGACAGTTGATACCTTTTGATGACATCCGTTCAGATTTATCATGATTGTGATAGTGTTCAAGTACCTACCTACTACAATATTCGAGAAATAATTATATTTTATATTTGTGTTACAATCTGTGCTGTGATGATCCAGACTTTGTCACATGAAATATCGAATGAAACGTTTACACTGCTGAGTAAGTTTGTTGTTGAGTTGTACCTATTAACTATTGGGTTTTTTATTCTTTGCACAGAACAGGTTCGTCCTCACCTCCCAAACTTCTCAATTTCCGTCTATTACAGCGTAGCCTAAGGCTTTTGGCCCTTATTGCGGCGAGTTAAATCTTAATGCTTGTTCGCCATAGTACCGACTTGGGCGTATGGTTTCCCACAGTTCTCACTCATTTTGTAAGCAAGTCTTTTAATAAAATGCAATGTTTAATGCATCATCGCAAGAGCTTACCAGCGGCATAAAGTACCCTCAAAAATCTTCCGCAGCGATGTCTTATTTAACATGTTATGCTCTGGCTATTTCCCAGTCTTGGGAGCTGTAAGAGGCGGTGTCGGCATTTACATGCGCGTATGTATCGAAAAACGCTGGATTTTTAATATCAGCTATGTGGGCTGGAGATGACGTATAACCGGCACATGCTGATTCACCGATTTTGACTCACACCACGCAAATGGTCATGCCTTCCGTTCACTAGGCCTCCTTTTTTACAATTCAGCGCATGGTGGATAGTTAATGCTGCCCCACATCCTAGGCTCGCCAAGGAAAAAAACTTCTGTTGCCTCCCTACGTTTTTTAAACCATAATTAATCAATGAAAATCGTTTTTAGGATGCTTCAAATGCCATCGATGAAGACATTGATTCCAAATCGTATTTTCAAAATTAGAGAACATTTGAAGTGGAGAAATCATGTTTTGAAAGTGATGGGGGGTCCAAACTAAATGTTTTATTTCTTGGCCTAATAAACAGTTTGGTTAATTGGTTGATTTTCAAATTTCTACTGAAACAAACATTTAAGTAAGTGTGTTAATTTTATTCAATTAACTATTTTATAAATTTATTTATTTAGGTTGTTTTGCTTCCTCACTATCGAAGGTAGGGAAGCTATGTGTTCGTACTAAGAGTTAAGAAAATGTGCCCTCCAAAATCAAAATTTCTACTTCCTCTTTCCGTTTCAAAGCTTGCTGATCAATTTTCGCTCTTATCTTTGCGTATGTGCCGATTCCTTGAAACACCACAAAATAGACCAAGTTTTAGTCACATTTTGATCAAAAATTTCAGGGATTGTGGTGGTTAGCTCCTTGGCGATTCCCTATCACCCTGCCGTCAGATTTAACTGATCAGCTCAATTGCCTAAAAACTGTTAAAGGGGGCAGGGTAAGGTTCTCAGGTGACTTTTGGCCGGACATACCGTGACTTTCTGGTGATTGGATTGAACTAGAAGCTTTATTATTATTTTTATTTTTTATTTTAGGTAATAATCTGCATTGTATATAGATCGCTTAATTTCGAAAAAGTACTTTTTTAGATTTTTCGTTGAACTTTTAGTGGTAAGGTTGCGTTTTCCGGAAGCACTAAACTTAGGTACATTTTCCCATGGAATGGGTGAAGCTATCAACCTACTTTTTTCCCCCTTGACCTAAAATGTAACTGGATCATTCGGTATTGAAAATAAAATTTTTGTTTTCTGTATTTTCTACGAGTTAAACAAAAACATCCTTTTTTTTAACCTTCATTTTCCCCTTTTCATTACATACCCCTACTTTCCAAACCGTTCATGTCCAGGCAATGCCGAACGATCCATTTGCTCACAGTGAAACCACAAATATGATCCACTTAGATTTTTGCAAATCGGTTGAGCAGAAGCCGAGAAAAGGGTACCCGAACAGCAGAGAAGTAGATTTTTCATCAGAGCGTTTTAAAGTTCCTCTACCTATACTATACCGTGGTTGATTTGGAACTCGTCCCTTTTTTTCAACTCCTGTGGAAATTATTGGGAACAGACTACTGCACAGTGGTTCAAAGCACGAAATAAAATTATTACTGAACAAATAAAATACTATATACTTTCACATAAGTATTTCCAAATAGAAAAGTTAAGAGTCACATTCCATATTGATGATAGGTACCCCCTTTTTAGGTGGGTACCGATTTCATCTAATTAGCTATGCTTCCTTGTGCTTGTAGCTACGTTGGTGGTTCACACAGTTAGATCCTTAATTAATGGTTAAGATATTTTAACAGTTTTCTGTGCTTTTTGCTACGTTTGCGGTTCGCACTCCTACAGTTAGTGATAGTACATAGATTCATAGATCAACACATAGTATATATAAGTCAGGAAATTATCAGCAGATTGTTCTGCTTCCAGTGAGAAACATCATCTGGGTCTGGGAGACAGCATTCCCACTCGTGGTGATGCCTCAGCGGTTATGTGTGCTAGACTGTCGCTGTGCTACAATACCTACTGTGTTTATATTTGTATTTTCATGAAATTTTGGTCTACCTATTTCGGGGGAACATGTGTTATACCTTTCTATACTACAATAATACATGTACTGATTTTATCTTAGTGTTTATGAGTTGATTTTCTACAGTATTCCTCATGGTTACCGAAATATTTTACTTGTTCTTTAAGAATTTATCTCTAGGCTTCCTCAGGGGTGGCGTTGTGGTTTCTAATTATATCCTTTAGATAACTATGTTTCAGGTATACTTGTCATGTGTTATTTCCCTTATGTGACCTATTAGTATGCCTCATGGGCTGTTGTTTGGGACAGACCCAATGCTTTCCAGATGGGGTTGGAAAGCCCATATGACCCCATCTCGGATTCCGACCTCCCTTGAATGATGGCGGAGTGAGGGGGGGGGGGGGGCACGGCAGAGGGTTGCAGGTGATGGGGACCGGGAGTAACCCAGGACCCACAGCTCTCTCTTCTGCCCCGGGATAAGGGGACAGATGAGAGGAAGCAGAGGAAAAATTTGTATTTTCCTTTCCATCGTGTGAAGGGGGTCAAGCTGTCCAGGCCTGGACCTGCCAGTCTATGATGTGCTCTAGTGCTGTTGCTCTTTAAACATCTACATTGTTAAACCACCCTCTAGAGCCCCTAGATATAATTGATGAATAAACGAACTTCCTAGTGAAGTTCATTTATAATTATGTCAGGGGCACTGGAGGATGGTTTACGCCCACCTATTTCCTGGCCCTGTATCATCGACTTGCCTGGGGACTCTTTCAATTAATGAAGCTTTCAGGACCGCGGACAGTGCTGCCAACGTGGCCAGGCTGAATATCAGTTGGCATACCTCCTCAAAGTCACCTGTCCCGCTAAATTTTGAATTTTCTCTTTACTGGCTCTATCCAACACTGTGGCTGGGGGCCACTAAACTGCTAAACCACCCTCAAGTGCTCCTGATATAATTATGAATGAACTTCAATGGGAAGTTCGTTTATTCATCAATTATTGAGGTCAACATTATCTCAATTTATTAAACAAAACAACAATGGATAAACTCCTATGTCTGAACCGTTTTGAACTGGATTCAAATACTGCTACTGCAGCTCTTGAGTGGAAGCATTGGTTTCGGACCTTTCGTCCAAAACGTTTCTGGACTTCTTACTGAACCAGGTAAACTTAATTTAGTAATGAAACATATTTCTCCAACTATATTCGCAATGATTATAGTGCCCGAGATCTTAGAATGTGCATGGCCAAAAATAGGTTCTGCCCATTGTCTAGCCCCCTCTCGTCTGTGGGAACACACTATGGCAAAGTGGAGGGATTTTAGTAACAGCATAATTTCCCTGTTCAAGGGACCATGAGTCAAGAATTACGAGTTTGTAACTTTGAATTTGCAAAAGATTCCATCATGACGGAATAAAAAGAAATAAAACTGAGGAGACAGTCGCGTGACAAAATCGCGAAGAAAATTTTAGAACACCCAGCACAACTCGGGAACTAAAACTTTTTAACCAATTACATTACGGGAATTTTTCACCTAGAAATCTATTTTTTATGAATTATAGAGATCTGGGAGGGACCAGAATCGACGCTGCGCAGAAAAATACTTTGACTATGACACCCCTAATGCCCTATTGTCAAAAATCGGGTTTTTAATCATTTTTTGGGCCACTATATTGTAAATTTGAACCTGAAGTTCTGGACCAATCGGGCTGGCCAACGAACTCAACCTGTGTTTTGCCAAGACGAAACGAAATTTACACGCCGTATTTTTAGGAAGTTATCTGGAAATACACCCTATAACTATGTAAATATTAAGCTGATATTTTAATATATGAATACATAGGTATGACGTTAAAATCTAGGATTGTGTTCTTTGATGTATGAATCGGATTTGTAGGGGTTCCCTCCCAACATTTAAAATTTTGAAGCCTTCCTAAATAGCTCATTTTTTCTTTAAAATTCGCTAAAAACGGTGATAGCATACAATGAGGCTGCTGCGGACAGAAGGCAATGTGCTACCGATGGTAATGTGCTGATTCAGCACTCAACTGTGATCATGTCCTACAACTTGATTATTACTAAAGAAATGAGAAATTCATACAATTTTTGTGTTTTATGTTTCAGAGTTCACTCTTTGATAGTTCCCAAAATGGAACGAGATATTCACGAAACCAAAGACCCAGAGGAAAAGTTCGAAGATTCAAATTTTCGACCTCATGTCAGCTTAGCACCTTACTGGTTACTTGCCTTTCTTCGGATCTTCTTAACATTTGTTCCACAGACCGGTTATATTCATCCTGACGAGTTCTTCCAGTCCTTAGAAGTCATAAATGGTATATTAATATATTATATGTGTTTTATTGTGTGCTATGGAACACAGTGGCTACTTACCTTCATGTAAGTAGCTGCCTATAAGATTAACCAATGGGTGGATGAGAATTCTTTTTGGTTTATTATATTCATTATGTATAGAATCTTTATAATCCACCAAAAAAAAAAAAATATATATATTTTAACCGCACCCCCAAAAATTGTTGGTTTTTGTTTCTAGATGCGACAAAAATATAAATATCATGTTTTTTTTTGCCGTTTTTGGGAATTCTAGAAATTTTTTTCAGTAAATGTTGTTGAAATTTTACCAATTTATTGCACCTGCTCGAAAAGTGCTGTCCAATGAACTCATCCTTTCTTTCGGAATATTGGATTTTTTGGCGAATGAACAGATTTTGCTTCCGAGTCTACCTATAAGAAGTAGCAGAAGCAGTTTTTACTTATGGGAGATGAATTCCACTCACAAATTACGTTAGACTATTCTCAACAATTTTTCATTCCGTGTCTATGTGTGCAAATCCTTGTAACAAGCTTAATTTCCACAACTTACAACCAATTTTGATGGAATTTTCAGGGAATGTGTGGGTTAGGGTATATTTGGTTCCCTATCAGTTTCATTGTTCCCAAATCATTTGCCGTACGTGATAGTTTTTGGGAATCCACCCATCTTTACTACTTTGATAACAGTATTCGAACCAACATGATTTGAGTTTTCCCTTTAGATCCCGTCTGCACCAATATTTTGTCACTTTCCATAATTTTAGGTACTCGATGCTGTTCCATCCAGGCGAGCGTTATTGATTGATGAGGTCATTCAAAATGACGAGGAGCGTCACCTGATTGATTTTTTACTTGTTTAGTAGATGTTAACACTCAAGGGGAGTTATTTCCGTTTCTCCACATGTTACCCGAACTCTCATATTACCTGACTTCCCCCCTACATTCAATTTTATATGTATTGTAGAACTAGCAATATTAGAAACTCTGGTAGTAGAGTAGCTACAGGTGATAGTGTAGTACCGCTTGATGCTGCTGTGTAATGCTTCCCAAAGTAAGACGCAGTCTAATAGCTTATGTTTGCTACATTAATATGAGCATACTCGTAACTTTGCTGATCGGCAAAATTTCTACACTAAGATAATAATGAAATATCTGTTTATGTTGCCTTGTTTAGGAGACATATTCCAAGTGGCTTCAAATCGACCCTGGGAATTCAATGCAACCCAACCGATAAGGAGCATCTCACTTCCCTACTTGATTGTTGGGACACCTCTTCTAGTCTTGAAGAATATCGCGCCATTTTTAAATTTGTGGTTCGACATTAATTGCATCACCCCCTATACACTCATCGTTGTTCCTCGTATTGTTTGTTGTATACTCTCATTCATCACTGACGTTTCCCTTTACAAGTGAGTTTCAAATCAGGATATAGATCAGATCTATTATCAGTTTTGTTTACATTTACACCATCTGATCTCAAATTCATTAAGGTGTCAAATTATGAAGTCAATCTTGGGTTAATTTCATTGACAGTTTGCAGTCAGATGCGTGTTTTTTAAAGAAGTATTATATTTCCTTATTGGTCGTCATAAGAGGTCACCGTATGCATGATGTTCACAAAGCCACTAAAAGCTGTTCTAAACATTAAGATGCAGCGACTTTGACTGTACTTGACTTGCGTATCGGTCCCCTATACCTCAATTTTCAACCACTCGCTCTTCCCATGTCCATGACCACTCACTTCCGACTTTTTTGTCTGATTACGGATTGAACTAGGGCTGCCAGACGTGCCAATGAATGAAATTTATACTACAATTTGTTCAAAATACTATGTATTTTTAATATAAAAACATATTTACTTTACCTACAAAAATTGAAAGATTTGCAATCCTGAACGTTCTATTGTCTGTTGTTATTGCCCCCCCCCCCCCCCCCCCCCACAGATGTCCATTACCGTGGTTTTCATTGGGTCAGGTCAACTTCGGTCACAATGCCGCCACACCTTTGGTAGCGGTTGAAAGGATAATCGCAATGGTGAATAATGATTCCAGAATCTATTTTTTCTCAATAATATTGCCAAAACTGTATATCCAAAAACATAACATAAGCATTGAATTAATAGTGTAATAATATTTTATATTGTAATAATATTTAACCCACAAATTTTTAGTTAATTTGTTACGCTCAATTTTATGTATTTTTAAGGGTAAAACTTGTTAGTTAAAGTGTAAAACTCGGTTATAACGAAGTTGGGGGTATCTGCAAGGGTTACCATTAAAATCTGCGGGGAAAAATACGTAGAAAACTTCCCCAAATTCACATTTTCATAGAGTAATTTTTATTGAAATCCCTCGTTTTTTAACATTAAAGCATAATTTTCTCCCCTAATAAGCAGAGTAAAAGTCAAATTGACTATACCGTTAGAAAGATGAAATTATCAGAAAGTTTTCCCCCTAGGAGTGCCTCTCAAAATAAGTAAGTAATTTGGAGCAGGAAAACGGATGGAAAAAAGTTAAATCCTGGAAAATATTCGAAATTCGTACTTTGGCTACCTTTTTTACGCAGTAAGTTTGCTCAAAAAATTTTGGTTTGACATTACCGAGATTTTTTTTTTTTTTTTTTTTTTTTTTTCAATATTCTTTATTGCACCAAGTATTACTTATTAACAATATTATTTTGAAAATATGAACTTTAATTCAAAACTAAGATACATCACTGAGTTTTGTTGATTATGGTGGATGTTTCACTTCACTGCTTCACAAGTAAGCAAGGTCCAGTGGTTTGGTACGCTTCAATCTTCTGATGATATCACTTGTATCAAGGAGTTGGACAGCTTCCTCGTTGATGTGACATCTTAACCGCTGTAGGTGTCTCACAGCTTGTCGCTTTATAGCATCGTTTATTGTTTCGATCCGAAGCTCATGATGGAGACGTTCGTTTCGAAAGTACCATGGTGCATTGACCACCGTTCTTAGCACATTGTTCTGGAATTTTTGGATGATGTCTCGATTTGACTGAGCCGTACAGCCCCAAAGCTGAGCTCCATAAGTCCAGACTGGTTTAAGGACTTGGTTATACAATGTAAGCTTGTTCTGGATTGACAACTTCGACCGTCTCCCCATTAGCCAATGCATTTTTCTGAATTTTAGAAGGAGTTCTTCCTTCTTTTTCTTGACATGGGCTTTCCATCTAAGTTTGGCGTCCAGTGTCATGCCTAGGTATTTGGCTTCATTAGCATTCGGAATAACTTTTCCCATGAAATGTACCGGAATATACTCGATTCTCTTGTTGGTGAAATCGACATGTACCGACTTAGTTTCATTTATCTTGATTCTCCATTTTGCTGTCCACTTTTGTATGCTGGATATTGATTGATTTAACTTGTTGGTGGATTCAGTGTTACATTCTCCAACTGCCAAAATCGCTGTATCATCTGCGAAGGTGGCTGTGGTGTTCATTCCAATTTCTGGGAGATCACTGGTATAAAGGACATACAAGAGCGGTCCAAGAACACTCCCTTGTGGGACTCCTGCCTTGATTAGCTTTGGCTCTGAGTAGGCGTCTTCTTGCTTTATTCTGAAATAGCGATTGGTGAGATAAGACTGAAGCAGCTCAGCATACTTTATTGGTAGATTTTTGCGCAGCTTGTAGTTGAGTCCCTCATGCCAAACTTTGTCAAACGCCTGAGCGACGTCAAGGAAGACGGCTGAGCAGACTTTCTTTTCCTCAAGGGCTTGTTCAATTATATGTGTCATTCTATGGACTTGATCGATCGTGGAATGTTTCTGTCGAAAGCCAAACTGGTGCCTTGGGAACAGCTTACGTTCTTTGATTATGGGTACTAGTCGCTTGTGGATTAGTTTTTCAAATAATTTTGATAATACTGGTAGAAGTGAGATTGGTCTGTACGAACTTGGCTCTGTGGGAGGCTTTCCAGGTTTAGGAATCATTATGACCTCGGCAATCTTCCACAACTGAGGAATGCAACGGTGTTTTATAATTGCATTAATAATCATGGTTATTTTTGCAATGGCTTTACGCGGGAGATGCTTAAGGATCTGACCAGTGATAAGGTCGTAGCCAGGAGCCTTTTTTGGACTGATTTCCTTATCGATTATGAGCTTAATCTCTTTGATAGTAACGGGTGGAATGTCGACATCTTGATCAATACCATTTGCGACCTCTAGAGTCAGTTCATCTGTCATAGCAATGTTTGGAGTGAATATGTTTGCTAGGTAATCAGCAAAAATCGCTGCTTTGTCTTGATTACTCTTAGCCCAACTCCCATCAGAATTTTTTATGGGTGAAGCTTGTATTATTGGTCTTTTAAGATATTTGGTAGCCTTCCAAAGTGAGTAATCAGTATCACGATGACTTGTGAGTCCCATGATATAGTGCTCTTGGGTTTCTTCATTGATCTCCTGTGTCAAAGACCTCAGTTCACTTTCTGCCTTGTACCATTCTGATTTATGGCTGGGTACTCTAGTTACTTGCCATCGTTTTCTGGCCTTGCGTTTTTCTTTTATTGCAGTGACTATTTCCCGAGGGTAATTGATCCCTCGGAGTCGCCTTGTAAGTGTTGGTGTATTTTCCCAAGCAACAGTTTGTATACTGCAAACAAGATGCTCGAGCTCGTGTTCAATTTCTTCTGGTGATTGTAAGGACTTACTCAAGTCGATATGTCTGCATATTTCTTGCTTGAAGAGCTCCCAGTTGGTCTTCTGATTGACTAGGGCAGGGTTGGATGGCTTCTGAATGATTCGATCACTGAGTGTCAGTATGATGGGTGAATGATCTGAACTGAGATCAAAGTTTTCTTCGACTAGCAGGTAGTTCGCTGAAATGTTTTTCGTAATGAAAAAGTCAATCAGATCGGGTGTCTTGTCGGGGTCTTGTGGCCAGTATGTTGGTTTCCCGGTTGAAAATGCTTCGCAGTTTTTATCATTGATTGCTTGAATCAATCTACGACCTTTTGTAGTAGTTAGTCTTGAACCCCAAAGTGTATTTTTAGCATTGAAATCCCCTCCTAGGATGAAACGATTCCCAAGTTGGGAGAGTATACCCATGTATTCATCGTATGTCGTTTGGTGCCTCGGCGGACAATATATGCTTGCAACATTAATCATGAATGAAGTGGTCCTGATTGCAATGGCACATATCTGGAACGCTTCAGTTTCTATTTTGACTTGCTCATGGTGATAAAGGCTTTCTTTAATCAATACTGCACTGCCGCCGCGCGCTTGATTGCTTGGATGAATGGCGTGGTAGCACTTGTAGCCTTTGAGTCGGAGGTACGATTCGTTGGTAAAATGTGTCTCAGAAATGAGACAAATGTCAATCCGGTTGAAGTCTAGAGCCAACTGAAGCTCAGTTTTTCGTGACATGAGCCCATTGGCATTCCAGCAGAGTATTTTGACACTATTCATGTTGATCTTTCCGGACGAGTGCTTTCGATTCTACGAACACGCTCATCCAGGTTGCTGATACTCTGGCTGAGTTTTGTGACTATTTCGAAAATCTGATTTATTTTTGAGTGGGTGTCTTTGTTGACGGGATCGACCGATTGCCCGGTTGGCAGTTGTTGTAGCTTTTTCTGATTTTGCAGAACTTTCGAGTATGACAGGAGATTAGAGACCTGACTGGCGGCCACCTGGGCCGTTTTTTTATTACAGAGTAACGGCTTTTTTGGTATGAATGTTTCTTTATTGGGTTTTACTTGCTCTAACTTTTCCATCTGTTGTTGATGAGGAATTTTCTTGTTTCTATTAATAGCTTCAATAGCTACTGGGCAACCGCGATAATTTGCAGTGTGGTCTCCAGAGCAGTTGGCGCATTTCGCAGGTGTATCTCTGGCCTTGGTGCATTCTTCAGTGAAGTGGCCCTTAGCACACTTAACACATCTAGGTGGCTTGGAGCAGTAGTTTTTGGTGTGGTTAAATTCTTGACATCTTTTACATTGGGATGGATGTTTCGAAGATTTGATCGGATGCACTGTCACACGCCCTTTGAGAACCTGCTTAATTTCATAGATTTTCTCGGGATCTAAATCTTTTCGAAAATCGACAATGCACATATCTAATGGATTTTTAGATTTCCATTCGAGTTTTCTGTCTACTTGAAGTACGCTGTGGAAACCAAATTGGTTTCTCAGATCATCAAGGACCTCCTCATTTGTCCATGATTTGTGGATTCCTTTAATCATGACTTTGATGGGCCTGTCCTGTTTATTTTGGTATGTATAGTGCGGAATTTTTTTGTCCGCAAAACACTTTGTGATAGCACGAAAGCCATCTGAATCCATCGTGTTAATTTTGACCACATCATTTGACATAGTGGTAAAACTAAATTCGCCGGTTTGTTCCTCGACCATTTTCTTGAGGGCTGGAAAGGAAGAAACCCTTTCAATATAAACGGGAGGAGGTTTTGGATCTTTTTTTGGTTTTGGCTTGGCAATAGAATTTATGATTAGTGGACGTGAAATAGATTTTTTTCTTTTGTGTCCTCTTTGAATGACGTTATCCCATTCGCCTGTCTCTTCGGCTAGGATTTCTTCGTCTGTTGAATAGGACTCAATGGGAGGGGCTGGCTGATTTGTTTTGCTCAGTGTTTTAGTTTTGATTGTGTCGATCTCAATGATTTTCTCCTTGAGACGTTCGATTTGCTCATCACGCTGCTTTAATAACCCTGACTGCAGAGTCACCTTTCTTTTCTCCTCCAAAACCACTTCGTTTGTCTCACTCAGAAATGAAATTAGAGTAGAAACGGTTTTAAATAACTCACCGATTGGATGAACGAGCGGTGAATCTTGTAGTTGTTCGGTAAACACGTTCAACTCAGCCTTTATTTTTGCAACTGTCGCCTCAGTTTCTTCAATAACTTCACGAAGGGTCACCGACCGGGCGGCGGCGTCCGGTGGGCTCATTTTTTTTTCACTGATAATTCACATTAGCGAAACAACTTCCGAATATCTCGAGCGCGATGTTTCCTCTCCGAGGTCTCGGACACGACTACATTACCGAGATAGTAAATTTAACGTATTTCCATGTCCTTATTTTTGAGATTACATTGATTCTTAAGGGAGTCATTAAGTATGAAACATGAAAAAAAATCTAAAAGATTTAATATCTTGAAAATAATTCTTTTAAAAAAGTCTCTAAGAGGAACTTTCGATCAGAAATGAGATCTAGAATCGACTCCTGAAGCTTTGTAACACCTTAATTATTGCATTCACCCTTTCAGGACCAGCCGTTGGTACTCAACGCTGGTCGTGGAAGGGTAATGCCCACTCATAAATAATATGAAATGTTTTCTTCTTTGTAATTTATAAGTATGATAGAAAAGTATTATTCTTTGTAGAATCTGTTTCTTATATGGACAAAACTACAGATGCCGCCTAATAACTCTTGCCAGCTCGTTTGTTATGTTGATATACGGAAGCCGAACCTTTTCCAACAGTATTGAAATGGCCCTGGCATCTTGTCTTATCTACTTTGTAGCGGAATCGATGGCTAGGTCAGACCAAGTAAGTTGATAGTACAAACGAGACCCTCTCGAACGATCAAGTTTGTCCCCCACCCCGGCAACTACTTGGAACCGTTCCCTACAAGAAGAACTTCGAGTTCTTCAATTCCGTTCAACGCGGAGCAGCTCATGAGTCACAAATGAAAAGTCACATTTACGTTCTAGACTGTTATGTGATCGTGTTATGAGACTACGAAACTATACACTTCATTCTGATCTACATATCCAACTAATCTGCATTTTTACTAAGGGATGGACTACTTGATGTTATGTATTTTTGAGATGCGAGCTTGCGAGCATCCAGACCACCAAACTATACACTTCATTCTGACCTACATGTCCACCAAACAGGTTGAACGGAATTGAAGAATTCACAGTTCTTCTTGTAGGGAACGGTTCCAAGTAGTTGCCGGGGTGGGGGACCAACTTGATCGTTCGAGAGGGTCTCGTATAGTACAATGTATGTTTAGTTTTCCAACACTTCAATTTGGTTGCTAAGTAATGTTTACAGTTACAGCTTCATATATTTCGTTGCTATGATTTCGTCAACAATCCTTAATTAGCGTTGGAATTATTAATTAGCACATTAATATCATAAATACATACCTACCTATGAAAAAAGTTTCAACGTAGGTACACAAAAGTTCTGTTGCGATAGTAGCGCCAATTTTCATCCCTGAACGGCATTTCCATTTTTTTATGGACTTTTACGAAAGCAATTTTGACGTTTTATGTGTTTACTTTGGCACATGTAATCGAAAAGTGTTAAGGCCTTTTACACTTGCATTTTTTCAGCTTTTTCCTCGCATTTTTAATGCTCGAACGTGAAGAAGGCAAAGTGCTTTTTTCCAAGGTCAGCTGTGGATGTTGTAGAGGAATAAGTGCAAAAACAGCACATTCTGGCGGAATGCAGTTTTATTAAGTCTGTCAGGTTAGGGCTCCTAGGGGTTTTTCATTGAATTGTTACCCTTCCCAAGGATTAGTTTTAGCATTTTTTCGCGTTGAGGTAAAAATTAGAACGTGTTATAATTTTCCCAAGTGAGTTTAAACATGCTCTGCCAGGATGTGCAATGGTCAAAATAGCTTACCTTGGAAAAAAGCACTTTGCCTTCTTCACGATCGAGCATTTAAAATGCGAGAAAAAAGCTGAAACAACGCAAGTGTTATACGGCCTTTACGTTACATTACGTTTGATTTTATGATGATTATCGCTTACAACCAAATCGTTGTTACGTCACTGTATCTTAGGCATTTATCATCGTCCAAAAATTGTTCGCCGTCGTTGGAAAGCTCTGGATTTACTTAACCGTATTATGTTAACCACTGCGCAGTGCGTGGCCAACAATCTGAGGTATGAGCGTGGTTGTCTGAATAATTGTTAACACACAGATGATCCTTCTCAGTTATTTTGATGATTGCAACCACTATTAGACTGGGAAGTGGTTATATAAAATGTCTCAATGTCTTGCAGACTTGTATGCAAGATTTTCGGCATTAATCATCGTACAAAAATCGTTCGCCAGTCGTTTAATCCAATTTTGTGAAACTAATTCGATTCCAATGTGTCATTCTCTTGATAATATACCATACAATGTCATTTGCGTTACGTATACCTACTTCCTAATAATGCATAACTGAAGTGGTAGAGCGCTGTTATCAACACTGAATATGTTTTTGCCACGAGCATTACAGCAATGCCGGTGCGCTAGCGATTTTTTAAAATATGTTTTTGTCACTATAACGGAATCTAGGAATTTATTCTTCACTACTGTATTACAGCAGTGCCGATTTGAATGCCAACACCAGTGTCCACTCTGTAAAAATCAGATCAACACTCATTGATTGGAATCAGAACCGCCTCATAGGTTGGAATTGGTTTGCTTATTGGCCTCGGTTAGAAATCAAAAAGTATGTACATATACTTAACAGAGGCTTCAGGATGGGGTGGAAGCGGGCTTGCAAGTTTCTGAGTGTTAGCTCAGACCAACACACATTTCAGTGTCAAATGTGTCAGGATTCTTAATTTTCTGTCGATTGAATATCAAATTTCCATGTAAGAAGTATGGACGATCTGGACTTTGATGTCCACTACATTTCTCAACCCTTCCAAACAAGCTTGTCTATACTCTCATTCCTCTATTTGGTGTGTACCATATTGAAAATGACATAGATGCACTAAATATTCGAGACTTTCTGAATTGAGTAGAGCCATTCCGTATTATAGCCATTGAATAACGACATACAGCACTCTCCACTTGTACTAACGAAGCCCATTTTTTTAGGATCCCTCTGCAATTCTCTTTTCCTCGCCCTCAAATGGCCATTTAATGGTTGTACTAAAAAGTTCGCTCAAGTAATGGGATGAGGCATCTATCTGATAGAAATATATCAGCCACACTCTAATTGACGCGGTTTGATGACCAGAAAACCAAAGGAATACGAGAGTTTAAAACATGAATTTCGAAGTAGACGTACCTATTAGTTCAATGAATGGGATTTCGTTTTCTGCTGGAACGTCACTCGAGCTGCGCAGAATGAGTGTGCCATACTAGTACTTGAACTCAAGCAAGCTGGAACAAACCTATTGAAATGAATTTACCGTTGACACAGCTCCGCCAAAAATGATGGTGAAATGTGGTGCACGATTGTAGATTATGACAACAACTTGTAGATCAGGCAGAACATAAACTAGCTGTCTGGTCTGTTCAGGTACATTCTAGGTTATAATTTGAATTGTATAGACCCCTAACTGAAAGTTTATTGGATTTGAAAACGATGGTGAATGGATTTGTTCTCTACCGCTCCATTGCATTTATAAAATGTAATCTAATTTGAATATTTCCTTCTTTGATGAATTCCCCGAGCATCACATTTCTCGATCATAATCTATACTACCGTAATGCCCTTAAATTGTATTGTATGGGTAGTTATTGCGTCATTTGTTCTGCAACTATCTCAATTTAAAAGTCGTAGTAAACTTCAGTAGTTGTTTGGTAACGTGTTATTTCCACTGTTTCAGATAATTTATCAAGATGAGTATCTGAGAGAACGATATAACAGCTCGGATAATATTAAAGACAGAATCAGGTAGGCAATTGAAATCGTAGGTAGGTATCTTGTTGCTAATAAGTACACTAAGGTAATAATAACAGGTTTGATGAATGTTGCCTAATAGGGGTATGATGAGAACTCATTTCTTTTGGGACTCGAGGAAAAATACCAGCTCTTCCCCGTGAAAATTGAATCTAGGTGGGATTTTCCCCCATTTCGGACGCACCATAGGGCTCTCTAGCAATTGTTATGTTACATCAAGGGTATCAGACTCCAATAAGTGTCATAAATTGTCGAACATTATCAAGGGTATTGTATTAAAACTGAATCCTCCTTTGCTTCTCACGTTCGCGTTGCCACGTTTTACTTTCCTTAGTTTCTCTTATAAATGTATAGTAGTATTTTCTCAAATTTTGTCAGATTTGTCGTAAAATGTCAGTTTTATGTTCAAAATTGGTTGATTATAAGTTCAGCTCAATGAAATTTTTATTGCCAGTACCTGTGACAAAATTTAATAATTATATATAGTATATCAAGCTAAAATGTGTGAAGAGTTGGTTTCCTCATGAAAAAAATCTAATTTGAACCCAAGCAATTGTATTGTTAAGCAATGCGTATTGTATGATGTTATTTCATTGGGTTCTCATAGATTTATGAAATTTATAGATGAACATGTAAGAAATAAGGATGGAATAGTACAATAAGGATAGATCACGATGCCTCTGTAATAACAAAAGATGAACAAAACGGTGCATGTAGTGTGTGAATTATTGGGCCAAACAGGAGCGTCATCGCATTTGGATTCGGTTGGTTGTGGCTGCGCGTCATTAGCTTGAAGACTATTGCTGTCCAAAAGGCACAATTTTGTCCCTCTGAAAACAATCTAAGGGTAAATCTAGAGTAGGTATATATGCCAATTGTAACATAGTTATTTCTAGTTCCTACTACTGTGCGTTAGGTGATCCCGTTTTAATTACATGTAATTTTACTGCACTAATATCTTGAAAATTGTATTCATTATCCGCTCTTCCCGCCGCATTACTTGCGTAAATTTGTCATTTTTATTACCCACAATTGATTGCTCAGATAGGGGAAAGCGACAATTATCTTATACATATCATTTGTCAGAGGAGGAGGGTACCACAAAATGTAGGTATTACCCTATTTACATTCAGTCCACTTCTGTGGATGTTGGCAGTGCGAGTATGTAAACACTTCACTAGTAATTGTAATTGAATTTATTGGCATATAGGACATATGTCCCCTAGTACTATCTCTGTCCCTTACTCCTGCAATTCGTCCTGCCCTACCTCCCTCCCCAGCTATTGGTGGGGAAGTCAAAGGACAAAAGCACCAGTGGAAGGTAAAGTACCTGTCCATGGTCTGTGCTCAAAATAGAACGAGTAACAGTTTTTTTCTTACGCCATTGGCATTTCTGCCGTGCGACCCCTAGCAGCCCAGTATGATCTTTGATATTTTCAACCAGCTGGTTTTGTCAGGTTGGAATGTTCTTCTCAAGTAGAGGACAATCAAATTCGTGGTCAGTATTCATGTATAGAGTCGACTCCCAGAGGGAGCAGTTCAGATTGGCCTTCAACCGAATATTATGAAGATGTGCATTTAGGTGTGAGAAATATAGTAAGCATGTATACACGCTCTGCTGTCCTATAGAATAGTGTAGCTACTGCTGCAGTGGTAGTGGGAGAGACTGTATATAAACGGCGCTTGAGGAGAGGCTGATAATGGCAGTAATGTTGACAACGATGTGTTGCTGGCAATGAGAGATGTGCCTTTTTTCAAAGTTATTATAAAACTGAGCTCAGAACACATTTGACCTAACTCAGAAACGCAGTAGTTATTTTGTAATCTCGGGTTGAATGTGGTATGTACATTGTTCTTACAGTAGTAATATCATAAGACCATTCATGGTCTAGAACATCGACGTCGAATCGTTGAAACTTGAGTTTCGACTGGTTCCAATTCACATGCCTGTCGTATTTTACGACTATTCGATTTACCATGGCCTGTAAAGGCCAAAAGTAAAATTTCGCCTAAGTTTCAAAACCCACAGCAAGCGCAATATCTCTGTCAAGCTTATATATTATACACGTTTCTTTTTAGGTTTCATAGAATGAGACTGGCGTTGCCTTGGCACTCGTTCTCCAGCGTTTTCTTTATAGCCACTGTAACTGTATTGGGAATATTTAATCGGCCAACGTTTCTGGCTTTCGCTTTTCCACCCATATTTTTTTGGCTTACGAGAGGAATGGGTTCCCAAGTTGTTGGTGAGTAGTATAATACTTTTATAATATCATTATCATGATAATTATACTTCTATAATGATCATTATTATTTGGCGATAGGAACATGTTGGTAATTTATTAGGTACATATATCATTATGAGTAAAGAATTATCATTAAGTTCTGACTAGGTCTCTCATAATATAGAATGAATGGATAACAGAAATTATTCCTAACTATGATATATCCTATCTCTCTGTGTTAATGTGGGTAGTAGTTTACTTAATATTTTGCTTCTACCTCACCATAGGTAGGGAAGCTTTCCATTGACAAATGTAAGTAGCCAGATATATGTTATTGAGCTAGAGCGATTGGAACATTTTGACTGGGTTGTAGTGGTATATTATAACCTGTCTTCCGCTTTCCAGAGTACTTGCTCCCCCCTCTCTGCCAGCTGCATACTGGTTTGCTTTTTATCTTGTTTATTGGGGAAAAACTAAAAGCTGACACAAGTCGGACGCAACAGGAATCCCCATTTTTTATTGCAGAGTCTGAATCTGCATGCAATTTCATGGAAAAATGACCGATCACTCGAATTTGTGGCTGCTCAAAAATGAGCTCAATCACGCGCAAAAAGTGCGCAAATTGTGAAATATCGAGTTTTTACCACAATTACCACATGCGATACATGATTTTTGGTTTTTGACATGGATATGTCTAAGGCGTGGGGGTCTAACTGTGAAAATGTAACACAAAAAGAATGCAACGTTTCTATTTTGGTCGACTTTCGCTTACAACCAACCCGTTGGTTGGGAAATGTAATTTCCGCAATTTTCATCGCACAGAAATCGTTCGCAACTCGTTGGATTTATGTGAAAAATGAACACATCTCAAGCTACCAATTTTCCCCTCCTTACGCGCCTGGCTACATTCCTGAACTAATTTGATCGGATTATACACAAAATTTTCATTTGGCAGAAACATGAATAGGCATAAATGATTTCCAACACGTTCGAATGGCGCCGTTAAAACTAGGAAATACTGACACTTCCATTCCTTTTCTATTGATTTTCACATACAACCAATGCGTTACAATCGGAGTGTAACTCCCTTAGTTTTCATAGCATGAAGATCGTTCTCCACTTTTTGGAATGCTCTAATTTTATCACAACATCTCATGATCCCTAAGCCATTGTAGTGTCAAGGAAAGCTAATTTATTACAATAAGTTATAAACTAATATTGCTAAGTAACCACAATGAACTAATGATTGAAAAGAATGCACTAGGTACATGTTAGGTATACTATTGAGTAGTAAGTACTTGTAAGCAGTAGGTACTAGAGAATGCAAGCAGAGACAGGAATGCGACCAAGGTCCTACTAGCGCTCCTTGCAGACAATGCTTCAACTTTCTTCAACCACCATCAATTCGAATTTACGGCTTTTAACATGGAATCATGTTTTAGCGATGGATCCCCCGCCGAAAAGTGAGACTATAAAGTGAGATGAAAGCAGCGCCAGTAATTGTGATGATTTCCGCTTACAACTGAGTCGTTGCTAAGGATATGATACTTTGTCGTTTTTCATCCCACAAAATTCGTTGACCATTCGTTCGAAAGCTCTCGATTTATCCAACCATACTATATTAACTACTGCGAAGTGCGTGGCCAACAAGCTGAGTTATGAGCATGGTTATATGAATAATTGTTTACACACAGGTGATCATTCTCAATTATTGATATTGTGAACATGATTGCAACCGCTTGGTAATTTCTGATGATTTCATTGAACTGGTGTTTCGATTATGTGATTCATAGGAGGTGATCCGAATATTGCGAGAACGGTTTGATTTGTGAAGCGGTCGTTAAATCATTTTAATAGGTAATTTCTATACTTTACACTATAGGAAGCTGTAATTTCGTATGTAGCCTCTTTCTATAATAAAGTGAATGTTTACTCGCGAGTTTCTATTAGGAGATCATCTCACTACAGCTCAATCGTCGTGATCATTTCTATAATAAAGTGAGAGCGAGGAGCTAAAACATGATTCCATGTTTTTTAAATTTTAGCAGTCAGGCTCAAAGTAATAAAATCCGGGGGGGTCCAGGGGGGCGGAGCCCCTTGCGAGGCCCAAAGGGCCGAGTTTTGGGACTACAGTCGCTATACCTTTGATTATTGACTCTTTCCTAATCAGTGAGTGTGCTAAATTTTCTCCTGTTCATCCTAGGAAGTTGAAATTTGATAGGGAGACTCCCTGGGTCATTGAGAGACGATTGAAATGTTGGGCTCTTTCATGATCAGCTGAGTGAGCTATATTCTATCCTGTTCATTCTAGGAAGTTAAGATTTGAAAAGGAGACTCCTTGGGACATTGGGGGACGATTGAAATAATTGGCTCATTCCTAATCAGCTGGGTGAGTTAAATGGTCTCCTGTTATCCCTAGGAAGTTGAAATTTGTTTGGGAGACTCCCAGGGACATTGAGAGACAATTGAAATGATTGGCTCATTCCTAATCAGCTGAGTAAGCTAAATTCTCTCATGTTACCCCTAGGAAGTTGAAATTGGATTGGGAGACTCTCTGGGACACTAAGAGACGATTGAAATGATTGGGTCTTTTCTGATCAGCTGACAGCTAATTTAATTGATACATTTTTAACTTGAGACACAAAACACAAATTTCACTGGGGTAAATTAAGACATATCCATGTACCTATGTATCTGCATGCGGTGTAGATACTCAATACCAGTTTACTGATTTATATAGAAGTTTATATAAAAAGATATCTACAAAATTATTATAAATCTGTAACGTAACGTGACACTTTTCGATTCCATGTGCCAAAGTAAAGACATAATCATAAGAAACCGGATTTTGATTTTTATCTTAAAGAAACGCTTGCAAACGAGTCTGCAACACATTGGGACATTTTATGTCTTTAGTTGCAGACTCGTATGCAACTACGTATGAAATTAAAGCTTCCTAGAGTGTAAATTATAGAAATTAGCTGTAAGAGCCACTCATCTGATCCGGACCCTGGGCATCGTCCTAAAGAGGCTACATACGAAATCACAGCTTCCTAGAGTATAAAGTATAGAAATTACCTATTAAAATGATTTAACCACCTCTTCACAAACGTTCTCGCAATATTCGGATCACCTGCTATGAATCAAATCATCGAAACACCAGCTCAATGAAATCATCAGAAATTAACAAGCGGTTGCAATCATGTTCACAATATCAATTATTGAAGATGATCACCTGTGTGTAAACAATTATTCGTATAACCATGCTCATAACTCAGCTTGTTGGCCACGCACTTCGCAGTAGTTAACATAATATGGTTGGATAAATCGAGAGTTTTCGAACGAATGGTCAACGAATTTTGTGGGATGAAAAACGGCGAAGTACCATTTCCCTAGCAACGATTCGGTTGTAAGCGGAAATCATCAGAAAATGTAGGTAACGCTTTTCGAGGACACTTTTTTCGTGACAGTTTTTTATTTTAATGTGCCAAAGCAAAGACATAAAATGTCAGAATACGCCTAGTGTAACCATGCAGTGCACAGTTGCATTTGAGTACCATCCTGGCGACTGCATTTTCACGTTACCGCAGAAAAAACGCAGCAAATTATTAGACAGCCCTTCTACGTAGATCTCTGGTCCATAATTATTGAACGCCGCTTATAGTATATTTAGTATCGGAACTCGGAGCTTCGGACCTCACAAATGGGTTCAATCGATTACAGCAGCGGAATCTCACAATTTTACGCTTTTTAATATAGTTGATAAACAAAACTATTTATTACCAAGTCATCTTTCCAACACATAAAAGTGTTACCTATACTGTATATTGATATAATCTAATTGGACAAATTTCAAAAAAAAAAAAAAAAAATGTGATGACAAAATCACTGAAAATGGCTAAGAATTGTTAAATTGATATTTTTTAGCATAAGATTGGTCAAATAAAGTTTATCAACTATGAAATAGAACATTCAAAAATTTATGTACGAAATTATGCTAAAAACTTGAACTTCATTAAATTTTGTTTTAAAAAATCTATAAAATTGCAAAAAATAGCCTAAAATCCAAAATCTCGTTTTGAATAGAAGAGTATCATTTAGAATACTTTTTTTTTCATAAAATTAATAGCTAACATTTTCTTTTCACTCATAAATCTCCAATTTCTATACAACTTAAAAGACACTTTTTCACCTATTTTTGGCTCATAGCACCCATGAGAGTGGAGCGATCGAGCTGGCGAGAAGTTAGGACCAACTAGACCCCAAGTGGAGTCTATGTGCAAAAGAACAGATTTTTTAAGTCAATTCTAAGGCCTTTTATGGCCCGGACGGCGAACGGCCAAAAACATAGGTACCCTAATAAAATATGCTTGGTTTTAAAGGTGGAAATCGTTTTTGTTAGATTCACGGTGTGAAATTCTTTTCAGCGACCTACTTTGTAAACATTCTATGAAGTAAGTTTTGCCACGGAAATTGAATTCCTTGATTAGTCAGTTGTTCACCCGGAGTTGTTGTGGTTAGTTGGATGATAACGATTTGTACACCCCATATGAGTTTCGTCATGTTCATATCATTAGTAGCTGCCACTCATGCGCTAACCCCAAATCCTTGTGACTAGCATGACTTTTACTGCATTCATCCAATTTCTATCACATTTTCTGGGATTCAATGGTTTATCTTTCAAGAATAAGTAGGTTTTAAAAACATTTCAATGATCTATACATTCATGTTACGGATACGAGGAAGGTATATGTGGACAACATGGCAGACAATTTTTTTTTTTCTCAATTAGGTAGGTGTACTGGTTGTCATTTGAATCCACAATAGCTCTTTAAAACTGGGTGTCCCAGCTGACGAAGATCCCCCCCCCCCCCCCTCTTAACTTCCTAAATAAATGGTTACGAAGAATACCTACCTAATTCAAATGGTAACCACCCTTGTTTTTTCCATAGATCTCAAATACGTTATTTTTTAGCACATGCGCTTGCAATGCGCACTAACTTTGTTTTTTTAAATATGAACCCCCATTTTTTCATTCAGATTCGAATTCTACGTGAAATTCCGTGAAAAAATTGCCCATTAGGTACTAGATTTTTTTTTGGTGCGCAAAAACGGGAGCGATTCCGTTCCATAAAAGTGCTCAAATTGTGAAATACCTACTGAGTTTTTGAAGATATTGAATTGCCACGTGTGATACATGATTGTGGGATATTTTTCCTCGCTGAATCACGTAATAATATTGATTTATTGATACTTGTAACTCCAACCTGGGACAACAACGATAAAAGAAGTTTAAACTGCACGCTTTGCACTGTTTGGAAATGTTTGTAGAAAAGTGTATTTCTGGCCGATTTTTCGGTGTTTTCCAAGTTGGTGTTACGAATATCAATAAATGAACATCATTACGAGATTCAGCGTGAAAAAATACCCCAAAATCATATATAACTCGTGGCATTTGAATATCTTCATAAAATCAGAGTGGAATTGGGCCCATTTTGTGTACCTACCGAAAAATCGAGTCATTCGAATTTTTCTCCTAACCTGTTTATTTTGGAAGTTAAGAGGGAAAACACCCTATATATTTATTTAGGGGGTACGTACACGAAAAAAGATTTGCTATAAATTCCATTGCGATTAATTCTCTGTTGATTTTGAGTATTTTCCTACGTTGAATCCTGTAAACATTGATAAGTGATAGTGTACAGTACATGCAAGTGTTGATTGGTGAATCTTAGCAGTCATTTTCACCCGCTCTACACCGTTTCAGGGTTATCAGATTTCAACATGCGTACTTCAGCTCTAATTGTAAGTGCCATTCCTGCTCTTCTTGGGCTTATGATAGTCGACTCGATTTATTATGGTGCCCTCACGGCTGAAGAGGTTGTCAATAAAAATGTATCGCTCCTGAGAGACTTCGTTTTCACACCATATAATTTTATCAAGTATGTGAATCCCTGCATTCTTTGTTTTTAGTGAAAATTTAACTGTACTCAAAATTACTAGAATGTTTGAACGGTTTTGTAAACTGTGCTGTATGGCTAGAAAAATTTAACTACTTGAGCAGTAGGGTTTGTAGTTTCATCCACATGGTGTCGTTTTCAAGTTATAACTTCTTCTCTTGAATTTCGAACAGCATAATAATTACTATGTATAGAGCTATGCTTAAAAAGCTGAATACAGTTAAATTTATTAAACTAAAATCGACTAGCACTCTTCATGTAATAGAAATTATCACGTTTCCTGTACATGTGTGTGTGGGTGACAATTTTTGTTACGTGGAGTGGCATCAAAGGTGCAAAATTCAAAAGCTTGGCTATGGAGAACATAAAATTCAAAATGTCCCTAACCTAGATAACCTTCTGTTGATGAAGATTTCCAATTTTGTACAGAAAGTGAAGAGCCTAAATTGTTTACTCAGAATGAGCCTTCCCAGTAAGACTTGATCCAAAACTAGTTTAAATTGGGTAGGCCTAGGGATCAACATTGGTCAGAAATATGGCCCCGAAACTTGGGAAATAAAAAAGATCCAGAATATAAGTCTATTGTAGCTAACATGTTAAACAAGTTTAAACAGTTGGGATGTTTGATGAGTAAATTTCCAATGTCCATTGTTGCTTGTTTTTCATATTTTCAAAATACTATTAAGTAGCCCAGAATAACATTTACTCTGTATCAAACTGTTATTGCAATATGTATTATTATCTCATGATGAATGTTTGTTGTTAGGTACAATATTGACTCGAAAAATTTAGCAGACCATGGGATTCATCCAAGATTCACCCATTTTCTCGTCAATATTCCACTGCTATTCAACGTCCTAGGTATCGCTGGCCTTATCACGTTCCTTGGTTTTCTGTACAGGTCAGTGTCGTGAAGATGATTTTAGGGTAGAAGGCATGTAGAAGGAAGGATGGGCTTGGTGGTTATTGTTTTGAAAAAATCTTAATGGTTTATTTTCAATAAAGGGAGCTTAACTTGCCAGAGGTCAAATCTAAGTTTATATATTTTTTGTTTTCCTCCACATTATGCTGAACAAAATCTTTTTTTTTTCTATAATTTTCTAATCAAAATTTATAAATTGCAAATTTTCAGCAGGTTTCAGCAGATTTTCACCAAACTTGTAAAACTGCAGTTTTTCGCGATTATAAATACAATGAAAAATGTAGAAAATTCAAGTTTTGATGATTATTGGGAAAAGAAAGATAGCTTTGGGACCCAAAAAATATTACCAAAATGTCATTTTTTGACCCAATCTTCGTTTTTTCGTTCTCCTGAAAAAACAGCTTTGGCAAGTTAAGCTCCCTTGCACGGTCACAAATTTAATGAACCAATGACAATTTTTCTTAAAACAAGTAAATGCAGTACTTCGCTGTAGCATTCACGTTTGATAACCTAAACTATTTTGGTATTTGCTTCATATTTTGCAGAGGAGCCATGAAACAATATAGCAGTCTACCACGGGTTCAAAGTATCATTGGTCTCATGACGGCCTCCTTCATTCTTCCAGTAGCTTTCCTTTCGGTGTTCCCACATCAAGAAGCGAGATTCCTAATACCAGTCACACTTCCTCTCGTTTTTCTTTGTACCCAAAAAATTAGGAAAATCGAGGATACTAGTCTCAAGTCTCACACCAAAAACGGCTACCACTTTTATGCCAAGAAAGAGCGGAATAAACTAGATACTAAAGATGGGCTGTTAGTGGTATGGTAAGTACTTACGTATTATTATATTTATTATAATTATGACGTCGCAGCCTATTTAAAATTGTTTTACAACAAATTATTGTAGGCCCCATACAATTGTTGAACTAAAGTGAAATACTTGTTTGATGTGAGCAGAAAATAACTTATTTATGGGTAGTTATAATGATTCGGCCTGGAAGAAGAAAATGATTACAGTTCTTTGTAATCATTTTGCCCTCAATGAGGGCAAGCTTCAAGCTTCTGATGATGGTCACAGTAATGACCGAAAAATAAAGATGATACAAATGATTTCAAAGAAATTGTAATAATTTTCTTCTTCCGGGCTGAATCTCAACGTCTAAGTACAAATACCACACGGCGGAAATAATACTCAAGACGTGCATGGTTTGGACAAAACAAGAAACTATTATTTTTGAAATCTGTTCCCACAGATGTACAGGGTGTCTCACGTTATACTTATCCAGAAAACTTCACCCACGTATTCTGCAACTAATTTCCGATTGAATCAGAATCAGAATCATATATATTTGTCAGAACATCAAATCAGCATTTATGTAGCCAATAAAAGAGGGGAAAAAACAGATTGATTAAAACAATAATAATAAAATAAAACAAAAGAGTGTAGGCAGGTCATTAACCCGCCTAAAAGGCGGCTCGGCCGGGGCTTCCCGACCGAGCCCGGACCCGACCCACCATGGCGGCCTCCCGGGGGGCGCCCACCTATTTCTAGGTAAGCACCCCTTGCTACGATTCATAAATCGCACAACCGAAAAAAAAACACCAGGCGAGACCGCCCCCGGGCCGATCGACAGCCCCGAACCCAAAATAATTTGCTCGCTATAAAGCCATACACTCAATAAATACAATCACTCTAAAAACAATAACTCATACAACTTATATAAATCTAAAAAACAATAAAAATATTCAACAGTTAACAAGTTATCACAGTCTCATAATAAATATCTAAAAAGCTAACTCGAGTACTTTTATAAAATTCCTCGGTTGCTGACATAAAATTAACAATCGCTACATGATAAAACTATTTGAAGGTGAATAAGTGGAGTAAAACGTCCCACTAGTCAAAAAAATAAATATATATTGCTTGACGTTTGGTTTGCATGTTACCTATTAATCTACTATTTAATGTTTTGGCACATTTCGATCTTAACTCACTCAAACGTGCCGTATAGTTCCTTAATTACCTAAGAAGCAGATTCAAATTTGATCTAATGCGGGGGACCGTTGGAAATGAGTGTTGAATTTCCTATCTCCCTGATGTACCATATAAGATTCCATCCAAGCTTGAGGACAGTACAGATGGCTCTTTTCTGTAGTTTAAAAATGACCTCCGCATGACTGGAGTTCCCCCACAACACCACACAGTAGGAAATACGGCTTGCGAAACATGCGTGATACACCATAAGCAGAACCTCAGATGACACAGAGTAAGCGAGTCGGCGAAGAAGGAAATTGCAGGATGCAAGCTTTGAAGAAAGCATGTCAGTATGGCTGTGCCAGGACAATCTATTGTCCACTCAGAGAGAAAGTTCTTCCTAGAGATTCTAACACAGAATGTGTTTTAGCCATGGACTAACTAGCCGAAAATGGAACGCGGGATGGGAACGAAATCTAAAAAGTTAGTGACCCTCCTGTTGGCGACAGGGCAACGGCTTCAGACAATAGCCTCGATTCATTTACAGGAGATAGTCCACACCCCAGAACATGGGGTGAAGATATTCTCTTCTAGTAGACTGAAGACGTCAGGATCGTCTAGCCCTCAACCATGTCTACTGTTGCCTTTTAGTGGAATATTAAGCACAGACAGCCACCCAGAGTAGCAGCAATGAGAATCACTCCTTATTCCTCACAGTCAGACAACCGTTTGGACCTGCTTCCCGCCAAACGCTGGCAAAGTGGGTTAGTGAAGTGATGACCAGCACAGGAATTGATAGTCTTTAGGCCTCATTCCTGCAGACACGCTTCAGTATCTGCAGCTAGGAGAGGGGGAGCCCCAATGGGTACTATATTCTGGGCAGCGGGCTGGACACCCTCCTCCACAGTGTTTGCTAGATTTTAAGATAGGCCCCTTGTTCTGTGCTCGCACAGCTGGTTCAGGCTCTTAGCTGTAAGTGTTTCATTTTTGGACTCGCACACCTATGCTTATTCTCAGTAGTAAAATTCCTGCAGACCAATGCCTAGGAGCAATCTGTTCTGCTTCCAGGGCGAACTGCAGGGGGACTAATGTTTGACTGGCAGCGGATTTCGGTTACATACCTATTTGATTTACATTTTGATCGTATATTCCCTTTAAACATCTACAATTGTAAATAAAACACCATCTAGTGCCCCTAGATATAATTGATGAATAAACGAACTTCCCCGTGAAGTTCATTCATAATTATGTCAGGGGCACTAGAGAGTGTTTTATGCCCACCTATTACCCTGCCCTTTATAACATACATGCTGGGGGACCCTTTGTACAAGTGAGGAGGGCCGTGGACAGCACGACCAACGTGACTGGGCGAAATAACGGTTGGCACCACCTCCCCAGGCACCCGTCCCGTCTCGCAAAATTTTAAAAATACCTTTGAAACCAGCTCTGTCCGACGCGTGGCGAAGGCCACTACAATTGTTAATAAAACACCCTCTAGTGCCCCTGACATAATTATGAATGAACTTCACTAGGAAGTTCGTTTATTCATCAATTATCTCCCCTAATTAGCAAATTAAATGTAAAATTGACTACACCGTTGGAAAGCTGAGATTCTGGCACAAATATCATGACTACAGGCTGAATTTGACATGTAGAATTTTATTGGACCTACAGAGTATGAAAAAAGTGTTCACTCCAAAGATTTGACAAAATTCATTTTTCAGATTGATTTTTCACCAATTGAACCATCTCAAAAAACTTTTATGGTACCTACATTGGGGAGATGAGAAATTCAACACTATTTCCAATGGTACAATCGTATTTGAATTTTCTCTGTTAATTAAGGGATTTATAGTGAGTTAGTGAGGGGTGTTTTAGTGAGTTAAGGTCGAAATCTCGAAAAAATTCTTTAATATTGAATAACTCAAAAACAAAGCGTTTAAAAAAAAAATCTCTAAGAGGAACTTTCTTTCGGAAATTAGTTGCAGAATACGGGGGTAAAGTTTTCCGGATATAACGAGAGACATTCTGTATAAGAAGATCCATGAAAATCTATAATCAAAAAATGAAACGATTGTGGAGACATCGGGACAACCTTATAAGGAATTTAGGTGCCCCCCCCCCCCCCCCCAGAGGTGCAATGGGGGCCTAAATCCTCATAAAAAGGTAGAGGAGAGTAAAGAGCATCCCGTCAGAGAGATACCCACTCCTACTACTGGCTTTTAATGAGCCATGTTCGGAGTAGATTGGTTTCCAGTCACCTGGAAAGCCCATCCAACGCCAAACCCAGCTGCTAGAAAACACGAGGACAGGCAGCGACGCCCGTTGTTTCACCAACGGGACGCCGACAGCGCTATCTCTGAAGCCCTGACGGGACCTCGATGGAGGTAACTCTGTTACAACCTATACCACTGTTTTTCATGGGGTACCAAGTACCCCCTTGATGTAAGGGTGGTACCTGACTTTTATAGACCATTGATCTACACAGAAGAGCTTTCTAAAAAGGGAAAAAAAGTAAACCTTTGTGTAATAATTTGCAGCATTTCATTCTCTCGCCTTCACCCTCTTCCTCGAACCATACTTCACTGTACTGACACAAGTTCTGTCATTCATATCAACTAACCACATGATCCGCACTAGGGGCTGTGGAAAGGAGAAAGTCAGACACATAAAAATTAAAATTTCAATAATTATCTTACAATAATATTATCGTACAGATTATCGTAAGTACTATTTTATTAATACCTATAATTTTTTTTTCCTTTCAGGTACGCAATAAACATCGCGTTGGCCCTATTTTATGGTTTCGTTCACCAAGCTGGGATTTTCCCTCTAATTAGCCACATGAATAATGAAATGGCCACAAAACCAAGGCTTACAATGGTTCACCTAGTATCCTCTCATATATACCCCCTCCCAATATCCCTTCTCTTCCTTAGGTTTGGCAAATCTCATCAATTTTTGGACAAGTCTGGATCCAGGTGGGTTCCTAGATTCTACACTAAAATCAGGTCGTGGTTTTTACTTTGTTAGCCAATACTAGGAATTAGTTTAGGTTTATGCTTTAGCACATAAATACTCGTATGTATTCAAGTGCCAAACTAACAATAATATATATTTTTTCTACTGTTACAGATATCAAAGAGCAAAAGACTTTTTTAATTATGAAATGGGCTCTTCAGTAAGCATGGATACTGTAGCACTGAAATTATCAGTAATAGTTGAGCGTGCAGAAGAAACGTGGAAGGAAAAAAGAATGAAATACAAAGTTTATTATGCCGGACCTTCTAGCCTCATGAGGGATCTACAATCGTCTGCGTTCAAGTAAGATTAGTTATTAGAGAGTTCATAAAGCGATAGGGAGATAGAGATGAGGCGCCTTATCGTGAACGGAAAACACTACTGCGCTTGTGCGGAGAGATGAGGCGCCTCATCTCCAATAAGACAAATTTATTTCACCTAAACATAAGATGCTTTATCCCGAACCAACCTATCTCATCTCTTCCTCCCTATCGCAAAGTAACCTTACACACCGATAACAGTGATATTCATTTCTTGCTGGTGTTCATGTTCATGAAAGTTATATTCATTTTCGTGTTCATAAATTTTCAAAATCTGACATTGCAAAACCTTTTCGTGAATAAGAAAATAACTAGGAAACAGAAATGCTGGAAACTGAACACACGGGATAGACGGGAAAGTCCCCTTAATGGTTCAGCGTTACTTGAAGAAGTGTCACTTTAAGATAAAACTCTAATTCGACCCTCTTGACTTTATCAGGTTAGCATACGCTGTGGCTCGCCCCAGATGATAAAATCCCCAAGCACCTTATCCCAATTGACTAGGAACTCTCTATTAACTAGTAAGTCCAGTTTATGGTGGTACATTTTAACGTCACCAGGTAGCGAGTGATTGGTAGAGTCGAGTTACGTTGTAGTCCTTCTAGCCAATATGTATGCGTCCCTCTTCCACTTGATAAGTTTGTGAACAGAATGAAACTAACTGGAAGACATGGTCCCGGAAACTCGACCATTACAGATTTACTTTTCTACTTAATTATGAGCCTCAGTGTACCATTCGTCCAGTCCAACATATAAATCTTTGAGGGGAGGGTGTGGTGACACTTACATTGTCAAGGGCAACCCCATTGTGGGGAGTTGCATGTATCCTTGCAACTGCTGATAATTACAATTTATTACGTTCTCATGTACCGATTCTGCTAATATATAATTTTTTTGTGGTATGTTCATTACGTCGTTCCATTAACGTTACTAGTTACTCGTACAAAATCATAGCTAAAGATTTCGTTAATTAAAGTGGATCATATGTAAGTACGAGTATGTCTGAAAAGCTTATCGTGAACGGTACTTCAGTTAGTTTTATTTTTACCTGGGCCAACTGTCAAAATTATGTGGGCTCGGCTACAGGTATACATATTTAAAAAAAATTATCATTCACGAGCTATCCTTTATTCACTGAAAAACTAGTTATTTTATATTATGAACGATTAATGTTTGTTTCAGCGAGTGTACTCGCTGTGTGCCATTGTTTGAATAATTATAAACAACCTAATGATCATAAACCTCACATGCATCTTTTCTCTTTCAGATATGGCATGCATGCAACCATCGAACGCGTTTTCTTTCCACACTTATCTATGGAAGCCTTTCCAATTGACCCTGGCTGGACCAGAGGAAACGTACTTGAAACTTTGTCAAATTTTGCTCATCAAATGGGACTATCTTTAGTGAGACTGACTCCTCTTCCACCACAACCTGGTCCAATTGTTGTGGACATGAAGCCTGATCAGAACATCTTGCAGCAACCGGTTGACGAAACAAAAATGCACGACCATTTCTGTCCAGTAAAGAAAATGGAGCTGACTTGCGCTGCCAACAACCCTCTTATCAACGCTGAACTTTGATTAAGTGCCTACCTACCTCACCTTAGTTAAATGTCAACAACAATAAATTAATATTGTGAAAAAACGTTCAACAAATATCCAATTATGCACCGTTTTCTACATTTTCGGTGTGTAGTCGCCTACAGTTTCAGCCAGCACAATTACTTAATTCACTTTTATTCTACTTTTCCATTTATTTAGTGTACTCAACACTGTTTTTCCTACTGGTAATGAAATGCATACCTACTAGTCTTTTGCACAATAATATTTCTATTGCTTCTCAGCGTATAATAGGTGTATTCATGGTCCTGTAGTTTTGATGTCGATCATCGATGAAAACTAGGAACGATCCTACCGGCTGCTTAGGCAAACATTCCTATAGATAGACGCGATTGTCGTTCTCTTTATTCATATTTACTGACGCTTCAATAAAGTTGGTAAAATTCTCGAGTAAGTATTAATCAAGTTTATAAATAAGCTTTGTTCACTGAGGCGGTTTGAAGTGACTTTCAAACAACTCCAAACTCGAGATTGGTCAAGTGCGCATGTGCGACTTCTGCCAACTTTCAAAGTGATTTCAAACCAATTGGGGATTGTAGTCCATCCATTTTATAATTTAATGTTTGAGAAAAACATTCAGAGGCGTGAAACAGCAGCGAAAATGCTAAAATTCGAATGATTTGATTGGCTGTTGTGAGTTTCGAATGGAGGGAGCTAACAGAAAGTGACCAGCTGGAAAAAGCTCTGACCGATTTGACTAGTTGGGAATCAATCAGTTTGAAAACCTCTGCAAACAGTCCGTGACCGAGGGTGAGGGACCCTCTAATGGTCAGAGGACTCAGCGAACGCCTCAAGTGGTTACAAACTGGTTTGGTGGCTTCAGCAAACAAACCTATAGTCTTGTTTTACGTTCTTTTACTAATAATTTTGTCATTTATTATTTGCAACCTGGTTAAGAGGTAACCTGCACTGATTTGGCTTTCATGAATTGCCACAAGATAGATACGAGTACTTAGCGTTTGGTTTTCTACAATTCCGAGGGACTTTCATGAAACCATCTTCGATCGATGAATTCAACTTTCGAAATGGGCCATGAATATCCCTAATGCTTCATAGTGGAGTCAACAAGCCCAAATTTGTTAGGCTCAAATAAGTAGACCAACTACTTCAGTTGGTGTTTGACCGGAGATCGTGAGGGAAAGGATCGACAATCGGAAACTGTCCCTCCCATTACCGTCAGTAAGTGATTTTAAAAGAGGTAGGTATGTATGTATATGTGTTTATAATCTGAGAATCATATATCAATTACATCTGTTTGCTTACAAAACGGTTTGACTCGATGACAAATATTTGTACCCTGGCACGATAAACTGCAGAGCCTAAATTATTGGCTTCTCTTGAAGTGCAGGATGCAGCGGGGAAATCTACAAGTGCCCTTCGTACAATTTACAACCACAGCATGTAATAGTAATCAAAAGTTAGTTTACTGTAAACATTCTCATTACATACTTTTTCATAGAAGCTCTGTACCTTCCGAGGAATCATGGAGATGTCCTCCTCAGCTTTTCTTTCAATAGCAGCCCTCAGCTTGACTTTCTCGATGTCCACATCTGGTTCATGTGTACGTTCATGTGCGAAAACAACATCCCCATTCAGCGTTCTCATGTAGCTCTTGCACGACGTCTTCACCTTTTCCGCGCACAGCCATCGGTGTTGACCATTTTTTTAAATAATTTATGAAAAACAAATTTATGGCCCTTGTAAAATATTACGTCCTTCCCGTACTTGCTTCCTCCAGTGACACACAGGACCTCAGACATGGTTGTATCGGGTCCCTACAAACTCATCAAACGGAAACTCATCAAAAACGTGAGGTTGAGGCTTTTTGAGGATTTTCTCCTCTGGGTGGGACACTCATCAAAACTGAATGGAAGGGAAAGTCGTCAAAAAGAATTTCAAATAGAAATCAAATGTAAATTTGGAAGATGAAAAGTAGTTGACAATTATTTTTGATGACTTTCCTGCCCCCTGTGGAAACTGGTCAAACGCTCCTAAGGGGAAACTCATCGAAAGGAAAGTCATCAAACCAAACCTTCGGAAGGCTTCACCGTGTGCCTGATCCAACCGTTATAAGTGAAGGAAGTAACCGGATTTCGAGGCCTTCAGACCCCAGGCCAGGTAGTTATTCATGGTGGCGTTGAGTTGTAACAATGGCAGGTAGTTGACCAAAAGAAGACCAATATCCGTCTACTACTACCACCATTTTTGACAAGTTTCCCGTCAGCTCCTTTTCGATGAGTTTCCTTCAAGGTAGTTTTGAGGAGTGTCTCGACAGTGTTGGATTCTAGTCGAAATAAATATATACTGACTCATAACCGAATTGAACTATTCGTTCAATTTAATAAATTTATTCAATTTATTGGATTCCATTTTTCGATGAGTCGCTCGTTCATGAAGATTTGACGAGTTTCCACCCCACGTGGGAAACTGATCAAAAATGGGGTTCTACGATTTTTTTTTATGAGTTTCCTGTTGATGAGTTTCCTAGCTCCCGTTGTATCAAGACTGTCGATTCGGAAAATGAATGTTTTCATTCTGGGTGTAGAACGTCGAAGGTCGCGAGATAAGAAGCAACAACAATGGACTAGTTGGGGAGTAGAACGCTATCATCGGCAGGCGACCTTTCACTTTTCCTGTTTCATGGGGAGTAAAACGTACGACCCCCTCAAAAGGCGGAACAACCCCCCCCCCCCCCCCCCCCCAGTTGTTTTTATGACTTGTCACATTGTTACTTTTTGAAAATTGTTTAAAAAAAAAAAAAAAAAAAAATCACAGCACTACACAACCTGTACTTTTCATTTGCCTGTTAATGAAACTTCTCTAAGTATCAACCCACACAAAAATATGGATATTATAGAAGGTATTCATTATGTCAAAATCCTATCTGCGTCAACTTGGCGAAACATTTACTCGTTTTCTAACCAACCAAGGTTGTAAATAGTAGTTTGTTCTCTAAAACCCAAACTTCTACTCACACTTTTGATTCAGCCCCAGGGATTTTTTTAATATTATTTACTGTTAGCACTTATTCCGTTTCGTGTATTCCCTATCAATTCAGTTGGTAGACCCATTGGTTAGTGAAACTTGAAATCTTTTCAACTCACTATTTTTAGTCTCCTTTTATTTGAAATTTTGTGGTTGGCCCACATACCTGTCCACAGGTATGTGGGAAAATCAATAAGGATGGCATTCCTGAGCTACAGTGTTTTCATGCCTTTTAAGATTCGTAGCGTACCTAACCCATTTTATGTAATTTCATTTTAGTTTTTAAAAGTATCCATATAACGGTTGTCTTTCTAAAAGGTATTTTGGTCTGATTTATAAGTTCGAGCTTATTAAACAAACTGTACTGTGCAATATTATAAGCCAAATAATTTTTTCGATACATTTTAAGTCCGTCCAATAGGGAACAGAATTGTTCAAACGAAACACTTAGTAAATTTTCAAATTGCTGACAGGAACTTAGGCTTAGAATACCATAGTGGGCTATCAAATCAAAATTATTCACAGAAGCATGCAGGCCGGAAGTGTAAAAGATAGGTAATGATTATCATTTAGTTGTACTATCATCAATCTTGGAATTAAGCTTTGCCGGCCAATAGCTTTTTTTCGCTAAGGTATCTGTGTCATGAGTACGCAATTTCATTAGTAGGTACTACCTATATAAAATACCTTTTCCATTCTAGTCAAATGATTTGTTATATATGTGATATAAGTATTTTATATACTTTGGGGCTCAACAATAAAATGTGGATTGATAAGATATTTACTTCTTCTTATTTATTAAACTTTGGCCCTCCAGTTCATCAAGACTCACCTTTTACCCTACTTGACTACTATCTAGATACGTGAGATAAGTACGTCCGTTTGCCAGACCATTTGCTAGTATGATTTTGCGGACCAGATAAAACATATTAAATACCACATGTTCCAGTGACCATGTAGAGGACAAAAAACCATGGCCATCTCGGAGCGGTAGCTTTTAAAAATGGCTACCAGTCACCATTTTGTAATGGGGTTCCAAACATGAGAAGCTTGAGGTAGAACGCAGCATGTAAACAAGGAACTCAACTATTTGCTCTTCTTTTGTTGCCTGACATCTGAGTAGGTACTAGAACCAACCTACTCAATTCGACACTAAACTGGTCATATCTCTCCCTTTACCTATACATAGTTTGCTAGAAAAAATCAAGCAAAGATGGTTGAACCGAGTTGTTATCAAGGTTTTCTTATTTTGCCAAAAACCTAAACGGTGTTTTTCCCTGAAGTGACTGTGTGTGGTTCTGAAGGTTGCGTCTTGTTTTGTGATGTCATAACAAATTCCACCGTGGATGCATATAAAACTAATCTCTTCAAATCCTAAATTAGTTATGCAACTGAAAATCAATCAGTTTGGCAACAAAAGTTTGAAATGCTGCATACTGTGATCTATAGGAAACACATGGTAACATTAAAGACTTTTTTCTCAGACCATAAGCTAGATTTTATATCCATTCCATTATTAGAGTTGGATTTTGATTCCACATTGGTGTGAACCGCCACGTTGAATGACATCCTCCTATGGCAAAATTATCATCTACGTATCTTTTGGAGGAATTCGTCATCACTAGCAAGTCGAGTACCGGGGGACGAGCGCTTTCCATGCAAAGACATCATCAGCAGGCCGTCAAAACGGCACTTTCGACAGCCTGGTGACGATGTCTTTGCAACGAAAGTGTTCGCCCGGGATACTCGATTTGTTAGTGACGACGAATTACTCCAAAAGGTACTTAAATTATAATTTCGCTATTACTACAAGCGGTATTAACCCTTTAGATTTAATACCATCCTCCTGTGGCGTTTAGATCCAAACAGGACTGAATTAGTGTATCTAAGTTATCTTGGAGTATGACTCTGGTCAAGTCAAGTGCAGTGGCTCACTCGCCTCGGGTCTCCAGTACTACAGTGGCAAGGTTTGTTCCCGGGTGGCGGTCAACTGTCCTTCAACTCTGCAAAGGCTCCTCAACTCCGTTGACTGTCCGTCAACTGTCTTGTTCTCCTAATTGGTCACCAACTGGCTGGGTAGCCTTGCCCTCCTTGGCCATTTCGATACGAAATGTATACAATTATAATTCGATCACGTTTTTTTCGGATACAACTAATATTACAGAGTAAAATGAGTAACATGTTCTTTAGGCTCCCAATTTTAAATTTCTTCTTTTGTCAGCCAGTGTTTCAGCGAATCGTTGAAGAAAAAGTGAGATATCTAAGGGATATACCTTTGTCTTTTGTATAAATACATGAAGAGAATATCATCTAAATACCAACCATCCACCACAGCAGGGTGTCGCATGTAGCTATTGCGATGGCCAGTTGGCAACTTTTATTTTACTAGAGAGGGCCAGGTTGTGAGGCTCGCACGAGTGCAAGTTTTTTCGACAGTCAGTTGGTACTAGGTCGGACCAGTTGACGATCGCCCATTCCAACATGGTCAAGAGAACATGACATGTATGAAATACAACTAGTTTATTGTGAGAACTGAAGTGGTGGGGTTGAGTTCACGTTGTTTTCCAATTCATAAAATGAACCCCTGGATTGCTGTGAGAAAACCTATTTCCTAACCTATCTCCCTCTACCTTAGCTGGCCTTGGCTTACCTTGGCTGTGGCCAAGACAAATACTTTTTCCTGTAGTCACAGAACAAATAATTGAATGTACCATACATTATGTTGAATAACTGTATACCAGTGATCTGCGTAGAAGGGCTAACTACCAGTCTAATACAGAAATAATAAACCTTTGCAGTCGCTTATGACCCTTCTGGTTGATGGCGGCTTAAATCATGATAAATAAACAAACCTTTGTGTAATAATCTGGAACGTTTTAATTTTTTTATTGAAGGTCCGTGGTCGATATATCGTACTATAAAGGATTGTTTATGAGCCAATGCTTGCTAGCTTCAGGTTCATTTTCGGATGCTCAGGGAAAACAATTTCAAGAAACAAAAAATGCAAAACATGACAGTGCATAAAGATATATTTTAAGTCTTCATGTACAAGCGATATAGATACATACAATTTCGTCCTTTGGTGAAATGCCAGTTTTTTTCTTTTTTATTATTTCTCTTTATCCTATTTATAATATAATCAATGTTTTCGTACCTGAATAATAACCCACATGCACAGTTTATCATCATATATATTTTTTTTACTCTGGCATTTCACCTAGGGATTATTCAAAATTTCCTACCGACTAAAGACAAGAGGGCATCGCAGAGAAAGTCCCTCCCCCTAGATATGCCTCCAAAGAACTTGGCGGCCGTTTTCACTACTGCTGTCGTATAATAGTTGAATTTGATCAATTTTTTTTTTTAATTTTTTAATTTTTGTCATTGCGTCTGCGAGTGTTCTTTTTTTTGTATTTTATTTAAATATTGATTTTATTTTCTTGACTGGCTAATAAGGGATAAATACGCGAAATCAGAAACCCGAGGCAAAATGTAAAAGTTATGCAAAAAACCAACGTAATCTCAAAGGCTCTTCATTATATTCATTGATTAATAAGTAGTAACGATGATAATAATATTAATAATAGAAAAACCTTCAAAAAAATGGCCCCTTTTCCGCAGACTAAAAATGTTAGGAAAACAGAGAAAGAAAGAAAAACATTAACATGGACCGAATGAAGAAAATTTTCACAGACCCATGAATGACTACAGAGGAAATGTTTCGAGAAAACTAATGTTTTATTTAATTTAATATTATGCTTTTAATAAACCTTCATCACGACCGACTTCACTATATATATATAAGTATATGTATAAGATAATCAACCGTATAGACGCATAAAGGAGAGCAGCTCTTTTGAGAGGACATACAAAAATGTGTACGCCAAAATTAAAAAAAAGTCCAATCCGAGAATATTATATACAAGTAGGTAGTATTTTTTAAATAGTTTTTTTTTATCGTCTTGGAATTGAGAAGCAAGACACAAAAGGTATACACCATTATAAACTAATGTATACGTTTGTTTTTTCTTTTTTTTTCAACCAGTATAACAAAGCCATGTATATATATATAATATTTATAATAATTATGTATAATATTTATAAATAAAAATCGAATACAATAGGAGATAAGAATTGAAAATAGGACAAGATTTCTTTTATAGACGCTGGGTGGTTGAGTTGTGTCTTGTCGAGGTGAGGCTCGAATACATATATATTTTTTAGTGGCTCCATTTAGTTGTCCATCCTTGAGACGAACAATAATACTAAAAAAAGAAAATAAATTGTATGCAAAAATAAGAATTGAATCAAACAAATAACTATAACAAATAAATATAACAGATAGAAAAATATAAATACAGTGTAGACTAGACTAAAATTGGGATCGAACAAAGAATCTCGAAAATCGGCTGAAAATTGGCCTGAGCAGGTCGACAAAATTTGTCACACATATACACACGGACATATACTTATGGTTTTTTCACGGATTTGGTCTTAGAATGGTCTGAAACGGATTTATATTCGGTTATTTTGTTTCTCATGCTTGGGTTGTCCTCCACCCCCCTTGGATCAATTCCAATAGGTCGTCCCACTTATATACGAAGCCTTCTCAATATGACCTAGCTTCAGACGGACGCCCTAGAAAGTAATTCAGTAGAAAATAACGTGAGTAAACATGAAAAACGTTAAGGCACAAGCATGTTTATGTGAACAGTAAGTTAATTAATCCGAATACTTAATAACTTCATTCTCATCAGCGCTTGCACATAGCAATAACTTCAAGTCATTGCAGCAAGCATAGCTTCAAATCAATAGCACTTTCAAACCCAATTCGCGTCTTTCAATTTGCAACTCAAAGTTTTCATAAAATTGTTTAGGGAGAGTATATTGAAATTTCAAGTATCTAGCGACATAATTTTGTAACACTCATTATTACCACCCGTATCTTAAACAATGTTAGATAATATTATGTACCCTATATTGTTAGATAGGTAATTAAAATAAATAAAAGGGTGCCGTTAGATTAAAGTACGAATACACACAAGTGCACAGCTGCATCACACTCAAGCATCTAATATTCAACGGCAGTACCAACTCAAATTGATAATATGCAATTGTGCACGCATGTTTCCATTGATTTTCAGAATATCGGAAACATTAACTCAGTGAAACAGTCAATATTCATTGTTTGTAGAGCTGGGTGTAGAAAAATTGGGTGAATCTTGAGGTACTAGGAAAACGCTCAAGAGCAAAGAGATTTGAAGCTCTTCACGTCCTGAAGCTGAATCAGCCAGAATCAAGGAGAGTGGCCGACACCCAGGCGGAATCAGACGCCCTGGTTGCAGTAATATTCTTCTAGGCCACGAAATTATTGGCATATCAGGTAGAGTTGTTCCGAAAAGAAATTGCTTGATCACCAAGACAGACTGGAGCTTGAGACCCCCCCGCACATTGCCACGTATTCATCACTCATCTTCCGAATCCCGGTAACTTAAATGCTCTGCCAATGTCAGCTGTTCTTCCTATGCTCTTGATAAACATTATTATTCTACTGTTGTTTTTCTACTTAATTCGCAAAATCGGTCAAGCGAGCAGGAAGGGCATGTGGTTGTGGTGCGAGTGTAGTGCAGGGGACATTCTTTCGGAACAACTGTACTTCTGCAGTTGCTCTTATAACAGTTTACTTGGAGGCCAATATTCTCTGTAAGATTTATTCAAGTCATGCACCTACTTGATAAAGTGTAAGTTGAACTTGAATTAATGAATTTAGAGGCTTCACTGAGGGTCCATTCGACAGAACCTAATAACCTCATATTCGGAAGAGACTCCCGAGTTTCGGCAAATTTGCTGTTTGACAAAATACTGTACTACTAGATGCTACAGAATTTTGAAAGGACTACGTGACACCCTGATTTGTGTGTTGCTATTGAGACTCTATGGCCATACCTCGTTTTCTCTCGGTTGAAAAAGAAAGTGCATAAATACCAACAATATGCCTCCGATACATTGTTTATTTCCTTGACTCTATACCTACTCCACGTACCTAGGGGGGGGGGGGGGGGGGGGGGGCGTAAGCACAGTGAGCAGGGACACTCCCTTATAAATCAACCTTGGGATTTATGAATCCCAGGGGGGAACAATTAGTCATTGTCCCTATCTATACCTACTCCACGCCGATCTTCCTCAATAAACCTACTTATATGACGTTCCTATTTTTCACACTACTGGTGTACCTATAAATTCTTGATGCAACGTGAGTAAAGCCCATGAATCCAAAGATGTGGCATTAACTCTGGACCACGATTTGACAGGAAACGTTGACCCAACTTTGATGTTACGGAAAACGAGTAGGGATGGGCCGTTCTGGTATCGATCCCGAGTCAGGTTTTTCCCCCCAAAGGTATCGTGCGGCCGGACACTTCGGTCCGTTCAATCAAAAAGAAAATTCAAAAACCTCAATAAAGTAGGTCGGTGTTTTAAAAAATGTACCTTTGTGTATATAAATATTTGTTATTCCAGACGATAATTCCTTAGGATTGAAATAAAAGTTCCCTTCTTGCGCCAAAAAATCAAGCTTTTTTGAACACGAGTCCGTTAACCAGTACTTTTTGAGCACTTTAAATTGATTAAATTTCATAAAATTGTGGCCAAAAAAGTTTACAAACAATGAACTGGAACATTACAAAATTTATGCACAAAATTATGCTGAATAGTGTACTTAAATTTCATAAATATTTGCTAAAAAATCTATAAAACCGCAAATGAGCTAAAAATCCAAAGTTTATTTTTGAATCGCTGAATAATATTTAGAAGAAGTTGTTTTGCAAAATAAAATTGGTAGGTAACAATTTTTTTTTAGCACACAGTGCTCAAATTTTAAAACGTTGTAACATAATATCAGTGATTGCCTGGATGAAATGAGGCAGATTCCAGATCCATTAACTCCTACTTGTGTCTGTGGGCAGATCCAAACCATCAGTGCGATTAAGGTGATTTTGTTCCAATCCGTGTGGATCGGTATAAATGGGAGTGGGTACCGATCCCACTGCGGATCCGATCCTTGTATGGTTACTCCCAGAACGTTCCACCCCTAAAAACGAGTGAGCAATGTCCTGGGTTTGAAACCCGCACTTCTATAATTATTTTTGTGAAAGCTAATTTTACTCTGAGAACGTTGAGACTAATATAAAACCGGCGATCGATGATGGATATTTTTTGGACATTGCAAAGGGAGGAATTTCGGCAGTAGTATCACAAGGGGTAACAGGTCCCGGTCTGATGAAAGGGAATGAGAAGAAAACTCACTGAACATAAACTACTTTCGGAGGTAAGCACAGTTTACCAAGGTATCTAAAAAAATTACAGGGAAATTATGGAACATACAAGTAGATAGGTATCCTAATCCATTCATTGATTGATTTCGATTCTTCAAGGCTGGCTTAGTTGTTAATAGAATCTGAGCATCAGCTTCAGCTGACTGAAGGCACATTAGTTCTAAAATATCAATTGCTTGATTGCTAAAGCTCTCATGAAAACCAAAGCGCGTTTTACAGCCAAAGAATCTACCAGATTACCACAGAGACTAAAACCACGATTACCACAGCCAAAAACGTCACGATATGCTTAAAAGTTATGCTTTGGTGTAGGGAGCAGCAAAAGGAAAATAAATACTGTTATGGGTTTTAAATAGTAGGGGGAGGGGGACGTAGTTTTATCACAACAGTGTTGCCAAAAAATGTTGCCAAGACTGAATATTCTTGAGGATTTTGACGTATATCCATGCTAAAACTATGAATCCATGGAATTTCCCCGAATAACCGATTGATTCTTCAGTGTGACTCCCTCCGATATCGACTTTGTCAAACGCATTTTAGGGTTATTCAGAATTCCAATAAACAAGGAGGTTAGACGGAAGTTTCCAAGGTCAGTTGAACGGGCCCAAACACAACTAATTGAATCTGACTCAACTAGTACAATACAATCACGCCAAATAGGATTTAAAATATTTTATTTTCATTAAATGAAAAATATGAATAGTGGTCTTCTTACATGAGTTTTATCCTGGTGTAGGTCGGGAAGGGCCCTGGAAGGTTGGTCCCATTCGGTGCCAGGTCCTGGGCCTGAGAGGTCGACTGCCGCCGCTGCGGCGACTGCAGCAGCCGTCGCGTAATGCTGAGGCATAACCAGAGGCGTGTGCATCATGGAGATACCACCACCGGAGAATTGACTGTTGTCCAGCCCTCCCTGAGCGATCCATAACAGAAAATCCTTCATATCAGCTAAAGACACTGATCTAATGAAACATTTTCTAAATTGATATAAACTGTGAAACAGCCAGTGCGAGGCCTAACGCAACTTTCTTTAGAGTTAGCGAATTTTCGTGGAAAAATAATGTAGTGCGATGGCTCCTAAATATGGGATTTCCGAAATAAGTTTTGGAGGATTCTAAAATGATTCCAGAAGCTTAACATTCCTGAAGGATATCGTTTACCTACATCCACGAAAAAAGTAACTCCAGTAAATTTCATCAAAATCCCTGAAATAATTTTGATGAAAATTGAAAAAAACGAAAATTTGTGTTGCAAATTCTTTTTGATGGTAATACATCCCTAACCCCACTGGTAAAACAAGAGTCAAGGGCGTGATGATCTTCTTGCTACTCGTCGTGTCCTCATAAGCCCGGAAAGGGACGGTAAGGTTTGGAAAAAACAGCAGTCACAGCGCTAGACCTCTACGTTACAATAGCGTTTACAGAGATACCAAAAGAGTATCCAAGAATTTACTCTTCAAATGATCCCAAATACATTACGATACGCAAAACTATTTAGGCTCTTACCTACTCTTGTTGGAAAAATGAAGGCTTGAAAGTTATTTAAGCCAAACCTATATTTTAACAGATCAGACTAGTAAGTTCAAGTACCCCACATACCTAGTATGTGTCTTCAAGTAAATTTTAAAAATCCACTTCAGCTCCTTTGGAATTGAACCGTATATTGCACCAGAATGTGAAATAAAAATCAACAATACATTTTTATATAATATGTATACATTAGACAATCCCTTAACCGGCCGTTGGATTAACCGATTACCCTTCTTATTTTTATTTCATTTTCATTCATTTATTATTTCAGAGCCCAAAGCGAAGGAAAATGATATCATCGAATTAAACAGCCAGATATTTTGGTTGGTAGCAGTGAACTTTGCTCCAAGAGACCTAATTGCTAAATCGTTGTTTACATAGCAGTAAGCGGGGATGATTCAACTCGCGCATGTGCGGAACCAATTCAATATAAATATAATCAAATAATTTACGAAAAAACGCTCGGAATACGGCGATGTTGCATGACTGTTTAGTGATATTTTGTGTTGTTTTTGTATTGATCTACATAATTATGATAAAGCGGATCCTTTTGTGATTCATTTCTCAACTTGATGGGCTGAATAAAAAACGGTAGTTAAAGAAGAATGTTGTCTAATTCCACGAAAATAAAGAGTTACACTGTTAGATCGATTTCGAAGGTTAGGTCATCATCAGTAACAAACAAAAACACTGTAAACCTTTTATTTTCGTGGAATTATACAACGATCTTCTTCAACTTCCGTTTTTTATTGAAATGGGTTTCCACAACTTCGTCGCAAGGGATTTAGTTTGTATTTGATCGAATGGACGGCATAACCCTGAATTATAAATAGGCTGCGTTTAAAATTGATAGGGGACACACTTGAGTTTCGATAGATTCAGATTCTCAATAGTTGATATAAAACGCACCTGGTAGGAAGTGTCCATAATGTGAGGGATGTCTTCTGGTGGTGGGAGGTTAATGCGGGAGAAAGGAGGCCCGACTGGAGGTGGCACCCCAGGGCTTGGCCCTGGCCTGAACATGTGGTGCCTGTTGTCCAGTTGGGGAGCTGTCGCTCCTGATGGCCCCCCAAGACCAGATGTCGCCTGCCAGTTCATTTTGGGTTCCATCATCCATGATGTAGGGGTCATGTCGATCTCAGGATTAGCGTTTGCCATTGACGTGTAATTTTTCCATGCTCGCTCAGTGCCAATAGGTCGAGGTGGCACCTGATGAAACGTGAATAAGAACAATTTATTAATCGGAATCAATGCAATCATTAGGTGATTCGTCAAAATATATATACACTCATTCACAATCACTCGATCACTCACAAATCCCAATTTTTCCAATTTTTGTTGTAAAAGTGCTGAGTGGAAATATTTTGAGTTGATTCTGTATATTTTGAGTGGAAATTCACATATAACGAGAGTGTCTATGACAAGGGAAGCATTAGCTACTATGAGGAAACCTTCCCCTTACAGAATACATTTTTTTGATATTCAAATATTGATTCAGAGGATGGCTACACCGTAGTTTAACTGAACTTAATTTTCAACATTCATATTTCAAGCATAACAACACTGATGGAATTCGCTATTGGTGACATTATGTTCCAATTAAGTATATCGGTAAGCAATACCTTTCGATCATCGGGCGGTGGCTGTTGTTGTGGTGATGAGGGGGAGACGTTCGGCGAAGACCCGTTTTCGAGGGGTCCCAGGAGGTCTGCCTGACTCATGGCCAGGTTTGCAAGGTGCTGAGTCACTTCAGATTGAGTGTAGTGGTTCATCATTGGCCATCTCGTCGGGCCACCGTTTGCTCGGGCACCTGCTTGGAACTTATCTGCAAAAATAAATGAAAATGTTATTTTTGCAGTTACAATTCAGAGTTTAATAATGTACTACATCTACTCTGATGCCGCTAAATGATAAATCAATATATATTATATAAATAAATGAAACTTACTGAGGGGGAAAGGAATAACGTTGTTATTGGGCAGCATCGTTTGTTGTAGATATGGTGTGCCTCCACCACTACCGCCGCCTTGTTGGTACATTTGAGGCTTAAATTGATTTGTCGAGAAATCAGGTGCACGTGGGTTCAGGCGAGACATAGTTACAGAAGCTGTATGGTAGGCATTGTGGTCTAAATCAGCTGCTGTAGGTGGTGGTGCCGACTGGTACACGGGTGGAGGTGGTGGTGGCCGGTACGTGTTCGCCAGCGGTGACGTATCCGTTTGAGGAGGATAGTACTGTGCGGAACTCACAACTGACGAAGCAGTTGAAGTGGACGCAGGGGCCGATGAACTCCCCTTTGACACTGGAGAACATACATTGTTCCCTCGGTAACCCGGAGCTTTTGAAGCATCGACTTTAGGGGGAGATGGATCCAAATATTTGTTGGATGTTGGTGGCATTATGACTGCTGACGAGTTAGGTGCACCGGCCGCAGCTGCGCCTGCAAAGTTCATACTCTCTCGGCGCTGGTTATCACCTTCCCGGCCCCACATGGACTGTTGAGTGACTTTGGTGAAATTATCGTTGAAAAGTGAATACTCCAAAGTAGCCGCAGTGGCAGGTGAAGTTGTTGGACCTGCACTTCCAGATGAAGATCCCGGGGTTGAAGCAGGTGGTGGAGGGGGTGGTGAGGGGTCTAAACATGGTGGTACGTTGTTGATGGTTAGGACTGTGGTGACAGGTGTTGGGGTGACCGGTGGTCCTGCAGGAGATGGAGAACCAGGTGGTCGTAATGGCTTGGACACGAGAGGAGGACTTACTGCTTGAATAGGTGGAGTAGGCTGCAAAGAGAGAAAGCATGTATGAAGTATACTGAATTACGACAAAAAGCAAAACAAGTTTTCCACTGCCATCACCAAAAACGTTTTCGATAAACTACATTAGACTAAAGAGCATAAATAAAGTTAATTCATAATTTAAAGTACATGAAATTTCAGTCTCGATTGGAAAAATGTGAAAGTTAGAAAGATAGAGAAATCAAAATGTTTAGTTGTGACATTGCATCACACAAAGGGGGGAGGGGGGGGGGGGAGACAACGAAATATTATCTAAAGAAATGGCGTTTGAAGAACGTAGAAATGGATCAAACATGATTTGGGTTCCTATCAACTTTTGCTTCATTGCTTGATAAATAATTTATTGTGATCGATAAGCATTAGAAATTCGCCGTAACACAATTTCTCCACTTCTTTTGGCAGCTAGGCCAATGTTCCACGTTTAAAAAAACTGCCCTAGTTAACTGTGTTGACCGATGTATTAGTGAGTATCAGCAAGATATGTGTTTGCAGAATTTTCGTACTGAAACCTTGATTCAATCGGCTCCATTCAAGAATGATCGCTAAAATGAATGATCCTAGGAGATTTCGGTGAATTGGAAGTTATCTTGAGATAACTTGAGATGAGATTGATAAAATTGAGATGGGGTCTATTGGAAATATGATTATGGAGAATTTACCTCCACATCTCACACTCATAATGGATAATGGGTGTCTTTGAAACTAGTTTACATAAGCAGCAACAGATGTCGCAGGAAGAGCTTTTACTCGAAAAAGAGGGCTTCGGAGCTAATAGGTTAAATACAGGAGACACCAATGGACCGATTGCAACACAATTCATAAAGTGTTATAAAGATACAGCCGTAAAATTTCTTAAATTTTAATTGTAGTAAGTTTATATGTTGACGAATTCACTGTTTATGCATATACAAAGACTATACTGCAATAGAGCCGGAGTTACCTATTATACGTAGATGTGCATTCAGAACCCAATTGGTGCAGGAAGCCCTGAAATTCTTCAAGTGTTTGGAAATATCAAATCCTTCAAATATCAAACATCAAAACCTTCTGTAGCAAATACTATTACTTGATGTGCATCCACTCAACAATAAAAAATGCTGTAGTGTACTAAAATCACGGTTCCAGTTTTTTATTATTCTAGTTCAACAATGACAATGATTAGGGTTTATCTAAAAAGATCTGAATCTCTGTACCAATGGTATTTTTACAGTCGTAAGTTTGAAATTGTACCTATACCTTCAGAAAAATTGATACTTCCTGCCAATTTATATTCTGATGCAGAAGTGATGGCGAATGATTTCATCTCTTTCCCTCATCTAAAGTCGCCTCGCATACGTCGATACCCGGATTGCTCACTATGAGCTGTTCGTGCCGTACCGTGTGTGGCGAGGCAGGAGGTTATCGGTAAAATGACTGTGCTCGAAGGATCCTCGGGCCGAGCCGTTTGTAGCGTCGATACCAGTCCACATTTGCCTCGGGCCACACAAGGCAATCGCCATGTTAACTGACTACCTTCGAGTCGGGTGGTTCGTGTGCTGGCATCGAGCATGCGTGGTTACAAATTTAACCAACCGCAAATGCCTCACCCGAGGAAAACGTCACGAGGCGAGCTGCCTCGCACTATTGATACTAGGCTTAATTGTTATATAGTTTTACAACGCCCTGAATCATGGGGAAGTTATGTACTACATACTTTAAAAGTGATTGTAAGAGTATCTGCAGTAGCCTATAAAAAATCGCAACCAATTTTAGCATGCTGAGCATGTAATCAATCTCACATTCTCGAGATAGTTCACCCACAAGTATCATCCCACCTCACTTTTGCTTCATGAGCTATTCAAGGTAATATTTAATTATTAATAATTACATAGCTATTAATAAGGTAATACTTTTCTATTACTCACTTGTCGGGGTTGAGGTGGGGAACTCGTTGTAGACATGATATTCGTCGGAACGACCGTTGCTAGCGTGGAGACCGCAGTGGTGGTTGAAGAGACGATGGGCATAGCGTTTGTGACAATGGAACTTATAGACTGAGCAACAGTGATGGTGGCAGTGCTAGTGACAGTGGGTGTCAAGGGTACGACGACAGAAGCCAGAGTTGCTTGGATGTCAACAGAGCTGAGCTTGGCTGCGAAGGTTTGTCCAGGCGTTGCACTGGAGCTAGTGAGGCTTTTCCCATTCGTGACGTTAGCAGACGAGGCGTTAGGTGGTCTGCTTGAGGTCATGATTGCGTTCGTATAGGACATCGTGGTTTTAGTAGCAGTAACTGCAGCCAATCTCTTAGCTGAAATGAGAGACATATCAAACTTTTCATCAAAAGGTCCGCATATATTTTAGAATTTAAATAGTTCAAACTGATGCAACAAATCGAATGATGAAGAAATGTGCGAGTTGCCACAGATGATTTGAAGAGAGCACTGAACGCTTTCATTTTCAATTCCAAACTAAAAATTTATAAATCATAAGCTGACTTTCTTACAAAGGAATGACTAATTCAAGAATACTTACGTGACAAGATATAAATATAACAAGTGGATTTATTCATTCCTGATTGATATTAATCAGAGGTTTTATTGTATAATAATACAAGTAAGTGATAAGTAGACAACTACTCAAAAAGGCCGTTAATTCTAAATTTGACCAGCACATGCTTAAGAAGATTGAAAACATGCTATGAGAAAACTGAAGAGATTAGTTTTTATCTTCCTCGTCAAAGAGCTATACAACGTGAATGTAGTTGTGGGGTAAAATAGAAGTTTAGGGAAGATGGATGTACAAATAAGCTGAACTGATTTTCAATTTATCACATAATGGGTTTGAACAAATGATGGAGATTCTAATGTCTTGGCGTGCTAACTGACCTGCCACCAGACGAGGAGCAGCGACACGGGAGGGTACTGAGGCAGATGTGGTTCTCAGTTGTAACAGGGAAGTGACGTTAGGCACACCTGTTCACCAAATCAAATCGGTCAGATCTTTTGAATGTTTGAATGCCATTAGTTTGTATAAGCATAACAATAAGTTTTTTCTGGTCACCTCGGGTGCTCGCTCCAGTTTTTAACAAGTTCTATATTAACGAGTGCTGCCTCAACGCGACTAAAAGGGCATAATAAGGTGGACATTTTGTAGACTATAGAAGCTAAGTAACTCGCTATTGCGTCATGACCGGATTAAGGTTAATGGAGTCAAAAACGAAACTGTGACGTGGTCATTAAGATAAACCACTAATAAAAAATACTGGCAAAACATGAATTTCTTACTCTACAGTTGAAAACACAAAAGAGCAGTTCTTAATTAAATTTAAAAAATAGTTGATATAGCAGAATGACTATAGAAATATAAGCCAACCGCACTGAAGAAGAACAACACGATAAAACGAAATCAAGTGTGATCAGAGAATACGCAAGACATGAACAACCTACCACATCTGACTACATTTTTTGGAATGAAGGCAGAGATTAGGAAGTTGAAAGGTGAGTATTAAAACCGTCATCAATTAGTTAGTGAACCAATAAACTGAAATTGTGCAGAAAATTACCAACACGAGTAAACTAGCAATTAATACTTGTCAAAATCTTCTATCACTTACCCGTAGTAGCTGTTATTTTGGTGATGGCGGTGGAGCTTTGATTGGCCTGCGATCCTTTCCCAGGTTTTGACTTGGCAGTGTTCTGCAGAAGAAATTAAAAATGGAAAACTTGTAGGGAGGAATATTTTTTTATCGCATTTACTACCAAATCAAATCGTCAGTAATGGAATATTCAGCATAATGAAATCAAACGGTGAGCAGTATCTCTGCTCTCACCAAACTACTGCGCCACATTCTTGGCAGTTTTGGATAGCCGCAATATCATCACGAATTGGAAGTAAGCCTCTCATATCGGCCTCCCCTTTATGACTGAGGCCGATTCGTTTTTCAAATATTTTTCCAAACAGATATATATTACATAGTAATGAAATATTTTTATCTACATGTATCACTATTTTCTCATTCAACATTATCTAGTTACTTGGATATACCTCATATTCAAATGGTGTACCTCCTTGTGATATGGGTTACTGTGATAGTGAGAGGAGCAGTGGCGGCTCCTGTCTTGAAACTCAGGGGGTGCACAGAGATCAACAAGGAGGTCTACCTCGCGGGGACGGTAGAGGTGCTTTTATACTAAATACGTACACCAGACATGAGAAATGTTCTCAAATGGAGGACAGAAATTCTGAAATACTTAACCATCAAAGGAGTTAACCCAAGGAATGATTGCAATAGCTGAAATGTATACCCGCCCAGCAAGAACCATCGTGGAGGTGAAAGCAAATCTTGCCATGGAGGGGAAGGAAAGGGGGAGGAGAGGTTCATGGGGAAAGAGAAGGGTTAGTCATCATCTAGATAAATAATGGGGAATATAAAAATAAAATCTATCACATTATAGGGGTTGAACTTACGGACCGAATCAGAACGATTTTTGATTTTCAAAGTTTGTGTTCGTCCCAAGGGGCGGCCAGCATCGCGAATCCTGCACTTTTCTTCTATTGACAAATGGGACCAGTTCAACTTGATGAACTCAACTGAATTATTCATCATAAAAGTATCTACTCAACACTCAATAACTTCAAAAAATCGTAACACTAAATGAAATAACTCCGGGAAAAATAGAAGTGACTGATAAAAATGATAAGGAAGAACGGAAAGTACTCAGTGTCGCTACCTAGCGGAAGAGCATGCCCCTAAGTATGCTCATCTCGGGGATGTTACGGGCTCTCTGATTGGTCAATCTCACATGCCCGCTTCAATTCAAACTGAAAATCCTCAGTCCGGAGACATGCAGCCAAGTCTGAGGTTGAGCAACAGGGATCTGTTGCTCCCGCTCACTTCTGATTGGTCAGGTTGGATGAGCTTCCCGCTTCAGCCCCTCCCTACCGCAACCTTCTCTGTTTCGCTCGTAGATTTAGATTTCCCGTCTTCTGTCACTAGCTAACTTCAAATGAGAGTGGAGAAATTTTGAAACATTATTATTATTTTGGTTTGACTGGGGGTGCACATGCGCCTATGCTCCTATCAGTAGCCGCCCCAGGAGAGGAGGGCGGGTTTCAAAAAATCGATAACACTTAATACAAATCATTTTCTCTACTTCATGTAAGAACGCTTGAATCATAGATATGCTGGAAATATGCTTCCAAGTATCCAACTTAAAAATGGCTTCTTCTAAAACAGATCTGTTTACAGCTATCCGACTAGTTTCGTTCAATAGCCTCGACAGGGAACTTACGAGTATCTTAAAGGTACAGGTCAAAACTTGACAATTTTCGTAGTAAAAAGGATATCATCAAGAAGAATAATACAAAAAAGTTCAACTCGTGCATCATGATCGTGTTAGCGAATCTTCGTAAGTTATCGTATAATATTATGTTACTTGTGTCAAAATGTAGGCACTCTGTGTGCAATGAAACTGTTCACTATCAATTTTATGACCAAAAAACTCGTCCTAAATAATACCCTGAGATTCAAAAAAGATTTTGGATTTTAGCTTTATTTGTAGTTTCATTATCGATTTAGTAGCAAATATTATTGTAATTCAAGAACATTTTTCGGCATAATTTTGCGCTTATTTTTTTTAAGGGTGAAGATTGTCGAAAATTTCTATTTAAAATTTTGTTCAGCACTAGCTCCATTTTCCACAAAAATCCAATAATCGTGGGAAGCCAACCTTTCAACAACATCTTAATTCAAACATATTAAAAACAATTTTCTTTGCATAATAAGGCAAGAACATGATATGTACTTGTTTGTAACGAATTTGTATTTGGAGTAATATTTATGTTGATCGAATCAAACAAACGAAAATCATGTTTTTTTTTAAATCCATCAATAAACGTTTTAAATTATTACAAGGAGCATTAAAGCTATTTTAATTTTGAATTTTCTTTCCATGCAGATCAATAACTACCATATTCAGTTGTGGGAGCCCAACGCGGTCGGGAGGACCAATGACTTACGTCTTTGCCTGATAAGGCCCACGTCCTATGAACTACTCTAATCATTGACTAGTCTCTTTACATGAAATCACTCAAAATGCCAACAAAAACTAGTGGCGATTCGGAGCCTTTGTGGTACATTACGTGTAACTACGTAGATGTAGGCACCCACTGGAAGAAAATGTGTGAAATTGAAAAAACTAAAACACCTGCCGACTTACGATGCAAAAGTCACTTTACAGGTAACAACAACTATAGGTGATTTCTTGAAAAAGGGACTCCATTGAACTGGTATCAGCTGGTCGATTATCATAGTTGATTAGGAACGAAGTAGAGTGACGAGAGTTTTGCCATGAATTTTGACGTCCTTTTATGAGGTTTTACGTCCTGAGGTTTAGCCTTTAAGCCTCTTTTCCATACAGCCACTACCACTGCCGCACTGACTGCCCCCCTTGGGGGAGTGTTCACGTGCTTGCCTAAACTTCCCGGTTACATTGCGGCCTCGGGTTATGGACCGATTCTCCATCCTTTCCTCTTGCACAGCACATCCTTTGACTTTTCGCCAAAGGCGACCTCCAAGTCCAACTCCAAACTTAAGATCCCTTCCCTTATAGGGAGTGAACAAATGAACGTACAACAACCCGGGTGGTCTCGCTCAATTCATTAAAACGACATGCATAACAACAACCATAAAATTACTCTTCCACCAAAAGTTTTAGAAATATTGATTATTTTCAAACCCTCAAATTTTACTCGCGGGGAAGACTGAAAATTATGCTGAAATTACAGGCACATCCACGGCCAATGAAGTTAGTTACATGACCATTAATATAGGTAGGTGACTCGTTTGACAATGATCAATGATGATGGTGACACTGATCAATGTTATATCAGATTTTGAAGGTTGGAATTTTGAAGGCATTATTATGCTTTCCCCTCACAAATATCTACACACTACACCCACTAATCTGGCACAAAAACGCAACCTACTCCTATAATGACTAATTTTGAACAACGGATACCTGAATAAATACCAACTAAATATGGTGGTTTGATTATTATTGTTGGACTCAATTTTAGTGTTTCATCTTTTACTCAGCTGTTCAGAGGAACTCCATTAGCATCTCTATATTTTCATTATTTTTACTCTTCTATTATTGGGATGCTTTTTTATTAGGCTGTTATACTCAAACCTTTAAAATAGAAAGTCCTTTAACCGTGACTGATTCTGGAGAAGAACATTTTGTTCGATATAATTTTCATTCTAATAACCTCTATCCCATCGGTATTAAGAAAACGTAGACTACTGGCTAACATCAATACAAACAATCATATACATGGATGTCCCCACTTTTAGTTAGGATGTCCGGGTTAGGTTTCAATGGTAACATAATCGGAAATAAAATCTAATAGTCGACCATTACTTCAGTAAAACGTATAGCCAAATTAAAATAATTGATATAATATTTTGAATGAGGCTTACCACAGACTTCTCCCACACAGCCACTGCAGACTTGTTGGCAGATTTTGGGAGAATTTGGAGTATGTCAACCTCAGGATCCTTGACCAAAGCCGCTATGAGTGAGTGGGCTTGTTTCGTAGCCTCCAGGGAACCTTTGAGAGTGATGATTCGCTCTCCTTGACCTTTGGACTGCTTCTCCACCTCGATGTGGGCTCCAGTTGCTGTTCGTATGGCGTTGATGTTGCTACCACCACGGCCGATTACCCTGCTGATAGCGTTTAGTGGCACGGAAACCTTTTTAGACCTGAACGGAGAGTTGAGGTACCTGGTGATGGGCCACACAACACACACCCACATCAGTTAGGTAACCTTGTCAGAGGACTCAGCGGGATGAAAAACTTTTCAGATAAATAAAAGAGCAATAAACGTTGTTCAAGAATGTGTTCATAAACCAAATGTGATGGCTTCGAATAAATTTAGAAGAAGAAGAAGAGTAATAGCATGCTGAAAGATGTTTTACTACAATTTTTGCCAGTCCAATGACAAAAGGAATTACGTAGCTGATAGAACCAAAATCAACACAAACAACAAAACACATTACTAAGAAACGTGAAATCAAGAAAAAGCCTCGATCTAAAATAAGAATCTTTACGCCAATGGAGAAGGAAGGAGTTTGCAAAAGATTTGCACAAGAGCCAGAAGTGTTACGCACTCCCATAAATTTAATAAATAGGGGGGGGGGGGGGAACAAAAACGAGGAAGTAACATAGGACGGATGAGCGTTCAGATGACACAGCGCCATCAGCCACGGAGCTACCTTCTACAGCTCCCTCTCATCCATTGCTCATGAGCCCTGAGTCGCTCCATAGTTTGCAATGCAACTTCTGTTTGAGTAATTACCCACTGGCTCTAGTGTAAGTGTAAAAAAATCTTGCCTGAGCGGAATGCATGACATGAAGGCCCAAAAACATCAATAGGATTTGAACACATGCCATTAGTTCTTTGAAAGAAAAGGTTTTTAAAGACAGCATTTTTTGCCAACAGTTCTGCTAATGCCAAAACCTCTTCGTCTGCATGAGATGAACATAACATTACTCCGGAATTTAATATCAGTCGTCCTAGCTGGTTTGGGGTTGAACGAATGACAGTGCAAAACTGCAGGCCACTGGCTCAGCAGATGCTTGCTGTATGAAGTCACAGTCGAGCAAGGTCATTGTCAAAGTGGGTTATGACTTAGTATTGAGGAAGTGAAAAATACTGCGTCAGTGAATGTGATGTTTATAGTTAATGGTATTTATAATCCCTGGCTCGAGAGGGATTACGTATTAATGTATGGGTCTTAAAGCCTGCGCCAAATGTCCCAAAAAGACTCAATACCTTGACAGAGTTTGAACTCCAGGCTTTACCTTCTTTGAGAGATACGCTCTTTAAAGAAAACGCCTTTGCCAACTGCGCCACTGAGGTCAATATAATTAATAATTTAACTTAGCTTTGGAAACGTATGAGTAGAATTATGGTAGGGATGAGTAGAAGACTGATTACATCCATCTTAAATGTCATACATAGCATTGCGATGAATTTTGAAGAAATTATTTGAAAAATCATCGTAGAATGTACAAGGCTCGTCGACCCCCATTACCAGAATGGCTGTAGGCTCGATCAAGCTGTAGCTTTAGCTGTAGCTCGACCAAGCTAGAATAAGCCACGGAGGAGGATGTATATTGTGTGGGGGGAGGACATTGTCCCAGGAGTCCCAGACCGGTGGCGTTTCTACAGAGGGCAGCAAGATTTCATCTTGCATCTCATGCTCCTTCGCCGATCGGAATCGGATGACTCAATCAGGAGAATAGGTTTGTCGTCCATTTTGGACAATGACTGATTTTGGTGTCAGGTGTTATACATCTCGATTCATATTATGCATGTGTTGATCGGGTTGAAACACTATTGTACTAGGGTGTTCTACAATTGTAGTGGCCTCTGCTATGCACCAGACAGAGCTGGTTTGAAAGGCATTTAAAAAAATAGTGGGAAGGATGCCTACTGAGAGGTCGTACCAACCGCCGATCCAGCTGGCCTGTTGGCTGCACCATCCTCGGCTATGTTCACTTGTTCTTCAGGTCGTGTCACAATCAGATCTATGCTGAATTTTTCTGACGATTCTGTCTGATTTTTCAACACAATTCAGGGTTTTTTTGGGGGGGGGGGGGGGGTTTCCATGAAATTAAACGTAGAAAATTCCGGTGGTTGTGTAGTTCAGATATATTTTGTCAAGTTTTATTGGTTTATGTGTGGGATTATGTTTCGTAGCAGCTAGACCCCCCCCCCCCCCCCCACACCCCTTAAAGTGATTCAGTTTCATGCCCAAGATGGGAAGATTTTGAGGATGGTTCTGGGAAAAGGCTTTTTCTCGTACATTGACTGGAAAAGTGCTTCTCCTTGCACCCATCGGGATGGGAAGTTCGTCTCTGTTGGCCAAGAGAGTGCAGGGAAGCCTTCCCAGTTCCCAAGGTTTGCCCGAATGGGGATTTGGGGCAGATGCCCAAGCTCATTTCCCTGTCAATGACTGTCCGGGAGAGTATTATTAGTGTTCCGAGTCGGAAGTTTTTTGACCTAATTGACCCACGAAATCGGACAGGGGACATCAGGGATATTTATCCTCAGACCCTGACTCAGGAACTGGCATTATCGGGCGAATCCGACAGTTAGCAGGTTTTGACCCCAACAAAGGTGACCCAGATTAGGATTTGGACCCAGCATTCCTCTCGGCATTGGGGACTAACCCCAAGACTCTGCCGCCTCAGGCTCTTCACCCAGGTTTGGTGGCCCATTGGGACTAAAATTTGCTAGATTTGCGGATTTAACGTTTAACTCACTCCGGGCTGAATATCTGGGGCCCCTCAAAATTTACAGGCCTCGACTTCCTTCAGTAACCCTCGGGACTCTGGGTTTTTACAAATCACGACAGCAGAGGCAGCTCTGGGCCATGTACGTTCACTGTACTGAACCAAGGAGAGGAGGCGGCTAGGGTGGTTTCTTTGGCCCACATGGCCCTTTGTGATTTGGAACAGTTCTTACTACCATATTTTTCTATGTGAATCGGGCTTGGCGCCGAGTGATCTACTGGGTGTGCACTCTGGCTCTGGAAAAGATAAGCAAGGATGTGCCCCTAACGAGATTCTTATTTGGCGATGGTCTGGGGGGTTCGCTATTAGGAGAATTTGACCATTCAATGGGCCTCACGAGGGTTGGTTTCACTAAGGACACCCCCTTCACTCGCTAATCCCCCCCCCCCCCCCACCCCAGACAAAGTGGGCAGAGAAAACTAAAGAAAACTGACGGAGGATGGGAACAACTAGGCAGGGTGCTTAGTGGGGTCAGACCTCCATGAAGGACCTTTTCCAAAAGGCAAGGCAAGGCTCCATGGGTGGCAAGCTCCCCCCAAGAAGGATCCAACCGAGAACCCCCATCCCCAGGGGAGAACCCCCATCCCCAGGGGCTCTTAAGATTTAGTATACTTTCCTGGCATGCAATTACTGATAAGTCAGATATCTTGACCTGGTTGGAGGGGGTTCACATTCCTTTTACTTTCACCCCCCCCCCCCCCCTCACAACCTATTCTATTGCCACCTGGGACCCTTAGCGGACTGGGGTAATTCCCTAATTAATAGATTCCTGAAGGCAGTGGCGTCTATTAGACCCCCCCCCCCCCTTCCGAGGCACAAAGTCACATGGGACCGACAATTGGTGCTGGGAGTTCTCAAAGGGTCTATGGAGAGTCTATGGGATGTACCTAAAGATTAGTGACCCTCCTCCTGTTGGCTATTGGGCAATGACTCCAAAATATAGCTCCTACTCAGCTACAGGAGATTGTCCATACCCCGGAGTATGAGGTAAACATTTTTTTCATCTGTAGTAAATTGAAGGCATCAGGACCCTAGAGGCCCTAACACTACCCTTTTACTCTTCTTCAACCCTTTCCCTGGAACGACCCCTTCTGTGCGTGGCATCACTTGTAGCGGAATATTTGGCTCAGAAGGCCTCAAAGCATAGGGACCGGGATCACTCCTTATTCCTTACAGACAGACAACTGTACGAAATATGTGTAACAGGAAACTGCTTAGTAAACTGTGTTTCCTGAACATAAAACAAGGTAACCCTTCCCGATGTCAGCATTTTCCAATTTCTTTTTGTTGCTCCAATCTCATTTTAATATCAAACATATAATGTATTAGGAACTCACCATACCATGAGTTAACGATATTACTTAATCTCACATCAGTTTGAAATCGAAGTTCTAAGATGAGGATTTCATAATTGAAATGTATTAAAAATAACCATTTACATGAAGCAGCTAATGAAAGACACCATTTTACACTCTACTTCTGATTTTATTGAGGGATGGGATTTTCTACCAATGAGAAGAGGAAAGTAACATCTATATTATCTTTGTTTTTGAAGACTATCATGGTGCTGGAGATTTACACAATACATACACATATACATTGGGCCATGGAATAAAAAGATTTTACTTAATAAGTCAACTAACCAGTTGTAAACTGCCGATTTTGAAAGGGTTGGAAAATGTGTTGGGGCGGGGGGGGGGGGGGTAAATCGAGGACATCCTTGACAACACCGCTCTTATCACCAAGGTTGGGTATTTCCACTTGGCTTATCACTTGAATATTCGCTCCACTTTTACAATTCGCCTACAAATTCAGAGAGAATTTTTGAAATGTGATAGATGTGGATAGTTCCTCCTTCCGTATCTTGAAACTGCCAGAGTTAACACTCCATTCCATCACAGGTAAGCAGTTCTCTCATCGTTACACTTGAGCAGTGCTTGGTTTTGAACCACCCCTAATCCCCAATACTGACAATCCTAATGCCTTCCCTTGACACTGGCTCCACAGGCAAAAAGAGCAACAAATAATTCGTACCACTGATTCTAACTATTACCCCTGTCCTGTACATTACGAGCCTTTTCTTCAACTCGGACACCCCCCCCCCCCCTCCCAAGAGTGGGATTTTAATGAATGAATAGCCTTAATTTCTTGAAAATACCTCCCAAGGAGTTGTATACATAATGCACATTTGCTTCCAGGTAATCCTTTAGGTGTTGCCCTTAACCCTTGAAGGGGTAACTACTCCATACAATCTCCTTGTCAAAAATTTCCATGTTACTTCCTCTTTTCTCTTCCTTCCATCTCCTTTATGACAAAACAGGGACAGGAGGGTAGAGGGGTGAGTAGTAGCTACCACTATCTTCCTTACTAATAAGATTTTCAGACACCACTGGGCATTTACCAAACATGATCAGATCAGACACAAAATAGAAATAGCTACTAAGATAAGTGAGTTATTATAAGGCTTTTACTCATTATGATGGATTAAATGAATCTCCTCACATTTAAGCAAATAATGAGAAGAAAATCTGTCTTGGTTGGAAATAGAAATAACATGCGGAGTGAGTGGGAATTGAGCATGCAACGAAGTTAGAAAACTGTCACTCACTTTCTGACGACTTCTTTCCATCCTTCATCCCGTTTACCAGCTTGTTTAGGACTAGTGGAGTTCCCACCTTTGGTGTTCGGCAATATATCCTCATTAGAATAATTCCTGAAATGTTGGAACAAGTTGTAATTACACAACTCAAGCATTGTTGTGGAACTAACACCCGCCAAAGTTAAGTGCAGACATAGTATAGCCAAATTAGAATGTAATATTATCGCTGTTTTCTGTTATCCTCATAATGGACTATTGAGACGCTCAGAACCACTAGAAAGGTGAACTAAAAGAGTCGATTTTTAAATTTTAGTACCTGATTAACAGGTTCTCTACTATGTAGGTAGACAGTCAGGGAACCGCAAATGTAATGGGGAGCCTTTAAAATCATAACGAACAACCGAATCTATTAAGAGGCATAATGGAATATTCATCTTACATCATAATTACCGCTGCTAAATTGCAAGACATCAAAGCCCTGGCTTAATTTGTTCGTCAGCCATGGAAAACCTTCCTTCATCACTAACAAGAAAAAGGTAGAAGGTACTGTAGTGAAATTAACTTGTCATTTCATTTAATGCTACCTATGTATATATTAATTAAATAAATAAGGAGTATACATTTCGCAACTAAGTAGGTATTCATTACTTGTTGACTACAATCGAGAAGTATATTTTTTCATAGCCCTGAGTTCCGAGAATGCTAGTCATTGCATGTTGCAACAACACTCTATCCATATCTCTACGCGTGAATAATGTGAAGCAAAAGTCATTCCTAGAAAAAGAATGTTTTTAGTTCTATTGTTCTTGATTCACTGGTAAGTGACTCTTAGACAAAAAGGAGCAAGAGATGTTCTTTCCCTTCGCATAACCTTCTGGGAAGGCCGTGCACCACAAAATACCTACTCTAAACAAGACAGAGAGATATACAAGCAAGCTTGTTTGTAAGATCACTAGCTCTGGACTCAAAATTGTAGTCCCCACTTCCCTGCGGCACCTCGTCCTAGAGCTTCATCATGATCTCCCTCAGGCGGGCCATGGAGGTATTCACACCACCTTCAGTAGGATTAGGCAATCATTCTGGTGGCCTGGGTTGCGCCAGGACGTCACCAACTATGTCAAGTCCTGTCATCCATGTGCTCAGTGAAAGTATTATGGGCGAAAAACTGCACCACTGGGGAAGTTATCAGAGCCTTCTGGTTGTTTTGAACAACTCAGTGCTGACATTGTGGGCCCACTCCCTCTAACACATAGGGGTAACAAATACATTTTAAGCGTTCTGGACCAGTTTTCTGGGCATATTGAGTTCTACCCATTGACAAGTCAATCCTCTGAAGCAGTGGCTCAGGCTTTGCTTCAACATTTTGAGCGTTATGGCACTCCTCGACAGTTGCTTACAGACCAAGGTAACCAAACCTCTTCGACTGTGAGAGTTATTTTCTTGAAGCGTAACAGTTTTTTCCTCCTCACATTCTGGACTACTAAAAGAGAGTCTACTGTATTGAAAAAAGTAAGAAGCAGAAACGCAATTTACGCATTATTTCATTTAAAAACTAAAGTTTGAGTTTGAGGGCAGATGCTCCCGCAGAGGAACGGAGGGAAATAGAGATACTCGTGAGGGAAAATTGTTTGAAAAAATATCGTACGCGCCAACAATTTTCAAACGATAGGAGATAAGTAGTTCCTTTTTCTCCAGCAGAATTTGCCCTTGGGACGCAGACCATCTCTGGTCGACCTATAAGTACCTTCATTTACCTACCTACATGGAACCTACCTATATTATTAGAATATTATTCTAATTATTAGGTACCAACCTAGCTAATCGTTATGACGGTGAACATTGGTAACCCAAATCCGCCCTTTTGGCACTTACCAACAAACGTATTTGGAAATTCGCCCTTTTGATCAATAAAAACTTTGGAGGCGAATTTCTCAAATTACACTTTCAAACTTCGCCCTTCTGGTTCTGAGCTCCTTAATTATTTACCAAAACGTTCAAATTTAATGAACCAAAGAACCAAATTTTACATTTAAAGCAAAATTACTTCAGTCGTGAATTGCATACTAAATCTCTCATGGCAATACCAACTAATGTGTTATTATTTCAAGTAACGAACAACTTAATAAAAGTGAAAATTACAACATGAAAATGAAAACTTACAGGTACGAGGAAGACTTCTTTCCTTTAGCAGGGATGAAATTGTCATTGCCAGTAGCCTCGAAGTCTTCTCGATCTGCTGGATGCCTAGAGGGTTCGAATATTAGAGCTTGTGCTTTGATACTACTACTGCTAGAAGTGGTGGTGCTGCTGTTGATGGAATTTTTGCTCATATTTTGACTCCTACACTTGTCGATTTTATCATTTTTAACGGCTTCTTTCTTGTTTGCACTAAGAGCTGAAGGTCCACCACTTGATTGTCTTTTCTCCTCTGGTTTGCTTGTTGATGGTAACAGAACCATGCTGTTGTTGATAACTTGAATGGTTGAATTCGAGACGATTTGACTACCCGTTTGTTTCTTCTTTTTCTTCTCTTTTCGTCTCCCAGCTCCTTTCACTTCGTTGCTAGAGCAACTTCCCTGACTGTTGGCATCAATGCCGCTATCACCCTCTTCAACTTCTCCATTGCCTGGGACTCCTCTAGCAGGAGATTCGCTGGTGGTAGGCACATCGTTCCCTTTTTTGCTTATTTCTGGAATAGAGACAATAAGGATTGAAAAATTGTGCACTTCTTAAACATTACATTTATATATAATACCGAAAGAAGCGATTGCTGGAGTCATCACAATAAGAGCAGTGGTCACAATCACCAGAAATGGAATTTTATAGACACAAACCGAATTCTAGCATACAATTTGGAACATAGATGAACATAGATCTGTAATAATTTGAACTATTTTGACGACAAAGAGGGAACTTATTCAGCAATTTAGTATAGCATCGTTCATGGAGGTTAACTTATGTTTCAAGGTGCCCTTTGCTAGATACGACTTAAAACCCAACATGTTTTGTAGAAACCAGTCTATTCAATCACTATAATAAAAAAAAAAAAAAATCAATTTGTAAAAGACAAATGAATTGAAAAATAAAATACCATGGAAGAAAAGGACTAGATAGGAATGAGCGTACAGCGTTTGCCAGTAGCTCTACCTTTACAATACTCTTATTTAGTTACACGCTTGTTATTCTATCAACTAGATAGCGAAATATAAGTCTCTTCTCATTATTATTATTCAAAGGCTTTCTCTATTTATCTGTTATCACAGTACCGTCAACCGTTACATCCAGTTCTAGTTTCTATTTTTCTTTACGGCGCCGATTTCTACTGATTAATTGCATGTATTCGTGAATAGATATCAGTAGGTAGGTACAATATCACATAATATAGTCATCCAAGATCACCAATGCTAGCCTTCTTGACACGCGAAGCTATGTCAAAGTGCTTAGTTTCTTGATGCTGCAGATCGTCCCTTTGCAGACGTAGAAAAATAGGTACCTACAGTATTTTGTCATTTGTCTTTGGCGAACCTAATGGAATATCAAACATATCCATGGTGTCACTAAAACCTCTACTTCTATGAGTCGTTCATGGAAAACAATGTCAGTAGGTACCTACCTACACTATGTAGTTACATTTTTCAGGAAGTTAATTGGTTTATATATTTTCAGACTGCTGAGGTGGTTATCATTTCAATCTGCCTGAATTGTTCGCTTGAGCCTCAGAATATACTTACTACAAAATACGTCACAGTGTTTAGCATCCCAATTCATCAACCTGATTGTATATAATTGTGCGTTCATTAGTAAAATAATACTAATTGAAATATTAATCTATGTTCATTTGCAGGGAATATAGGTAGGCAAGATAGGTTGGGTAGGTATTTAATTCAATTAATAGGAAATAGGAAGATTTATGGTTGATGAACAAATTTGAAAAAAAGGCGGGGGTGTTTTATGGGGTTCAGATTTAGAGCAGCATCTGTGAGTGCTATGGTGAACTATTGTAACTCCAAGGAGTATCGTAAAGGTACCGCCACGATCGTGTATATTACCATGCGTTACACGGTTTAACACAGAAGTGAGCCTTCCTTTTCCGCTTCTTCCATGATAAAATACATAAAAACAATAATAAAGTCGATATCAAGAAAGAGTCATAACGTATGGAAATACAGCATCCACTGTATTTCTCTAACCAGAGTGCAACTAACATTTGGAAAATGCCCTGAAAACGTGACAATTGTGCGAAAAATCATGGAAAATTCACTTTGTTTGTACTTTTACAGCAAGCTACAAAATACGCAATTGATTGAATGATAGTGACTATTCAAGGATATTTATTACCAGGTTTCTCATCCTCTTCTTCTACGTCCTCATCCTCATCTTCTTCAGGTGCAGCATAACTTTCATTCTTTTGGTTTTCTTCTTGGAGTTTCCGTTTCTCTTCTTTCTTCTCCATTTTTTTCTTTTTCTTACGTTCTCTCCTCCTTGCAGCAGCGGCTCTCTTGCTTTCCTCTCGGGTTTTCTCCATGTACAGTTCTTCCAAGAGAATAGTTGCATTTTTATTAGCTTTAGCAGCTTGCTGATCTTTAGCAGCTCGAATGATCATTGTGCACTCCTGGCATTTTTCCAACAGCTCCTTATCATTTACAGTTGATATATACCTATAATTATGAAGAGAATGAACATCTAGATGAAAATATCAGAAAATTCATTAAATAATTGTCAAAAAGCATCAGTGAGGTTCTCATATGTAAGACAGGAATATAAACATCAAAGAAACTAGAAGAATCTACAGGTGAAGTTGTAAGCTGTTAACTATTTATAATTTTAAGGTTGAACTCAATATTTACCTCGTCATTTCCTGGTCGCTAGGAAACTGAGTGACATGGTTCACCATCCACTTAACCACTTTAACGTGACCTTTCCGGAAAGCAGCCATGAGGCAAGAGACTTTTCGGTTGTCTTGGGAATCAATGTCAGCAGTTGAATTGTACAGAAGTTCCACTACAGCAAGGTGACCGCCATTTGCGGCAAGCCACAATGGAGAGTTTCCCTTCTTGTTTTTTACTTCCACTTGGGCGTTTCTTAATGGGAAAAAAATCAAAAATGTATTAGAATATACTGAGGGTTTTTATGAGAGGTGAAAACAATTTACTTACAAAAGCTGAAACACCAAAAACACTAGCTGCGATAAGCCAACTCACAATATAACATCTAGAGATGAGATCAATTATGAAGCATCCCCGTTACCCAAGGGACCTTGTTGATTACCTGTTAAGAAGGAGCTCAACAAAACGGCAGTGGCCCTTGTCTGCTGCGATCGTAAGGGCTGTGTCCCTTGACGATGGGACAGGAGGCGCATTAACATCTGCACCTTTGTCCAGAAGCACTCGTCCAACTTCAACGTAACCTCCACTGGCTGCTTCCATCAGGGGCGTCAGCCCAGTCTGCGAAAGGAAACAATGATCACCATGAGAAACATAGGAACAATATTTTGTTGAATACAATTATTGTGGAAACTTGAGGACAGGCAAATTATATAGAAAATGAGCGCATTATATTTCCACTAAACTCTGCGGCATTGATGCTGATTCTTAATTAACGGTGAAAGTGGCCCTAAGGCAGTCCTTCTCAGCCTGAGATGATAAGAAACATTTTATTGAATACGTCTGAATGGTTTAGGGTGAACCACATTATCGTTATCTCAGTTGCTAAGGTTGGAATGGCCATTAGTCAGTACATAATTGTCTTACTTTAGCTCGGTGTTCCACATTTGCTCTTCTGTCTAGGAGCAGGCTGACCACTTCATGCCGTCCCTGAAAGCAGGCCAGCGTAAGGGCAGTGTTTCTGTTTGTTTCTATTTGAGCATTGATGTCGGAGCCCATATCGAGAAGTAGTTTCACTGCAGCTGTAAAAGAAGAAAAGGTTATGAGCAATGTGAAGAAAGATCAGCTCTAAACTAACTATGAAAAATATTCAATCCTCCTTAAAAAAAAATAAGAAAGGCGGCACTGATACATTGTAGAAAGGCAACACAATACAAAACTTATATATCAACTAGGAAAGCGTCCCCAGAAGAGAGTAATATTAGAGTTTTTGCAACCAACGTACGACTTTAACTAAGTGGGGCTCACCCTAGTCCAGTGAGTAAATTAAGATACTAACTCGAATTTTACGTTAGTAAGGTTGTGTAAAACGACATTTTCCCCAGTTGACTACTCTTTGACTAATCAACTTCTTTAATTCGATATGAAACGCCGATTTTGCTTCCTAAATTCGAACTTCACGTTAGTTTCAGAACAAATATGGACTAATTTCTCATGTGTACAGAAAAGTAGTTATCTCTACGACTATGAACAGTTCACAAGAAAATAGCTGAGAGATTAGGCAAATTAAGAACTAAATTGTGTAGAATTAGTGTAGAAAAACTTGGGTTTCTGATTTAAAATATGTGAAATCAATAATAAAATTAAGACTCAAATCAACCAAATGGAGGCAGCGTACAAAAGAACGGATTTTTTCTATTGAGATGAAGGCGAGTTAAAGCATGGACGGCAGAAGCGGACTTCAGAATGCAGATTTAGATTATACGTGAATTGAAATGTAAATGAGTAAAATTTGAGGGGTGTACAGAAAAACCTACCTGCTATATCAACATACTTAGATGGGCATATCAATAAACTAATATTATTAACTTCACCTAGTATTCGTACAATTTTGAGAGGTTCAGTAGTGTTACATTTACAGGAAGGTTAGCATGTAAAGAGAGGCTTTAGGTCCCCACACGGGTGACATTAAATGAGCCATTCTACCGTACCCATTGTTAACGTCCCTTCAAGGTCACGTACCCTGAACTCCAACTGAATATTAATTTAAATTCTCAATATTTTACTTCCAACTTTCAAGTCAAAGAAAATGATCTGATAAATTAGATTATTGGGATTACAAGTCATTAAAATATATCTAAGAAGAAAGCTGAAACTTCTGGAGCTCTACCCTAATCAGAGATATAAAACATTCAAGTTTCAAGACAGAGCTGTGATGGAGGAAAAGAGGAAAGAGGAGATTCTCTTAAGATAGAAAATTGTACAATCCCCCCCCACCAGAAACAAATTAAATCAATTACCAGTATGTCCGTTCATAGCAGCTAACATCAGAGGAGAGATGCCCAGCTTGCTCCCAGTCCGAGAGTTAATTTCCGCTCCATGGGTAAGCAGAAGCTTGATTATATTGACATAACCTCCAGATGCTGCTAGGCTGAGGGGGGTGTAATCAGAAACATTTCGATGTTCCTTGTTCGCCCCTTTTGACAACAGTAATTCAACAACCTCATAGCGACCTCCTGAGCAGGCAAGAGAGAGTGGCGTGTCTTTGGTTCTCTCTGACTGGGCTTCCATATCCGCCTGGTGGTTCATGAGAATCTCAACAACTTTCTCGTGCCCTGCTGTTGCTGCCAATATGAGAGGTGTGAATCCTTTCTTGTCACGATGTTCTGAAAAACAGAAATAGCAGAATGCAAATACCACAACTAGAATTAAATGAGAATAGAATTAATTTTTCAGACAACACTAACCTTTGCTAATAAAAACCATTACAAACATGAAACACAAATCGACATCACAGCAAGAATACTGCGTTAATAGTAACAAGGTTACAGCTTACCGATGTTGGCACCCCTGGACAGGAGGAGTTCACAGAGTTCTTCATGGCCACCTGCACAAGCAAGCGTCAGGGCAGTATCGTTGTTGCTGTCTGTAGCAGAGTCGACATCAATGCCGAATGGCGTCGCCATCCCAGGCGTCCCGGTTTGCCCTTCACATGGATAGCCTACTGATTACAGTATATTGATTAAATTCATGAGCCTCCAAGTAATAAAATAAATAATCACAAAAACAACGAGGAACTTGCACTCATCTGAAATTCGGCTGGGAAACCTCTTTTAATGTACTCTAGACCACCTCAGATTCACAAATATATGATGAAACCCGATAAAAAAAATTATTTTCTAAATTAAAATTGAATTTGAAAATCAGGGGAGGGGGAAGGCGATGTGAAAGCTCTGTGAATGGCTGACTAGCATGTGACGTCACAGTTCCCTTTCTCCAAGGGAGTAGTGCGATTTCTACTCTGCTATCAACAAAACTTGAGTAAAACTTGTTTTTCTAGTTATTTCCGGTGATGCTTTCAACATCTTTTTGCACAACAGAGATGTGTACATGGCATCACCAAACAGTAGGTAAAGTAGGTAATAAAACTTTATAGGGAACAAGAAGAATGTAACAATACTGGAGAGAATCAGAGGTAGGTAATTAACGTTAAAATCGTTTAATCAGACAGTTTTCTAGTTATTTGATTCGTACGTTTTATTTTCTTTTGGAAAATGTCATACAAAAATTGTATAGCGCCTTGCTGTTATCAGCTGATAAGAAAATAAATTGTGACGTCTGACTAGATAGAAAGTGGGCAGAGTCAGATAACGCGGCCGTTTTGGCCAGCTCTCAGAAAATTCAAACTTCAATGGTTTTTTTATAAAATATAGAGATTTCTAACAAATTTTTTTTCTTCCGCCTTTCAAGCATCACCATAAAATCTACTTTCAATTTCTGCAATAAAAAAAGTGTGCAAGTTCCTCAGACCATGTTACAATCTCAACAATTTTATATATGGAAGAAACATACTATCAAACCACTTCAATGTATCAGAGACAATCAATTCTCGATAATAATCTTACAGGAAATTTTAAAATAGTTTGAAAAAGTATTTGAAGAAGTCGAATTCCGGATTTTATTAAGTAACATTAGAGATAGAAATACCTATACAATTAAAAATCAGTTGAAATCAGAGAATATACAATCATAACACGTTGATAAGTTCAGTTTTTTATGTTGGGCTACAATAAAAAAGATGTTTACAGATTAAGATAATACCAGTTTACTCACATTCAGCATAATGATGACAATTCAAAAAATCGTACTAGCAGATAGTTATTAACATGACAACGCATTATTATCCACAAAAAGTATTAGTGTCAGAATTGAAAGAAGAGCAAAAGCAAGACTATAATGAACAGATCAACAATAACTAAACAATAGTGTGGTCAGTACTAATGAAAAGTAGAAGGACATTATGAAACACACAAACAATCGTTATGGTAGAAAATATGAAGGGTAAATAACTCAAAAATCAAACAGCTCATTTGCAAACCTCAATGATGGTCAGTGATCACTTGCTGGATTAACATATTTTATTAGATTACAAAGGGCAGAATTCATAGAGTAGGGCTTGATAGAAGAAAAACCCGCCTCGCATTCTGCTACAAAACAAATTTCAGGAGTTCAAAGAATGTTAGCAACTTTTACACATTTTAATGGAATTCGAGCACCTATAGAGGTGATTATGCAAACTGATAGTGCACCTGTATAATTCCAAAAACATAGTTTCTTGGTTTTGATTTTTTATATATTTTGTAATAACCACTTTTTCTAACACTATTCTTGTTCATACTAACCGAAGAGCTAAAATAACAAAATTGAGCGAAGTTACCAGTAATATAGAAATTAAAATACACCAATTGAAGTTTCCTTCAATATCACTTAATAGAGCTAACGTAGAATAATTTTTGTGCGAATTAGTCGGAGGTACAATGAGTTTAAGGACTCATGAATCTTCCATCAATCAGTATTCTCAAGGATAACGAAGGTGAGAAAATAGCCGTTTGATATCAAGTTACTTTGAATAGAACAGAGGTACGTACTGTGATTAGGATCAGGATGGATTGGTGGTGCCTGAGTGCTTTTCTGCGAAAGATGGAATCTTGTCCTGCTACGGCTTTTACCAGCAGGAGCGCTAGCAGTGGTGGTTGCGGTTTTCTTTGGAGCAGGCTGCTGAACAGCAGGATTGGCAGCCTCGGGTGCTGGGGAAGTCTGAGTACCTGCTTGCACCTGCTGCACGCCAGCAACTGATGGTGGTGGGGTTGATGCGACCAGATCCTTAGCCCCTTTAGAACGGTCGAGGGTCGTAAAGTAAGTAATTTGGAGTTTTTGGTGTGGGAGATATATTATTTATGAACAACTGTTATGGAGTATTAGCGATGAAGATTGTGAAGTAACCAACACAACATAACACAAGAGCTAACTGGACTCAGAGCTGCTAATTGACGAAACTATGTACACGACAGTAGGTAATATATTAATCAAACTGCTCATTTCTGACCAGAAGATTAATTGTTTAACGTTGATTAGAACAAAGAAGTGATTGAAGATAAAGAAAAAGCCGAGGTTCTTTTTTGACTTTTTAAATTTTCGATCAGTTATAACAAGAGTTGAGAGTAAAATTATACTGGCTTCACCAACGTTTAATGGAGGTATGGTATGAGTTTCAAACCAAGCAGGTTGTGTCACACAAGGAGCTTTGGAATAAAATATTGTAATCATTATGGTTGAAGTTTAAAGTTTATCAAAGAGTGAGAAAGCTGTAACCAAAATAAACTTGAGAATCAAAATAAAAAGAGAACGAACAAAAATTTGGTGCGGAATTCAGACCATTGCGTTGAGTCAGTGTGTAAAGTTCCAGCAGATAATAATCTAGGGAAGGTTCTTGTACAGACAATGGATCTTGTACAGGGAAGTTCTGCGAAAATTGTGGGTAGAAAGTAGTCAGGAGTCCGAAGATCAATTTGAAAAATTCGAGTGACATTTTAAATTTGAAGGGCTTTTTTTCCGAATCTAAATACGATAACGTGGCTTCAGTAATGGACAAGAATCCCAAATTTATAAACAAGTAGGGTTGAGGTTTAGGTAAGTGACACAGATAACCATAGGCCCATTATAACGTTGGTGGAGGAGGGGGGGGGGGGGGGGTGTCTGTGTGTGTGTGTGTGTGTGTGTGGTGTTACAGAGTTTACAGAGGGGGCTATAAACTATTGCTACTTAGTTGAGTATAAGAAATGGTAAATAAAAATAGCAGAAGCTCTAGATTATTTACGATGTTCATTGAAGTGACTATTGGATGACTATAGTTCTTGAGAACCATACATTTCTTTTAATTACACAATAGCAGCACCGAGTTCAGATTTGTCATGAAAGCATGTAAAAGCAAGCCAGTGCGAAAATATTGAAACCTCAAAAAAGAAATGGATAAAAATTCAACAATTGGATCAAGCTTGGAATTTTCAAAGTTATACATATAATAATCCTTGGTTGGTCTTATTCAGCTTCGTGATTTCGAATTAATGGACGAATATATTTAAGATGTGAAACACTTATTCACTCGATCATTATTATTTCTTAATTCATCAATTACAAATGGATTGGATAACAATGAATAGGATTGTTGTATAATCAGATTCCAATAATAATCTAATTCTTCTTTTCCTCTTACAGATCAGATCCTCATTATCACATCAACCTTAACGATAGCAGTATTGTCAGCCACTCTTTCAATGGGAGGGGATTTTATACTGAGGCAGCGGACACAATGTTTAGTCAATAGCAGCCTCAACATATAAACAATACTGTTCCACAAATGGAATGTGTTTTTCTTTCTGCTAATAGAGATCATGGGACACTTTTAGGTACCACCAGTCAATGTCCATATGTCATACATCTTTCAGCACGATTAAGGTTCGTCTTGAAATTACGTTGGAATCGTCCACGAGTCTTTCTTCTTGCTAACCACAAGGTGGAGTCTTAGCCCTGAGTCATCGGCGATGCTGGCCAAAAAGCTGGGGGGTGTCGTACACTAATTTTCAGCACACTCAACTTGATATGCTGTGGCGTTGTCAGCTCAGTCAGCTGTCAACATGAACTTTGTTAACAGGGTTCCTTTGTTTTTTGTCACGACACAGTCCTATTGTTCGTTGCTGGTGTTGGCTTTGGTTCTTAAAGTATTGTTCAAAGCTGATTTTTCTCCTTAGTATGATGTATGGATACAAATGTCTAATGAAGAGTTATGTAAATTAATTCTAAGCAGCCATTTTATTTTCATGTGACATCAATTCTGACTGCTTGGGGTTTATCGCGGTAGTTGGTTTTTTTAACGTAGTTGGAGAAGATCACAGGCTCATTTAATGGACGGCCCTAGTGAATAATTCATATTAATCTTTTCTCTTGTTGGACGTCATTCTTTCACAGTTATGGCTTCTGTCACAGACTCCCTCCTTGTCGTTGAGGGGAGGTGATTGTTGAGTGGAACCCCTTCACAAGCCATCAAGCCCGGGAATCTCGAGTTTGGGACATGGTCGATGATACCTTTCCGACCAACAGCTGCCAGACATTAACGAATCTCCATCTTACGAAGGGACAGGTTGATTTTGATTACACAGGTTCATTCTGATTATATTCGTTAGGGACGAGATTTGTTAATAGCATTCCACACAGGCTGCAAACCAAGCAGGGGGTTCTGCAAACCACGCCACCCCCATCCCTGACGTTCCACCAGGTATCAAGTTCTAACTGAATGGCCGCCAGGGGGCCCACAATGGGGGAGGACACGCCAATACATCAGAATAAAATTTCCTTAGTTTTAGTCTTTTTACCTTTAAACTAAGTTGGGCAAATCAGCGAAATGGATCTGCTGCCAGTATTTAACAAATTAAGACCCTAAATATCATCAGAATCAACTTGTCCTGTCAGGTAGGTTGATTTACCAATGACAAGCTAGCTACTTCAAGATAAAACGTTTAAAAAAATTATGAAAAATTTATGAATTTACATTTTTTATCAAATTCCTACCTCGATAATTTAAAACATAATACGGACGACAAGTAGAGACTTTGCGCTGTGTTAGGACATTTAAATTATTCAACTGAGCACAAATCCATTGGCTCTGAACTGGTTCGTAAAACGAATTACTATATTCTTCGAAGTGACGAGACTTACACAGTCGTTAGCTTTTGAGACACAATACATAGGAGAAAAAAAGCATTCAAGATTTTGTTCAATATCTCAATCGGGTTCAAAATTAAAAACCTTTTTCTTTGAAGTGTACTTAACCGTTAATAGGTTAAAAAGAAATCGTTAAAAATATTAGTTACTTAGTTTGATAGAGAAAGACTCAATAGGACCAAGATTGTCAACAGTTACTTGGAAGAGATGAAATTTCCATGATGCGGACTTACCCCGCGGACACGAAAGCAATTGTTACGTAACCTGCTGGCCAGTGTTGACATACGATACTTGAACTACATGCAAACACAGCAACTATTCCAAAGGCACATCAGACAAGTTACGATTATAAACCGATTGAATCGACAAATCACTCAAGGAGTGTTTAAGAACTAGCCATAAAACGTGTGGACATGAAAGGTGACGACAAAGATTGACTTTGGGATTGGCAATAGATACATTGAGGTCAACCCTATGCCTAAAACTGAATCAAGACATGATTGAGTTATTTAGTTAGTTATTATTAAAGTTATTTTTATTTTCTATTTATTTATTTCCTTTTGGTCTGTTTTTCATTATTCATTTTCTATTTGGTTCTAAATTATTATTTTTTACTTCTCGATTATCATGGTTGGCAATGTCAATATCCTTAAGAAATGTGTGGAAAAGGAAAATTATACTCCTGCAAATTTATACTCCCTCATCCAGTTAGTTCCATACCTATTTTGTCTACGTCTTCACATCCTACACCTCCCTGCTCATTTGTTATCCTCATCTAGTAAATCCAAAATATCTCCGGAACGTAAAAAAATTATATTATGAACGGAGAAAATTAATGTAGTCAAATTTAAATGTATTTAGCGTTTTCTATTATCATACTCCAAATTGTTCGGATTAAGTGAAAAATTTAATGGGCCAAAGAAAAAAAGTATTTCAAATTATTTTTTCAGGTTCTGACTCTCCTTAAATAGTCAGATAGCTATAATACACTCAGAGTAAATTCTGAAAAAGATCCCAAAGGCATCATTCATAGCGTTCTCAATATTATTAAATTAGGAGAGGCAAAATAAATTCTTCTTATTGAGTAATATTCAAATATGAAAATAAAAAAGTCAAGGTTCTCTCAAACTCCACTCTTTTCATAGTCCATGTTTATGAAATGTTGTAATACAGTCTTTTAGCAAGTTGGGAATATGTATCAGGTCTAAAATTATTTATAAATCAATCGAGATAGGGAAAGTAACACCCAACGGGGAGGTTCATTTTTGTTTTAAAACAAATTGGAAGAGTATATGTGCATTGTTTTACAACAGTAAATAGATATAGGTAATATTAATTTTGCTGCAGAATAATTTGATGTGCCAAGGAATTTCATGCAACTAACAACCAACGTGTAACACGCCTGCAAACATTGAAGAACTAACAATCAACAAATTACTACCTAACGTTCTCAAATATATTATGTTTTAAAGGAATGTAGAATCTTATGAAAGCAAAATAACGTGAATATTTTGATAAAATTCTATAGTATCATAAGTTAAAAAAAGAAAATAAAGAAATTTTACATTGTAGTTCAATGAGTTCGTATGTTTCATTTCTTCGTTCTGAGTTTTTATCTTCATTAAAACATAATTCTACTTGATGATAAAAAATGTTATTATAAAGAGCCTGACAGATGAGGGTGATAAAGCGCATTACTCACTGGCACACGATGAATGGTTCAACTTACAAGGCGGAGGGGCCTTGAGGAAAGGTGATGCGGATCCAGTTTGGTGGAACTGCTGCTGAGGAACTGCTGGAGGTGCAAGTACTTGGGGGGACGCGTTCATGGGACATAGCTGCTGTGCTACTGCAGCCGCGTCCCTGGCTCTAGCCTGCTGTGCCGCGTTCGATTGGCCTTTCTCGCCTTGGGACTGCAATTCCGTTGACACATGGTGCCAGTTAGGTGTCCCAGCTCCTGCCTGGAAAAACAGAAATCGCTATCAATAGAATGGCAGTGGATTTAAGGATAGATGCGTATATTGGTGGTGATGACAGATTCTAAATACACTCAGGTGCAAAAAATTTGGCCCACTCCCCAAAATGGAAGATTTTATGAAGTTGCGACTAATATTCTCTTGTTTTCGACTGGGTTACTGTCTGAACTCATTCAGAGGCTTCGCTTGTTGTTTTTTAGCCAGGCGGATGAAATTTTTTGCATCTCTCAAAGATAGGGAATCGTGACGAGACGAGATCATGTTTCATTGCCTCCCACTTTCACGTTAACTTCCAAACTGCGATTATGTTGTTCATCTCTTCCACAGTAGTTCTCAGTCGAGGGGCAAGTGTTTTCCTGTACATTGAGTGCATTCCTCCCAAAATAATCGCTTTAAGAGGGAAAAAAAATGTCTTTCCCTCCGGAAATGGTCGCGCAAACTGTAGCTGTCATTAATGATGGAAGGTCACTGAGATGTGCCGCTCGAATGCTTGGACGGCGGGCTCTCTTCCAGTCATTGTGGCAGGAACAAACCTTTCTCCAGGCCTTCTCCATTGTCTTTCACGACCATCTGGGCCCCGCAGGCTGAATCTAGACTCATCGCTGAAAATTACATCCCTCCACTCTTCAAGTTTCCAAGCACTGTGATTTCGAGCTAACTGAAGGCACAACATCCTGTGCTGGCGGCTTAAACTTGGAACGCGAGCAGGTCTTCTGGCAGACAAATGCCGATCCCACCATCGTCTCCGAACTGTCCAAATACCAAAATCCACTCCCGTTGCATTTTCAAGTAAGTTACGACCTTGTGAAGCAGGCAGTTAATCGTCGATTTCTCGAAGCTAAGGTGCACAAGTACCTGACTTGAACGGCTGTTTTTTTTCATGGGCGGCTAGAACCCTGCCTTGTAGAGTATGATCCCGTCTCTCGAAAATGTCTAACAGTAGCACGGACGGTTTCATAAGGCCGTCCTAGCATTTGAGCGGCATATCTCAGTGTCCTTCCATCATTAATGAGTTTCCGCCGACCATTTCCGGTGAAAAAAAAAAACATATTTTTCCTCTTAAATTGATTTTTTTTAAAGTGAGAATGCACTCAACGTACAGGAAAACACTCGCTCCTCAGCTGAGGACTACTGCGGAAGAGATGAACAACATAATCGCAATTTGGAAGATAACGTGAAAGTAGGAGGCAGTGAAACATGATCACGTTTCGATACGATTCCCTATCATTGGAGATCAAAACAATTTCATCTGACTGGCTAGAAAACAACAAACGAAGCCTCTGAATGAGTTCAGACAGTAACCCATTCGAAACCAAGAGAATATTAGTCGCAACTTCATAAAATCTTCCATTTTAGAGAGTGGGCCAAATTTTTTGCACCTGAGTGTAGTTCTGGGCTATATGATTGCTTACCAACACCTGCTTATGAGTTTCTAATTAGAAAAAAATCAGAGTTCGTGTTTTGCTTTCAATTTTCATCTTGTAGATTCAGTAAATATAACTCTTGAGAAGTTACTGCTGTAAGATCGATTCAAATTATTGTAAAACACACCGAAACAGGCAATTTGGAACACAAGGAACCTACAGAAGCTTTCTTTCCAGATACCACATCTCCACTTTGAACCAACAAAAAACGGAACCCAAGTTCCTTTGACGAAATCCCAAACAAAGTAAGATTCTAATAACCGTTTGTCAAACAGGAAGATCATTCAGGTAAAAGATTTTATTCAGGTGAATTTCATTTTTAGCAAATATACCAAGTTTATCAATCATTACTAGGTAAATTTCGTATAATTAGGAAGGAATAAATCAACTGTTTTTGAGTAATGCAACAAACCAACAATAGAAGATGATCAACGATTAACGAAGACTCAAAATTGAAGAAATACAAGAGTAGTTACCCAGAAATCGGAGATACTTGACCAAAGTTGGTATAGTAGCATATGAACAACGAAAACGTTAATAAAAGTGAAAGAGTAAACCCACAAACACATCTAAAAGAACCTATTTGGAAATCACAATTAAAAGATAAGCAAACATTCTACAAATTTCAGAATAGCTTCTTGACACTATATTTTTACCAGGTAACTTTGTTATAAGCAACAGCAAATAATAATGTTGATAGGGAGTGATGTAATTTTCATAGATCTAGGAAACGGAATATTTGAAACCACAATACCATTTAGTAGGGACAGGTAGAACAATTATTTCAATTAAATTTTTCTTCGTAATTTTCTCTAGCGACTGGGACGCTTAGGTTTAGCACAAGAAATATTGCTAAATAGGGCATAGAAGCCATTGGGAGACTATGAATTGTTCAATCCAGATTCACTTCGTTCAAAACTGTTGTAGCAAGCTTCAATTTTAAGAAAAATTTACTTTGTTATTTTCCCGTTGTATTACCAAAATAATTCATACTAAATCCATAAATGTAAGAAGGGAAGGAGCTATTAGTGATTTGGTGTGAACAGGATATCTTTTCAACTTCGGAAGCTCATAATTCCTGATCTACGAATCATGCAGTAATGCTTCTAACACCATTTCCTACATCAATTGTCCATCTTTGAGAAGTAAAAATGTATAAATATTTGTATGATAAATCTATTGGTTCAATTAGATATGTACAACTGATGAAATCAGCGATGCATTTTCAAAATTATGTTAAGATTTATTAAACAGTAGAGTAGACTACATTCCGAGGAAAAAATAACTTGGGAATCATATATTTAAAAATTAAATCAAAACTGAAAATTAATTCAAATTAAACGTTTCTGCGGCTTTTCTATACACTTATATGTGAATTTTAGTGAGTTCATTTTTTAATTTTGAGAAAAAAAAATTGAATACAAAGACCTATGAGCTTGAAAGGGTCTCACAAACTCGTCAAAAGTTGGTTTGGTATCAAATTCATTGATTGATTAATTGATGCTCCCCAAACATTGAAGAAATTCCTGAATCATCGAGTTTGTTTTGACATACGAGACTCAAACAAGTGGAAGGAATTTGGAGGTAAAAAAGAAAGAAAATTGGAGAAAAAAAAACTTTGCCTCCCCTGGACCCCTGGTAACTTTTTGCTTTAATGGAGATAGCGTGTTTTGGTTTTTATCGATATTGTTGCCTTGGAACTTCCTACACCACTTGATTGACACCTGGAGCAATCATTTTCGTGGGGATCCGTACTTTTAACCCAACTTTTTATAGAAAAGGGGGTATTTATTCCCGCTTTTATTTGAAATTTTTCGGATAACTTTTGTGACAATTAATTGTTAATGCAAACTTCAGATTATTGAGCCTTTGGAGAGCACGATAGTCTGTCATATTGTCTAAGTTGATAATGAAGACAAAGGACGTGCCAGGCAAATTATAATAGGCAAGATTATTTTGAATTCTTAAAACCTTTATATTTTTCGATTCTCGTCATTATAGATTACGTTACGAGAGAATTACGTTCAATGAGGTCCAAACGCTTCCTAGGGAGTGTTCAGCGTAGTATTATTCAAACCGGACATGGGAACATTAAGGCCCATTTTATTTAGTATTCTACTAAATAGTCTACTTATTATTCTAGTACTTTATCCCATGATAAATCCTGGTTACAGAAAAAGTCACGTCCCTTGAAATTATCAAATTGTTGGGAGTGATCCTGCAGTCGGTGTCCTGTGCCAGCATAAATACCTAACCATTTGTCCTTGATTTAAGGTTATTTGGTCTGGGGAACGCTAATGCCCATGTCAGAGCCAAATATTCGGTTTGCAATTTTACAATACGTACCTAACTCATTGCCACTAACGAAATTTGGAGAATTTACTTTTACTGGTGTAATTTGCGAAGGGAGGGACCCCATGGCCCATAATCTTCTAGAATAATTGAAAATCGGTATAAATGAATAACTACAGGAGCAGTGTTCCAACTCCGTGATTGGCGGATTACATTTATTCCCAACAGGTGCATGTTACGCAAGAATTAGATTAGACAGCCAAATGAACATATTGATGACATACTTCTTGCAGAGTATATAATGAGATGTAAAATAGAATTAAAAAATAAACTGGCTAATTGAAATGTTTACCTGCAAGGCTGCTTGGTCACCAGCAACAACTTGGAATGGTGTCGTCCCAGGAGCTATTAGTTTGGTAGCAACTTCCATTCCAGCCATAAAACTCGCTCTCATTCGATCTCTATCAGCAGGAGACACTGTTAAGGAAGAATAACATTAGCCCTTCGGTAGTTTAGAGGAGAGGAGGGAGGGGACGTAGAAAAATATATTTGTGAGTCAGTTATCTAGCTGATTTGCGAGAAAAATAAATTATTTCACTGAGCTCAGCTGATAACTATTTTTATTCAACAATTAGCAGATATATAATTTCAAAAAACGAAAAAAGCATAATTTATTAACCTTAAAATACAATAAAACATGAAATAAAATCTTCCTTTCTACTTACTATTGGCAATCTCTTCGACAGACTGGAGTACTCTCACTTCTTCAGGTGTAAACGATTCAAGTGTTTCCTGATCCAACTTTCCAGCTTTAGCCAAGTCGATGAGGGCATCTTCGTCAGCAGTAGCCAAGAGTGGACATCTCTTCTGCATCAGCTCGTTGCACTGGCCATTTATTATTTGATTTAGTTGTTGAAGTACAAGTAGGTCCTGCGTTATAGCGCATAGCTATTACAGTCAAAACTACATCTATGGGTGGCCGACCCGTGATCAGACATAATCCATCACAAAACTCATCACAAAATGAGCAGGGAATGCAACGGAATTCTGGATTTTCAATAACAAAGAATATCACAACTATTGCAATGACACAAAAATCTGTGTTGATTGAGAGCATTTGAATCTACATCTTAAACATGAACTACGCATATGCAATTTCCACTGCAGTTTTTTTTAGAGAGTTCATTACAAAACCACTTGAATATATCAATTTTGGGGTATACCCAGAAAGATCCATTTTTAAGAACTATGAACTACAACGTTTCACAAATGATTTGCATTCAGAGCTCAAAATCATCAGCAGGGGGCCACCCCCGATAGATTCACACTACTTCACGGAGAACCAATTGTTTCAACTCACTTCTTGTTGAGCTCGTAACTGCGTCACAACATCAGAATGATGAAACATCGGGAGTTTCACTATAGACTTGTTGGATGCACCTCCGTTAGCTGAAGCAGCTCCATTAGCTGGTGCAGCTCGGCTGAGATCAACAGTCCCGACTACTTGTCTGTTCGCAGCTGACAGCCCATCCTCTGACTTGTGCACAAGGTTTTTTAGGTGTTGGATGGCCGATTGGTCCAGGTAAGGAGGTTGATTTACTTGGGGGAAAGGTTGGTTTTGCTTTCTGCTATTTTTACCTTCCTTTTTCCACGTAGGTTTAGCTTTCGGGCGGTCACTGATGGCTGTAGCCTAAAGATATAAAATTTCGATATACCTAATTATTTGAAGTCACACCACATCACTCATTTTAGTCCAATTACTTGATTATGTATTAAGGATACTGCAGAAACTAATGTTAGTATCTGAAATCTGTTAAACAAGTTCTTTACTCTCCTACCAAATATATCCTATTAATAAATTCGATGTTCTCAAAAGATCTCAAGATAACTTTTCTCGAGAATGAGGTAATTCTCTGGCATCCCTATGGCAGAGCTCCTCACAACACCGATAACTTGAGGGTAGTAATTATTGAAAAGACTTCCGTTCATTCCCTTCAAAAATAAGATCAATGCTTCCAGATCTCAGTCTTGAAAACCTGAGAAAGTGAAGTCCCAATTGCTGCACATTAATGCAAAACTATGGTTTCTTCAGTGCTGCCTCACTCCTCTGCTTATTATTGATGTGAAGTTTGAGATATGGGAACTGTTCCTTCACTTAAGTTCGTTATATGGACATGATCGAATTACGAGCTAGTATCAATTTCTCAATAATTCAATTTACTAATGTGGCTATTGCAGAACGAACTAAGTGCTTCGGATCTGTCCCTGGAAGATACCCTTTTAAATTAATTTACAATTCAGATCTCTTACCTATCTGACATCAGGGCAACCTCCTCATGTGTATATCTCATCTAGTCTCCTCAGAGAACAAATCATTATTCAAAGGACCGAAGAGGGCAAATATGTTTCAGTTCTCCTCGAGTTTGACTGTTACAGTTGACATTTCCTAGATTTGTCATTCACAATTCATCTCATCTTCAATTTCTATTTTATTCCCAATCGCCGATGCATCGTTCAACGAATACCTTTATATCTCCACCAGTAAAACTACTCGAGTACCTATTGTACTCCTTAATGAAGGAGGAAAGTATTTGGACACTTCGAAATTTTTTCCACAGTTTTTTGCCGAGTGACACCTCATTTTAAAGATTTTCAAGTGCTGAACACGATGGTGAAACCAGAATTGCGATATCCTATTCCGTTCTCGGATTAGGGCTGATGAACCAAGAAGAAGCGAAATTTTTTCTAAAAGTACCTATCTTTTGAAAAAATCGCGCTTCTTCGTGGTTTATCAGCTCAAACCCGAGAACGAAATAAGGTATGAATAATAATTATTAAAAAAAAGAAGATAATAAATAACTGAATAAGATTAACACATAGCATCCTCGTGTTACAAAGATTTGAAATTTGCTTATATGCAGCAGCAACTAATGATAAAATCGTGACTAAATTGATAATAGATGATTCAATCGTATCTTTCTGACTACCTTCAGGTTCTGAGTGAGATCGGACGACTAGGCCAAGATAAAATTGTGCACGCTGGATCATCAGAGCTGCTGCGTTTGCGCAGAGCGAAACATTAATTTGTGAGCAATAAACTCCCCGAAAGTGAAAACAATGCTTCCGCTACTCGCTATGTAGACTCGGAAGCAATAGATTATTATTTACAATTTTATTTTGATATTTTATGTAACCTCAATTTGTGATCTGAACCAATTTGTTCAAGTTCAAATTGAAATTTTTACCGTTTGTCTGAGTAAAAAATAAAATACAATACAAATTGGTTACAAAACATTCCCAGACATATGATTATTTGTGACAAATTAACATTTCCATGACTTTTCCAGAAGCAAAGAATTCCCTGGCTTTTCCAGTTAGGGGCCACCCTGAATATGATATACTTAGCAAATATGTAGGTAATGATTGGAATGTACAGCTGGTAACTGAGTGGTGAATCAAATGAGAGGGGCTAGGTTTTCCAGTATCCCAGCTCATACACATACAGTGCAACCTGGATAATTCGAACTTCTTTAATTCGAATATTTCTCTTGGTCCCTAGCATTTTGTATTTAAACAATGCTAAAAAATCGTGGATAATTCGAATTTTCGGCGTGCTAATTAAGGTATAAATTTTAAGCTGCGACTCAAAATAATTGTAAATTTATCGGGAACTACGTTTTAGTAACGGTATTTGGCAAAAGGTTTGCGTTAGACCAAATGCATGCAAGTCAGTGCCATCGTACAGTCTGATAACCCCCCCCCCCCCCTCCCGCCCACCTACCGTCCCAAAACCGGTGCCGAGTGCAGCTGACGCCATGAATCACGTACAAGAACTGAGACGTTTTTTTTTTTTTAAAGCCGAATTAAAGTATTTGATTCATACTTCAACTCTTTGAATGCATTGGAATCTTTATAATGGCCGCGAGAGACTTAATTCAAGGAAACAGCCCAAAAATATCATCCTTTTTTGAAAAACAATAGATTGTTGCAATTAAATACAGTACCATTCCAGGTGTCTTTATATTTATTGCTCAATATTCTGTTGGTCAATACAGTATTCAATGTTACTGTATGTACTTTACTTCGTACTGTAGTTTGTTAAAATATAATTTATTAAAAACTTCTTTAATTCGAATTCTTGGTTAATTCGAAGTTTTTGACTGGTCCCTTGAGGTTCGAATTATCCAAGTTTCACTGTAGTTGAAATTTTCTCAAACGAATTTTCCCGAACCCAGCTCAATTCTCAACTTTCATTATTTTCTCAGGAGTAGAGAATAATGATTAAAACTGAAATTCCAATGAGGTAACTTAATACAAACGATACCTAGCTAGTTACTCTTATCTCTAAAGAACACTGTTCAGCATTGATCACCAGTAGTTTCGAGTGCTTTGCAGCGAAAGTATCCTATAAAGTCTACATTAATTTATTTATTCTAGTTAAAAGCAAATAATACACTTGAGTGAGATATAATGTGGAGACCTACCGCAACAACATCACTGGGAGCGATTGGTTGATGTACGGCTGCAGACACAGGGGGTTGAGGAATGGGATTCTGGACGAGCAGAGCTCCTGTTGGTGGCTGCGCACCTCCAGGGTGGAACACTCCTGTAGACCCACAGACCATACCTTCGCAGAACAGTTGGATGAGCTCACCAGCCACGGCTGCATCCCCTAAACCAGCCAATGGGGGGCCTTCGAAACAGACCCCCACTATACACCCAAATTGATATGAAACGCTTTGATATCAAGAAGTGGTTTAGCTTATAACGGGTGATGCAACATCCAAACCAAACAATATAAAACGAATTTTTTAAATGGAATTGATATTTTCCTACTACTGGTTTTTACCAATATCTGTATCTACCAACCCATAATATCCGACTGGAAAACTATATAAAGAGTTTTTTACAAAGTAAAATATCAAATGATTTGTTCTGTATTTTAGTACCACATTCTCCTTTTAGAAGAGAATATTTTTAGTAAATATCCATGAATTACACAGCGATTTTTTAAAATTAATTTAAATTTATTTTTAAATTCTCTTCTCATAGAAAACTTTTCATGCTTCCCTAAAGAACGGCTAACATGGCCACGACTGACCGTTTCAAGATCAATATATAGCTGTCAAAATCCCCTCGAGTGAACATAATTTGGGATATTAGCAACTACTAAAGCAGGTTCTCCCCAACTATGGTCCATTTGCCTGTAGGGAGAGCAGGCGTCTAGAAAGGGCCAAGAGCAGTAAAACACGTTTTAGTAACAACTCTAACCAATCAAAAAAGTTATCGAAGCTGAAACCCAGCCAAACAATCAATTCAGTTCTCGAAATCAGATCCCAACATTCAGTGAGCTTGAAAAATCTCCAAAAGCCAATCCCCCCCTCTCTGGAGCAAGGACTTTTTCGGATGGACGTCTGACTAGTATGTTCCTAGCTAATAAAATTAACCATTCCACCTGGATTACTGATCCCCCCCCTCCCCTATCTTAGATAAAATCAATAAATTCGTGAACGATATTCGTCACTATTGAGGGTAGTTGATACCTATAAGACAATGATTCTACAGTCAATGTAAAATAGTGCAAATGAGAAACCGAACACCTCAAAGGAAAATCAAAGTCGAAACCAAAACGCTTTTCTAACAAATCAATTTTGGAAGGTAAATTTAGGAGTAACTCAATAAACTAATACTAATAAAGTAAATATTCATCAATTTATTTTTCGAATTATTATTGTTTTCATCGTTTTAAACTTTGATACCACGAAGGGCGCAAAATAATGATCCTAAAATACATAACCCAAGTGGTATCCATTCGGTTAACTGTCGTATCTATCTATGAACATCAACCGGAAAAACTACCATTCTAACAAAAGTTACTGAACTGCTGATTTTTGAACAATACATTGCTTAAATTTCACCCCCTTGATTGAAATTGACACTGCAACTTCGGCAATATCTTTGGCAAATAAGTGATGCCCAACTTAACAAATTAGGGTCCAATAAAGTAGGAAAATAACGACGGATTCCAAAAGAGTGGGCACATGGACTGGAAAAGTGATTTATCATTATTTTTTAAATAAAGCTACAGCCCATCGTGAGAATTTTGACATAATAAACCAAGCTCCCCTACGATAAATAGTTTATTTTCCATGATTTTTTTAAAGTTTCAAATAATTATTAATCAATCACAACTCACTTCATTCAATCAAATCACCTTTAATCAAGCCCATTGGGTCATTTGAGGGTTGAAATTTGTTAAAATATCATTCACACCATTGTGAATAGCATTAGTTCATTAGAGAATTACCCCGCCAACAACGTATTAGTTTGTTACGAAGATATTGAACAGAAAAGAACAAAGCTCTTTTTGGAAGGGTTGCTATGCGAAATTTTCTGTTCCTTCCTGTACAAAAACTCATTTCCCTAGCTAAAATATAACCGATTAAGTAATCTACATTTTTGCCACTAGAAAGTACACAACTAGTTGTTACTCTACTATAATAAAGACCTGATTCATTTGTTAACCTGAAATAACGGATTTTTTTTCTCCAAGTAAATCAACTATGTAATTGAAACATTTATATATATCGCTTGGTGCGAAACGTTCAGACCACTATCGTGAGTATCTGTTTGTGTTATCGCTTCTTCCCCTGATTATCTGAATACATATATATATGTATATACTTTTTTCAATAACCAAGAACCAATCACTATCATTTGCTAAATTAATGTTATTTATTCAATCTATTTATATGGATTGATAAAAGATAAGAGTAAAGTTACTCAATATACAATATCATTTCAGTGATAATTATTTTAGGTATCGAAATCTCTATTATTCCACCAAGTTCAAAAAATACGGCAATAATAACTTCTTTTGCCAAAACTATTAGATGACACCAATCCAAAATAATTGTTACGGTACACCAATGAGAAAATTATTTCATTCTACTTTTGGTACCGACTAATTTTGTCGACAGCTCAACTATTTGTAGAGAATAAGTGTTCGAATTGTCTGTTAATATTGCATCACCCGATGAAACAAAGTTTACATTACAATCACACTCACCAATGTCAAAACTAAAACGAAACCAAATATCAAGTAAAACGAGAGAAATCATTGAGCAAGCTGAGAGCAAACAAAGGGATAAAATCTTGAAGTTAAAATTAAAACTCAGTGCGGGATTACTGGCTGGTTAGGGAAGCACACCATCAAAATGTATATATACATAACAAAACAGAAAACAAAACAACAAAAAATCATTCACTAAAACAATGTACACCTATGAAGATCATCGAAAAAGGGCAAAATCATAAATAGAATTATGTACATACTTCTAAAAATTGCTTAATCAGGTTATTCTACACTACTTTGAAAAAAAAGTAATGAGCGAGTAAGGTCTTAATCTACGAGAAAGGTCATGAAGGTCAGCATCTAAAGACAATTATTAATTTTAGAAAGATTTTGGAATATTATGAACTGTTAATTTAATTAGATTAGTATAGTTATATCGAGCAGCGAATTGCATGATTCTCCCATTACAAATTTTACAGTATGCACGCCCGCGATGGACTACAGGAGTACGTGGAAATGTCATTATGGAACTTATAAAAATTGTATAATGATTCATGGTACCGCCCAAACAGTGAGAAAATTATGTTTGCTACCCCTGGATTGGAACGGACAGAGGATAAAAAGCACCTGCAAGCGCCACTAGGGATACAATGCGAGGATAAAATTCAAAACAAACAATTTCTCTGCTCTCAAGACTGAATTACCGATCATTTTCGTTGTCACTTCAAAAGGCAGTTTTCGCCAGAAACTGTCAACCGTTCGAAACCCCGAGTTAGGTTGTTTTATACTTGGGATAATATTGAAATCTGAAACTAGTAGGTGCCAGACTGTACTGGTGTAATGTGAAAGAAATAGATTACTAATGTGATGCATTGATTCGATTTGTATTGTTTACGGATGGAACGTATTCTGAACGTTGTTACATATAAAAATATGGCCACCGTACGAATATTAATTGCATTAAAATATCGAAAAATTATTAGGATTTTCATCGGCAAATTACAGTACAAAGTAAAAGGATTTTTTTTTTCTTTTTTTGTTTAAGTGCAATGGTAAGCAATGGAACCATTTACTTACATTCTAAAACTTTTTATTGATTGTCAATTCTTATTACTGGATAAATCGGATGCGGGAACCAAGGAAGTAAAAAAACAGCTGACTTCAAAAATTAATTTACTATTCACTATCAAACTTCTACAACGGAAAGGTGAGAGAATGGTATTTGTGGTACAACAACGAAACCAATAAGGTACCAAGAAGATGTTTAAACGGTAATGAAGCAACAAAAAATAAATTATTTGATCAAACTCTAGCATCAGCAATTACATGGGTTGGGGTATAATGAAAAACGAATCAAAGATAGCTAAAGGTCTTACCTTGAGTTGATGGGTCGGGCGGGGGTCCAGGAGGGGTGGTAGGAGTCATCAAGCTTGTCAGCGAAGAGCCTGTAGGAGATAAAGGTCCGCTGTCCAAAAGAACGCCTGCTCTAGCTCCTCGTTCTTTCAATTCTTGCTCTACCCTCTAGGAATAAAATTAATCTAATCAAAACCTATGCCATGTAACAAATTAATGACGAGTCATCAAAATTGAGCTCATTTCAACAAATTAATGACGGGTCATAAAAATTGAGCTCATTTTAAACAACGACAGGAAATTGAAGAAAATTAGTCATTAAATACTTTTGCTAAATGGCGTTACGTAAAATAATGAGCAGCTGACACAGGTGTGCAATGTGTTCTAAGGAGATGTAAATGGTTTCCGAGTTCGAAATGTGAACTATATTTATAACTACGTCTGTTCTCCAGTATCCACAAATGAACGGAGGATCACTTATATAAATTATCAAGTTCCAATTCAAGGCCAATAATCAGGGTTGCCAGGTGGTGTGGGGAAAACAAAGGACACTATGAGAGGGGACACAGACTAAAATACTCATTAAAACATCATACAGCCATAAGTTCCACGTATACACCATAAATTATTGATTTGCATTTTCTATGAAAAACTAAGTTGGTTGCCCTGCAGAATATGGCCTATTGTATATATTATCAATATTTTCCAACAAATATCTGGCCGACGATGGGTGGATTCTTATGAATTTTGAACGAATTGTGAGTTGAACTAGTTCAAAAATTGAGTATAAAACTATCGTTTTTCTATCTCAATCCATATTCCAGATTTCGTTTTTTTTCCGAAGAAACCACAGTTTTTCGCATTATTATTATGAGGTTTCGCAAACCTTATGATTCCCTACTTTAACTCAACTAAAATAATCCAATTTCAACCATACATATATTCGATATTAGCGTTAAATTTCCAACAAGGTGTAAACCTTTTGATTCTTTACAATAATCTAAATATCATATCGCCGGCTGAAACATGATCTGTTCTGATAAATAATGTTTGGAAATCATTGAAACTTCAAGTAACGACTATTTCCCTTTAAAAAAAAAAAAAAAAAAAAAAAAAAAAAACCTGAAGATTGTAAAATTTACTAGAACGCCTCAAGCAACAGGCTTTTGGAGCGTTTGGTCAACTAAGCAATTTCGTTTCGATTTTGTAGGGAAATGTATGCTGGAATGTAAAAAAACGTGATCTCAGTTGTGGCATGGAAGAAAGAAGTTTTATCATGCTCAAAATAATTTTCAGCTTGACGAATACAGTCGATACAACATCCCACAAGAAATTTTCATTCAATGAAATAGGGAATTTAGCGTCCAGAGCAACTTTCAATTTTCACACGGACACCTTGGGGAAAAACCGGACTATCCAGGACAAAAGCGGACACCTGGGAACCCTGCCATTAATTGATAACAGTATGGAATATTTTCGAGCAAGATAAGCATGTTTTAAAACAAATTAACGAATTAGAGAATGTAATGAAATAATAAAATACCTGGAGTTCCTCGACAATTTGTTGCCTCTGGAAAAATTGAGTTTCCAAGCTGAGGGTGGTGGGAGGTTTGGCAATGAGGGCAATCCCTTTGTTGGGATCGTCAGTAGGGAGCTCGCCCCCAGGAGGTGGCAATGGAGGTTGATTTCGAACCTGTTGGGCTTCAGGCGAAGTTAAGGTGTTGATATCGACAGCGGTGAGTCGAGTCTTCCTTAGAAGGGACTTGTTGTTGGTGCCGATGGTGTTGGGTGAGACAGAGGTTTGCGCTTGGTGTTGTTGGACTTGAGCCGTGACGGCTCCACAAGATGCCGCAGGGTGTTTGACAGTGCCTGCAGCTCCTGGAGCAATAGCTCCTGGGGTGGAGGTGGTGGTAGAGGCTGCGATAGCAGACGTTGCTGCCTGTGTCTGATCCGTGATACGACCTTGAGGGACAGAACATGAACATATTTTAAGAAAGTCATTCGATGTTTTAAGAGACTGAGAGAGGCAGGAAAAAGCAGAAACTACTTAGTTTCTATTGAAAAAATAACTACGAACTTTCAGTAACAACTTCATTACCAAGGGCAGCTTGAGATTTGGTGTCATCGTGGTGATGTGCTCTCACCGCTTCAGGAACATCATGCAATCCAGTGGTGGTGGAGGTGGTAGTTGCGGCAGAAGTGACTTGCTGCTGAGTAGGTGCCCCAGTGTGCTCACCACTTCGCATCATGATTGAGTGAGGATAATCTAGAAGGAGCTGAACCACGTTGGTGTGCCCACCTTTGGCAGCTTCGATCAACATGGTGGAGTTGTCCTATAATCAAGCAAGATAACGTGTCAAAAAAAAAAAGCTTTAAAAGAGGGACAAGTTAATAGAACATAATACATAAAATACAGTCATTTAGCGAATTTTCGTAGAAAATAACTATTGCAATGGCTCGGAAAATTTTAATGTATATTTTATGGTAGAATATTGTTCAAGTTAAGTTTATCAACTATGAAATTGAACATTCAAAAAATTATGAACAAAATCATGTTGTAAAATGTACTTAAAATTCATTAAAATTTGCTAAAAAAATCGATAGAAACTGCAAAAAAAAACTTAAGATCCAAAACCTTTATTTGAACTGGAGATTATTATTTAGAATACGTTTTTTGCCATAAAATTAATAGTTAACAATTTACTTGCACTCAAAAAGCTCAAATTTCAAAACAATTTAACATTATACAATACGATGATTTACGAAAATTCGCTCATACGATCATTCTGCATGATTGGAACTTTTTACAGTAGATTTTACAGCCAAATACAGTAGATTTTGTGGAAACGTGGAAAGCTACTTAACCGTTATGAGGAAAATCGAATACCTGCACACGTAAAGGAAAAAATTATCAACTCACCTTCAGTTTATGGAACGGATTGGCTGAATGAGCAAGGAGCAGTTCGACCACAGCGATATGCCCACCTGCTGCTGCCAATGATAATGGGGTATGGTCGTTATTGGTTGTTTGTTTATTAACGTTTGCATTCTGGGAAAGGAGGAACTTGACGGTACACAGATGACCAGCTCTACAGGCTTTCATAAGGGGTGTCCTACCACCTTCACTCTCGTGTTCCTGAAAATATAAAATTATGATCAACGAACATAATAGTCAACGAAGACGTGTATAATAGTGTGTATAAGTAATACCATGCATATATGTAAAACTTAACAAATATTCGGATGAGACCTACCATATTAGCTCCATATTGCAACAGTAATTTTGCCACTTCAGTATGGCCGTTTTCGCAGGCGTAGGTCAAAGCAGTATCACCCGTCTGTGTTTGAGCATTGACATCAGCGTTAGCTTCTAAAAGGTACCTGCAGTTAAAAGAAAATATCAGGTCAGTAATTCCTTTTAACTTGAAACAATTGGAAACAAGGATTTTCAGAAAAATAATTGCATACAGTTAAGTATTACTTCAACATTAAACCAACTAGGATTTTCAAGAACATGCATTCATGGCAAATGTTATCGAAAAAAAAAAAAAAAAAAAAAAAAAACCAAGATGCACGAGAACTAAAATGTTTAGATTTTATTCAATGCAGATTTGAGACATGCATTATGATTGATTTTAATCTACAGTTTAAGAAGCATTGATGTGGCCTGTGGCAGTATGTTAGATGAAGACCTATAAATTTCTACCTTCCTGTTCAAAGAATGAAGGCAAACATTCAAGTTCAATCAAATCAAATTAAAATCTATTTATGAGCACTCTCTGCATGGATTTTTACACACCTTACAAGATCCAGGTGACCCTCTTGAGCGGCCTCCATGAGGGGGGTGGAAGCACCAAGTTCGATCTCGGCGCCATTTTTGATTAGGAAGTTGGCAACCTCAAGAAAACCACCGCAACACGCCAGTGTTAAAGCAGTCTCCTGTGTTTCTTCGGTTTGAGCATTGATGTTGGCACCTAGTAACGGAAACAAAAGGCATTAAAAAGATTTGTACAAGTCAATATGCTCAAGAAAAAATCCCATACGAGAAGAATAGATTGAATAGATCTCTGTTTCAATCAGTTGCGCATATTCCACCTTGATGAGCAAACAAAGAGCAGTATCTCTGCCCCCACCAAGTTGCTGGTCACATACAGCCAGTTCTGGACCCCTGCGATATCATCATGGAAACGTTGTTGTACAACATCAATTAAATACAATATCCTTTAAAACAATATTCGATAATAAAATAGTTAAGTGACTACAGATTCAATATGACGCATCAGGCGTCAGTGTGGGTTACAAAATGACTGAATTTTATGACAAAGGATTCTATAGCAAATGTTGAAACTTATTATAACATAAGAGTCAGCAGACAGCAGGAAGTTAGTGATGAACTTACATTTGTCTTTATGACGGAAAAGAGAAAAAATACCTACTTAGGCACCCAAAATAAAAATAAACTTAGACAAGGCGTGGATCTTACCTTTGACTAAGAGCACAGCCACCATGTCCTCGTGGCCCTCTCTCGCCGCCTCCATTAGGGGAGTGTACCCTTCATCGTTGACTTCCTCGATATTTGCTCCTCGTTCAATAAGAAGCAAAGCTAGGTCTACATGACCCCCACACGCAGCAAGAGTCAGTGGAGACTCGAAGCTGTCCGTAGGCATATTTACCTGAAAAAACAGATATCATTAAAATATGACATTAGGTTCCAGCCTTGAACAGTAGCAAAAACCGTGCACGTTCGGTGCTTTCAAGGCCGACAGTTCCAAGATTTAACATTTGAATAAGGGCTGTGACTCAAGTAGAGTTTGAAGAGCAATTGAGTAACGAAAGACTGTATTGCACTTGAATAACGAAAGACTGCATCTTCATTGATATTAGTTGATTGTTTTCAAAGTTGAAAATATTGATATTTCAACATCTAGTTTTAGCTACTTACATCGATAATCAAAAGGTTTGTCCCGATGTTGGGTCCAGTGCAGACCCGAAACATTGAAGATGAAATATTATGGAAACCTAGCAGCAGTTTTTCAGCTTCTGACTGAATCCCGACTCTAAGAACCACAATTCAACAACGTGAAAGTAATAAATCAAAATGTTAAGAATGACACATTGTTGGACTTGGAACCAAACAGGAACTCAACCTAAACGTTTGTGAGAAAAAAGGTAATGCTTAAAAAAATATGGCCAAACCTGAGCTCCCGAATCAAGCAAGAGCCGCGCCACTTCGACATGACCGTCCATAGATGCTTCCATCAAAGCTGTATGCATCTCATCAGTTTTGTGTTCCTGCAATGACATGAATATGCTTGAAAACATTGTACACAAGTAAAATTATAAACAGGTGTTTTAAAGATATGAGTTCTAATATGCATTTAGAACACAAGGAACAAATTAAATTATTAACAACATAAATTGCATTAATTTACTGACAGGTAGATACGCGATTGGTCCTTTTGGAACTTCTCAAAGTGAAGTTAAAATTCACAAACAATCTTTTCGAGGATCAATTATTTTAGGAGTAAGAGGATTTTACCAAAAATTTTCTAAAATGAAATGCATATAATATAAAAGACGGGTAAATCCACAATTGTTCCTTTTGGAACTTCTCAAAGTGAAACTTCTCAATGAAATGCATGTAATATAAAAGACGTACAGGGTGGGCCCCAGGAATAGACCAAAAAACAAATAGGTATAACTCTAGGTATTTTAAACGTACAACCATTTTATTTACATTTGCATGAACGGAAATAAGTGTCATTTCAAGTTTTAAAATAACATCCAGCCTATGGTGTCCATCTTGTTTGTAGCATGAAGCAAATCGTTCCAAGAAGTTTCTGTGGACGAGCTCTAGCAATGCTTCCTCAATTGAACGAACTTCGGTTGTTATTGCATCCTTAAGAGCGTCCAAGGTGCGCGGTTTTGTCGCATAAACACGTTCCTTAAGGTACCCCCAAAGAAAAAAATCGCAAGTCGTCAAGTCAGGTGACCTGGGGGGCCAAAGCACGTCCCCAAAACGTGATACACCTTCTTCTGTGCTACTCGGGTGTCAAAAAGTTGGTCAGCATTTTAATGCAGCGCTCAGAATTGACAGTCACGGTGATTTCTTGTTCCTCAAAAAAGAAGGGACTGATGATGAATTTCCTTGAAACGGCACACCAAACAGTAACTTTAGGGCCGTTCGTGGAGACTTTGAGGGTTTTCTGCTGCATAATACCGACCATTTTGACTATTAACAGAACCGTTGAGGTGAAAGTGCGCCTCATCACTCATCAACAGCACCATATCATCATTCACTTCGAACAACGAGAGCATCTCTAGTGCAAATGAAGAACGCTGAGCGTAATCACTAGGTTTCAACTGTTGAACAATGGCCAACTTGTATGGATGAAACTTTAGTTCTTTTTTAATGATTCGTCGAACTGACGTGCGTTTCATTTGCAGGGCCTGAGCTTGTTTGTGCACAGAACGCCCAGGGCTCCGGAGAACAGCTGCTCTCACCTTCGCCGTGTTCTCTGGGGTTATCACTGTCCGTGCAGGGCCAGGTGGTTTTTTGTTCATAATGTTCCCTGTCGAGCGAAAAGCTGTGACCCATCTCATAATTGTTTTCCAAGTGGGAACAACTCCGCGACGTCCAAGGTTGAATCTGATTCTGAAAGCACGCTGCACCGCAACTATCGATTCATTGTTTTTCACATACGCGTCGTAAGCAAATACACGATGAACCACATCCCACCGATCCATGATGGTAACTAAACGGCATCATATAATGGTTCGAATGAGCCCTCACAGACCTTCCTACCCCTACCCTGGGCGGCGCAAGGGTGCCCCACTTTTTGGCCTGTTCCCGGGGCCCACCCTGTATTATGAACAAAGACATGTAATATAAAGATATATTAACCTCAGCACTAAATCTGGTGGTGCAATCGAGATTTACTTTAACGTCCAAATAATCAAATAAAAATCATCAAATGAACATCTCCCAGGTTTGAAGATGACAAAATCAACGAATCTTGCTTATGTACGGACAACCCCCCCCCCCACTATCCCCGAATAATGATTGAATTTCAAGGCCAAGTACATAATACTTATAGAGGGTCCAAAAACTATTATTTTGAAAGAAGGCACGAAACAGTGACGCTTTCGATATGTTTATGTACACGCCCAATCATATATACGTTAGAAAACTAAAATGCCTCAATATTGACAAAACTGATGATGTTGCCTTAACAGATGACCTTCTGCAAATCAGGGAATCGCAAACTCTAATCCAAAATAGAGGCTCGAAATGAGGCTACTATCCTCTGCCCTACAAAAGTAATCTCGTAGTGAAATTTGGGAATGAACTAACACCAAGAAATTGGTTTCCGGATCACAAGTTGAAAATTCACACAGCTATATGAGCAGAGTCTCTGGATCGCCCAAGGGAAAAGAAGAATTTGTATAAACGATTGTTGAATATGTCATAAACATTGTGGATTGTGCACAGAGGAGCCAAGTGTACTCGAGCCATGCTGAGTACTAGACGTTTAGAAGTCATTACAGAGAAAAGGGGTGGTCTTTCAAAGTTGTGTAAAGAATTAGAATCCGAGATAATTCTTTCCGCACCGTCACCTACCTGAAATTTTCCCCTGCGTTAGCACTTGGAGAAATAATGGAAGATGAATAAAAGATGTTCTCTAAACCTGCAAAGCATTATCATTGGACAACTCGGTATTCTCAGCACAGAGCTCTAATGAAGTATTACAAGAACTAAACTAACAACAATAGACTATAAGGCCAGCAAACTTGGGACAAACACTCTCATTCTGGAGACAATCCCGTACTCTATCTCTAGAGTTGGGCGAATTTTTAGATCCCTGCATGGGCGACATGGGCCTGGAGGATGGTGCTCCATTCCCTCACCCAGTAACTGAATTCTTATTCCAAAATGTGTACAGCTCATTGAATCTCAACACCTCTCTCCTATGGGCTTATTCACTATGCATTTTAACCTTGCTATCAACTTGTGCTAGACTCTAAAAACTGTCATAATTGAACAAAAATCCACAAACAGTTCAAACAACACAATCGCGATGATAATACTTAATATACTAAGATAATATGGTACATATTAAATTCCTACCATACATACAGTTAAAAAGGAAGAGTACATAAAGCGTAAAACAATAAATTTACCTGATCAGCCCCAGCTTCCAAAAGAAACCTGACCATATCGAGGTGACCTTTGTAACAAGCGAGTGTTAACGCGGACTCTTTGAACTCATTCGAGTGGGTGTTGATACCGGCACCTCTTGCCAACAGGATCTAGTAATACAGAAAAATTGAGATAATAATCAATATAATGAACTAAACTTAACTCAATAACAATAGTCAGCAATACATTTCAATAAATCTCAGTAGCGCATGATCCACCAGAGTGAGAAAACAGAGAGCAATATCTCTGGTCCCACCCAAGTGCCTGGTCACATTTCGCCAGTTCTGGACCCCTGCGATATCATCAAGGAAAAATGTGACATATGTTTGAATTGACGTAGGAAGTGGTGACGTTTAGATCAATAAAGTCTCGCAATATAATGTTTCAAACGACTACTGTTCCTCAAATTTTGATCTTTCACTATAAACTTACTTCGGCAACGGGGACATGGCCTGCACTGGCTGCTTCCATGAGAGGTGTATGTCCATTTTCATTATGGTCCTCTACATTTGCTCCAGCGTCCAATAGTACCCTGACAGCTTCAACGTGTCCACCGGCGCAGGCGTACATCAGGGGAGTGTTGCCTGGAAACAAGCCTAATTTGTCACACAAATAATAGAAGGTATCAGCTAAATATCAATAAGTTGTAAAAATTTCAAAATAAAGTAATGATCAACAAAAATAGAATCAAATTCACGACCAATAAACCACGAAATTCTGACGACCATTTCATAGAAAATTGTGAATGTAGTTATCAGAGTCATATGTGGTAGTGTTGTTGTCTTTCCATTTCTAAAAATATATCTAACAATTTATTGAAACTTGTCTAGTAGGCTTGCCCATTTGCAATATCATTCTGATACTTGATAGACAGCATGGAATGTAGATAAAGAGAGTTCTTATCTTTTTAGATACAACAGCTTGCTTAAATAATAACCCTCGCGATTTTCATTGTCAACGAGAGCCATTTAAAGCCAATCATCAAGTGTTCCTACATACAATTCATTTTTTTTAAATAGATTTGTATGAAGAAAAGTTAAGTTGGCCGAGTATTAATACTAGGTAGTGACTGTTAGTACGAATATGGACAAAGCGAGCTATAGGCTTACCTGATGAAGATTGGGCGTTCACATCGGCACCATGATGGATCAGCAGCCGAACAATATCCACATACCCGGACGATGCAGCTTCCATGAGCGGTGTACAGTCTCCTTTGATACCCCTGTCTTCCACATTGGCGTGCATTGCTAGCAGCACCTAGTAAAATTCAAGGAAATTCAATCAATACCAACAACAACACTGATCATTTACCAAGCAGTACAGACTAACGATTGTGAGAGAAAACGTAAGCTTTTCTTATTCATAATAACTAGGAAGTACCAAAGATAAGATAGCGGATACATGTCATAATCAATTATTTGTTGATGTTGTGAATCAACTGTAAATGCATATCATCACACCGCATTTTATCATGGCCACAGTAATCCAAATCGATCAGTGTACCCTGTTGAAAATTCATCTATTGATTTGACGTTCATGCTCCCTAAAGATGAAACTATTCCAAACTACGGAGTATTTGGTCCAAACGCTGGTTCAAATCTCGAAAAGGCTAAACAAACGTGTCGTATAACGAAATAATTGACAGTCTACTCATGACAGGGCAGTATAAGCGTTTTATTCTGGGTCAGATAATACAATAGTGAAGGACAAAAATTTGCTTAGAACATCAATGACCTGGCATATAATATGCTGTACAAAAATTAAGCATCATATGTTTGGAATACTCTGACTTGGAGACAGACACTCAGAATACACTCTCTCCAGAGCCAGTAATCCAACCCCACAATTTAATGAAAATAACTATTAAACCTGACCGATCTGGTTTATGCAATACATTTCAACATAAGCAAGAGTTTAGGGTAGAAATACCCGACCGTGGCCGTTTTAATTGGAAACAAAAACACACAAAATAGTGGCAGGCAAACAGACACATAGATGAAATTAGTCATTAGATAGAAGTAAATTATTTGGAAATGCACAGATATAAATATATAAACATTACAATTTTCATTTTCTGACGAAAAAATTTAAATACCTGAGCGAGCTCATAGTAGCCGGCAGAACATGCCAACGATAAAAGGCTTTCACCTTCGTCCGTTGTTTCGTGGACGCTTCGGCCTTCAGTGAGGAGTTTTCGAACGGTCCCTACGTCACCATCCGTACAGGCTTCGACCAGAGACCTAAATAGCAAATATTGTAATCAAGTACATGTTATCGTTATAGAATACTTAATACCTAATTTTGATAACCTAATAGTTGCACAGCCAAATCTACTGCGTATTGTTAACACTGATCCTAATATAATATTATAATGGTACACATCATTTTATATTATTATTTGATACAACAATGATTATTTGTAACAACTTTCTACTTGGCATTGGAAATACAAGTGGTTGCAATCAAAGTACTAGTAGCAACTTAATTGTGATAGATCCGGATAGTTCCCCCTTCTCATTTCTTGAAAATGCCCCATCTGAGGTACCACCTGGAGTTTTAGCTTCTAGGACATCACACAAGTAGGTAATAATTAGACTTCCATGCCAAGTAACGAGTAAAGTTTGTTTTAAAATGAAAGCAGATGGAATTCAAAGACATAACAGCACCAACAGCACTATTTAAATTAGAATTATTTCACGATAATTAACTATATATAGGTCGACCAGAGATGGTCTGCGTTCCGAGGGCAAATTCTACTGGAGAAAAAGGAACTACTTATCTCCTATCATTTAAAAATTGTTGGCGTGTACGATATTTTTTCAAAATATTTTCCCTCACGAGTATCTCTATTTCCCTCAGTTCCTCTACGGGAGCATCTGCCGTAACTTTTATGTTTTAAAATGAAATGATGGGTAAATTGCGTTCGATTCCAATTTTAGTATAATTGTGCAACAAACCTTGGGAATTTCGGATTTGCAGTCGTGGTGTGGGGTGGAGGGGATAATTACCGATTCTTACAAGAGCTGCCAGGCTACAAATCTCGACCGATTTCTGTGATTCTTTCTAGTTCAACTATGAATTCGGTCCAAGATCGTACGATAACGAAAATGGAATCCATCTCAAGAACTTCCAATGAACGTGGTCCTATAAGTTACAGAACTGGTTCCTGTAGTTACAGTAGGACTTGCTCACCACTAATAGCGATATCTCAAACTATTGGAAATAAAGTTGACCAACGATTGACCAATGATTTAGGTAGTTAGTTGATAACAGGCTATCAGCATGGAGATAGTCTTCTGTGTCGATCAAAGTCTGCTATATCCGAGTTGTGTTACTAATTTATTATGAATAAGTAGGTTATTTTCTGCGATTTCCCGAGGTTCTGTAACAAACAAGGTCACAGCACCGTTCCCGACAGGGTGGATGTTTTCTCTGCCTAATGTGACTTCATTAATAGGCTAACCTGAAAAGCATGGGAAGCAAACTAGCATCAAGTGCGATTGGAGTCAGAAGTAATAATATCTACCATCCTCCACTAATTGACTTGTGCATTACAAAGAAGAAAAAATACCAATTGAGGCATTGATTTATCTTATTAATATTCATAGCAGTACCTTTCTGGTTGAGGTCGAGGGTTTTCACTACGCATCCTTGTGAGGGCAGCGGCAGCTTCATCCAAAGCGCATGACACGCTAGACGTGAGCCTCCGAAGAACTTCGGGATCTGCAAGCTGTTTACCATCACCGGTTGCTAACTTCCCAATACCTGTGACGAGAGAAAAGTGTTTATCAAAATTACAAGTACAAAAGTATGTATGTGGTGATTAATTTCTGGTAAGTACAGTTCATGAAAGGACCTAGCTTTTGAGTTTATGCTCACAGCGACGCCACTTGAGGCGTGAGCACGAGAGGTTATTCAATTCATTAAAATAGAAATTGATTTTGTCGAGAAGATACTTTTGATATTTTTTAATTGGGAATGCCAATAAGTTTTCTGGAAAAAATGATGTTTAGGAAGATATGCTGAAAGCTCAAAATTTTCCCACCGGGGGGATTCATAAATTAATCTCTCGAGCACAACATTCATGAGTTTTAGTGGGGCTCCGAACATGAGAAGCTCGAGGTAGAGTGCAGCACGTAAACAAGGACCTTACCGATTTGCTCTTCTTTTGTAACCTAAAAGTGCAGTTGTGGCGGACATAAGTTGTTTTTGGTTTTTTCCGGTTTTGATTTGTTTGTGTGTGTCTCTTTATTATAGTTATTTATTTATTTATTATTCTCATTTAAGACCAGTACCTACTGATGAGGTTGATGGTGCAGGGATTGTAGAGGGAAAAAGGAGTGACGAAAGGTATCAACAAGGGGAAAGTCATGCCAACCACCAAGTTCCTTAGGTTCTTCGCTCCCTAGCGGCGGACTTTGTCAAAGTTCGGAGCCCCAATGCCAAGTTCTTGAATGTTGAGTTCTTCTTCGACAAGTCGTCAGTTTAGAATTGAGTAGCAATACACCGTAAAATAGAATCCATATAATCGAAGTTTTAAGAAAACTATATCGATATTATCACGATAATTGCTTACTTTGATTACCATTATACGCACTTTCGCTGTTACCAGATTGTCCCCTCGACAACAATCAAGTTGTCGCAAGAGATCGAGAAATTACAGTGCAGAAAACTGCACTATGAAAATTCGTTTCAAGACAACAGGATTTCAAAATTTTTCTACCTGTGTATGCACGTATTTGAGTCTTCCAAATTAACGAATGCTGACCTTATGTAGGTATACAATAAAATATTTTGAGTTTCGTCTATAACTCGATATAATGAAGATTGACTTCGAATGACAATTTTTATATGCACAAATGTGTTGAATGATTCTTTTATTTTCTATTTAATGATTTAAGCCGCATCTCAGAAGGGTCATTAGCTGCATTGGACAAGGTGTCTAAGGGGATACTGTAAGTGTTGAACTATTATTATCAAAATGGCTAAAAATTGATCGCAATTCTGCAACCTACAGTTTTTTAGCAGATCCTTTTTCTGGTTTATTATTTTCATCCCACTACTGTGACATCCACATCACGGTGAATTGCAAAGCGACTTTCAGATGCAAGAAAAATAAAGTGTACATACATATAGGCAACTGATGGCGAGTTGACTACGTCAGCCACGAAAACAAAGCTAAGAATAGCATTTTCTCCAAGTTTATGTACAAACCAGTGATCTGCACATGAAGTTATTCAATACTGAAATAATAAACTGTGATGAAATACTTTGCAGCACTTTATTTTGAAAGATTTTGCTTCCTCACTACCGTGGGAAGCTCTGTGTTCGTACAAGACTTTGGGAAAAATTGTTGTCCCCATGAAATCAAAATTCTCACATAATTTTTGCGTTTCAGAGCTTGCTGATCAATTTTGGTTCCGTGTCTGCCTGTATGTGGTAGTTGCGCCCAAAACTATAAGTAACAAGTTTCAGTCCCCGTGATGAAAAGTTCAGGGATTCGGCGGAATAGTTACTTTCATATTGTCCAAATAATAATTCGTTCAAACTAGGAGACAATTCATTGCCGTCGCATCAATAGTACCTAGCGTGTACGCATGCACAAAGGTGAATTTTTTATTACGTTGATTTCTCATGATCTATGGGTCCGATTCCGGTGTTATGTCCAGGATGATGCCATATGGATTTTATCGCGAATGATTGAGTAATATGTATTGCGCAGGCGTGAAACTGAAATTTGTTGACATTGGCCCAACTCTGAGCGTAATGGACCGATTACAATAAAACGTTTAGAGACTGTACGGATTGGCTCCTAGTTACGTACGTGCAACGTACTTATATAAATCGTGCAACTCTGTACCCTCTACCCGTATGATTATTGTAACAATCCGAATTACACAATGTACGAATTTCATCGCGATCAACGGTAACTTCGATGTATGCGTAGATGTAAAATCCTTGTAACAAACGTAACTTTCATCAGTTATCAATTAAATTCTTAGCGGTTATGGCACTAGATGGTGTCGAGTAGCTTGTATTGTCCTCAGATAAAAAGCATTCACGATGGATGGTAGTTTCAACGTACGCGCGAATATAAAATCCTTCCAACAATAAAAACTTCTGCAGTTTTCATCCGATGTCGATGGAAATGGTGGGGGGTGCGTAGACTGGGTCTCCTACGAATTTTTGACGGGCCAGTTTGTTCCGAAATCTTTTTCGTCAAAAATGAATTGAGACATTCACGAAGTTATTGAAAGTTCATCAGTAATGAGAAGTAGTGTTTTCAGCGATTAAAAAATAGAACAATGAGAAAATAATAATATCAATAAGCTGGCGATGTAAGAAAGCCATACTGAAAGGAAACAAACCGAGAGAAAAAAATGCAGGAAGCTCCAAGGTCTACAGTTTTAGGAATTAATAGGTAATAACTACTAATAGGTAGTAAAAATAAAAAGAAACATCATTCAAGAACGACTGTGGATTGATGGGTGCGAACCCCAAGTTCATTCTCTCGAATATTTCCAAGAATTTATACTGAAGAAAAAGAATCACCTTCAATCTACCACTACATTTTCAAAGAATTGTCACAGAAGCAGAATGGTTAGAATACAGCAGTGCAGTACATTGCTACTCCTCGACAAGGGAACTTACTTATATTAGGCACAATCAAATACGAGTTTATAATAATGAGAGTATAGTGTACATCTAATGTTTTTGAAATCAGAGGACAGTTGCTATCAACTAACTGCAAGAATTAACAACATTACCGTTGGGAAGCTCCTATAAGTCTTTAAAACTTCAGCTAAAGATCCAACGTATATCAACATGGTTGTATCAGATTTTTGTTTTGATGGAAAGCTTACTCTTAGAAGGATTGGAAGTCTACGGAAGGAAGTTGGATTGATTATTTTGTAAAGAGCATCACCAGCGCACACAAATATTTTGATTGTCATTAGGTATACATCCCAAAACAAAATCGATTTGAGGAAAATTAAAAGAGGAGTAATATAGTTGTTAAACCCCAAACATACTGGTGAGTAATGCATGCATTACAGGGACGTCCCTATGAATGGATTGCATAATAATTTCGGTGAGAATTTAAAATGGGGGGGGGCTCATGATTTCTCGCAATTATCCACCGATAGTAAATTTGAAACTTCCAGGGTTGCATAACTGGATTAATAAAATCTGGAACGAACAAATTTTTTTTAAACCGTCACGGAAATCAGACGAATCTGGTAAATTTTCCACGATTTACCACTACTACCCCCTACATTCACCTCCTTCCATGATGAAATTTGAAAGTGGTCACATATTTTCCAAAACTAGACCAAATTCATAACAACAAAAAAGAATCAGGGAACTCTGACGGGAATAGTTAAAACAACAATCTGACATAAGTTCCAAAACTATATCGAATACGAAAAGGAACAAAATAAGAATCACGACCAACCCGAAATTCCCAAGGCAAGGTTTGTTGCACAACCATACTAAAATTGGAATCGAACAAAATAAGAATCACGAAAATCGATTGAGAATTGTGGCCTGGGCAGCGTCGACAAAATTTCTAACTTGCAAGTGCGCGCGCGCTCACACACACACGGGTTTGGTCCTAAAGTGTTCTGAAATGGATCTGTATACGGCGGTTAATTTTTTTTTTTTTCTTTCTCATGCTTGAGTTGCCCCACACACCCTGGGTCAATTCCAATAGGTCATCCCTCTATGGACGAACCCTAGCTTCAGAGGGACGTCCTAATAATAACCCAGAAAAGCGAGCACAAAGAAACGAGCAAGCCACCGCATAATACACCCAAGTAATATACTGGTAAACAAGGTCAGCAGTTTGGCCGCCACTTTATCATCCTAATCAGATCTGACAACCAGTTCAGGGAATCCCAAGCTAATTTCTTCCACGTTTATCATATACCTATATACCTGCACCGAATCGGGCAGATGCTGTGGCTGTTAAGGTAAACGCTTTGGTACTAGAGCGGCCTCATCGAATGATGGCTCTAAGGATGAGAGCATACTGGTCCTTGTCATGAAAAGTGGACTTCGAAATGGCTAACGCCCTACCAATAATTTCCTTCAGGGAATGTCTACAACTGGGGACGTACGCGACCATGCATGGGAAATCACGGAGAGGATGGAACTACGACGCGCCTATGAATCCGGCGGACTGGATGCATCCTTCAGTGTACGATGAGTCGAGTATTTTGGATTTGAGGGAGTTAGCACTGCCGACAATCCTATCCGTATATACTGTAAACCTAGAGGTACTCGGGAGACTACTAAAAGCTAGATCATGCGAAGTTAGATGGTTACTCTGCTCCAAAAACCAGACAGAGGCACTGGCGCTTGTTGAGGCCCTCGAGTGGATCTAGGATAATATCTTATCATCATCACGATCAAACCGGGTATGCAATGTTCACGGGTAGCAAGCTGTGCCCTGAGCAATGCAGGAATCCATACTGCCATGTTCCACGGAGTGCAAGGGGAAGAATCCCTCTCTCCTCCCTTAAGTGAAAACAATGCTTCCGCTACCTTACACGGAAGCAAAAAACTAAAAATCTAAAGTTGTTTTTGAGTTAGAGAATATTATTTAAAACCGAGTTTTTTCCCCCATAAAATTGGTGGATTTTTATTTATTTATTTATTTTTTATTTATTTATTTATTTTATTTTTTTTTTTTTTTTGCGACGTTTCTTTATTTGGACAGTTCAAATTATAACAAGACTTTGCAAAAAAGGCCTTATTTTTTTGTAAAATCTTGTTAACATTTTTTTGTTCACTCATTGTGCACACATTTCAAAACAATTAATATAATATATTTTACGAACATTTGCTCATACGAGTATGCTGCATGACTGGAACTTTACATTTATACGAGACGTTCTCGAACAATCAAGTTAAGTCACGAGGCTAGACCCTGACTTGCATTTTAGTTCGACCACCCCCCGCGTGGCATTCAAAGCGCTCAGTCGCTATGAGATTTTACAGATCAGTTTTTTGCTTAGATAAATGGTCTGGATGCTCGCTACGCTCGCATCTCAAAAATACATAACATCAAGTAGTCAATCCCTCAGTAAAAATTCAGATTAGTTGGTCAGGGTCTAGAGTCTCGTGACTCAACTTGATTGTTCGCGAACGTCTCGTTACATTTATAATATGATTGTTACCCAACGTTACTTAGAAACGGTTAGTTACGTTAGAAACTTAGTTACGTTAATGTTACTTAGAAGAAGACATTATTTTGACGTAGTTTGAACTTTGTAAAACATAACATGTAGTACAATTATTTGAAGCATGTTGTTTGATTTTACGAAAAACTACAGTAATACAGGTTGGAGAAAAGTGATTTTCTCGTTGTTTCCCGAGTCGAAATTAATTCATGGTGCAATCGAAACCAGTGTAAATTTACTATAAGATGTGCTCACAATGTAATTTAAACACAGAAATTGGCTTTTTATCCAACTGTGGGGCAGGATAGGTCCGTTAGAAATTAGAAAACTTCCCAAGTACTAGACACTTACCTAACTGAAGGATGGACACAAGACCACTGAGGGTGTGCAACAGTAAAATTCGTTGTCAAGAGCCCAACGCCGAAATATCATTAATGAAATTTTCACGAATTGTGCACGTTAGTTAATGAAACGTCTTTTTCCAATGTTTCATCCTCTTCGGACCATTAGTGCTCATGGGTATAAGTAAATTTTATGAATACTCATGAAATACCTTCATCTTATTGTACAAATTCGCGTTGTTTAATGATGGTTAAAGAGAATCTTACAAATGGATTTTCATTGAGAATGTGCAGTACATACCGAGGATGAGCGTAATAACGTATAAACGTATATAGTGGAATAGTTCTGGTTGAGGCGCGGCTCAAACCATTAAAAAGGCCGGTTTCACCAACAATTCCTAACCATGGTTAACGTAGGTCATTGTTTTACAGAACCAGAGTTTTGAACGTTGATTTAGGACTAACGGGTTTCACCAACGTAATCAATGGTCACACTGTTAACAGTAAACATCGATTTACACCGTTTCCGTGAAACGTCGATTTAAACGTTTGAAAGTTGATTTAGACGATATCAAGGAGGCATTTGCCCGCAAAATGAGGGTGATAACGAAGTGAGGGAACAGCTGTTAGCAAACTGAAATCTTCAATGCTTCTATCGTTTTTAATCCATTCTGATAGCATAATGTTTCACAAACTCGAAATTTCGAACCACTGGAATACCCCATCCAAACGCGATTTTGATTCGTTTCCATTGGAAATTTCGGGAGTCTGTGTCCTAAAAAGCAGTGGTTGGTATCCGATGGATTTTATAACTGTAGCCACTGCAGAAGCCGAGATTCCACAGTTATTTCGACCCAAAAAGCGCAGGAAACAGATTATAATTGTCCCGTAATTATTGTCAAGTTGCAGAACTAGGTATTTTTATGTTTGTATCTCCCATCACTTCAATGACAACAGCCTACGACACCATCTAGGCATATTGTCATTTCAAATTGTGATGAGCCGTTGGCTATTTTATAACACCATTTTACGACTGTATTCGTACATTCCATGTATGTACCTATATCCCAACCCGTGACTTGTGTATTCAAAGCTATTATCAATTTGTTTAAGGACTGACAAAACAGTAGTTTTTGAAAGTCGGTATCTCCTCAGAAAATCGATTTCATTAAGATTGAAAACCGCCGTACTCTCTCTAATTCAACGAGGACGGTGAATTGTAATCAACGTCGTCAAATTCGTCCTCAAAAACCAATGCTCTAATCAATCCTCTGTGGCTCATTTTCGTGCATGTAGGAATCACGTAGGAAATAACTACGAATCACCATAATATAATTATGTCCAATGTAACCATGGCAACACACAATTTCATCATATACGGCAGGTACGTTAACACTATCCTCGCGAATGGATTTTATGTTATCCCCCCCACCCGCAAAACCTCCTTGCCCTAATAGTCTGCTTGCCTTAAGGGGTGGAAATCGTTTTGATCTTGTTCGATTCATGGTGGAACAACTTCAACATCTTGAATGGAAACTTCAAGAACGAGTGAAAATCCTAGTCCTCAGAAAATGTTATTGCAGATCCTAGAAGTGCTGGGTAAAAATAAAACAAGACGGGAAATAATACTGAATCAAAAATGAATCTCCAATCAGTTAATACAAGCCAAAACTGCTTGTTTGAGGATATATCCATTTTCGGCTTAGCTCTCATTTGTGGGAATGAGCTGAATTATGCAATCGAGACGCTCTTTCGACCGTGTTTACAACATTGCTCATGATAGTAAGAGAATTTTCCATGTTTCTAAGCAATACGTTTTGAATATCAAAGAAGTAGAGCGTCTGTTTTATAGAGTAATAATTAATGAGTCTATAAAAATTATATTGAGCGACATTTCCAGCGATTCCACTGCTTCAGCAACCATTATTCTTTACAAGAGAAGTAACTAGTTTGAATTAGCAAAACGTATTTTACTTGTACGAACTTACCTTTGTTTTCCCTTACAGAATCATAAAAACATCCAATTTAAACTTTATTCTGATGCTGCTAAAGCAACATGGTTAATGATATCGTGGAAACGAGATTTGAGTTTCAGCGATTTTTTCAAAATATTACAATAAAATAGTTATTGCAATAGGTTGTAACATTTTAGTAGCTACTTTTAAGTAATGTTTGCCCCATGAATTCGATTTCGGTCAGAATAGTACCATTCACCTTACGACATCTATGCAAAAAATCGAGATGAAATACCAATTCTTTTCAGAAGGATGTGATTTTACGAGTAGAATAAGACTTGGTACTAAATTATTTTGCCATATGTTTGAAGACTAACCGCATTTAAGCGCGAAAGTACTAGCATTTCAGACAAATTAACGAAAAATTCGCTATGAGGTCATGTAGCATTACCGGAACTTTGTTTCTACTCCATAATTACTTCAATGATTTCACCACTAACATTAACCTGGTTCAATTCATCGGCATACACTTCGGATGTCGAAGTTAAAACATTTTTGTCAGTACCAGCAAGTGGTAATTCAATGTGTGTTCAAATTTAAGGACCTCAGACAGACTCAGAGGCGTCTGAAGGTCAAACATGTGCTATTCGCGAGAAGCCCAGGGCAAAAACATGAATGATTTTAATAAATAAATGTATAACATAAGCAAAACTGATGTATTTCGCCCTCAGCCCTTGAATAGTAGTAGATACTATCCAACAGCTAACTCACAAGTTTCGCATAATTTTACAAGTGTGCATAAACGGCGTAATGGAAAAGGGATTTCTTGCTGAAACGGGATAATTATATCAATTTCAATCAAGGTGATTTTGAAGGGTAAATTCTAGACGGACAGGACTAGACCAAACTTGGCCCGATTTTCAATTGTTTGTAACTCCCTTTTATAGGAGATAATCAAAAGACACGGAGTCAAAAAAAATTTTCTCCATACTTTACAACTTTAGTGCGTATGAAAACGTCAGTAGGACGTAAGGATAAGGAATTATAGGAGAAAAAGTTGAAAATGTTCAATTTTAGTAGAAGGTATGCCTCCGACGAGCAAGCTTTAAACTCGTAAAAAACGACAAACGAACCGTTGAGAAAAAATGGTAATGGAGACAATTTCATTCCATTCTTCCAAGTAATGAATGGATGAATATTTATCCATAATCAACCATTAACCAACCATATGTTCAGAAAGAACTGGTTTCCTTGACAATCCCCTTCATTCTCAAAGAATTTTGTCACTTCCCCTCCACGAAAGTTTTCATAGCACGAACAAAAGATAACCAAATAAAATTACTGAGATTCATAAATTATGGAAAAATATAATTCCCATCGAAGTATTGAAATGAGTCAAAGCGGTAACTCAAAACACGAGTACAGAGCCCTATTTTGAATTACTATTTTTGGCAGCTGGTAGGTAGGTAGGCATCTTCTAGAAAATCAAATGCCGTTTACCACGGCAAGTAATCAATTATTCCTTAAAATGTATGGTACCCAAATCAAGTCAGTCATTACCTATTCAAAATACTGAGTCCTAGGTTTGTCTAAAGGCAGTAAGTAACTGAATATATTCCTTGATAAAGAAAAGCTTACTAAAAATGCTTGTCATTTGTTACCTATCTACCTAATGTAGTATAATAATGTCCATTTCCAACATTACAAGTTAATGGTAGGCTAGCGACACGGGACAACAATAGCGAAAACTGACATACCAGTAATAATAAACCAGTAAATATTCCCGATAGCAGTGCAGTAACAATAAAAAGTTTATGAAGCAGCCGTCAGATAATTTAAACAGAGAAAATGAGGATCGGACGGGGTTTTGAACGTTAGTAAGCTATATTCCCAAAGGGGAAAACATCCAAAAACTGTTACGCGGATTTCGGATCAACAATTAATAAAAAGTTAGTGAACTCAATCATTAAGGGTGAAACATTTAATGGGGAAAACTTTTTTCTTTACAACAATTTTTGTTCCTAGGGGAACCTTACCTATATAAAAGGCTTCTTTAATGTGATCAATAGCTGACCGGGACATTGGATTATCCGCTGCCTGACTGCTGACGCACTGAAACACTATATTTTCAAATAGTAAGGTCCCCCGAAACATGATGATCATTCGAAGGAAATGTAAACGTAAAATCAAGATTTCGAACCCACCTTAATGGGATTTAAAAAGTAAACTTGGGTGAGAGGAATATTTACTCAGGACATCTTGCAGTTTAACCAAAGCTATAAAAAGGGACACCAAAACTCAGTTCATCTACTGAATCATCGACTCATAGCAAGTCCACAAGACAAATATAGTTATTTAAATATGAGGACAAAATGAAGTCAACCTAAATAATAAGCGAAATTAAAATTCAATTTATTGATACTGTATTTATTGTACTTGATACAGTTTTCCTTTTGTACTCACAAAATAGTCGTTTTTATTTTAATTTAGAACTCTAATAATTAAACTATCTAGGGTTTACAAAACTTTCTCGATGATAATGACAAAATATATAAATAATTTGGAATAATAATGAGATCACAAACTCGTACCACAAAATTATAAAGGATGCATCTTCTCAATATGATTTCTGACGGAAATACTTTTGATGGCTTCATATTCACAATGAGGACACTTTTTTTTAATCTGTACAGAATGCGTTTTGATGTGAGCTCTCAAATGATCCGATCTGGAAGTTCTGTAATCACAAGTTGTACAACAAAATCGTTTAACAGGTGTCTTGTGGACGTTGTTGGTATGTCTTGTGACATCATTGCGGTAAGATGACTTGTAGTCACAAATGGTGCACGAATGAGACTTTACTTTGGAATGGGCCAACCTATGAGTCTTCAAGTTGGAGATTTTCAGGGTTCTATAATCGCAGTCATCACATGAGTAAGTTTTGCCCACAGAGAAGTTGGAATGACCTAAAAGGTGGTTTCTAAGAGCATCTATACGCCTCCCTTTGTAATCACAGTGCGGGCATGCATGTAATTTAGCGGACTCGTGGGTTAACATGTGAGTTTTAAGATGTGCATGCTGTTTAGCTTTGTATTTGCATTTACTGCACGAAAAGCGTCTCTGATTCGAATGCACGGTCAGATGGTTCTTCAAACCGGTAAGACACCGGGCGGTGAAATCGCACTTCGAACAATGAAAGGGTCTAATACCACTATGAGTTAATTCATGACGTTTAAAATGGCTGGAGTTATAGGTCACGTAATCACAATTGACGCATTTGTATTTATTTGGCTCCAGATGTTTTTGAATATGTCTTCTAAGGTTATCCTTGAATTTTGAGGAATATTTACAATGCGCGCAAAGAAACATCAAAATAATTTAATTATCTATCACCAAACGTCCGATGGATGAGGGGAGTCGCACCTATTGCCATTCACTTTTATCTTTTCAATCAGGGTCCACAAGCAATGAATGAAGCAAAAGCAGATTGAATTGGAACTCTTGAAGTAGGTCCAAACTAATTGCTAGCACATCTTATAGGAAGGATGAGCCAGAGGATGAATTTTCTGAAGCTGAATTTTCTTGAAGATATTTTGATCACACGTCATGCGATGAAATATTCAGGGTTGAGACTTTTAAATATTCAAGGTTTGGAGAACTGTCAAGAGTTGATGAATATGATAGAACGTTTTTCCTCGTTAGTGCTGACTGAAGTGGTAGTAGTATTCTCAAAGATGTCCACCCGAATTCGAAATCATCTCGAAGAGCAGCATACATCACCCAACATCAGAAGAATGATAATCAGAAATAGTAGGCCACAGAAGCCACACTCGAGACTGTTTCTTATAATATTGAAATTTGTTAAACTTCAATAGTCATTGCGTCAACACCAACGTAAATAATTGATTACGGAAAAACACCAAGCAATGTATCACTTGTTTTTGTTTAATATACTGTGTGTTGGTAAAATCCGCCCTTCATTTTATTTGCACTCGTCAAGGAATCACTGGCAAAGAATGTGACAAAAAGACAGGCAGGCAGATTTCCCGTTACGGCGGATTCGCTGTCCTTGAAGTTGGGAGATCTGATGAACAAGAGCGACTGAGAACCACGTGGAACGAACCAACTCCGCCTGCGATCAATGACCGGGACAAACTGCGATCGCGTCGGCCTCATGGCTCAGGCAGGCTCCCCCTACCTATTCAAAACCCACAACGGGAACTGGTGCCAACGAGCTATAAAGAGAAGGGTGGTGAGAGAGGGGGCGAACGGAAGGTTGAGTTCTCAGATGTAATAACATTTCTTGGATGAACATTTCATTGCGCAATCATTCATCAGGATTTTAATCAATATCCACAGATTCTGTGGGTAGTTTATGGAGAAAACTGCCTTTCCATCATCTGGATTTGTCGACCAGGGAAGATTTTCACCCATATGGAATACCGTTAATTATTAACTAAATATGTTAAGAGAGGAAAACCCAAGTTTATATTCAATAACAAACCTTTCTAACCGACCAAGAAAAAAAAGGTTGCCGTTCGGGGTGTCTAGCCACCAGTGGTTTGTGTTGATGATGGTAAATTTATTGTAGAATGGAATCTGGGGGACGGACACCTCAGCCCAGACCCCTGGATTATTACAATTTAGCTCAAGGATCAAAGCAAGGAAACATGGAACATGTTTTTCGAATAGATACATAATAACAGAGGGAACATAGTAGTAGACGAACAATGCTCTTTTTTTGAGGGGGGAAAATTCATTCACGAATACTTGTCTGCCTACAGGTTATGACGGACTCGGACTGGGAAGATGTCACAGAACCGTCTAAAAACCACCCCTTTGTGTCCGTGATGGCAGCGGGATGAGTGGTAACCGAGACAAAGTCGTACAGTGGTATAATGGAGGTATAACTGCGCAATTGGTAGAATATTTGGAAAGGGTAGGTCACTAACGGAGGTAAACTTTAGTAACTCCAACCGTCCCTCGGATTTGCCCACAGCCATTTATTTATTTTTTATTATTTCATTTTATTTTTTTTTAGGGTGGAAAATTCATTTATGAATACTGATATAATTTATACATACAATCTTTATATATATATATATATATATATTTTTTTTTTTTTTTTTTAACTCACAAATTTTGAGGTAAATGAAGAACATTCGACCGATTTTGTTATCAACATTGTTTTTCCAGTCTATTTTTCTGTTGGAAATGACTTTCAAACTCGAGACCTTTCGCAATGTTTTTAAAGAAGTTCTAATACAAAGTTCAGAGGACTTTTTAAAGGAATAGGAAGAGCGGTAGCTCGAAAACTATGTGTTCGTCTACATTTTCGTTCATTACAATCGGAAAGCACAATTTCATGCCTCGAAACTTGAATGGGACCAAATCGAAACTCCAACGAACATAGCCAGAATGAATTGAATTATTACATTATTTTCTGCGTATTTTTGGTAATTCCTGCAGGAATACAGCATTTTTGGCAATTTTGATAGTACCATCGTGTTCTACGGGTCCACAAACGTAACTTTGTTGCTGCAATACGAAGTGCTCCCAATAAAATTTTAATGTGACAGCTGATAGAAGATCGAGCACTCGGCCAAAAAACGCATTAAATGGGGGTTGAACCTCCCGCCCGCCCATGGTTCGGGTGCATAGCGTGGAATGAGACAGTTTGGAGACTAGCTGATGAGTCATGGGACAGGATGACAACGCTTCCAACCCGAATCACGCCGCCAAAACATATTCCATGTTGAAACATTTTTTTACAATCCTAGAAATCGGTTAGTTATCGAAGATACGAAAAGGTACGTAGATTCCAGAAATCGGACAATTCCGTCCGTTTTTTACTCCACCCTTCACCAAAGTTTATAAAATCTGGATTAAAACGACCAAGGATGTACCCGAAATCTCAGTCCACTTTCAATTTAACTAATAGGTGATTTTTTCGAAAACTATTATCCCGAATGCGTTTGATAAAAGGGTAGTTTTTTTTGTTAGATTCTGATAGATTTCATTTGAATGAATCAAATAGGATCACCCGAAATAGACGATCAACCATCCGCGTTCCACGAAGACTTATCGGTTGAAATCAATCGTGAACACAACAGAATCAAGAAGCAATGTTCAGACAAATGAATTGCCTCAATCGTTAGTATTCTCATTCATACTGTCCTAATGATAATAACGTTTACATCGCCGCCAACTAAAATCGAAAAGAGAAAAAAGTACTAAATCTACCAGTTTCAAACAGAGAATGCACATTGAAACATTTAATGGTAAAACAATACACTCCGCTAATGACCCTTCTGGTTGAGGTGCAGTTTAAATCATCAAATAAAAAATTGAATAACTTACAATTTGTATTTTTCAATGAAGGGACCATAGACACACATGGTTCAAGTCATGCATCATGCTCGTATTATGAGCAACGTTTTTGAGTGATTATTATTTAATCTTCTTTCCAACTAATTTTTTACTTCATCAGTAATTTTTAATTCAGTAGTAGTGTTTAATTCAAAAACAAATGAAATCCCTAGGTGCTTCAATGTTTAGGCAAAACGATCAACTCAACACAGCCATGCGATAAAAATTACTGGAAGTCTAAGAACATGAATATGGAAAAACCTACATCGAATAAAGTTGAAGTTCTTGGATGTCTGTCAGGTCTAGTAATGAGAAGCTAATGTTTTCATCTCAATTACTAAATAATATTAATCTTTAGTTTTCCCCTGAGTATCATTAATAAACCTGATCAACAATCCAAGAATCCTATATTCATTCTATCACGATATTCAGAAATGATGGTGGATTCGTATAAGTTATACAATCAGGGAAAAATAGCAAGTCGATTGATCCCGCGATTGCTTCAGAAGTACAATAAAAATTAAAAAAAATAGTTTTACAAAAAACGTAAAAGAAAAAAAAATTTAAACAGACAGATGAGTCTCTTTTAAACAAAAATTAATGTTTAATTGAGCTTAGAAGATTAAATTTCTAATTCATGGCAATCGTTGAGTACTTTAACATGATTATTTATAACGACGAAACAGATGGTATTTGAAGAATTGATTGAATTTGATAATGCAGGTCAACAAGCACCGAGTGAGAAGAAGATTTGATACGTAGAAAGCAGGGACACTGTAGTGCAATGTAGAAATTTCTTATACACGTTAATAATGGCTTTTTGGCTTTGCAATAAGGCAATAAGTTCATTAGATTGAACAAAAATCTTTGACTACTGACTTTCAAGTGTTGTTCTATAATACCCCACAACATTGAGGTGAGAACAAACATTCAAACAAGGACTACATCACTAAGAAAAGGAGGTCAAGTTGTCATGTAACAGATAATTTACCCGCAGCTTCAAGAAGAGCCTCTAGCCTCGCCTGGGTCTCCGGGTCCACGGAACTGTCCGCATCTTCCGGGGCGAGGAGGAATTTGGAGGACTGGATACGAGCCTCCGTCTCATCCAAGTCGGCGACCTGGTCGATAACGAAGGATTCCACCTAGGACAAACAGAAATAACATGAATAAACCAGCCAACCAAATTAATATTTAATGACTAATTACAAACTGGACAGTGAGCTCCACTCGGGAAAACTATTACTAGGCACAACACGGCCGTGCGAGCCTAAAATACTTCAAATTGTACATCATACCTCGTTTTTGAAAATTTTCCACAAAAAAACATCCATAATGACCGAGTAGAACAAAAAACAACCTGGAAAATCTGTAAAGAATCGACTCTTTTGCCTGAGATAATGTCAAAACACGTATATATTTATTTAAAACCCCTCCTTCCCGCAATTGAAATGTTATGATTTCGCCAACGTGTAACCAGACTTAATTCCTAGATGATAATAATAGCAATTCAGGTTTGAGGCTTGATAAGCGCACACAAGAATTGGTAGAAAAGCCCTATCCCCCCGATTCCCCTCTATAAAAAATTTTAAAATTGAGGTACACCTACGAACTAAATCACTCGCGACGAAGTTGTGGAAACACATTTCAAAACGGAAGTTAGTGGAAAAAACAACGTTGTTTATTTCCACGAAAAATAAAGAGTTACAGTGTTAAATCGATTTCGACCGTTAGGGCTTATCAGTAACAAACAAAAACATTTGACGTCACACTGGAGGGCAGGGGGGGGGGGGTCCCCGCCCAGGTGGAAGGGGGGGGGGGGGGGGTTGACGTCACCAGTGCGCGAAACTGAAAAATCATAAAAAGCGCGGTTGATGTCAAACATCCTAGGGCGGAATCTTTTTCCATTTAAAAATGGGTGAAATACCTTTTTCGCACCCATGGGTAACGCTCATTATAGGCATTCAATATACGTATGATGAATGTTTTCACATATGGTCTGAGATGGATTCGTGCGAGCTCCTTCAATCTTGTGATCTAAATCGAAACTTTTTTTAAGCAGATGTTTAGTCAAAAAGGTTTATCAATGATGAAATAAAACAATTAGTCACAAATTTGTGATGAGAACCGTTAATATTTGCTAAAAAAAATTATACAAACTGCAGAAAAGATAACAATCCAAAATCTTTAATGAATCCCAGAATATTCTTTAGAACGAGGTTTTTTTTGGGCCATAAATTGCAAATTATCAATTTCTTTGAACTATGAAGTGCTCAATTTTCAAGACAATACAACATAAATATGAGAAATTCGCTCATGCTGCATGTGGAACTTTCTGAAAGCTTTCGTAACCATTCAGTTTCTCTCCCTGTTGAATGTTAACTATGTATCGATACATATACTTATCAATAAATATATACATATAACTGCATTATGAAAATGAGTTAAACTCTGGGGTTTGTTTCAGTATGTCTCAAAACGGATTTCAAAGATGAAAATCACGATTTTAAAATTTTTGGAGCCATTGCAATAGCTTCACTTTTTACGAAAATTTACAAAAATATAATTGGTTAAATTAGCTAAGAGCTCTATCACAACCGAGATAGTCGATCGGCATGGAGAGCCGTTCGGGGTTTCCCTACCCGTTTCTGCTGGTGAAACAAACATCATCAAGAATTCCTTGGATCGCCCTGAAAACAATCCTGAAGATAAAACCAAGTTTGATACCATTGTCAACCCTGAATGAGGAAATATGCCAGATTTGAGGAAACTCGGACGAAAACGAGTAACAAAAGACATTAAAACTTTGCAAATTAGTACAGAGAGCTGCTTATTTCTGTATTAGTTGGCCCTTCTAGGCAGATCAATTATGTAATACACTAATGGTACTTCACAATAATTATTGGTTCAGAAAGGAAACGGTTTGTGTCAACGTAAAGCCAGGAATGATATTTTATTCGATTGTTCTGATATGTTGTTTCCAAGATATGAGATTCAATCTATGGAGTTACCAGATAGGGGGTTGTTACACTCCCCCCCACTTTAGATTGTTTCACAGATCTTGGGAAATACTTCAAAACATTTTTAATTGCAGCAACTTGTTTCTTCAGATGGTCTTCGAAACAAACTGTTTTTGGATACCCATTCAAGAAAACTATCCTCTTGATCCTTTAAGGTCCTTTGATAATAATCACCATCTTGGAGAGACGGAATCTTCCTTTGGTGCGGACGATCGAAATCTTTCATTCTTTTCAAGTACTTATTTTTATTTTCGTACGAGTACGGCATTTCTGTAACCATATCCTGGGTAACATGGTAATTATTATCATCAGGATAAAGAGATATCTCACCGTAAGCTCTGAAGTGAGGATAACAACCAATAGCTGAACAATGAGATCGATTTGTGTGTATTTCACTGCAGCCTCTAGACATGCCTTCCACCCTCCTTTGAAATTTGGGTACATAGATAAGAATTGCCTAATGTCCCGAATTTTTCTTTCTGCTAAGCCATTGCCAGGTGGGCGGTAGGGAGATGTGTGGACCAATTGGATACCTCGTACAATCGCGAATTTTTCAAGAGATTTGAAATAAACTGAGGTCCATTATCAGTGACCAATTTTTCAACATGATTGTTTATGGGAAGGGATTTAAGGAATTTGATAAAGGAAACGGTTGTCTCGTTTATTGTTTTTGTAAACGTGAATCTAGAGCAGTTATTGACTGCAACTAGAACGGATCTAGTTGTTCGCTGAGTCTCGGACTTTTTCGAAAACTCTCCAATGTCTAAATGTAGTGTGTGAAAAGGAGTATTTGTTGAGGGTTGTAAAATCAGAGAGTCAGGTTTGGGCTTGAATTTAAATTTCATAAGTGCTCATTGGTTGCAGCTTTTAATGTAATTTAGAACTTCACTTTTCATGTTTGGCCAAACAAATCGTTGCTTTAATTTAGAATATGTTCGTAGAAACCCAGCATGTCCTCCAGATCCAGTATCATCATAAGTTCGAAGGATGTCTCTTTTCTTTTTTCGCGTGTAGGTACTACGATTTTCCCATTTTCGTTTCTCAATATCGTGTCAACTCCCCTTTGGTCATCATCCGTTATGGTTTCCCCAACACAGAGCCTCGACAGAGCGCCAGTGTCCTCCAGTTCTACACCACTTCGGTGGTTTATCTTCGTATTTTACCCTATTAACAAAATTTTCCATCGTTCCAAACGATATCTGGGTTCTTATATGGCTCAATGCTTGATGGTCTGAATGTATAACGAATCCTCTACCTTCCAAGTAAGACTGAAAAACATTGTATTGCTTTTATAACTGCCAGTCCCTGTTTTTCAGTGACAGTTTTGTTTAGTTTTTAGTTACAGTTAGCTTCCTCTTGTGAAAACGAATATGAATAGTAGCCTATTGCTTTAAGAGTTATTATAGTCTGTCCACAATGATCTGCACATATAATGGGAATCGATTCCAAAGCAGATGCATACTAAGTTGGAGGTTTCATGCAAATTCCACCTGCAATGAATTTTACTATGTCGCCTTCAAAGACACGAGAAATCATTCACAGCAGAATGATGAAGATCTAATAATCTAAACCCGAGTTCTGTGCTCATATATTATCAGTCGGCTTTCGGTAACCTAACGGGTCAGTGGTAAGCCACCTGGGATTAAGTACTAATGAAATTAAGACACGTATTGAAACTTATTCGGTCAGTGAGTATCAGGGTATTAATTAAACTAATTTAATAGAATGAGTAATAAGGTGTAATGTTCTATCATGGGAAACACGGTTTCCATTCTACTTATTTGTCATTGTTATATTACTGTGCCAACTATAACTTACAACTGTACTCCAAAGCAGGTTTTTTTTTTTTTTTTTTTCCCTCCTATTTCGTCAACATAAATATGTTTTATAACGAAAAATATGCAAAAATTGGTCAGTAGTAAAAAAAGGCAAAACAATGACCACTGATGTTCAATAAATATTGTTTATTGAGAACCAAAGGTAGTTCAGGACTTTATCGCGATAGGTTGAGTAATAACTATTTTGTTATGCATGCGCAAGACTAAAAGCTGACATTATTACACAAAGATTTATTTCTGTATTAGATAGCCCATCTGCACAGATCACTGGTCATAAGCCCCATGATGCAATATCAAGTAAACGATAATAACTTGGCCACTCGTACCTCCCAAATGCCCTTTGCACACCACGGGCACCTTTACAGCACCACGACCCAATTTTACGCTTTATAGTAAATATAAAAACAAGTAGACAGTGCTCACAAAGTGAGTCACATGATAGCGCATTTTCTTGCAAGGAGATCCGCGTGAAATAGACGCTTCCTGCGTTGAATATGAGACAAAATGGCTTTGGAGCTTACTCAGCTGATCAATGACATCTCGTGCGTCTTCAGAATTCTCCCTTGAGCCTCCCTCTTAAATTTCAGCACCCTGCGTTGAATAGTAGAAAAAATGGCTTCGGAGCTCACTCAGCTGATCGATGTCCCCTCAGTCGTCTTAAGCATTCTCCCTTCAGCCTCCCTTTCAAATTTCAGCTTCCAGCGTTCGAATGGGAGACATAATGGCTTTGGAAGTTCACTCCGCTGATCTCCGTCAGCGGCCCCTGATACATCTGTATCCTCGCCATGTTACAGATTACAACCAAACCAAGTTTCATCAGAATCGAACGTCGGGGAGTGGCATTTAAAACAATTTTAAGAGGACATACACACATAAACGAACAAAGTGAACACACTAGCTCACTTTTCCTTTTTAAAAAGAAAATGCGCTACAAATTAGAGAAAAAACGAAGGGTCGAAAAGGAAAGAAATTAGCTTCAGAGGCCTCTCAGCATGCCAGTACGCCTCCGTACCTCGTAACTGTTTTTGAGGTGTCCAAAAGGAGCTCTATCAAAATTTCATAATTAGCCTCAGAGTTCCCGAAGCTGACAAGAGGTCCACCGTACTTGGTAATTGTATTCTTAACGTCCCAAAGGAGCTACATTTCAGGTTTCAGCATCATAAGTCGATTAAGAAACAAATTAGGCTCAGAGCCAGCTGATCAGTTATTTAACTTGTATTAAATGATCAACACTAAAGGAATTAACATTCCAAATATCCTATTTCTCGACGTTTTTACTACGATTTGATTAGGTTCTTGTGAAGTAGTAGTAGTAGTAGTAGAACACGTTTACAATAATCAGTAATTTTCAGATTCCTTTATATATATTTACGGACAAAATTTTGTGCTCATTACTCCTCTAAAATTGCTGGTCCGATTGGGACCAAATTTTGATATGATGTATCACCGAGTCGGAACTTGTGCCTCGCTGACTTTGGTGAAGATCAGCTGACCACGAGCCGTAATATCAATAATAATTATGACAAAATTGTGCACAAATTTCTCCTATTCTCTCTGGAACTCTTTAGGGCATTCAGGGAGAACAACGTTTCGGGTTCTATCCTAATCAGCTATGTGAGCTGAATTCTCTCCTGTTCACCCTAGGAAATTTAAATTTGACAGGGAGCCTCTTTCGGACATCAAATTTCGAATGAAATGACTGACTCCATTCTGAGCAGCCCGTACATTCCAACCTTTTCCTTATACTAGACCACCAAAAATGTGTGACATCACCAAAAAGACGCTCCGCGTACGAAAAATGCCTTGCCACAAAATGCATTATCTAATTTGGGCCAAGCCAATAGTTGGATTCTTTCTCTTTTTGACTGCGTTTGGGTGTGAGACGCTTCTTCAACGGCTTGACCGATTTGCGCCAATTACTCAATAAACACCATTGCTGTTCTCCAAATGTGGTGGGGGATATCTACTTCAAATGGACTTCCCTGATTTTCATTTCATTCCTATATAAGGACCGGAAACCACGACCTTCGCATTGCCTACTATTGCAGAGCTCTACATCTTTTAACGAGGAATAGTACGAAGTCTGTAACACTGTTTCATACCTTTCTAATCCATTCTATTGAGAATGTCGTTCTCTTAAATTACACCATGCAATGACATTTGCGTTACGTATAATTCTTACAAATGCAGTGGAAAAGTAGGCTGTAAAGAGCGCTGTACTAATCCACAGTTAACATTACAGGGTTCACATCACCATATAATTTATAAATGAAATATATTATTATTCAACATTAGGAATATATTTTCAGTCTCAGTGAGATGTGTGAATCCACTGCCAGTACGGTTGTACGATAAGGTAAAATCTGCCAAGTCGTTGAACAACTGTCTCACTCCCAAAAGCAGTCAAAAAGAGTGAGAGAATCCGACTATCGGCTTGACCCAAATTGGATGATATAATGCATTTTTTGTACGCGGAGCGACTTCTTGGGGGTTTATTTTACAGAAACTGAACCATTTTGGTTTTTTAAAAGTGCTAGGGGAAAAAATACTCCAGCATTTGTAGCTGAAACAATAGAAGTTGATGCTACATGCTTCAATTTAAAATACCAGAAGAAAGTGACAGCAGGTGATAACCTAAAATATGCCCATGAGGAACAGGTGAATATGATGTCGATACTGATTATTCGCATTAACTCTAAAACCGCTGTAAGGTCAACTCACGGAAATATGCTCACTTTCCTCTGGACTTCTCTTACTTTTTGTTAGGAGGGAAACTACCCAGTAGAAATTTCCTGAAATAATTGGCTTATACATTCTTGTTATTTCAATTTAGTTGACACGTAGAAAAATGATTTGATTACGGTTTTATAATGTTATATTATAAAGTTACCGCTTTGATTTAATCTTAATTGTGGTGAATAACAACAGTGAAATTATTATTATTATTATTATTTCTTTTTTTTTTTTTAACTTTTATGAAAAGAAAAAACTCTCTTAAATGTGAAGAGACTTAAATTTTAGAAAAATAAGTTTTTGATGTTTATTCGAAATAAAGCCCTAAAATACCTAGGTATTCAAAATTAACGAACTGTTTGAAATTTAAAAAGAAGAAAGCTAAAATTTAGATTATAACTATTTTTTCTTCATCCTCTTAGATCTAATCTAATTGTTGTAAGTAGGTAGGTGTTCTTGCACAAAGTAGGTGTTCTGTACAACGATACCTGTTCTAAGGTACAACGGGTTGTTGTACTTAAGAACGCCTCTTATGACTTTGGGGTTGTAATTTTTACGAGCCCTAAATTATAAACTTTCGCGCTAATAAAAAATTACACGGTTTGAAAGATAGTGAAGTATAGAGGGCGATAGAAAAAAAAAATTGACTAAAAATTGCATCCAGCAATTATGAAAAATAATATATGTATATAGTATTCGTAGGTACAACACGGTCTCCCCGATGGTAAACCTACTTTTTCTTAATAACATTCTTTATCTAAATGTCTTCTTCCAGCGCACACGTTCCTACTGTAGGAGCTAACAAAAGACAGAGGCTAGTGCCAAGACGGTGTTGGTGCCTACGGTCAATATGCCCCGCATAAAACCAACCCGTTCGAGATAGCAAATCGATCTCCTGGGAAATAAAATAGACCAGCTACGCCCTTTTTTCCATTTCAATAATCCAAGGTATTTCCTAAGCACTCGTGAAGAGAAAACTTGCACACTAGATTCTAAGAAACCTGTTACCTACCCAAAAATAGATAGGATCAGATCAAATATGAAAATCACTGTTTCATTTTCCTTCTATTTATTTGCCATTGGACCCATAACCTGTTTTAAGGACGTGTACTTTAGAAGTGATCAAATAATGTGCGAATCCGATCCGCATTTATAATAACATAAAAACAAGGTCATCAATTATAATTTGTGGTAACAAGCAACTGCATAAGATTAGTACTAAAACAAAGTACTGACAAAATGTTGTTCAATAAGAATCATAAAAAATATATATAATAATAAAAATAAAATTAAAAAACCTGTATTTTTTTAGCACAAAAAGAAACAATGGACATTATCGGAAATATTATGCTCATCTAAACTGATTGAGATTGAGACGGATAGTAAAAATCAAAGAAGCCATTCAACAATCACCAACATGAAATTTATTACTTGGCTTGTCAATAAGTCTAAGTCTGTCCCATTTTTCGTTTAAGAAAAACGTTGATCGGAACATAATAGTCAATTTTATTAAGACGATTAATATCTAGTTTTAGTAGGAAATCGTTCATACTTAATATTTCATTGAAATCACAAGAAAATTATGGTTTGCGCATACCTATCTAAAATGCGCTGCAAATAATTACGCAAAGATTTATTATTCCTGTATTAGTTAGCCCTTTTACGAAGATCAATGGTCTACAATTTATAAACCTAGTCAATGGTAGGTACATTATCAATATATAAACGGTATAATACTAGAGAAATGAATGAAATTAAATAAAACAGCTACACTTTACTAGTCCTTCAGTATGTAATGATATCCGAGGGCCGAAGCACCTACCCACAGTTTTTATTATTATAGTACATCAGAATGTAAGTAAATCAACACCGACCTAGGCATCCACCAACTGAAAATTGATGAGATACAACCGTACCTACGTATCACTGCCCATCTATAGATGACAAAAGTGATAAACTTGATTTCGTGAGGTGAGAATTCCATTGGCCAGCAATTCTGATACGATCGTCGTAGTTTATGAGGCAATTTTTATCATGTTCACACCAGTTCTGACTCGCACTCACGTTGATGATCTTTTTTCCCTGTCAATTTTATAGCCCTAAGAGGGAGAGAACGGATGAATTTACAGCGATCCGGGTGGTTTCATTAGATTCTTTAGACAAGTATCAATGACAACAAAAAAAACTTTCAAGGCCTTTTCCAAGTCATTCTATCCCTTAAAGAGAACGAAGACCAAGAAAAATTAGAAAAAAAACCACTCTTATTTCGATAGTTTTCGAGATTTAACCCTTTTCGGTCGATTGAATGTATCGAGAACTCTATCTGAAATGTGACCATCGTCGCGCAGTTACGGACAAAAAATCGGACGGCGTAGGGTGGACGGACAGATTTTTTTGTTCATTATTATTATATTATCCATAATATCGCATTATCAATGCCGATGCCCTTTCTTATCTGTCCCAAGGATGGAAATCAAGAGTCAACACTGCAGCCCACGAAAAACCCGTTAATTATGACCACTTGATCATGCTGCTGAGAATTTGAGAGCCTCATTCTTACAGCTGATAGACTCATGAAAAGGGATTTGACATTTTGAATTTGCCACATTTCAAAGGAGATTAATTAATCCACGCTAGCCAACAAGCGGCCTACGTGAAGGCCGACAGTAGCAGGATGGATCCGCACGAAATTGCAAATTTCAGACACCCGCGCAGTCTCCTTGCGCCTCCGAGGACCGAGGAAGAACATACGATGCCTTGGAATGAGGCTTGAGGAAGGTGCACCCCTTCCCCTACAGCGAGGACAAATTCCTGTAGTGATCATCGGAAATTGAAGATCAACGTACAATGACATCAACTATTGCCTTCAGAATGCCATTTCCTTCTATGAAATTTTACGGAAATAAAACGTTTTGTGGGAAAAATCTGAGTAATCGTCATGAAAAAACTTTTTATTAAACGCTCCTCAAAATTTGTTTACGTTTCAAGATGCGTAGAATCACAATTTTCATGAAGGCAGAAGAAAACCAAATCATGTAGCAACCACCCGAGGGGGTAAAAAAAAAAGTAATTTTACCATTTTTTGATGGAAGAGGATATATCCTCGAGAAGTTTGACACCACCCACACTTTCCTGCGATAATTAGTTTTCTTTCTATGATTATTCAAAGTTTGCTTCACTGGTGACGTCACAATTGGCGGAGGGGGGGGGGGGGGGGGCTTTTACTTCATCAGTGAGCGAAGTTCTGAAAAATCATAGAGAAAGCTAGTTATCGCAGAAGAGTGCGACTCGTATCCAACTTCTTGGGAATGGAATCTACTTTCATTTAAAAATATAAAATGACAGCGTGCGTAACACTCATTGATCCTAGGATTATGGAATTCAGAATCAACGGACGTTCAAATCTAATCAATACTCAAAATTAGAATGTAATCGAATAACCACGTCACCAGAAATTTACTTTTCAAGGATTTAAGCTTCGCAAAAGCAAAGTGGCAAAGATGTGCGGATACAGTGACATATCGATACGGTACCAAGATTCAAAACATAAAATACGTATGGCGATTTTGATTTAAGAACAAATAATGTTTCTCTTCACAAACATTAACATGATACTACTGGTAGACTTTTGAGATGAAATTTTTTAAATGACATAGCCTCTATAATGCCTCGATAACTGTAAAATATTATTCCACCATTAGGATGGCAGAACACTTGATCGAGGCCAAGAAAGAAAGAAGTCCTTGTTAAAATGTAATTGTCAACGTCCATTATGGATGGTTAACATTGTCAGAGTGCGAACAAGTTCCTACAACCACGAACTCGAAACTTAGAATTGAGAGCGCATCTGAAGGTCTCAAGGCGATTATTATTCTGACATTTACGAGAGAAAACGACCTTTACGAATTCGTCACATCCCGAGTCGTGAAAAAGCAAACACCGCAAGCACTGTAACCCGTAAAGCAATAAAGGCTCCGTAAATTTAGTTTGTAAAGGACAAGAAAATAGTAGTTGTACTCAAAAAAACCCCAACAGCGCCGTAAAACATCAAAGAGAAAGGAAACGCATGAATTTTGGGAGTCTTATCGGCTTTATTACTGTACCAAAAGCATTCACGATCTTTGATATATATATATATATATATATATATATATATATATATATATATATATATATATATATATATATATATATATATATATATATATTATAAATGCTATCCTTATTAAAACAGATGAAATCAGGCATTACTTTATTTTTTTGGGATTTCTAACAATTGCATTTCTATATGCATTTTTTTCCCCTCTCAATGTTTCAATGTTAATTTCGGCCAACTAGTTCTCCCAAGAGAAGAAACATCTCCCTTCCGTAAAAAATTAATAAATAAAACAAAATAAATTATAACAAATATATATTTAGGGGCATATATTTTTATATTGCTACGCAATAGGAAAATCTATGATAAAAACCGACTTTTTCAGGCTTTAATCCTCTTTCCACACCCCCTAAGAGGGATTGGAAATAGCGGTGTCGTATTATCTATACAAAAACCAGACAGTTTCACACAACGAACAATAGCCGCTTCTATCGGTCAAAAATTCCAGCATGACCAAAAAAAGTCAAAAAATACATTTTGTCTTTGATTCTCTCTTACTTGCCATCCAAGTACAAAATTGAAAATTCTAGAGACGTAGTGCATAAGACAGTTTTCCGGTCGGTAATAAAATTATCGGTTAAAGGAGAGCCTGAACAATATGTTGTCACGCACACATGCCTACATTACACACCCTTACACCCACACCGAAATACACCTGTTTTTTTTATGGATTTGGTTTCAGGGTGTTCTGGAGCGCATTCCTCCATGCTTTTTATTTACAGTAGTTGTCATTATCTCACCGAGATCAAAAACCGTTCGCACCACTGACAGACGTCCTAAAAACTACTACAACAACATTTTCATAAGCAATTAAAACAATTTGATCTATTGCATTACATGAAACAGTGGATGGAAGATAACTTCAGCAATTATGCTCTGAATCCCTTATCCCACAAGATGAATAAGCTTCGGATGGCATTGGGACCCGGGAGCACCAAAATTTTGTACGACGTCAGTGTGGCCTCGTTTTGCCGTCACCTCGGTGAAGTATTCGAGGAGTGGTAGCGGGCGGGACTGTAAAGCTTCATGTAGCGGGACCTTTGCCGTGTCAGAAGAAGGAGGATTGAAAAACCTGTGATGTGATGCAGAAATGCCACCACAATCCTCGAAATTCAGGTTGCCAATAAAAGCTTATTCATAGAGCAAGGTGGTATAACCAAACATATTGGTAAGTAATGCATGCATTATAGGGACGTCTCTATGGATTGATTGCAAGCAATTAAGGTGAGAGTTGAAATAAGAAAAAGAATGTAATCATTTATTGGAATTACCCTTTATTCTATTTACCCCCTCCATCGACAGTAAATTTGAAATTCCGAGGTTGCATAACTTGGCTGAAATTTGGATCGAACAAATTGATAGTGAAAACTGCCACGGACATCAGATAAAGATAATAAAAATATCACTTTTTATCGCTACTATCCTCTCCATTCACCCATTCAATGAAATTTGAAACTACAGACATATTTTCCAAAACTAGCCAAATTCATAAATGCACAAAATATAATCACAAAAATCTGACGAGACTTGATTTATATTATATATATATATATATATATATATATATATATATATATATATATTCATTATTTAAAACAGTTGTGCTTCAGAATACAATTTAAATGATAAGAATGTCTAACTGGTGGAAATTGAGCGAGGTTTACTGAGGAGGAGAAGATTACAGTTTTTAATTAAAAAATTAATACTGAATTCACGATCGAACAAAAAAAGAATGACGAAAATCGGACGAGAATAGTTAAATCATGATTTATCAGTATAACTCCCTCCCATGATGAAATTTTAAAATCCTATATGTTCCAAATCTATATCAAATTCGTAATGAAAAAAATAAGAATCACGAAAATGGGTCGACATTTGTAGCTTGGGCGTCGTTTGAAAGACTCGGTAATTACCCCCCCCCCCCCCCCCCCCCCCAACACCACAAATCCGAAATTCCCAAGATTTGTTGCACAACTAGACTAAAATTGGAATCGACCAAACTAAGAATTACGAAAATCGGTTGAGAATTGTGGCCTGGGTAGCGTCGAAAAAATGTGTCACACACACACACACACACACACACACACACACACACACACACACACACACACACACACACACACACACACACACACACACACACACAACACACGCACACGCACGCACACTATACACCTAGAGTTTTTTTTTTTTTCGCTATTCAACAACTCATGGCACAGCAAAATCTTTACGGGGACAATTCTTATATCCGTCAACAGGTAAAACCGGTTGTCTTTCTGATAACTACAAAAAAGTATTTTTTCTTTCCTGTAACTTTTATAGCGTTCTCTTTCCGTCGTTTCGGAGAGTAATAATAACCAATAATAATAACTGTATACTGTTTTTAGAAGCTACTGGAAACATGAAATCATCACAAGTTTGGTAAAATATTTGCCTGTTCTTTCTAGATATTACCTGCCCTTCGGTTCGAGAGAGAAAATCGAAATTGAATTTAAAAAAATCAACAACTTTACGTGTAAAAACCAGAATGAGAAGAAAAAATTGCCAGGTTGGGTGAACAGTATAGTTTCCTTATATTGTTACATATTCATATCTAGAACAGACTAGGAGAACAAAGCACAAGTCAAAATAAAACTAAAGTTTGAGCATGAGCACAGGCTACTTTTGATTCGACGACGATGAGAAATTTATAATAAATCATTTAGGAGCTAACCCGAACAATCTCTGAAATCTAATCAAAATCGGTCCAGAGTTTTGCCCGAGTCAACTAAATTTAGTTTCGTGAATGCGCAATACTTATCACTCAACCACCCCACAACAATTAGATGATGCAATAGATAATGAGAAATCAATGTTATAAAGGCGCATTTACACTGAGCGCGCACCGCCGCGCTGCGCAGAAGGTTTGCATACGCCAAAAAGGAGAGTATGTTAAGATAGTACCTATATATATAAATATTCATTTTTAGAATCGAATGGTGTATTCGATCATTGAAATTTATTTTCTAAATTTACAACAAAATTGCTAATAAAGACGAAAGATGGCAACAAACAATGTTGAGACTGATGATGTCTACTACAAATTAGAGTGTGGAATCCAATCCAGGAAAATCCATGTTTCCTCATAGCGAACAACCAGAAGAACAAGGTAACGCACTTTAGAAAGCTATTTGTCGGGGATGGAGACAGATGTGGGAGGAATTTTCGCTCTGCTCTGGGAGGAGAGGAAAAGTTGGGTTGGGAAAATCCTAGACCTCTCCGAAGAGAAATGAGCCCACAGGAGTTGGGCAAAGATTAGGAAAAAGACCTAGGACAAGATTCTTCTCAGGAAAAGCAACTGTCAGCGTTGGGCCAGCGTAAAATGGTGTAGCGGTCTGATATTGTAGCGGTAAAATGGTCTGATATTGTAAAACAGGAATGGACACCCACCTCTACTCTATCTACTGGCACGGGATAAAACCACCGAAATAAGGATGGGCTCCAGGTTTCAGCCTAAACAACGTTCTTCCGGAGGGAAATATTGGAAACTCCTACTGCGCAAATCACTGGTATTATGCATCATACTGACAGGCATCTCACGTGCATAGATGGTCATGACGAGAAATAGCATCGAGTCATGTTTAGCCTACTCCACAGAACAGAGAAACAACAAACAGTTTGACCTACTCCCGCATGCCAAGTCCCTTTGCAATTCATAGTCGTGTTGACGATATTTTTTCCTTCCAACACTTCTGGATCACGAACGATTGGTCGCACAATGCTCCCGGTTGTCTCGTTCGATTAATTGAACCTATTTCTACCTAAATCATACGAAGACAAATTGGTAAGTAATGCATGCATGCTTGGGTTTTACCACACCCCCTGGATAAATTCAAATAGGTCATCCTTCATATATATAAGAAGTCCTATATGACCTAGCGTGCGAGAGATCCTAAAAACTACCGTTCAATTCTTCAACCCTTTACGATTGACAGAAAGTAATAAAATCCATTAGTTTCGGAGAAAAGGGCGTACGACGGACGAATGTCTTTTTTTATTGTGTAGATTTTAGGGAGGGTTTAAAAAATGTTCTTGGCCGATCACACATTCAACACAATCTTGTACGGTAATTAAGAAAATTCGCTCATACAATCATGCTGCACGACTGGAACTTTTTTGTTTTGGAGTACAATAATATTTTGTGTTTGAAAGGAATCCTCTCGAAGTTTCCAAGGTAACCCGGGAAAGCTCAGATAAATGAAGTATTAGCTATGTGATGGATTCAACGATGTTAACTATATTTAACGATAGTACAATACATAGGAAACCAAAATATAGCGTAAATAAGCTCTCGGAATTAATCCGGTGCCTTGGCTAAACGTCTATTTGATTCAAACAGAACTTTCAGGGGACTAGGTTTGACCCTAAAAGTTTAACTCATTGTGACTATTGGACCAATCCTCAATAAACTTAACAATTCTGATGGGCATTTTTAATTTATGGAATCAGTACAAAACAAGAGATAGGAAATAATTCAAGTCAAATTTGATGTGTGTCTTTTGAAATGAGTATGCATTGCTGTTAACTGGATATGCCATGTAGCTCAACAATAAGTTTATTATTTGGTTGGCAGAAATTCAAACGTAAGCATCAGGCTTTCTTGAAGACGTGATGCATTGATTTTATCCTTAGAAAGTTGATGACCCCTCTCCGATTTCACTTCGAGCAAAGACCCAAGGTCTATTCTTCCAAAGGCAACGGCCAATCTCTACCTTTATGTCATTGGACACATTGAACGCGGGGGAATCTGAATTTTCTCCGTCAACAACGGTTGAGCAAGAAATCCCTCAGCAACCTATCCGCATTTCAAACTGAAGAGAGGAAGAAATAAAAACCCGGAAGTGAAAACACGCAATATTGGTAGACTCGGAAGCAAAAGTTTGATATAATTGTACGATTTATGTATCTAGTTCAATTTGAGGGAATCAAATTCAAGAAGGAAGGGTGATGCACAATACGCCTAGGTCGATAACGAAAAACTACAGAAAAAATATTAAGCAGGTTTACAAACGTATAATGTATAGGAATTCAAAATGTTGAATCTGACGTATTGCGTGAAGCAACAATATCTTCTAGAAGCCAGAAAGTACAGATCATCGAAAATCATAAGATTCTTACTGTAATTGAACAAATTCGAAAATCAAAAGATTATGCTGAAATCTTTTATCAGCATTAATTACACTACATAACGACAGGAAAGCGCTATGCAAAGTCAAAGACCTTCAATCATAACAACCTCATCTGATATAACTGCAAACGTCAACACACAATACTGTTAAATATGTAGGAAAATTGGCAATCCTGTGACCATAAAACCCTGTATTAAGTAGGTACTGTTCAACAATATCACCATTTGTTGGCTAAATCATAATGGGAAGGGAGGAGGAAAGTGGCAGGTTCACCCACACAGCCGATTCCAGATTTCGCGTGGGTCGGATCAGATAACTACGTAGGGTCGGCTTTTTGGAGCAGACAAGTACTTACATTACAACACCGTTGTTCTTCGACTATCAAAGAAATACAAACACATACTGCTTGAAAAATCGAGCAAGCTAGCTCACTTAGAGGCTGACAGTATTAATTTTAGTATAAACCAATACAATTGATACCACTTTTTTTTTAAACAAAAATCACTCAAAAGTACGCCCGGCAATATCAAAAGCTTGAAAACGTTTAGACGATAATTTCTCATCGTTTGTAATTAATTATAGAATTTTAATTTCTAGGCCGTAATCGGCAACAATTTGTAACCCCCTTCATCAAATTTTGTCTGTTCACGTTTCAAAATACAAAGATTTCAAAAATCGATGAAAAAAATAAACAGTAAATAATCCGTCCGACTACCAAAAGAAGCCTTTCTTCAAACCAAATTTTACAAACTTTGTTCAAAAATCACAAATATGGAATGTGCCCAACATTGTATATTCATGTCAAACCTAAACGGAGAAAATTAAAGATAACCGTTATCTCAAGAACTTTCAGTATAAAAGGGTTGTTTTATGAGCCATTTTTACGGAATTCACTTCAATGAATCTAAGTCTACCCGTAGCGCCGTACAAACAAGCGTCCGTATTCCACACAGAGCACAGAAAATACTCCACGAAGATTAAGTGTTGATTGTTAACATCATGACTGTCACAAAGCGACTTCCGGTTGAGGGTAGTTGGCTGAAATTCAGCTATAACTTGCAGAGATCAACAAGTGTAATCATTCGATTCAGCGTGAAAAACAAGGTAGAAACCGTTCCTACCACTGACTACATCACTAATTATGATCTTAAAAGGATTACTATGATGAAACTAATCAATTCCAATTTACAACCAACAATCCAATTTATTTTTCTTTGAAAATTTGCTACGAATTTATCCAGCGCATTGTAGTGACATTTTTCCAATCTCAAACAGATTTGTTGAGAAAAACGCTGAATAATTATGACAATCATTCAAAACTAACAGAGCATGTGTATACACACAGCTTGTGTGTGTGTGTGTGTGCATATATATATATATAAACACTTTTCCTTTTTGTAATGCGTAGAAAATGAGGATAATTTGCGATGCAAATTTCGGGAGTTGTACGACCAAAAAAAATTTGACCAGTCAACAGCATTTGAACCCACAACCTTCGTCTCACGAAAAAAAAAAAAAAAAATCGGGAGTTGTACGACCAAAAAAATTTGACCAATCAACAGGATTTGAATCCACAACCTTCGTCTCACGAGACAAATTTCGTTACGGACATTACAAAAAAAATTATTGGGGGTCGGCCTAAGAATTGCATAGCAATTGATATATACTCGGCGCTTCGCGCCTCGCCGGGGGGCTTCGACCCCTGGACCCCCCGGATCTTTTCTCTTTTGTACTGCATAGAAAACGAGGATAATTTGCTATGCAATTTATTAATTGCATATTATCAATGCTAGCGACGATTAATTAATTAATTAACGATTAATTAATTTCGTAACGGACGTTACAAAAAAAGTTCTTGGGGGTCGGGCAAAGAATTGCATAGCAATTAATGTATAAAGAGTGAAAACAGTTGCACGACCATGTACTATAGAATGAACATCAGAACGATATAATATACAGCCAAGTACGACAGAGATTGCAAAGGTGCGCTAGTAAATCTAATGTTTAGTCAGACAATCGCCAACTTGATATCAGCTTGGAGAAACAACGAATAGGCAAGTCATGTTCTACCTACGTATGAATCATCTACTGATGACTCAAGTAACGTCCATGTAGAAGCTTGGTTCTGGCATATAGGCAAATTTCAGATGGATTCTCATCGGTGTAGAGACAAAAAGCTGTCATAACTTTGGTCAACAACACGTATCAATTGGATAAAACGAAGAGTCAACAACAATAACAGCATGCGAATCTCAGTTCTAATAAAAGCCTGCATTCATTGATGGAGAAATCGTAATTTCTCCCACTATTACAGATACAGAAAAGCTTTCATTTCATGTCCCTTATAACTACATCAAATAACAAAGTAACTTATAACTACATCAAATTACAAAGTAATTATTTTGGTTCATTCGTTTAAATAATGAAACAAAAAAATTTATTTTCTTCTTTCTTTCTATTCTTCTTTTCACATAGGTCCAGTTGGGTCTGAGTTCTCAGCATCAATTTCGATCAACCCCAAAGGATAGAACTGAAGGACTGAGATATTTAAATATCGATAGTAAAAAGAGTACAATTTTATTAGCTGCCATTGATAGATAACATTCCTAAGGATCGAATGAAACTACCCAAGTCGCTATACTCATTCGTTCGCTCCCACTAAGGGCTAGAACTTTGACAGGAAAAAAGATCGTCAACATGCGTGGGAATGGAAACCGCTGAGAACACAGAATGTAATAATCGCCTTAACACGGCGCTCGTATCAGCTGATATAATTACAATAGAATTCTCACCTCACGAAATCGAGTTCATTATAACTTTTGTCGCCAAAAGATAAGCTACCACTAATGAAGTGTAGGTAGGTGTTCTATTTTACGTCATTAATTTTCAGTAGCTGGATGCCTTGGTTTATGTCGATTTATACTTAAATTCTGATGTACCATTGTACTTACATAATAGCTCTTGTTATGTACAGAGAGACGACTAAAGTGTAGGTGTTTTATTTAACATTTAAAACCGTCGTGAGAGAAATTATGCTTCAAGTCAATGAAACATGCTGTAAATGTGTGTTATGCTTCACTCATCGCAAGCGAAATAACAAGTCTTGACGTTTACGTATGCGAACAGTGAAGACTCGTGAAAAATTAAACTGGAAGGGAACTATCTACAGCCTAACCCTTCGCACATTCCTTGAAATTGTCATCTAAATCGGAGGAAACTATAGAAAATAAGCTAGTTACAAGGATTTGTGGACACCCGGTCACACACAACAGAGAGGGGGGGGGGAGAGAGAAACGAAAGCTGTTCAGACGTCTAAAACGTAAAACGCTTTTGGAAATTTTAATTTTCCGTAAGTGAGAACAATGCTTCCGCTCCCTACAGGTGAAACAGGTGAACTCAGCAGCGCAATCATCAATAGGAATATTAACTGCAAAGTTGTAGGCTGAACTCCAGCTAATCAGCTAGTTCTTGTCCGGTTTTCCATAGTTTTTTTCTTCTCTATTTTCAATAGTTACAATTGTCTAAGCACGTGTGATGCTTGACTATAATGATAATAATGGCCTATGATCTTTGCAAGTTATCGAATACAGGAATAATAAACCTGTGTGGAATAATTTACACCGTTTTTCTTTCGTAATTCTTGAAAAAGGGAACTTTTATTGGCGAATTATATAACCTGAGAGATCTCAAAATTAACGCAGAGCAACATTTCAAATTTTGGCACAATAAGTCAATTAAAAAATACATTAAAATAATAACTCACACATCTGATCACCGCGATTTTATACTTAATAATAATGTTTCACTATTTCCAGTTTTTTACAACAGCCATCTCAGATCCGGCAGCGATAAGATTCATAGGGAACCACTAGACCTCATGCGTCCCAATCACTGAGAATTTCACTTAAACTGGATGAAGAACTGTATCACCACTTCTTAGAGAGGACCAGAAGGGTAAAACCATGAATCAGTTAGTCTATCCAAACCTAGTCTACTCCATGCAGACAACTCCGGTAGACCATTTGGAGTCTGTTACTGTTTATTATGCACCTCGTCGATACCATGGCCTGGGACTAATGAGAGTACCTTGGGGAGCTCTAATTCAGCATTCATCAATCGCCAGCAAGCTCACCTAGCATCAATGATGCTCACCTAGCTGCAGTTCGCGACAGTGTTTCGCGATAAGCCAGGCAATCCAACAGACCAATATGGATGGGTTCTACGCTTACAGGTGCGTAAATCTGAATCCCAAAAGTGGTCTGAATTAGTCCAGCGCGGTATAGGGGTTCATTGGTATAAGAACTGCCCTCAAGTCAATGGCTGGGACATTGCATGTTAACGCAATGTGGACAAATGCGTTAAAGGGGTTAATGACGAACCGGGCAACAGGAGGCCGAAGTGAGGGTGGTCGCCGGTGCAGGTTCCACAACCGAGGCTTCTACCCAAAAACCGAGTTGATGCGAAACACTGCACACCATTAACAGCCATTGTAGACATGTTTAGCGCCAAATCCTTCGAAGTCTTTGGAGAAGTTCATTGTGTTGTTGAAGCAGAAGGTCACTCCCAGAACAGAAGGGCTGACATCGTGGGTTGATAGAGCTTGGGATCGGGGCTGGGTGCTTGGCCCTACCGTCAGGCTATAAACCAATGAAAGGGAAAATAAAGCCAGAAACGAGCCTTGTATGCCCATCCTTTGCTGCGCAGTGTAGAATCGAGAACTGGGAAGAATTTTAGTTTTTTTCTCTCATTTTTCAATTTGGTTCAGCAGTTTCCGGGACAAGTGCATTGATAGGTCAAAAAGTGTGATTTTTATAGGAGAGCGCTTCAAATCAAAGCTGACTCTCCCCACTCGCGAAGCCGTGCGTAGAGTGGGACTAATGAGAGTACCTTGGGGAGCTCTAATTCAGCATTCATCAATCGCCAGCAAGCTCACCTAGCATCAATGATGCTCACCTAGCTGCAGTTCGCGACAGTGTTTCGCGATAAGCAAGGCAATCCAAAGACCAATATGGATGGGTTCTACGCTTACAGGTGCGTAAATCTGAATCCTACCTGCACCGGCGACCACCCTGTTGCCCGGTTCGCCATTGACGCCTTTAACGCATTTGTCCACATTGCGTTAACATGCAATGTCCCAGCCATTGACTTGAGGGCAGTTCTTATACCAATGAACCCCTATACCTCGCTGGACTAAACCTCGGCACTGGGATCTATCAGATCCATTCGCAGCATTGGTGGCACCTCACTTCTTGTCTAGTTGACAGTTCCCAAAAGGATGGATTCGAGCTACTCCACTAACTCCACTCCAGTTGATAGAATTTGAAGCACGACTCTGAAGGAACTAAATGTTCGCTCAAACTCGGGCAGGAATCATATGTTCACTCACCGGTGTGAGAAGTACACATTAAGCTGTCCATATACTCACCCACCATACTAATAAGGGTTATGGCATCCCCGTGGAGCAGAGCATATCACTGCTGCTGAGTGGAACTAGGTAGGTCTTGAGGTGTGGAAAGTTAGGAAGAGGGAGAAGTTGGGGATGATCTACTACGGCAGCAATGATACAAAATTATCTGATACAAAACTGAGAGGGAAACTGGTCGGCCCCCCTTTTTTTCACCGTCTCGTGGGAGGTGGTAGGTGAAATGAGTTGTCCAGTGGGAGTGAGAGTCTTTATATTCGTATATGAATTTCCATGCGTTGCATTAATATGACCATGAAGTACGTAATACTTTTATTCAGACACAAAACCAATTATGCTAACGCAGTAATACCTACTTAAACGATAGGGAGAAGTCGTGAAAACTATCCAGATTCAACTTCAATTATTTATGTCGTCTAGAATGTCAAACTTCTCATTTTATCTGGTAATATGTCTAAAATTCCCTAAAGTTTGTCAGTTTTTACTGAAAACCCCGAATTTTCATGACAAAATCTTCGGATTTTCACTTTTTTCCCTTAATTGTCAGCCTAAGAAAGTTATATTCAGTTACATGAATCTGATGATGAACCACCCCGTTTGATCATCGTGGAAAGATTCATTTTCAATCCATCCAATCACACCCTACTGGATTACATCACAAAAATTTCCATTAGACTATTTCTAACGTATAACCCACAATTTCCAGGTTAGGTTATTATGGTGAAAATACTGAGATTTACCTTATCTTTTAATGCTCATTAGAAAAACACGTTTTCAACTTAGGTTATTGCCAATCCCCTCCCCCGTGACCCGAATTAGAAGAATCTCTGACATATCGAAATTTAAGTTGGCCCATTAACTAAGCCCATCAATATGCATCCGATTCACGCCACTAAATAAGGATTTTACACCCTCTGCCTCAAATTTCGAAAACTACTAATTGCTTAAAATTCAAAGCCAGTTTTGGTCATTGAGGCCAACTTAGATTGATCCACAAAAGACTCCCTTCGTTTAAGATTATATGAAACAGAAAAAGTTCCAGTCATGATCGTCGAGGGAAACTAGAGTTGATGTCCAATAAATTTAATTTTAAAAAAGGTCAACCAACATTCACCAAGTACTACAACATTAGCAGATCTGTGGCAGAAAGATTGGAATACAATCTAATGGGAATACGTACTAATTAACGTGATCCAAGTTCATGATCTTAGGATAGATAACCCAAGAAATGAGGAAGTTCATTTGGGATTAAACAAACCGTAAAGAAGTTACGAACTGACAAGGGACGCTTCTGGTCGGTCAGATGATCAAATCATGATTTTGATCAAAAGGTACCCAAATTACTCCCGTATACCCTAAATTGAGGGAAAGGGAAGGAAGAGAAAGGAATTTGTCAATCAAGGTGCATTCCACAGATCGGGTCAAGGGAAACTTTGTTTTGTAGGGTTGGCAGCGCTGCAGCCCTCAATTCGCCGACTGCAGGTTAGGAGAGCAGCTTTATTGAGCGACGAAAGGAAAGAAGAGAAGAAAATTTCGTACGAAAATGGAAATGATAACAAAACGTGTGATCAGAAATAACTGAGGAAATAGGTAATGATCTTCTTTATTAAAATTGTCAACAAGTAAGGAAGAAACAGCAGTCAATGTTCACAATCGCTACCAGATGACCAAGAATATTTCACGAGAAAATCGCTTCTAAAATGGGAATAATTGCAAACCTGGGCAGATTGAATAATTAATTGTTGGTTGGTATCTACCAGATGAATACAGTTAACGTTTAAGTAAATACATCATCAGCTAAATAAGGAATTACAATATTTACCCTCTCATGAATGTTCATCCCCAGTACTTTGTTCGACAGATTGATTGAACTGGAGACACCAATTTTGAGAGTCACGTATCAACCTCATTCAAATTTAGAAAACTGTATGGAAAATTTCAATTTTCCACTAAGTATTCCGTTTGCTTGGACTTGGCTCACAAATTATTTCGAACAGCCAGGCGATGCAAGAAGACACACTAACAAGATTAATAAATTACGTGTAATAAACAAACAACAAACGTTTGTTTTTCGGGAAACTTGAAAAAGGTTTGGTTTACATGCCAACGTTCGCCTTGCATTTACTTGGGTAATCTATGATCTCGAGTTTGCAAGTTACGCAACAAGTGACGTATTCCGAAATTTACTTATCAGTATCAGGTTTGTGAAATTTTGTTAATTTTGGGACCAAAATTGTTGCCAGTTAGGTACCAGGTAAGTACTAATTATTGGTTTTGTAAGAAGAAAATAAGGTACCAATGGGACAATTAGTAGGTAATAATTGATAGGTATACCTACGTGGGAGAAATATTGGAATACGTACCTACCTACGTACATCATACGACAGGTACGTGCTAGGAATTGAGGTTATACACGATAGATACTCGGATCTATAAGGAAAATTAATCAAATAGAATTTGGGCACTACCTACTAATCGAGAATGTAAAAAGACGGTGCGTAAATATTCTCTTAAGTATATGGTATAATAGTGTAGGCACCTAGGTAAATACACCTCAATAGGATCCAGAACGGTAGCAAACGCAGACTGCAGAGAACCTTTGGGTGTTGTCCCGGAAGGACTTAAGAGATAATTACATTCATGAGAATAGGGCATTTTAGTACTCGACAAGCCTAATCTGTGAAATCTAGAATGATTGTAATCAAACTATACTTGGTACCTCGTTGAATGAACGATTTATAGAGGGGAGGTGATAGAGAAAATGTCTAAAATTATTGATTCGCCTCGAGTTCAAGCAATAAAAAGGAGGGTTCAGCGAAAAGGTTATAATGCAACATCCGGACAGAAACGTACGATTTCGAGAATAACTTCGACGATTTCGAATGGGACAGGGTGTAAATTTGACGTCCGATCTAGACAAAAAAAAAGGCCAAGATAAACGACAGCTCATGCCTTTGTTAGCTCATTAAAATGAGGTTGCGGGAAGTCGAATAAAAAGTGGGGGAGGAGAGCACGAGGCAAGTTTAGAAAATACGAAAAATCCTACCGGAATTTAACAAATGAGACAATTGAGGTGAGTTTGAAGCCTAAGTATGATCGGAAATCGTGAAAAAAAGTATTTTACAAGATGTCTGTGTGCGGGTTCAATGATTCGCCATCGCTGGCCTAGGTAGGAAAGGAACCCCTCTACCCCGTCCATTGGTATCCAATGCAACTTTACAGGACTTGAAGTACTTTTATAGATGTACTTACCAAAGAAACGTCTTCATCTTCACTTTCCGACGAATCCGACAAATAACGGGGGTTGATTTCTGAATACGGGTCCGTATCCGATTTGGTTGGGCTGGAATTAGAAGATTGGGGAGTCGACGATTTCCCCATTTCGTGGCCACTCATTTTGTCGAGCTTCTGAACTTGCGTGGACGATTCCTGCCCTACATTCTGCATATTGGACGCGCCTCGGTTACGCGAGGGAGAGTATATAACACTTTTTACGATTTAGTCTATAATAAATAGCGTTTTAAACACTTCGCACAAGTTAAAATGATAGCAATTTTCACTGAATATTCGTCATTCACCACTCGCCATGTTCACTCCACTACACATTCAACCCCCACCCCTTCGCGATCTCGCCTGGATGCTTCCGCTCGAGCGTGCGGTGCTGCGATCTGGTGGGCTTTTCTGGCCTGGGACTCGATATTACTGCTACCTGGAGGCGTTTTAACTAACCTTAGCCCGCCGAAATTCAAATCTAAAAATATAGATCAAGGCCCTTTTCCCAGTATCCGAAGTTTTTGCATTGATGTCTAACTACTAAGGTTAATCTATTTTTCTCAAAGTTTACGATATTGTGATTTATTCAGATTTTACAAAGTTCTATCTCAAATTCATTCTCCATTTAATATCTATTGCCTACTAATTCCGGAAGAAACTAATTCCGCAGATCGTGAAATACTTAAGTAGGTACCTACCTATGTTTCTATTCTAAATTAGTGGCATACCTAAGTAGGTAATCAAAATTATACAGAAAAAAGTTCCAGTCATACAACATGATCGTATGAGCGAATTTTCATAGATTATCGTATCATATTGTGTTACTTTGTTTTGAAATGTGAGCACTAAGAAATTGTTAACCATAAATTTTATGGCAAATAAACTCGTTCCAAATCATATTGTACGATTAAAACCAGATTTTGGATGTTTAGCAATTGTTCAGTTTTTGGTTTGTTATTTTCAATAATGAACCTTTGTAATCGACCAAGAAAAAAAAAGTACCTATATCCCCCCCTGAAAATTCTTTGGTATACGTTTCAAGATGTGTAGAATCCAAAAATCGAATTTAAAAAAATCCTTCCGTCCGCGGCTTTTCTCCGAAATCAATAGAGCAAACTTTATGAAACTTGCGCCAAAAGTCGCATTTGGGGTCCAAATGGTCCTAGAAGCTTGGCATCAAACTTCGTCAACCCTAAAGGATTGCATTAAAGGGCTAAACATTCAAAAATCGAGATCTCAACAACTTTCGAGGTAACAGTAATGATTTTTGGCTTTTTAATGATAAATATAATCCCAAAGAATCGATTAAAACCACCCACAACGCTGTACGTAAACGGTTCGTTTTCCCTAAGGGCTCGAACACTGAAAAACACCTTCGGATTTCTAAGCGCGATTTTTAATTCGCTGCTAGCGGATCTATTGATTAGACGATCAAGCTCTAAATTCCATCAATAATCGCAATATTGGGATACGTAAAAATTGCCTTGTAAATATCAGCTGATATAATGCCAATACTGGAATTATCAGGTGATATGGTTCCAATGGAATTTATTCTAACGTTGCGAAATCGAGTTCAGTAACTATTGTCCGTGCGGATGTACCTACCTACTATTGGAGTATTAGTACACGGAAATTTGCTAACATGAACTGTATTTATTTAATAATTAATTTGGTAATAGCAATTGTTACCAAATAATAATAATAATTATTACAACGGAACTATTTCTTATGATAGTATTATAGTATTAGTTGTTATGGAAGGCTTCACAAACCACTTTTCTTCAAAAGTGCAGTAGGTACACCTAGGTATTTGAACTCTTCCAAATTAATAATTCTCTTCCAGAAAGACTTCCCCAAAGAGAAATATTCAAAAATTTTTGGAGATGTGCACAATCTGAACTGATAAAACTTTAAAGTTAAAGTTTTATCAGTTCAGATTGTGCACATCTCCAAAAAATTTTGAATATTTCTCAATTTTTCAGCAAATTGAACCTAGTAAATAGCACCAAATTTACAAGGTCAGAACTAAGAGGTTCAAATTTTCACATCCCTTTCGATTTTAACATAATTGTGCATCTCCAAATACAACTGGTTATGACTGAGATGTTGAAGGAGGCCCCAAAAAACTTATATTTAAACATGAACCAATCAATAATAAGCTCTGAAGAGGCCAAATGACGGCAAAAGCGCTCAGCCTATGAATAAAACCACATTATTTGAGAAGCCTATGAAAAATTGTCTACCCTCAACACACCAAACCTACGAAGGACAAGGCAAAAATCCATAACTAATGTGCTTTTTTAGTGTTATCCAAACATATTTTATCAATCAGGTCCTTAGTTTATTCAGTGATGTTCAAGATACCCCAATTCCACACCCACCCCTCCCTCAAAATACCCATTATGGTTCAGATTTGAAAATGTCAAGTAGTGAGTTAGAGTGTTCCGAACATACTTAATCAATCAAGCCCACCGATTATTCAGTGATGTCCAAGATACCTCATTTCGCCCCCCCCCCCCCCCCCCCCCCAACACCACCATCCTCCTCTAAGAAAATACCCCCTTTGGGTCAGATTTGAAAAAGTTCAAGTAGCCTGTGATTTGAGTTAGTGTGATTCAAATATATTTTAGCAATCAGGTCCCCAGTCTATTCAGTGATGTCCATGGTACCACCCCCCCCCCCCCCCCCCTCCTCTAAAACACCCCCTATTGTTTAGATTGGAAAACTTGAAGTAGTCTGCGATTCAAGTAAGAGTATTTCAAACATTTCTTACCAATCAGCTCCAATTTATTTAGTGATGTCCAAGATAACCCCATTTCATCCCCCCCCCCCCCCCTCTCCACGAAAAATTCCCTAAAGGTCTGGTTTGAACATTTCTGGTACCTAGTCTGATATTCAAGTTGGAGTAACACGAACATATCTCAACAATCACGTATCCAGTTAACTTACTGATGTCCATGATACCCCATTTCTCTCCCTCCTCACCCAAAAAAAAAAAAAAAAAAAAAAATCCGTACGGGTCAGATTTGGAAAATTTCAAGTAGCTTGTGATTCAAGTTAGAATAATCCAAACATATTCCCCCACTCAGATCCCCAGTTTGTTCAGTGATGTAATGATACCCCATCTCCCCTCCTCTCTAAAACACCCCATGTGGAGCAGATTTGAAAAATTTCAAGTAGCCTGTGATTTAAGTTACAATAATCCAAACATAATAAAGCAATCAGATTCTCAGTTCGTTAAATGGTGTCCAAGATACCCCTTTTCACCCCTCCCCCTCCCCTAAAACACCGCCCTGGATCAAATTTTAAAAACTTCAAATAGCTTTTAATTTAATTTGGTCTGATACAGACATTTCCCCCCACTCATATCAGTTGTTTAATAAACCCTGTAACCGTGAAAAGCGGACAAACATACGTACAGGCAGATAGGCAGACAGACAGAGAAAAATTGAGAAAATCGTACAAATCGTCTATAAATACCATGAAACGGAAAAGAACGCAAAATTGCATTATTCTAATCAATGTACAGACAGACATACAGTCTATGCAGCCCTAGTATGCCAAGATATGCAGATAATTCTTTTAGGGATCTATTGTATGATGGTTTTTGAACACCACCACATTGACATTTTCAGGTTGCGGTAGGTTACGCTCTGTCCAGCCAAGCTAAAAACTGTTAGCTAGAAATTCGATGATTGTGAGGTTTTAAAAATCCATAAAGTCCAAGTATGCCAAGATATGTAGATAAATCTTTTTATGACTCCACTCGTCTCGTAGAGGCGATCAGACTATTGGCTTGGCCCAAATTGGGTGGTCTATCATGCATTATGTGGGTTGGTATCTTTCTACGCGGAGCGTCTTTTTGGATGTTGACTTGTTACGACGTAGGAGCAGCTGACCTTTTTAAAAATTAAAGTAGCTTACTATTAGCTAGTAGTAGGTTGTTAGTAATAGAAGTAGGTAGGGACTCAGAAAAACAACAAACCTTTGTGAAAACATTTACAGCAATTTTTAAATTGTGACCTCGTCAGTGGACTGACATACCTAGCTTTAATTGCCTTCACAGATCCATGAAAGATTAGTAGGTAGTTGATTCAGGTGAAACAACATTTCGTTGTAAAATACAAGTATTACAAGGGACGTCCGTTACATAGTAGTTACCTATATCTATTAATAATAAATTAGTAATCTTCTTATCTCGTTTATTCTTCACCATTTCCCGAGTCAAACAAAAACCAATACAAGAAGAAAAATGGTCAACAATTTAGCCTTGGGGGATCGTTAATAGTGAGCCTTTTTCTCCCGATCTAATTTTCGATATTCCCGTGATGTAGACTGATTATTATCGAGTAAATAAAAAACTTTCTGCTCTAATCAGGTGTAGTTTGGAGCTTGGGTTACTCACATAATGTACTCTGTCACGCAGCATGGCTAATAGAGCGAATTTTCAAGAACATTTGTAAATAAAATTAGGCACTTAAATTCTGATCATATAGGCCAACCATATCCTGAATAAAACTAGGGGAACAGGCTTGTAAAGAGATCGCAAAAAAAATTTTTGGACACGCAGTCAAACTCGAAAATTTGGTCAATTATGGGCATTTTTCACCTAAAAATCTATTTTTCTCATTTCATTTATGAATCTTAGAGATCTGGGAGTGGTCGCCATCGACTTGAAAAATACTTCGACTGTGACACCCCACATGCCTTACTGTCAAAAAACCGATTTTTTAGCATTTTTGGGACCACTAAATTGTAAATTTGAACCTAAAATTCTGGAGCGATCGGGCTGGATTCTCTGAATGGAAAGAAATTTTTACACCGTATTTTAAGGGAGTTAGGGAGTTATCGTCTGGAAATATTCCCTATATTGATATTAGGGTTGTATTAGGGTATTATATACATTAATTTTATGTAGAGTATATATATATATATATATATATATATATATTAAATTTCTAGGATTGTGACTTTAAATTCTAGGATTGTGTTCTTTGATGTATGAAACGGATTTGAGGTGGGTCCCCGCCCCCAAAAATTCGTGCATTTTTTATTTTGGAGGAATGTACGCTGTTGTAGGGTGAAGGTCTATGGGCATGACCTTCCCGTCATGGGTGGAAGATACATATTACATGTTGATTAACAGCGCAGTTCGCAGACGATGTAGCGTAGATATCAAGAAGACCTTCTGGAGAATCAGCAGCTGATATGTTACAACATTATCAGAAGTATTCACCGATTGCTTAACGAGGTCGGCTAATTGTTAATAATAATAACGTTAAAGATATTGAAATAATGTATTTCTTAATGGACAGGTATTTGACGTAAGAAGCTTTCCGTATGGCAGGCAATGCTCCTGCCTCCTTCTCTTCAATTCCATCCGTCATCTGAATAGTTAACTAATCCTCGTCTATTACATCTTCGTACTGTAATCTAAAACAATATAACGCCGCAGGGGACGCCTGATGTAACTATATTAACTTCAGGATTCAATGCACAACCTCAGCAAATCATCGAGCGTTCAAAGACACTTGCTCCCGTTCTTCGAGCCACCTGTTGTCTGTTAAACTAATCCATTGCAGAGTCCAGGATGCTGACTCTCCAGTATAAGCAATTGTGACTGGGGAGGATGTACTCAGTAATTTGGATAGTGTGAATGCTACAAACGAACAGGTCTAGATGTGGTTCCTCTAGGTAAATCTTTTTAAAAAAGTTTGTCGCTCAGCTTTTATCACAGTCCGTTTGATCAATTGCTGGCATATGGTATTTTCCCAACCAAGAGCTTTGAAGTAATACAAGCCTATTTGATCTACATATTAAATATTGGATTCTTAGGCTAAACTGGTTGTAGCCAAATCAACTATACGACAAAACTTCTTGTACCACAGGATTTTGATATGGACAATTTTCTGAGTGGTGTTCCTCACCATAAGTTCAATAACTAATCGACAGCCCATCCTTCTACTTCAGCTGCTTGAGTTCTTCAGTGCATTTGTTAGTTTCCATGAATGATAGCAATAAAATTTTCCACCCTTGAGGGTTCAGTTTCGGGTTGGGAGCTATTGTAGTAGGTCAATTAAGAAGATTGGTTCTACTAGGTACTTGACGAGTAGTATCTATATGATCCCGACGATGTGTCTGATTAAAAGTAATTAAATTTTGTTAGTCTATGTGGCCATTCAGTTATCGTTTTACAAAGTTTTCATTAGGATAGAAAATTATTTTTTTCCAATCAGGTAGAGCATAAAAAACAAATTATAACTACTGGCTTTATCAAACGCCATACCACTATTTTTTTTAAAATTATTTATTTATTTATTTTATTATTTTTTGTTGTTTGCACAAAGCTTTGGCTCTCCCCGTGCTAGAATAGGTAGGTTGGCTTTCTAGTTTCTATGTAGAATGATCTCCTTCCCATGCAGCCCACAGTTATTCTCTAGAATGATTGCTACATAAACTTCCCTGTTACGTATTTCAACATTAATGCTAATTATAGCAGCCGATGTTTTTAAAACACCTACTAATCTTGAAAACGGGGCAATCTTTTCAATCCTTGAAGGACATACTTACGGTGCTACGATGCAATTCCGACCCGACAGTCTTGCTTAACTTTCTGAACTCCACACTCGACTGCCCGAAGGTTAATCTTCCAATTCCTCGTATCTCATCCCATTCACGTATCCTTCTCAATGTGCGAACTACCCTCAACATTCATCTTTAGCAGGATACAAAGTTCATCCAACCTTCCAACCCTATTACTATGTAGCATAATCCATTTAAATTTTCTATTCTACGCAACGTATTATGCAGCATAAATTATGATTTGCTTATTTCTATGAATTGAGCGATCATGCTATAGGTAATCCTACTTAAGTAAGTCGGAGCTGTGATGCATTCTAAAACAGTATTTTGGTTCTTCACAACCGAAGGTAGGGAAGCTTAGTATACGTGCGAGAAGTAGAAAAAATGTTTGTCTTCCAGAATAAAAATTTCCACATACCTACCTATATTGCGTTTTAGAGCTTGTTGATTAATATTGGTTTCGCGTTTCTATGTCAGTTTATGTGATGTCACTGACTATGGTAAAACCTTGTCACGCCCAAAACTATACCAAGTTTTAGTCCGATTTTCAAGGATTTTGCCGGTTAGCTACAACACGGGTCCCTATAACTTTATACTTGCCGTCGATTGCTAGCAGCCTGTGTGCATGCGCAAACGTAAATTTCTCATAACGCCGATTTTTCATAATCTATTTGTCTGATTTCGTTCAAACTCAGGGGGTAGTTGGGTAGGGGTTCCAGGAAGACTAGTAATTAGGTACTGTTGCTCATGCGAAAAACTAAATTTTATTGACATAGATTTAAAACTCCGAGATTTTTACAAAATTGCACCTACCAATTCCATGGCCTTCTACATATATATATATATACTTGAGATGGTAATTATCGTTTTATTGACGGTAAGGTATGCACAGTCGCAAACACGAATTATAGCTCTATTCATATATTAGCATGTCTACGCATATAAGTATATTACTGTTCTATTTTGTACTCTTTCATTTTGATTCGTTCTTTGTTCATGAATTAATTCTTTACGTTCATATTATAATATGTGAGGAAGCTATACTGCCCACTCAACTTGGCAGAAGTTTTTTTATCTTGGTTTTCGTTTAGTTATGTGCTACCTAACAGGAATTTCCAAATCGGCTTCATGAATAATAGTTGATATGAGAAGGCGTACAAATTTGTTTAGTTTCAAAAATATGTTGATTTAGGTCATAGATGCCTAAATATATTTTGTGTTGCTTTGGTTCCTTTAGTTGAATCTAGGTATTTCTACTAAACCCTAAATGTCACTGGAAAATTAATTTTCAAAACGAAAAAAAATATGAATTCAAACATTACACACATCACATAGATCAAACAAAACATGATTATTAGTAAATTGAAAAAACAAAAAATCGTAAAAGTCCCCTGAGTTATGCTTGCTAAACGGTGCCATTTGTTTTTACATGCACCTCTGCGGTGAAAATTTTTTGAAATTTTCATCTTCAACCAGGGTGGGAGGTAGGTCCACTGTGCAGTGCGGGTGGTTCAGAGAACATGGATGAGGGGTGTACGAGAGGTGGGGTGGTACCCAATCAATATGGGAAGGCGTGTCCGGGCGGTGCTGGTGGCCCGCGTGAGAGAGAGCGAATGAGGCGAATTCCCCTAGAGTTGGAGAGAGAGGGAATGAGCAAGCAGCTGGTCTCGGGGGTGGATCGTGAGGAGAAGGGGTATTGCAAAGGTCAACCACTCGGGGGTGATTTTAACTGATCAACCCCCCACTAACCCTTTCCTTGAGATATCCCCACTGATGGGTGCATGTGCAATAAGTCTACATCAGCAACCCCTCTTCGCAATGACGGAAAGACGGCCAACATGTCTGATGTACTCACATTTACTCAAATTGGGTTATACCCATATACTCGTAAATGGGAACGGTAAAACTGCTGATTTCAGTATTGTTAGAAGGAACCAACCTACCTCCAATGATGGTAGGAACCAAGCCAATGATGGTTTGTGGTGGTTTGGTAATTTGGAATATTGATCTCAAATTTGGATTCATGGCCTTTGAAAAGTCACTTTTCCCAACCCCGATTAGATGTTCTCTTTGAATCGGGAATTTTAAGCTATCCTAGCCGGTTTTAGTATGCCATATTCATAATTCAAATTCAAATATACCTACCCATTGTATTAAACCTTTTTGGAAAGCACGTATCGATATATTACAGTTTAGAATAACTATTTAGAAAAATGTTGAATGCCTGTATACAAAGCGAAACGAAATAGAGCATGACTAATATATTTATGACGAAGTCATGTTTTGGCCCGACCACCACAAAACTGTTACGAAAATCGGTCGCGAAATGTTGTTACGAACATTGGTTACGATATCGCGTCATAGTGAAGTAAAATCTTCCTAGCTTTGAAACGGTGATCCTGGGGACAAATAGAATACAATTAGGTACAAGGTGAGTAGCGAGATTTACAACGTGTAAAATTGAGGGTTTTTTTGCCCCTGAATATGTGTCTTGAAAACTGTAGAGAATAGTCAGCCAGCTCAAATAAGCATAATGTAGAACATTAAGATTCCTTTAAGCTGACTATCCCTACGTTGATTCTATACGCATTCTATATGTAGGTAAGTATATACAAATTTACGCCTATTTCTTACGCCTGAATGGGCCGCTCAGCAATCTCTGAAGCATTGTTCCCATACTCTGAGAAAATTACGCAATTTGACCAAAACTAAATTCCATGCCTCGCTTAAATACATTTCTCGTTCACTTTCACAATTTTATTTAACCCCCATTAACCTTCCTTCTCCATAGGCTGTAATCCTACTTTGAGTGTAGAAGGGGCAACGAACAACCAACTCAAGAAACATGGAGTAATAATGCAATGGAATAAATGTAATCACCTCAATGACGAAACTAATCATGTTTATACTTCTTGACCTCTTCAATTAGACCCAGCCCAAACAAAGTCACATCCATGGCATTCATTGTGAACTGTTAATAATTTAATAATTTTAATCACTAGCCTAGTTTCGCTAGGCTCCCTCGCTCACTTCGCTAGCTCGGTATGGCTGATAGATGCGATGGTCTTTTACTGTTGAGTGGGACATGTAGAATGATTGGAAACGGAATATCACTAAGGGTGGATAAATCGGGTGGTTTAAAATGTGCAGGGGATATTGCTAGCATCGCTCGCTCGGGGTAGGTTTTCAACCTCGGCTTCGTAGGAATAGGAACTATGAAAGATGGAGCTGTCAAATAACAATTTGGATTCTTGAATATCTAGAAAACTACTATACAGGAAATTACTAATATCTGTACAGGAAATTATTAAATTGATGTGAAATTGCGTCACTGGTAATATAAAATGCCATCAAAATACTCAAATTTGAAAATTTTTACTGACAAAGCCAAATATAGACCAGGTCTACGAACTATTGATGAATTCATGTTTTTGGTTCATGTTCAGTACTTGAAGTAATGATTCAGCATATAAACAAAGTGTGCCGAATGAATTTGGCGGCTAGGGCCTTTGGACTTACGGCATTTTCTCTAATTACTCAATGTTTAAAATTATGCAGCGGCTAACCCGGTAAATTCCGGGAGTTGAAACTGTTGGATAAGTTAGTATTTAGTCTGTAGAATGGAATAATTGCAGTAAGTATAAGGCGCAACGTAACGCAAAGGTAGTATATTTATCTCCCAAAACCTCTAAAAACTCGTGTCACTTGTTCTTCATGCTAGTCCGTTAAGTAGCATTTTCATAAAATGTAAATATTTCTTAATCATGCTTGGCATTGTATATGAAAACTTCAATGGGTAAATGAATTTATTCCAACATTTGTAGTCAGCTGAAACATTTTTGAAAGTTGATCTTTTTTAGGATATTTTCCCCATTTGTTGTTTTCGCCAGAAAAATATTTTTTACCTCAAAATTGATATTGCAGTGAGATTCTGCAGGAAATCCGTCAGGAAACTGAAGAAGCTAGTTAGGCGACACAGGTAAATTAGAGATTCATGTTAACGCAAATCCATCAAAACAACCCGGAGACAGCGACAACTTTCACAACTTCGAACATGTACTGTGACAGGTGTAGCCCATTGTAGCAGGTGAAACTATCTAGATACCCACTCAGAGTCATCAAGTGTGATGCAAAATGATAACGAGGATCATTTTTTACAGTTCAAAACCTAGACAAAACTACTAAATGTGAGGTATATTGCCCTGAAAATACAATTTTTCACAAGAAAAAACAATTTTTCAAAGACACTTGTTGGTGACAAGAAAAAATAACTCCATGTTTCAGGTGAAACAGCCAATTTTACTGATTTTTCTCTTGAGAGAAAGCCTAGTCACAGATCCATTACCCAGAGGTATTTTGGACTCGAAAAATGTTTAAAAAACTGCGACAGAAGAACTTTATTTTTGGGGTTTTAGCTCACCTCGGGACCACTGTACGCCGTCTACTGTGCGCCGTGCCGTCCGAAGCTTTTCTCCGAATCTAGACAAACTTTTGGAATTTGGCTCAAACATCGTTCATCAGTCGGAGATGTGCCAGTAACATCCTAAATCAATCAAAACGGTAGTATATAAGGGTTGAAATATTCAAAATTCGATATCTCGTATCCTTTCGAAGTAAAAGGGCACCTATTTTTTGTTTGATTTATGGACAAAGAGGTTCAATAAATCGAATGAGACCACCTGGGTTGTACGTTCATTTCCCATAATAAAGAGAGTAAGGGAATATGTCAAGAGAGATTAGAAAGAAAATCATTCTATACTCACTGAATATATCGAGTCCAGACCTATCTAACGTCAAATGATCCTTAAATCTCAATCGAGGCTTGGTAGTTCAGTGGAAGAGTAAGTAGGTACGTGCCTGCTTCCAAGCGACACAATTTTCTTTAAATCTTTCACATTCTCTTGCAAGGATATTCTTGGTATTATTTATTTTGTATTCATTTATTTTTTCTATTTTATTAATTATTTATTTTATTAGATATTTCTTTTAGTAGGTAACATCGTCCTGTTACATTTCGATAATGCACCATATCAGTTTGTCAGTAATTTTATATAGACCAGTGCAGCGATATGCGTTGAATGGCTATCTAGAACAGAAATAATAAACCTTGTGTAATAATTTGCAGCATTTTATTCTTTAAACTATTATGAGTACCTATGCCAAAAATATTCAAAAATCAAAATTTTCTTTTTGACCCAAAATATGCAAACATATTCTAAACTAAATTGAGTTCAAACTGTTTCAAAACGATTCCCCCTTGAGACTTTTTGGTATGAATATTTAAAGCCCAAAAATTACAAAATTTACAAAATATGGTAAATCCGAACTCTACAGATAACATTGTCGTACTTGCTGATTTACTTGCTTGAAAACTTATCTAAATCGTCCTAATTAGATGACGTTGAATTGTCGGTGATGCTAATTATCTATGACTGTACTAATGTATTATAATTACTCAGTTATCCATATATTAGATATTTCTGTATTATGGCATCAACTGCGTACTTTATCATCACAGTAATCAAGCTGTTCGATATACTTGCCCATAGTCATCGGGCTTGGAATACTTGGAAGGTGTGAACTGGGTGTAAATCGGTTGTACTGACCAACCCGCCCAACCAGTCGTGAACTCGGCTCTTATTCCTTTGTTCTTCGCTTCTCGCTTCTTTATAAATAGAATGATTTTATGAATAACAAAACAGGTAGCCGAGTCAACCTTAATATTTGTTATTCATGCCGGTCTCAAGCTCAAAACTTGGAAGTCAATAGTGCCCCCGTTCTGGCGTTGTGCGAAGGTCGATTTTGAGCAATAAAGAGGCCATACATACATCCGGGGTTCAGATTCAATTGGGAATACAGTTTTTTTTTTTTTTTTTTCAATTTCATCTTTTAAAATTTAATCAAAACGCCGACATTCAAAACTTGTGCCTGAAAAAATAAAAACCTACAATTTTTACAAAAAACCTTAACTTGGAAAGAACTTGAAAGATTTTCTGAATCACATTTTGTATAACCATAGTTTTTTCTACTAAGTATCTATAGCGATCAGTACCGTTTTTTAAAACAATAAAATTCTAGATTCATTGGCCAATGTTTTTTGTTCTATCAAAAATCTATTCGTTGGAATTTATTATTTTTATTGGTCGTATTAAAGATCTTTAGGAAAGTGGAACTCTGATTGTGAGGACCTATACCTAATTAGAGTTATAATAATTATCTATGCATATAGTTCCGAAATAAGACCTAACTACATCTCTTCAGAAATAGATCATTATACAATTTAATTCTGACAAAACTACTCCCTAGAGTTTTTTTGTATATTCGCTCATTTGTCCAACATTGTTACGATGGATTTTTTTTTAAATCTATTTTAAACTGTAAATCTCTTTTAAATGAAAATTAACGTTACCATTAGAAAGAGCATAAAATATTCAATCTCCCTTATGCAAAAGGAAAAATGCCTCAACCGCTTCCCTTCGAAAATAAAAGAATACAGACTGGTTGTTTTGTGATGAGAATTTTAGGAATTTCCATAATTTTCGTGATTGAGGCAATTATTGACCCTAGAATCATCGCTGGGGCCTGAAAGTCAAGAAATTACCTACTCAGGATGTAATAAATATGTACATATTGAAGGGCGACATGGTGGGGGAAAATAACTCAAAAATTTGGGTTATTAAACGCTTTTTGACGATTCTGGACCAATGTGCCTCCACCAAGATTTAGTTAATCAAAGAAAGCAACCGTTGTGGAAAAGTTTATTAATATTTTCTCCAGGAATCTCAAATAGCTGATGCTCTCAAAGCAAACCTCTTCATCACCTCTTATTAGCGAATTTTCGTAAAAAATGAAGCTATTGCAATGGCTCGGAAATTTTTTAAATCTTCATTGAAATCCGTTTTGAGGCATTCTGAAACAATTCCTGAAGTTAGTGCTTTTGGTTTATTATTTTGAATAATGAACCTTTGTAGTCGACAAAGAAAAAACTTTTTTTTAACCCCCCAGAAAAATTTTTTGGTTTACGTTTCAAGATGTGAAGAATCCAAAAATCGAATTAAAAAATCCGTCCGTCCGCCGACCGCCGTCAGCGGCTTTTCTCCGAAATCAATACACCTACTTCATGAAACGTGCGTCACAAATCGTATTTGGGGTCTGGATGTTCGTAGAAGCTCGGCATAAATTTTTTTCAACCCTAAAGGGTTGATTTAATTCAAAATTCGATTTCCCAAAAACTTTCAACGTAACTGAAGTGTAACACGTACTGACAATATTTACGAGTCAAGAGTTGGTGTAATAATAAATGTATTTCGGAGAAACTATGCACAATATGATTACATAACTACTTAACAACAATCATTATAACTCATGATGCAACAACTCCTCCCCCTTTAGGAACCCTTATGATCTGATGTTGGGAAGAGCGGAGCTGTAGCAATGGGGTTTGTCTCTTGGTGGCGCAAATTTCCGCTCCTGGCGGTAACGGAAGATTAAATCTCAAAACCCAGTCCAAACCAAATAGTGGTACATCATGCTTCTCTACCACTATTAACGGTAGCTCACATTCACGCCCAAATGCCGAAACCTGAACTCTTGTCATTCCCACGGTGGTTACCTCTACATTCGTGTATGCAATTAAATTTGGGTATGGCGTTAATACTGGTCTACCGATTTGCTTCCACACTTTCTTACTCATTACTGAGTGATGAGCTCCTGGATCATATAACATTTTTATCTCATGGTTATTTAGACTCACCGACAGCATGACCTTGGTCCCTGTACGAGTAAGCTGCCGAATTCCCAACTCTGACCCCGAATCACTGTCAGATGTTGAACTGCCATCCTTCCGTCTTGATTCCTGTAACTTGTTCACTACCATCTTCTTTCCTGTTTTCTCTGGAAGGATTCTGGTACGTCCATACTTGAAACAGACGAGAGCAAAATGATTTTTTTTCTGACACAGGTCACAAGTTTTATTTAAAGCAGGACATGCATTTTGGTCACTGTGGGCTTTCTTCCCACATTGGAAACAATGTTGTCCTCTTACTAAAACATATTTGGAGTCTGATCGATTTTGATTGCTTCTTTTGGCCTTTACTTCATTAATTAAGGTTTTTCTTTCTCTCATTGACTCCAGACGCTTCTGTTCCAATTTGCCCCTTTCAAGTCTGATAGCCAACGATTCTACTTCAGCTAGCGTATGGTCATTGCTAGGAAAAGCCTTCAAGAACTCACCTTGCCAATTGCTGTCATTAATGCCTACAATGATCTGGTCTCTTACTCTTTCCTCTAACGATGCTCCGAATTGGCATTTTCCCGCTAATGCTCTTAAGTCACTGATAAACTTTGAAATCTCTTCATCTTCCGCCCTATTACGCCTAGCAAACGTAACTCGATCTGTAGTTACCGTAAACTGCTTTATATAAAATTTGTTCATTACTCCAATCAATTCGTTGTATGGTTTTTCCGTCACCATAGCTGGCCTAAAGTGATCGATTAACATTTTAAAAGCTTGTTCACCTACTTTTGTGAGCAAAAAATCCCGCCGATCATATTCGTTCGTGACTCTAGCCAACTTCAATTCTAATTCGAAATAGGGCAAGTAGTACTCCCAACTCTGAGTCTCCGGGTTAAATGGCCTAATATCTACCTTCACTCTGTTCGATCTTACATCAGGATGGTCGTCCCCTCCTGATCCAACCTCTTCTAAAACATCCGCTTGTCTACTGCGTCTGCCTCCTCTTCTGGTGACCATACCAACTTCCCCTCGTTCGCCAATGAAGTGTAACACGTACTGACAATATTTACGAGTCAAGAGTTGGTGTAATAATAAATGTATTTCGGAGAAACTATGCACAATATGATTACATAACTACTTAACAACAATCATTATAACTCATGATGCAACAGTAACTGTAATGATTTTTGATTGTCAATGATAAATATAATCCCAAAGAATCTAATAAAACCACCCGTAACGCTGTACGTTAAACGGTTCGTTTTCCCGAAGGGCTCGAACATCGAAAAAAGTTCCAATCATGCAGCATAACCGTCCTAGCAAATTTTCGTAAATTATTGTACTGTATAATATTAAATTGTTTTGAAATTTGAACTTTTTGAGTGCAAGGAAATTGTTAACTATTAATTTTATGGCAAAATACGTAGGTATTCTAAATAATAATCTCCTATTCAAGTAGAGGTTTTAAATTTTTAGCTTTTCTTTGCTTCCGAGTCTACCTAAAGGTAGCGGAAGCATTGTTTTACTTTCGGGAGAAAAAATCTAAATTTCCACTCGCATTTCACGTTTTAGACCATTCTGAACAACTTTGGTTTCGTGTGTGTGTGTGTGTGTGGGCCGGTGGGCTCGGCATTGTCTCTCTCTCTCAGCAACCATCTCTTGGTCTGCCATAATCCTGGATGTCCAGGTTGTCAGTGGCAACGTGGACATGGAGCAGACCTGGCGGGCTAAAATAAATGAGTATGACAGAAATGACCTGCGGCAAGCAATTTCCGAGCTAAGAGGAGTGGCGATCAATAACATCAAGGTCATGGCTGCGACCCTGTCATGGCGTGGGGTGTGGTGCGGGAAAAGCGTTTTGGAGTTACTCGAGTTGGGCATCTCGGCAGGAGTACTACGTGGTATCACCACCCGCGTCCTGAGGGGTTCTTACTTGAACTGGTGGTCATTTTATAGGGGCACTTCCTTTCATCCCATTCTTCCTCCTCGTCCTGCAACTTCCCTTATCCCTAGAGCCGGCGTCGGGTGAACCTGGGCGTCCTCCTCACTCTTTTTTAATTTGTTTATTTTTCAATTTAATGGTGTGCCCCCTCCGCTTTGAGGGAAGTTTTGTAAAAAAAAAAAAAAAAAAAAAAAAAAAAAAAAAAAAAAAAAAAAAAAAAAAAAAAAAAGTGTCTGTGTTGTGTGTATTGGGCTGAGCTGAGGCCTGCTCTCCCTAGACGAAATCCCACCTACGCTCATGTAACTGTATCTACGCACTTGTTTTTAACAGGAATAAAGTATAAAACTATATTAATTTATCAATTACCTGGTTCCTGGACCGCCGGCGCCGTCCTAAAAAGTGACATTGACTGAAAGACTGGTCAAATTCTAATTTTCTTACTGGCACGATCGATAATCTAGAACCGTTCACGATTTGCTCATAATGATTATTCCACCACATTGAAAAGTCTTCGGATCGGCCATATTCGGGTGCTTTCTAATTGTGTTCTCCAAACCGGCACAACTAACCATTTTGTTTAGATTTTTATTTTAGGGACAGGATAACTAGAGTTCCAAACGGTTAAGTTTTTCATGCTATCTCTCGTAATACATATATATTTTTGATTCCTTGAATTTGAATGAGATTTTTTTTCTATCTCTCTTATCTGAATGAAAGGTAGCCAAGTTCGAATATTTCGGTCGCGAGTCAAGGCCAAATTCTTATACTATGTCTCTCCTAATTATAAATCGAGACGAAGATATTAGTGGCAATGACCATATTAATTCAATGAAATAAACATTTCGGTCTCGAGTTTATCCTCCACCAAATAAACAAACATAACCTATTAACGACTGAAATTAGTTCGTATGAATGACATAGTTCATTGATGTAGATCTCTTAGTTTGAACATATTTTATTGTTTCACTCTCTCTGCTATAATCGTGACAGACTAACGGAAATTTGAATTTGTTTTTATTTTTTAGGTAGGTAATGTTAATTAATTAAATTAGGCAATAACAATAACGGTGGATATTATTATAATAATGCGCCTACAGATAATTATTAATCATGGGGAACGTCAGCAAAAAACCGGTGCAAATTATTACGAAAAGGTTCATTATTTCTGTATTAATTAGCCTCTCTACGCAGATCACTGGTCTATACTTATAAAACCCCGTATATAGTGTATCTATTATTGAAACTGGAGCTTCGTGCCTCGCAAATGGGTTCTCTCCATTACAACACCTGAACTCCACAGTTTTTAGATTTTTATAAAAAATGAAACAAAACGAGTTAAGACAAAGACATTTTCACACCATGTAGAAGGTTGCATACACTGTATATTGATTTAAAACTAACATGGTTTTTGCGCGTAAAATTCTTAATTACAATTAAAGTAGGTATTTCAGTAGGTTGATTAGAAAATAAATCAGTCTCAGAAGACACTCAGCTCATTTCCGTATTTTGTAACATTGTTTTCAAGGCGTTCTAAAGGCGCTCATTCCTAATTTCAGCACCGTAGTTCTAATACGGCAAGGTCAGAAATATTGGGCTCCGAGATCCCTCAGCTGATCAGTCCTCCTCCATACCTTCTAAATGTATTCTACGTGTTTCAGTAGCGCTCCATTTCAAATTTCATCACCGTAAGTCGATAAGGAAATAAATTAGCCCCTCAGATGATCAGTGTACTTCTGTGCCTCCTCGTTATGGTTTTCGAGGTGTCCCGTTTCCCAAAGGAGCTCCATCGTTTCAGCACCGTCTGTGGTTTCAGCTGATCAGAACCCCTCCTTAATTGTATTGCAGATGGTTTACGTTTCAAGATGCTTATTCAAAACGCAGAATATTTATGTCTTGCCTATAATCATTAAACGTAATCTATTATACAATATCTAATTGGAACTGCATAGTCGCAGACGCTTACCGAGGGGACATTAATTAAATTAAATAGTACACCTACACTTTACGAGTCCTTCTGTATTCAACAAGAACTGACCTGAAAATTATTGAAGTAACATGAATCACCTGCCTACGCTCCACAAGTCCTTATATAGGTGACAGACGTAATAATAAACTCGATTTCGGGGAGTGAGAATTCCATTGGAATTATATTGGCTGATACAATAGTCGTAGTTTTCGAGGCAATTTTTACTATACTAACACTCCCGTGTTAATGTAATTTTTTCTTGTTAATGTTTCAGCTCTTAGGGAGAACAAACGGATGAACGTACCGCGAACTGGGTGGTTTCATCCGATTCTTGAGAAGGTATAAATGAAACAAACAAAATTACTGTTGCCTTGAGAGTTTTGAGACCTCGATTTTTTAAATATTTCATTCCTTAGATTCTACCCTTTAGGGTTGATCGAAGTTGATGCCGATGTTACTGGTACATCCCCGGCCAAAATAAGATTTTGAGGCAAATTTCATAAAGTTTGTTCCCAAAATTTTGGAGAAAAGCTTCAAACTTCTTGGTAAATTACGAAGGTTCACTATTGAAAATAATAAATCAAAATGGTTACACAAAAAAATCTATGGAAAAAATATCGGTTGCAAAGCATAAAAGCCGTCATATCTCGAGAACGGTTTGAGCTATTAATGCATGGTTAGTCTCATTCAATTAAGCGTGCAAAATTCATTGAAAAGTATACCCCCTCCCCTCCCCCGTCTTCTTTTTCTAATAATAGTAATCCCGTGATTTTGAAGATATTCAATATTTTCAAGATGAAAATGTGCTTCTGGTTGACAAAACCCAACTAAGGAATCGAAAGAACTATTTTTGGTGCCAAATATGAACCCTCCAGCTCGATTCTTTCGAAAGCTAGAGCGCGCAAAATATATAAATACATGCCATAAAACAGGTTTCTATGTCATATCCTTTATAAAATTTTCATTCTAAACTTTTTGACACCATTGCTATAGCTACATTTCCCATGAAAATTCGCTGAAAACAATGCCTAATTGAGTGTGAAAGAGTATAAAAATCGTCAACGTAAGGTGAATGGATTCGTACAAGATAATACCTAATATTTATGTTACTCGTATTATAGCTTGAATGGGGAAGGTATAGTGATCTCTGTATACGAACGAGTTTTTCTGTAGAAAGAAACTACACTAAACCTATGTGAACATTTTTAATGTATTTATTTATTTAATTTTTTTTAAAGCTTACCTACCTATGTCATTTTGTTGGCACCCACGAAAGCCTGTTTGAACCTACCTGCGTTGTGGGATAGCGATAGAGTACAATCAACCTCTGCTGCCATTGACTCAATTAAAAGAAAAACGGACCGTATTTATCTTGGATAGTTCGAAACAAAGTGAGTCGCTCAAATCTGGTCCCATAGATGAGATGTTGGAATTTGAATCCGCCGTTGTATGTCCGATACAGCAGCTTACTACGCTTCTGAAGTCTTGATAAAAAAGTGATAATAAACTCATATCGTTTTAACTTCAATAGGAAATTCGATTGTAATTATTTCAGCCGGTTCAATCGTCGTAGGTTAATAGGGGATTTTTACACGTCTCCTCATTTACTCGATTGAAGTGAATAAATAATTGTATCATTCACTCACATGATGTGAACGGCTGGACCCTTGGTGAAATGTGCCTCATTGGCCACCCAGCTGTTCAGCTGATCTTCTCTACCTCGGAATTATTTTCTAGGTATCACGGAGGATCTCTATCTTAAATTTAAAGCATCGTAGGTCGAAAGGAAAACAAGTATTTTTGTAGGAGGGGGGGAGGGGGTGTGTTCTCTTACTCTTCTTTCTGATCTAATAATGATTAATTTTACACATTATTAGTTCATTATGGTTACTTAGCAATATTAGTTTATAACTGAGCGTAATAACTCAGCTTTCCTTGACACTACAGAGGCTTAGGGATTATGAGATACTGTGATAAAATGAGGGCATTCCAAAAAGTGGCCAACGATTTTCCTGCTATGAAAACTAAAGTTACACTTCCCTAGTAACGCATTGGTTGTATATACGTGAAAATCAATAGAAAACCCCACCGTGACGTGACGAAAACATACAATGGAAACGTCCTGTTAATCATTATTAAATGATAAAAAATTTCTGGTGGTTGGAATCACTAAACCAAATGAACGAATGATGTTTTTGATGTATTTGCACTTTAATAAACTCCAGAAAATTAAATGTTAATACTGAAAAGAATGTCTCTTTCAGATTAACAATTGGTCAATTATTACTTAATGGAATGAAATCATCAGTCAATTTACACCCCTCAGTGCTGACATCTGTGGTCAAATTTTTTTTTTTTTTTGGACTATTTCCCCTTATCAGATCATTATATCAGCTCCTCATAATATAAGAAGATACGGATAATATTTCTTTGGAAAGACAACATAAATTTACATTGACTTGTGACTAATGAGATGTCATCTATTGATTGTTTTGAGAATTAATTAATAAGAGTAATAATGATAATTTATTAGGTAATTTATTAGGAAGGCGCCATGATTAGAGAATATTCTTGATTATGGAAATACCGTCAATAAATTAATAGTAAAATATGATCGTTTATAACAAAAACTTGGGTATAAACGTAGTCCTTTCCATCTATAAATGCGCTACTGAATAACTGATGAATATAAGCAACTTAACAGAAGACTTGAGGCCTTCATATAATTTCTAATACTGCGAAAAGGAAGCTTGAAAGTGTGGGAGTTCAGGGCGTTCACACCAGTTAATGGGGACCTGTAGTAGGAAGAGGAAGGAAGAAGGTGCAGAAGTTTAAATAATAAATTAGGTACAGCAACTGTTACGTACCAACAACTCCATTACTTCACAAAACGTGGGGTTGCTTTCCTTTAATCTCTTCCACCTGGTGAATACTTCCTCAGAATCTGCCGAGAGATTATTTGGTTGTGGTACAGCTACCTATTAGGTAATGAAAATATTAATATTACTAGGTAATGAAACTTTGCTCTATTCATCAAATATCATCAGTACGTATTACCAACTCAACCTAAGTCTTCGACAGCAAAATGAACTTTATGACGCCCACAGACCTTTAGAAATGATCGTACACCTATCTCTTTATTACACGGATAGGATTCCCCTTGCTTCAGTTGCTATATACTAATGCTATGTACTAATACTGCTTCTAATAATACTAATGCTATATACTAATGCTAATGCTATACTATTGCTATGCTATATACAGTTGCTTTATACTAACCTAGCCAGTCTTTTAAATCCTGCAGATGTTTTAATGATGATTCTATATTTGATTAAATTCAATTTACACAATAATTTTTTTACTTAACAACTGTTCCGTTATGAATAGCTATAGGTAGGTACTTATACATAATTAGGTACCAACCTACTGGAATACATTGATCATAGCCCTTGCGTGTTCAGATTTACTTAATTCTAGCTGTCGTGCATTAATTTTGAAACTCTTCCTAACTAATTCTTTTAAAATTGGATGATATTTTGGAAATTTGAGTCAAGGAGATTTCCAATAGTGGTTTGAAATAGCAAATAAATACCTATCTTCCCAAAATGGGAGAAGGAAAGGCTCGAATGTCCAATTTCCAGTAAAATTGGTTGTTATTATTATCGTTACCTACCAGGAAACCGGACATACTGTAGGTAATCTTGTCAGGATTACACAACAAACACAAAAAGATGTTCTGTTTCTATGCAGAGAACATCAGGGTCATCAGTCATCACAATCTGATGTCATGAAAATCTGATCTGATCTCATAAAAATATTTGAAAACCACATATTTATAGTGGTAGCAGCAATTGTTACTACAGAATTTACGAATTCACTGCACATCGAATGATTCATGACGTCAACTCAGGTTGGACGGAATAAGCAAAGTTTAGTAATCGACCAAGAAAAAAAAAGTGTTTAACAACCATCAGAATAAGTTTCAAGAACGCTACAAATTCTTTCACAAAGGTTTATCATTTCTGTATTTGATATCCCTTCTACGCAAAACTCAATTATTAAACGATGTCTATTTGTGCAATAGATGTCAAAATATACTGCATAGGTGTTCGAGATCTCGTGTTTTGAATATTTAAGTTGAAGAATTGATTCCCGTCGAGGCATTTCCTTTAGGGTTCATACAAATTGATGCTGAGCTTCTAAGATCAACTACCTTGACCCTGAATACGATTTATTACCCAAGTTTAATCGACTTTGGCCCAGCGATTTCGGAAAAAAGCTCCAGACGGCGGACTGACGGATTTTTTTTTCTTCGATTTTTGGATTCTACGCATCTTGAAACATAAATCGAGAAATTGTGAGGGGCTTTATTATTATTTTGTTAAATTATTATTGTTATTATTTAATTATTTTTTGTTTTTTATTATTTTTTATTTTATTTTATTTTTTGTTTTTGTATAGTCCGAAAACCGTGACGAAAATGTTCACTTGACTCTCAGCCCAAAAACATAACTATGTTAAAAGAAAAGAAAGTTCAAAGTTCCATGGAACAAATGGCACAAAAAGAAAGAAACTTAAATATTTTCATGGGACTTCATTAGGTGACGCACACGTGTCGCTAGTAAGGCAACATCGACACGTGCTGCTTGCTAGTTAATTAAAATTTCGAGGGTGGTATTGTGTGAGGTGGTATTGTGTTCAAAAAGGCAACTAGCTGTCGCTGCAAAGGGTGGAGAGCAGGTCGGTTCAAATATAACAAATGATCTCACACATTTCCTTGTATTTGAAATGCTTTTATGCGTGTCGCTATTGCTACATCGATTGAAAATGTTTTCAAAGTCGTTATTTCAAAAGGCGGTATGGTTATGCCTTCCACTGAAAACAGTGCAAGATTTAAGGGGTGTGAAATGTTCTTAACAATATGGGGAAATCATGCATCACCCTGCTGAAAAAAAAAAAAATTAGTCATGCTAACCAAGCTAGCTAGCTAATTAATAAGTTGTTAGGAGGTGTCTATTAAGTAGATGCGTTGTAAAAGGGAAAAAATCTGGTGGAGCTCTTCTTGGCTTCATGTAAAATTATAAACTTCTTGAGTTATCACCTACTATCAAACCTATGTTAAAATACCTACGGAAGAAGAAAGGTAGCTATTCATCAGCCAATAAATGATAGTTCTTACACTGAAGAATAATAAAGTAACTTAGTTGAAAGGTCGTTCACATGGCCAAAAGTATTCAGTAGGGAAAATGCAAGTATACCTATGTTGAAGACACTTTATTTTGTCGTTTTTCCTCAAAATAATCTCTTCTAACTACAGTTATGTAATCATCCAATGTTTGTTTGTGTTTCATTTGCTAGTGAAGCGGAGTCGTGAGATCAGTTTAGCCAAACATACATCTAGTTGAATAGCGCATTCCTATCAGCCTTTCCTGTATAGTTAGTTTGTACGCATTCTCCATATCATTATACAAATGTTTCGTTCATTGGAAGAAACCATCCAACCACTCCACCATAATCTCCCATTGCCCTATTCACCTGTCCGAGTCTTACAAAAACGTAGCAAACTATTAAAATGATATAAAATGTCTATTAAGCCTCCTCTACACAATGGTCGAGCCTGTTTGCCTCGCGGGGGTATGGCCATTACTGGATTAGTGTTATGGCAACGAAAAACTGAGCCAGCACCGTCCTCCGTCAAACGTCCACACACTAGCCGACGAAGGGAACCACTACTACTGTTTTGCTCTGCTCTACTCCGTTCTCCTATTCATTCTCATTTTATTTTATAATTCTGGGCTCTTTGGGTATAATTTGATGGATGTGGTACCAGAGTTTGAGAAGTAGGTACCTACATATACCTATACCTATTGGCCGCTGCGGCTGTTTCCTACAAATAATACAAAACTGAAAAGTAAAAACGAAAAGGAAAAGTTCCAGTCATGCAGCACGATCTTATGAGTGAATTTTCATAAACTATTTATCGTATTATAAAATGTTAAATTTTATTGAAATTTGAGCAATTTAAGTAGAAAGAAATTGTTAAAACCAATTTTATGGCAAAGAAACTCATACTAAATAAAATTCTGCGACTCAAAAAAGATTTTGGAGTTTGAGATTTTTTGTGTGCAGTTTTTATAGATTTTTTAGCAAATATAAATGAAATTTAAGTACGTTTTTTAGCATAATTTGGAGCAATAAAATTTAAATGTCCTAGTTAATCGTTGACAATTTAGTTTTGACTGAAATTCTGCTAAAAATATAAATTTAACGATTTATGGCCGTTTTTAGCCATTTATAGAGCTTTTTACCACATTTTTCGAAATTTTACCAATGTAAAGTGCTCAAAAATGTTTGGCCAACGAACTCATGCTTGATTTTTGGCGCAAGAACGGTGTTTTTATCTCAATCCTATGGGAGTTATCATCTGGAATGACGCACACACATACACACACACACACACAAACAAACACACACACCCACAACCACCCAGTACACACACGCACGAGCGCGCGCGCACACACACACACACACATACATACATACATACATATGAAAAAGCGCAAACTTCAGGAATCGTTTCAGAATGCCTCAAAACGGATTTCAATGAAGAAATTTTTCAAAAATTTTGATTTTAAAATTTTCCGAGCCATTGCAATAGCTTCATTTTTTTTTAAACGAAAATTCGGTAAAAAGAAGAGGGGACGGAAGAGAATATGGAGGATAGTTACGATTAATATGTGATGATGTGATTAATAGTAAAGTTGTGCCTGATAATTTGCCCTTTTTAAGGGGCCTTTGGTTTTTTGACCCCGGGCCCAGATTTTCTCTCCTCGGCACTAGGCGTCCCTCTTATTTAAGAAGCCTTGCCTATAAGACATAGCATCAAAGGGACGTCCTAAAAAGGTAATATTTATGCGAACGAATTATTTATTTATCTGCAACTAAATGTTAACAGTTTAAAAGTAATTTTTCTTCGGAACAGTTGCACGGAATAACCAACGACCAGAAGTAGATTTTCGGAATAAAGTAGGTATTTTTGAATTAAGTGGGTTGGTAGAGTTGATGGCGTTGTAACGTCGTTGGAGGGAAGCCTCAATCGTCTCTGCCTTGGGACCTTGGAGAGCTTCGCTGTTGTGTGGTAACTTGATCATCAGGTGTCGCCAGCATTGTTCCTCCCCTGAAGTCTTCGTATAGTAAGTTCCTACCACAATCCTTTGGGACCTAGGAAACACTGGCAACAAAATAAGAATTGCAGCATAAGCCTGACATACAGATTTATATTATCAAACTGAATCATGTATATTGCTGTATAGGTAGCAAGACCAATTGAATTCTAAAACTACGTACGCAGATACTTTTTTACTAACTAATATTGTAGCTAAGACAAATGAAATTAGTCTATGAAATCGCTGTATTGCCCGCCGTATAGAGGAGATATGATGTGACCGAAAGATCCTTCAATTTCAAGGAACTAACCAGCTCAATTCCTGAAAATGTTATCAAAATTAATAATAACTTTTCAGCATATTGATTTTGGCAACGAAAGAAATACTCCGGCATTGCGAGGGATTTACCTCCTGTTTCTCACGATCTAGTGACCCGAATTGTCTCAAAATTAGAGGGCACTTGAAAAATTGTCTCAAGGTGATATGCATCGTGAATTTCCTTTTCACGAACTGACATGCTCTGTCCGCATAATGACCTTAAAGGTCCCATGGAGGATCAATAATAGTGACAATATATTGATGTGTTGTGGAAAAGTTCCAGTCATGCAGCATGATCGTATTTGAACGAATTTTCGCAAATTACCGTATTATATTATGTTACATTGTGTTGAAATTTGAGCTTTTTGAGTGCAAAGAAATAGTTAACTATCAATTTTATGGCAGCAAAATTTGGTTTAAATAATATTCTGCAATTCAAAAAAGATTTGGAAATTTCAGTTTTTTAGGAAATATTTATTGATTTGTCAGTAAATATTAATGAAATTTGAGTACAAGCATATTTTTTGCATACATTTTGTGGTGTTCTATTTCGTTATTGATTAACTTTTATTGACTAAAATTTTACCTGAAAAAGTATGTAAATTTAACGATTATTAGCTGTTTTTAGTGATTTTTTGTGTATATTTTTTGAAATGTGACCAATTTAATGTGCTCAAAACTTGTTGGCCAATGAACTCATCCTTTCATTTGGAAAGCTTGATTTTTGGCGCAAGAACGAAATTTTATCTCAATCCTAAGGAGAGTAATCGTCCGCAATGACACATACATATACCTATACAAGGGATTCGTTGCAGAAAGTCTCAATGAAGATTTCAATAGAGATTTTTTTCCAAAAATATTGATTTAAAAATTTTTGGAGCCATTGCACAATAGCTTCATTTTCTACGAAAATTTGTTAAAAGAGGATTGACAATCGAAATTGATGAAATACAGATTTTCTGAGCTCGAGGCTTCAATGAGTATTTAAGGGGAGAGGATCACGTTGTTTCTGACGCAGGTTCTGGTTGTATGATCCTTCTCCTCAAGGGTCTCGTAGATAATCAATAACACTGACAATAATATTAATCATGTAATGAGGAAAAATAGGATGTCGATCGATATTGATGAAATAAAGATTTCTGACCGAGGCTCCAAAATTGTCAATTCTCAGTTGTTGCTTTGTTCTCATACAAAAGAACGAAAGACATCCTTGTACAGAATGAGTTGGTTAAATTGATCTTGAGACCAAATGTGAAGATTTTGATGCTTTACATGAGTCAGGTGGAAGAAATCCATGTTAGTTGGGGAAAAGAAGAAGCCCTTCGAATCGTTACTGCGAGGAATTCGAACTGTCCTCTGAACTGTGAAACTGTAGAATCCGCAAATACAGTATTTGAATAGCTAGCGGAATTGGGATTGCTGCAAGTTTTTATACCTTTTTAGAGCATGTAGGTATGCAGCCGAGGACCAAATGATATGTAAAAATAAAATAAACAGCCTACGAATCAATTTCAGGATAGAGCAAGAGAAGATTGTCAAATCAAGGAGGTTTGTAAATTAAGACTCATTTTAACCATTTGGTACCATACTAGTAAATCCTGCATGGTAGTCCTGTTTCATATAACACACGTTTCCCAAATTATAGTTCATGAGCCATTGCAGGACAGCCAAAAACAAAAAAATCTCAATTTTCTCGAAAAAAAAAAATAAATAAATAAATAAAATAAAATAAATAAATAAAGAAAGAAAAAAATAAGTTTTTATAGTTTAAGGTAAAATAATGATCTTGCAAATTATAGATAGATTAATCTTTAAAACTTGGTTGAAAGAAATGAAATCACTTGGTTGTGGATTGGTTTCAAATTGCATATCTACCTACGTCCAACTATTGTCCGTGCGGATGAACCTACTTAGGGGGGGGGGGGGGGGGGGGGGAGATTAATTTGAGCATTCCCTAACTATTTCAACATAATCCTATTATTAGTAGCTACTGCGCATGCGCAAAAGTATGTTCCTTTCAACGAGCCTAATTTCAACAGTTTTCATCCGATTTTGATGAAATTGTTAAGGAATGTACAGGTTAAGCTGTAAATCTTCCCCTATTAATTCCATAGTCCCCAAATCATTACTCAATTCTGCGTATGTGTAAACGGATATTATTTCAAGCTTAAGTTTTCCACGCCCTAGCCGTCCAAACTCGCTCAAATTTGGTGCATGGTTGGGGGACGACAATTTAATTATTCCATATTAATTTCAACATGATTGCACCATAAGAAGCTCCTGCGTATGCGCGAAAGTGTAATTTTCTGGGAATTTCCGGGTTAGGCTGTAAATTGTCCTCTACCAATTTCATTGTTCTCAAATCATTACTCCATTTTGCGCTTTCGCTAGTGTAAATTACTTCAAGCATCGTTTTCCCGTTCCCTAAACGATCCATTCTACGTTTTACACACTACATTCCGCTATGGAGTTCTTAATGATTATTAAAATCATTTCAACGATCCATACTTTTGTGTTATTTTCAGTTGGTAAGTTCCTACTTACTTAAATATCGTTATACTGAGATCAGGGGTGCTAGTAAAGTGTAGATGTTTTAATTAATTGCATTAATTTTCCCTCTGCAGGTGCCTGTATCTATGTGGACACGTTGATGTCAACCTACGAACCTACGAAATGGACCTCTTTAGTAATATCAAGAATTCAGTATCAGTGCACACTGATCAGCTAAGGGGCCTAATTTGTTTCTTAATCGACTTATGGTGCTAAAACCTGAAATTTAGCTCCTTTTTGGAGATCTGGAAGACAAATACAAAGTATGGAGGGACTCAGATCAGCTTCGGAACCTCTGCGGCTAATTTCTTTCCTAATCGACTCACGGTTCTATTATTTAGATGGAGCTCCTTTGGGACTCCTCGGAAACAATTACGAGGCCGCTGTGGGGCCTCTGAACCTACATTCTTTTTTTTTTAATTTTTTAAAGCCATTCATTATCATTTTTACATAGGTGGTTTACAAAACTAATGAAGTATTTAATACTTCTAAGGGAAAAATAATTTAAAAGTAAAATACAAATGAATAAAATAAACTATACTTGGCAGTTGCTGATCTCCATAATTTAAGAAATTGTCTGGAGATCAGGAGTTGCAGGTTAACAAAATAACAAAATAATTTATAAACAAAAGGCTACATCATTAAATTCAGGTGCTCATAAATAAACATAAATTTACATCTTGTTACATTTTAAAGAAAGAAAAAAGAACAGAAACCATAAAGAGGAAAACATGATAAGAGCTATTGAAGTAAAGTAAGAAAGGGAAAGTCAGTAGACGAATCATTACGATATTGCTTCATTAGATAATCAGTGATAGATTTTTTAAATTTATTAATTTTTTTCGGTAAGTTTGATATTTAGAGGTAGTACCATGAATAATCTAGGGCCCAAAAAAGAATATTGTTTTTTGAAGAAATCAAACTTTGGGTAAGGAATTGGTACCATAAAGCCAGAATGAAGACGAGTTGCACCATGTGAGCGAGAAATAAAAGGTAAATCATTCTTAAAATAATGTTGCAACATTATTGATTTCTTCAAAAAACAATATTCTTTTTTGGGCCCAAGATTATTCATGGTACTACCTCTAAATATCAAACTTACCGAAAAAAATTAATAAATTTAAAAAATCTATCACTGATTATCTAATGAAGCAATATCGTAATGATTCGTCTACTGACTTTCCCTTTCTTACTTTACTTCAATAGCTCTTATCATGTTTTCCTCTTTATGGTTTCTGTTCTTTTTTCTTTCTTTAAAATGTAACAAGATGTAAATTTATGTTTATTTATGAGCACCTGAATTTAATGATGTAGCCTTTTGTTTATAAATTATTTTGTTATTTTGTTAACCTGCAACTCCTGATCTCCAGACAATTTCTTAAATTATGGAGATCAGCAACTGCCAAGTATAGTTTATTTTATTCATTTGTATTTTACTTTTAAATTATTTTTCCCTTAGAAGTATTAAATACTTCATTAGTTTTGTAAACCACCTATGTAAAAATGATAATAAATGGCTTTAAAAAATAAAAAAAAAAAAAAGAATGTAGGTTCAGAGGCCCCACATCTTTACGGTTCCAAGACCTCTCAATTTTTTGCTTCGCAATAAATGTTAGAGAACACAAAAGGTCGATAGGTAAGGAAAGGTCTAGCTAGACGATTGATAGGTTATATCAATACGGTCTAGTCGCTAACGTGCATTGCTGGTTTTCCTCTTATTTAACAAATAGATCCCAGTTTGTGGAAATCGATGGAAATCAAAGTGAGCTTGCTCACGTTTCAATGGGTGTCCCACAAGATTCTGTCTTGGGACCTGTTTTGTTTTTGCTATGTAATAATGATGTTTTTGAATTTCATACTGGAGGTGATCTGATTGGTTTCGCGGACGATTTGGCTCTTTTAATCTTTGCTACTTCCTGGACTGAGGCACATCACCTTGCTACCAATGCAGTCTTAGTTATTTCAAATTGGTTTGCTAATAATGCGTTGACTGCAAATAAGCTGAAAACCTCTTATATAACCCACTCCATTAATGAAGCAGGACAACCGAATTCGACAGAGCTTCCTTTTCATGAACCTTTAATTATAATGCGTTGACTGCAAATAAGCTGAAAACCTCTTATATAACCCACTCCATTAATGAAGCAGGACAACTGAATTCGACAGAGCTTCCTTTTCATGAACCTTTTAGTTCATCTCTTCAAACCCCTGTACGTGCCCTCGTATTCAACGAGTTGAAAGTCAGCGATATTTGGGTGTAAAGGTTGATAAATATTTGAAATGGAAATCACATATATGTCAGGTGTGCAATTCAATCAGAAGAACCTCATTCATTTTTTCTTTTCTCAATAAATTTTTATCACTATCTACATTGAAAATGACTTTTCACGGTTTAGTATACTCTATTCTGACTCATTGCATTCCTGTTTGGGGTGGGGCTTATGATTCAACTTTTGGTGCAGTAGAGGTTGCTATAAAGTCGTTATTGCGACTTATTTTCAAAACTGGATACCAAAGCCCAAGTAAACCTTTATTTTTAAAACTTAATATTCTTCCGCCCCAATTTATTTATTTAATGATGTGCTTCAGTCCAGGAAGTAGCAAAGATTAAAAGAGCCAAATCGTCCGCGAAACCAATCAGATCACCTCCAGTATGAAATTCAAAAACATCATTATTACATAGCAAAAACAAAACAGGTCCCAAGACAGAATCTTGTGGGACACCCATTGAAACGTGAGCAAACTCACTTTGATTTCCATCGATTTCCACAAACTGGGATCTATTTGTTAAATAAGAGGAAAACCAGCAATGCACGTTAGCGACTAGACCGTATTGATATAACCTATCAATCGTCTAGCTAGACCTTTCCTTACCTATCGACCTTTCGTGTTCTCTAACATTTACTGCAAAGCATAAAATTGAGAGGTCTCGGAACCGTAAAGATCTGAACCCTTTTGGGAGGCCTGATGCGCCATGTTCTGATCAGATATTTACATTCGGGGCTTAATAATTATAGACCAATGATCTACCTAGAAGGACTATCTAACACAGAAATAATAAACCTTTAGTGTAGTAATTTGCAGCATTTTATGTAGGTACTTACCCAAGTTCTTGATGTATTCTCGAAATACCTTAATCGTATGTAGGGATCTACCTCATTTTATTTGTTCCTTCATTGAAAGAAAATTAGTTGCAATAATAATAATCGTCGTTTGAAACCTAATCACGTCTGCTCGTGTGAATTCAGGTTTCCTGGATCACTGTTGTTAAACGATTAATTGGACGGCATTATGCAAATACCTTTTAAGTGACTAAATTTCAGTATCGATGAATATTGACTCGTTGTGTAGAATCAGTTTCTTTAGTATAATTTTCCAATTTTGATTATTGAAAGAACCTTAAAGGGATAAAATAAACGACGAACTCTTGAGAGAACATTTGCCACTTCACGAAAATAGTAATGCAATAACCATACATGCCACATAATGAGTGGCAATTAGTTTGGATTTGCAATTTTGCATAAATAATTATTTGAAACAGCAGCGCAAACCCTAGATTGCTGTTACTTATCAGGTATTTACTTACCTATTTCATTTGTTAGGAACTGCGGATCGAATCCGGACTCAAGCGACAAACTAAAGCGAGAAACGTTCACAGTCACAGTTTATATTCTGTTCTTCTCATCCTTCGCTGATTGTCCGATTCTTTTGGACTTTTATTTCCTCCTCAGCCTAGGAACTTGGGTCTTTTGGTCCGGTTGATGGTGGCGGCCAGAATTGCTATGTTAAGGCCGTACTTCTGATGAAAAAGGCTCTACAAGAACACCCAAGTCTCAAACAATTAAATTATAGTTTAACTAGGTACCAGAGCACAGATTTTTAGTGAATGACCATGATTTCGGGCACTTTGACGAGCGCATTTTAAACACAAACGACTATCTATTTGCTTGTTATGCGTGAATGCAGGAAGCAAAAACCAGCTGACTGATAAGAAGATGAAGAAAAAAGACGTTTTTAGTAGCGAATCTATCCTCGAGAAGTAAATTATAAACCAGAAAAATATGGGCTAGGTAGCCCGGTGGGCTGGTTAAAAACACAGTAAATAGAAATGAACGAAGATTTTTCCATATCGAATTTTCCTAAAACTACCTTACGTCGAGCCAGGCCAAGAATTCGATATCAAAAGAGGCAGTTCAAGTGCCAGATAAATAAGCACAGAAAATGTATTCAATTCACCACTCAAGACGTTATGGCCTAATGGCAAATCTATGTCAGTACCTACCAGACTGGCGTAGTCATATGCACTTGATTCCCAACTAGGATAAGCCATTTCATACAGGTATAATTTCCGGAGAAGATATAGAGGACGATATTTATGGATTCATTGTAGAAAACTAGTAAATACATTTCGCCATGGCTATGTGACACACATAGTACATAGTTTTTTTATTTAATGGTTTAAGCCGCACCTCAACCAGAAAGGTCATTAGCGACAATTACATAGTTATTATTGTATTTTATAAGTTCTACTTTTTTTCTTTTTTCTTAGTTGATGTAAATATATTTTACTCATTATTTCAAACACATAAATTTGAATTTGTTCGCCCTTTATCATTATAATTTACTGCTAACCAAACGGCATTCTTTATTAATTAAAAGAGGATTTGGAGTAAAATACACTGGAAATGGCTTTTAGTATGTGGAAGGAAAATAAAATATTGAGAAACATTTTAATTCATACAGTAAATCTTAAATTCTTTTTCCTTCGTTGAAGACAATTCTCCTAATACATTTTTCAGAATGTTTTTTCAGAAGTATTTTTCCAAATTTATTTTGCTTGGATTTCTCTATTGCCTAATAAATTTTATTGGAATTCTTTGAAACACGATAATTTCAAAAGTGCATTAAAAACAGAAATAAAAGTACGAGTATTTTTAAAACGCTAATAGCAAGCACGATTTTGAGTTTTGAGGACGCATCGAGGTCCCTTACCGTGGGGAACGGGAAGGTCCATGACCTCGTCAATAAAAAGTGTTCATTGCCGAATATGCATAACAATAACACTTTTTTTAAGTCTTTTCACAGATTTTCCTCAACATTCCAGTAATTTGTTGAGATAGGCTGCCAGGAGCACATAATAGAACGAACGGTTCAGTTAGTTCATTCCAAACGGAACATTTGATTGCCTCCAGAACAGCTGGTATAAAATAATAGGGCTCGGTATGTCGCTTCCCCAGGATGTTATACCGTATGTTATATGTTGCTAGCGCAGATTAAAACAGAAACATCTACATTCAACTTGTACTAAATGTAAGGATGGAAGATCATTAATAACAAACAATATGATTTTATTCAGCGAACGTCAGCCAACAGTTTAGTAGTTACTTACAAATTATGATTATGAATTAGTAGAAACATAAAGTCATCAGTGTAGCATAATACGAGGTATTAGTAAGAACTCGCTAGTTCAGAGAAAAATCATTTCAACTAGTTAATCTGTCAATCAGTTCAGATATCTTGAATTATGTGTCTCAAAAAAGCTTGATGTGCGAAAGATATATCAAGCATTTTTGGTAAGCACAAAATTTCTTTACATTTCGTGCGACAAGTTTTCGAAGACAAGTAAATCTGCTAAGCTAGCCGTTCCATTTTCGTATTCGAATTTTCATATTCGTTACATCTACATCTACATCTCGTATATGAAATGAGTTTTCTTTTATAATTTACAATGGATTCTTCTATTATTCTAGTTAGAAACCAGATTTCTTCTGAGCATTTTCAAGGAAACACATCAGGTCATCAGCGTTCCAAGTGTTTCAACGAAAAGGTAGGCTTGCGAATGAGAACCCGAAGGAAACAGAGAGAAAATTACCCAAGTGGCCGTCTATCAATAGGTGTGCTATTTACACACGTTCGCCTATGAATAGACGGAGCGAGTAGATGGCATCAAGACAATGTTTAGAGTTGCATCATCAACTCCAAACTATGGAGAAGAAAAAACGAGTAAATTGTTATTCTTTTCTCGTGCAGAAGTGGTGACGTAACAATGAACTTACCTACCAGGGGCTACGCAAATGCAATAACGTCATACTTTTCGAGTCAAACTCAAGACAAGCATATTACGCAGGGAGATTTTTTGTACTTACATTAGGATACCTACTCATGAATAGGATATCCTCGATCGGACACTCAGTAGGCATACAGTGGATCATGGACAGATTTGGTGTACGATTCGATTCCTCTTTGTCCGCCCATCCACAATTTGTGTAAATGCTGGTCCAACGAATTATGTACTATGAAGAATTTGGTTACTGAATTACAAGAATCTATCACATGATTTATTACGTAATTATTGCCTATAACGGCAGAGCCCAATTTTTTCAACATCATTCTACTTCTGTATACAATGTTTCGCCACTTGCCATGCGCCTATCAGAGAAGAAACAAGAAGCAACAAACTGAATTTGTAATGGTGACACCATAATTGTAACTTCGGTTTTACTCTATCGTTTAAAATGTTATTATACTCTACTATTTATCATAGGTACTTCATTCTTCTCTAAATCATCTCGGAGGAAAAAGACAACAGGTATAATCCCGTTTCAGTAGGTACTGTACTCTGATTTGGTCTATAATTCTACACCTGACAAAATGTTCCCACTAGAGTTAGAATACGCAGGAGGTACCAGAGTGTTCCCAGCATGAATGGGACTAGTAGAGGTCGTTAGTATAGTGTAGGGTTATTTTCAAAACAAGCTAAACGAGAACAATAACATCAGATGTGTTGGAAATTAATGAAAGATTCGTTTTGGGAGCAGTGTTTTAGAAATGTCATGTTATGTTAACAACTACAGAATTATGAACCCGTTCACTTGTAACGTACATTCACGGAGTTTCCCTCATAAAATCTTACTCGGGAATTTCCAATTTGCCTACGGTTTACGCATAAGGTCTGCAAACTCTCGCTGATTTCTATGGAGGGACTATTTCCTGAGTAAAATACTTAATAATAAAAAAATAAGGCAAAGAATTCGACAACTGTACCCCGTTCCAGCGATTGTTCTCCATCAATTCTGCAGAAACAGTAGCTCTTCAAATCTGTCTCCAATTCATACCACACGTAGGTACTGGGGTTTTTGTGTACATCATTTTGTGAATCATCAACAAACTAGAAGTGCCCCAAAATCGTGTCACTCGTACATCATCTTCGAGGCTCCATGGTATGTTGCAAATTGACACTGCATATCGAACTGGGTTCAAGAAATAATTCGGAGTACAAACATATTGAAGTATAGAAGACAGAATCATCACATCGTTCCATCATGAAAATTTTTTGATTGCTCGTATCCCGCAGAACCCACCACTAGATAGAGGGCGACTCAAGACAAAAAGGCCCCAAGATTCCTCGATGGACTAGCTATTATTGTTTTCCAGGTTAACAGTTCTGATTTAGGACAGCCAATACGCTGTACCTTAAATGTGCATCATGTAGGCAGCTAATTGATATAGCTTTGCTCTTTAGTACACATAACTGTAATAACAACAACTTTCAGTAGAAAACAAACAAAACAAAAATCTAACGTGCATAAGTTTTTCATGTCCTTTTTGTAATAGCTGACATGAACGCATGAGAACAACAAATTTTTCCTCTGAAACTGAACACAAGATCAGCATCATGATAGCGTAAAATAGTTAGTAAGTATTTTACATCACCACATCACGGTGTACGAATAAAATCATGCAACACACAACAATCATATATATCATGTGCAATTATACTGCCAGTATAATGTGTGAGGAGTTATATTAGGTATAAGTTCATTACGAGTATGTATAAAGAAAACGAAGAAACCGACAAATCCCTGGTATTCTGTATGTCCTACCAAATTTTGTAGTTACATTTTCAAGTTTTAGATAAGAAAACGGTTAGCAGTTAGCACTCATTTAAGTTCAATAGGCTTGTGTGGGGAAAGTTGTGAGAAGCTTCGCATAAGTTGTCCCTTATGGGGCAGGATGGTAGGAGTTTCCCCTTCTCCGGCAGTTCATCCTCCCCGCCCCATTATTCAGACACAGGAATAGAGCGAGTTCCTGCTACTTAGCATTGAACAGGAACGTCAAAATGAACTGAACAGTCGCAGTGGTCGCTGGTCGCGAGGTGTAAGTGCGAGTACATTGTATTTTTATGGTGGTTCCTACCCCCTTATCAGTCATTCCATGATAGGAGGACATCATCAAGTCTCATTAAACGATTTTAACTAGATAGATTCCCCAAGCCATATCGAAACAATCATATTCTTGTACGAATCTATTTGTTAAAAAAAGTTAACATGTATTGTATTTACAAGTAATAGTGTACCCTGCTTACAATTAAAACAATTTGATCAATATTTGAGCACTTTGAGTAACGTATATAGTACCTACCTATCTGCACCCACCTCAAAGGCAACTCATTTGAATTTCATAAAAACCGTTAGAAAAATATACAACTACAAATAAATACTACCCAGGTAGGTTAAAAAATTATTTTGATAGTTTTCCCTCTCGAATATATCAACGCATCTTGAAAAGTAAACCAATCGATTTTGAAGGGTACAAAAATTTATTTTTTTCAGGTGGATTACAAATGAAATGGATTTATGCAACTGATGAGAAAAGCTAAAATGAAATATTTAAGGGTTCCGTATGAGGGTATGCGAATGGTTGCCGCAAATAATAATAGTCACAGACATAGTTTAGTTAGGTACATCTCTGCTTTAAGTCCAAAATGTACATCATAATATTACATATTGTAGAGTGGACGCTAAAAAACAGACTGTCACTAGCGAGTAACGAGAAGTAGGGAAAGGCTAGGGTAGACTCTTTGCCACCTGAAGTATCGCACAAATACCCTTGGCGATAATCTAGATTATATAATCTCAATAGATTCTAGTATTTTGGTAGTTCTCCCTTCATTTCCGGATATAAATTTCCAGTGCTCATTTCCGCTATGCCACATTGTAATAGAGTTTTTCGAGGCAGAAAAATAAAATTTTTGGCAGAGCCGTTTGCATTCTATAGAGAGTGTACATACAGAAGCTCTGTGATAGCTTGAACTCGAATCCAGGCAAACATTGTTTTTCTTCCCCATCATTAAAAATAACATAATTTCTATATTAATTTGACGATGCAGTCTCGATTCAACTGGATATCAGGAGTTACCTATCCTTATATAAATATAAAACTCAGTTCGCTTCTATCTATGTATGTTTCTATGTACATATGTATGTTCCCAATAGACGGCTAAACGGCTGGACCGATTCTGACGGGAGCGGTCTTAAATTAATTAGCAAGTTCCGACGCACAACATAGGCTAGGTCTGAACATCCAAAACATGCTTCTACTTCATAAACAGCGCTACCCTTCGCAACCGATTTGTTTAGTTCCCAAATTGTTGTTATTATGGTTGCTAACAGGCATTTTGTTGGCGGCAGAAATTCGTGACAAGTGGAGAAGCATTGACGCGTTGTTACGGGTGTTGCGAGTGAAGCATGGGTTACATTATTGATAGGTGATGGACGGGAATTTGTAGGTATTTCGAGTTAAGAGCGGGACGGAAAACCGCTTTGTTTGGCTCCCGAAATTTTATTATGTCGCCAACACGCAGTTCGGGGCCTTTCTTCGCGCGTGTTTGGTTTTGACGATTTCGATCAGCTGAGTGAGCTAAATTCTCTCCTGTTCACCTAAGAAAGATGAAATTTGATAGGGTGACTCTTTGGGACATTAAGAGGCGATTGGAATAATGGGCTCTTTTCTAATCAGCTGAGTGAGCTAAATTCTATCCTCATAACCCTAGGAAGTTGAAATTTGCCAGGGAGACTCATTAAGAGAAGATTGATGATTCCTGATCAACTGAGTGAGCTAAATTCTCTCCTGTTCACCCTAGGAAGATGAAATTTTCTCGGGAGACTCTCGGGACATTTAGAGACGATTGAAATTGAAACCGACTAAAACGTACACGTGGGGCCGAGCAACGAACGGGTAACCGGCTAGTGTAATATATATTCCGTACTTGGGACACATGAAGCTGCAGTGGGTGCCCCACAAATACTATCTAGATAGATAATTTGTACTTTTCATTTCTCATTTTCTTCCTTATAAGGCAGAATAAGTGAAGCTCCAACCGCTAATTGCACGTTGAGTGGAAAATTTGCAATCTATTTCGGATCGGCCCTCTCATATTCTGGCAGTCTTCCATCCACAAGGAGGCCTTGTCTACAGTGATATATGAAACGGAATGGACCATATACCTTAACTTTAATCAAACCAAATAAGGGTAAACTCTGAATCGAGGAAATGCTCTATTGAAAACGCGAAGTCTCCAGTGCAACTTATTTGTGGAAAATTACGAAAAGTGTTTTCCTCTGTGCATCTTGCCTACCAAAAATTTGAGTAGCCTCTTTACCTTTCTGCGTTATACCGTTATAAGGTTGTACCTGACAACTTTTATTTGGATTGTGTGATTCATATAGAGGTAGGATCGTAATTTTAAACGCGAATTTTTTCATTTAAATGTTTTATTACATAGCTTTCTATATGCATTGCATGAATATTCTTGCTTCATGTAGGTAACGGCAGAACACTTCGTATAAGAAAAACGTATAGCACGTACTCACTTGATAGCCTGCACTTTATACTAGGTGATAGTTGTTGGGATCATAGCACAATTTCTTCCGAGGGATGTGAGGAACGTGCATAACTTAGTTATATGCAAATGGGAAAATAAGAAACGGGAACCCACTAAGAAATGCTTGGGGTAGTGTCTGATGGCCTTAATTATACACCGCCGGTCCGTAGGCCATTCTAATTCGAGATCCAATAATCAGTTTCCTAGATATTTTAAGACCCGTCCAATGTTCCTCCTTTCAGTTGCGCAGTAGATAAAATGAGCAAAACAGCACGAACACACAGTAATCCTCATTTTCGAACCAGTGCAAATTAAAGCTTATTGTATTTGTATCAAAATGGTAAACGTAGATATATAATATAATATTTACTATGTTCCACCAGTTTTGGTTCACTTTTCGATTACGATTATTTTTCCTAACTACGTTCTATCCCAAAGGGATACCGAACGGACGAACGTACAGCGATCCGGGTGGTTTCATTAGGTTCTTTGGAAGGACATTTATAAATGACAGCCAACAAAAATATTATTTAGGGTTAATCAAAAGTGATGCTGAGGTTACTGGCACAACATCCCCGGCCGATGTATGATTTTTGAGTCAAATTTCATGAGTCCAGTAGTTTCAGAGAAAAAATGTATTTTTTGGTTTATTTCAATAACGAACCTTTGCTATCAACCAAGAAGAAAGAAGAAAAAAATGTAACCCCCTCTCAAAAACCGTTAGTTTACATGTCAAGATTCGTAGATTCCAAAAATCAATTTAAGAAGATTCGTCATCTCTCGTCCACAGCTTTTGTCCGAAACATGGAGCCGTACCGATCAGCTGAGATATCTCTGAGTTCAATTTGTTTCTTAATCGACCTATGGTCCTGCAACCTGAAATGTTCTAGAATTCAATTACAAAGTAGGGAGGGGCTCTGATCACATGAGAGACCTCAAAGGATACCTTTCCTAGTAGTTCTGAAATTTAAGATGGCGCTCCTTTGTGACACCAAGAAAACAATTACGAGGTGCGGAGACGCGCTGATCGGCTGGGTGGCAGGAGCTCCGAAGATAATTTCTTTCCTGACCGACCTACGGCAATGAAATTTGAAAAGGAGCGCATTTGGAACACGTAGAATACAATTAATGAATGCAATGCAATTGCGTGGTATGGAGGCGAACTGATCAGCAAAGGGAGCTGAGGGACTAATTTCATTCCTGAAAAACCTGTGCTGCTAAAATCCGAAACAGCGCCGTTGGAACACGAAGAGTATAAATTACAATGTGCTGAGAATAACTGATCAGTTGAGGGACCTCTATTTTACTGACGTGCTATGTATCTACTGGGTTAAATAATTTATTATTGACCAGTGATCTGTGTAGAGGGGCTACAACCCGTATACATACTCGTATATAGAGTACACATTACTTTTAAATCTGTCGGGTAGACTATATTTACATACCAGAGGGAGTCGCAATTTTACGGTACCTTCCTAGTATTAAATTTAATATAAGCAACAGTTACTAGTACCTACACACCTCTTTACTAAACTATAACTCCTATTGGTTCTTCAAGAACCTCTGATCCTAGTTAGCACAATACCACCACCCAGTATTAGTCAGACGTGATCTAAAAACAGAAGCGGCAGGTGTAAACCCAAAAATATAATATGGCCCAGTAGGAGTCTGTGGGGGCTTCCTACCGCGCCTGCCTGCAGACCGTTGGAAAAACAAAGCAATCGCCAGGATACCTACTCAATAATCCACAATAACAGCGTAGGGATTACACTTCATACAGGACGTCCCATTTTCTTATTGAAGGTTCATCAATATTTTTTAAACATAATTTTAGTGAGGATTGTGCAGTGCTAAAAGAAAACATTTTTGCAAAAAATACATATTTTGGTCAGGCGAAGAAGAATCTTAGTTCGGTATAGCACATAAAGATTACATAAGTAATACTAATACCTATATATGAAACTTTAACACGTTTCTGGTAAATTAGTTTCAACATTTTACAATAATGTTTCTAATAAGCCACATTTTATAGTTCTAATAAATTAATATTCTCAAACACCAAGTACAATGTCACCAATGGCATGTTTCTAATTATTTATACGCTAGTGGTGAGTAAGTGAAAATACCATTTAAATTTAGTTAGTATTACCTTGATAGTTTTTTAACTTTTAAGTATAGTACCTATAGTAGGTATTAAGTATTTTTTGGAAATTGTATTTACTTTAAAGTAAGCTGGATTTCTTTTACCACCGTTTTTTGCATATTCTACATTTGAAAAGTTGTATCTTTGCAATAATGCGCTAATAAAGAACTTGAACTTGAGAAGGGTTAAAAAATATTTAGCGTTACCTACCTACGCCACCAAAAAATTTTGGGATCAGCAGGGCTCGGTTTAACTCGCTCAATCCCTGGGAGTTTCATCGAAATTGGATGAAAAATGTAGTTCCTAGCAGTCATGATATTTATGGTTATGATATTATCATATATGACAGTTATAATTTGGTTTTAGTGACCAAGGATGAGGTCTGAAAGCTTCCCTACATTCAAACTCCCAAGAAAAGTCTCTTTGGAGAACGTAGCGCTTTCTGTCGTCCGGTGAATGACCGGAGCTCGAAGACAACCAGCGATCATGCCGACAGATTCGTGCTTCGTTCTAGCGGGTCAGATCGTGATCCTATTTTCCTCCTCTTTTCATTCACCTGTAATTGATCGCTAGGTGGTCGGCTCAAGTCAACAATATTTTTACGGAAAAGTATGGAGCAACTCCTGTATCTATATTAATAAAATCGTAAGTATGTCTGTCTGTGCATTGATTAGAATCATGAAATCTTGCGTTTCTTTTCCGTTCCATGATATTTGTAGAGGATTGGTACCATTTTCTCAATTTTTCTCAGTCTGTCTGTCCGTATGTTTGTCCGCTTTTCACGGTTACAGGGGTCATTGGACAAGTGATATGAGTGGGGAGAAATGTCTGTATCAGTCCAACTTGAATAATAGGCTATTTAAGGTTTTTAAAATTCGAGCCAGAGGGGGTGTTTTAGGGGAGGGGGAGGGTTGAAATGGGGTATCTTGGACACCATTGAACGAACTGGGGATCTGATTGGGCGAATATATTTGGGTTATTCTAACCTAAATCACAGGCAATTTGAAAATTTTCAAATCTGCCCCATAATGGGTCCTTTAGGGGAGGAGGGAGGATGAGGTATCTTTGGCATCACTAGACAAACTGGGGATTTGAGTGAGGGAATATATTTGGATTACTCTAACTTGAACCACAAGCTACCTGAAATTTTCCAAATCTGACCCATAGGGGGTGTTTTGAGAGAGGAGGGGGGGGGGGGGGGGATTCATAATTTAACAAATTAAGAACCACGAAAATCGGTAGAGATTAGTAGCTTGGGCAGCGCTTGAAAAATCGGTAATTAACCCCTCCATCCCCTTTGACAGCAAATCCTAAATTTCCGAAGTTTGCTGTAAAACTAGACTAAAATTGGATTCGTACAAAATGAGAATCACGAAAAACTGTTGACAATTAGAGCCTGGGTAGCATCGATGAAATTTGTCGAAAAAAACAGGTTTTTTCCGCTTTAACCCCTCCATTCTCCTTCTTCCATCTTGAAATTCAAAATTTCCGAGGTTTGTTGCAGACTAGACAAAAATTGGGATCGAGCAAAGAAAGAATCTCAAAAATCAGTTGAAAATTGTGGCCTGGTCGTCGACAAAATTTGTGTCTCACACACACACCTATGGTTTTTTTTTTTTTTTTTTTTTACGGATTCGGTCTTAGAATGATCTGAAACGGATTTGTATGCGGTTATTTTTTTTCTCGTGCTTGGGTTGTCCCCTACCCCCTTGGATCAATTCCAATAGGTCGTCCCCCTCTATTGACAAAGCCTAGCTTCAGAGAGCCGTCCTAAAAAACCAATCCTAACACTGTTAATCTTTCTAATCGTTTCCCTTCCCTCAAGGGAGTAAAAACCATGGCACATACTGTGTACATAATATATTCACAGTACAGAGACACCGATATAGAACCGTGAAAGGGAGAGGATGTTTACGACCATTGAAGATAGAATAGATTTTAGGGCAGTAATTTTAAAGAAAATTTATAGCTTTACTACTTTGGTCCCGGGATCATTTCTGCCACAGCAAAAAGAGGGGAAAATTCATCGAAAACAAGATGACCTTTTTTTTTGGGGGGGGGGGGGGGGGGGGGGGGTCCATTTTTTAGTGGCCCGTAGGTCAAAAACTGTTAGGAATTAGTTTAAAGTGTATAAAACCAATGTTGTAGGACATTTATTAGATAAGGTTGATAGGATCGACCGTTTCCAAGTTACGAACTAAAAACCCTCTACTAAATAGGAACGTTGTACCCTCCCACTCTTGGCTGGCTCACCTCCTCGGGTTGGGCACTTTTAGCTTTTTCATATGTTTGGTTGAATAATACATTCGTGAAGAAATTAACTCGGATCCATCCACTTGGGTCTAGAATCCTTCGTTGCCTGGTATAACGGAGCCCTCGGATTAGTCCCACCGTCTACGATTGCGGTTGATCGGCCTTCCGTGCACTCTGCAGTCTTTCAAGGCTGCAAAGGCGCGGACCTACTAAGTTGTGGGTATAGGTAGCTGTTGTCTTGTGGTGATGAGGTCACGCTCACGATAGGCTTGAATGGCGGTATTGTTCCGTGTATCTACGCAACTACGGGTAGAAGGGGGATTTGTGAATGACACGAGAGCAATCCAACAAATTAATAACCTAACCTTACTTTTAAAATGCTGCAAATGATTACACAAAGTTTTATTATTTCTGAATTAGATAGTCCTTCTACGCAGACCATTGGTATATAATTATTAAGCCCCATATGTATCTAGCAAATGATCAAAACTTGGCGCATCGTGCTACCCAAAAGGGTTCACACCTTTACTGCTCAGGACCCCACAATTTTATAGATTATAGTAGGTGAATGATGAGAAATTTTCTAAAAATGTCTTAAAAACAAAACAAAAAACTTAGTAAAACGGCTGGTTGAAAAAGAGAGAAATTAGCCTCAGAGGCCCCATCAGCTATTTAGTGATCCTCCGAACCTCGTAACTGTTTTTGAGGTGTCCCGAACGAGCTCCATTAAATTTCAGCAACCTGAGTCAATTAGGAAAGAAATTAGCTTTCCGAAACTGATCAAAATAACACAAGAACACATTACAGCAATATAAAATAACCAGGTGACTCAGAAACAGTAACGCTTAGACCATCGAGAAGTTTCCACGACCCTTGTTTGCACGCAAATTGAAAAGAACCAGAACTTTTTGATCAAACTCTACACACACACACATATCAAAAAGCGTTAAACCCAAGGAATTTCAAAACGAATCTCCGTGAAGGAAATTTTGGATTAATTGCAATAGCTTAATTTTTTCAGAAAACTGGCTAAAACGTTCCGACCTTGGTAGAGTAGTAGCAAGTGGCAGAAGTAATTAACCTTCTGCTGTTGGAATAGAAATCATAATTTAATTAACTGTAATTCCTTAGTGTTTACTAATCAATAATTTAATAAATTAATATACTAGTAATTGAAGTAGGTGATTACCTACCTACGCTTCACAAACCCGATGGGATACCGAAGTTATAATAAACTCGATTTCCAGAAGTCAGAATTCCATTTGAATTATTAGCTGTTATTGGTCATAGTTTTCAAGACAATTTTTGATATGTTTTACTAGTCACGATTCACGTAAATGTTTTCTTTTCTTGTCGAATAAACGCATAGCCACTGGGGTGGTTTTGTTCGATTCTTCGGGCGGATGCTTATTAATGAAACTCAAAAAATCATTACTGTTACGTGGAAAATTTCAAGATCTCGATTTTTGAATATTTCAGCCCTTAGGTTCTACCCTTAAGTGTTGATCGAACGCGATGCCGATGTTACTGGCACATCCCCAGATAAATGATTTTTAAGCCAAATTTCTTTGAGTTTGGTCCAATACTTTTTGAGAAAAGCTTCGGAGGCGTACGGCCCGATTTTTTTTTTTTTTTTTTTTTTAATTCGATTTTTGGATTCTACGCTATACCCACAGTTCTATGGTAAAATAGGCAAACCAACAACGAATGTTTGGGCAATGTGGAATCAATAATGATTCTGAGGATTTAATTATTTTAATAAAGTATTACATTATAGAATACAGGATGGAATCTACAAGAGTTCCTAATCTCCTTCCTCTTTCATCTTCTGTGTAGCCGGTATCTGCTAAGGTTATCCAATTTATTTGGTTTCATTATATATATATATATATATATATATATATATATATATATATATATATATATATATAAATATATTTCATCCGTAGGGTTAGGAAGGATTATGGTTACATCGTATCGACCGATTCTGCAGAAGAAGAGGGAGAAGGTAGAGTTTGAGTCAGTTCATCCCAACTTAGATGTGTGGTAACATTTTTCAAACAGATTAAAATGTTATCCGAAATCGGACCATAAGTTAGTAAATTTATGCCCGTCACAAGGATTAGCGGACACAGACCATACAAACAAACACGGAACTAAAATCGCTCAAGACGCTCTGAAAAGTAAAATGCAAGTTGCAATGTGATCTGTGATGTGATCACATGAAAGTGATCTCGATGAAACAAAAAAAAGTAAATGTAGGTACTGGGTTTCTACACCGAAATCGGGAACAAATCTAGGGGTCGGTTCTACAGCTCATTTCTGATCAAAGGTTCCTGAATAGAGATTTTCTTTTTAACGCTTTGTTTTCGAGTTATTCGATTTTAAAGATTTTTTTCGTGTTTTGTATCTGATGACATTAGAACGGCCATCACTTCCTAGAATTACTTAGAATCACTATAAACTCAAAACTAAGAACACCTTTGGAAAAAAGGGTTAAATTTCCTATAACCCTGATATAAAATAAAATTTTTTAGTTAGTTTTAATTGGTTAAAAAAAAGGCCAAAGTACAAAATTAGAAAAAACATTTAAAATCGACATTTTTTGTTCCGATTTTCTGCTTCCAGTATTGGGGTTTTTGGCGGGCGTTCTTCGGCAAAATCTTCCGCAAACTGTTAGCTTTTGAATACTTTTGCTAATTGGGGGAGGAAAGTATGTTTGCATGTTAAAAAAATAATTTTTTATATTTCGGCTTATGCCTTTTTCAAACATATATATATATATATATATATATATATATATATATATATATATATATATGTAGCCCCTTGAGGGACTTCTGAACACAACTGACCGATCCAAGATCAGCTGAGTGGCTCTAGAATCCATTTTTTTCCCTAATGATCCCACGATTCTGAGATTTGGTATGTGGGCCCTTGAGGGACTTCTGAACACAACTGACCGATCCCAAGTCAGCTGAGTGGCTCTAGAAACCAGTTTTTTCCCTAATGATCCCACGATTCTGAGATTTGGTATGTAGCCCCTTGAGGGACTTCTGAACACAACTGACCGATCCAAGATCAGCTGAGTGGCTCTAGAATCCATTTTTTTCCCTAATGATCCCACGATTCTGAGATTTGGTATGTGGGCCCTTGAGGGACTTCTGAACACAACTGACCGATCCCAAATCAGCTGAGTGGCTCTAGAAACCAGTTTTTTCCCTAATGATCCCACGATTCTGAGATTTGGTATGTAGCCCCTTGAGGGACTTCTGAACACAACTGACCGATCCAAGATCAGCTGAGTGGCTCTAGAATCCATTTTTTTTCCCTAATGATCCCACGATTCTGAGATTTGGTATGTGGGCCCTTGAGGGACTTCTGAACACAACTGACCGATCCAAGATCAGCTGAGTGGCTCTAGAAACCAGTTTTTTCCCTAATGATCCCACGATTCTGAGATTTGGTATGTAGCCCCTTGAGGGACTTCTGAACACAACTGACCGATCCAAGATCAGCTGAGTGGCTCTAGAAACCAGTTTTTTCCCTAATGATCCCACGATTCTGAGATTTGGTATGTAGCCCCTTGAGGGACTTCTGAACACAACTGACCGATCCAAGATCAGCTGAGTGGCTCTAGAATCCAGTTTTTTCCCTAATGATCCCACAATTCTGAGATTCGGTATGTGGGCCCTTGAGGGACTTCTGAACACAACTGACCGATCCCAGATCAGCTGAGTGGCTCTAGAAACCAGTTTTTTCCCTAATGATACCACGATTCTGAGATTTCTTATGTGGGCCCTTGAGGGACTTCTGAACACAACTGACCGATCCCAGATCAGCTGAGTGGCTCTAGAATCCAGTTTTTTCCCTAATGATCCCACGATTCTGAGATTCGGTATGTAGCCCCTTGAGGGACTTCTGAACGCAACTGACTTATCCCAGATCAGCTGAGTGGCTCTAGAAACCAGTTTTTTCCCTAATGATCCCACGATTCTGAGATTTGGTATGTAGCCCCTTGAGGGACTTCTGAACACAACTGACCGATCCAAGATCAGCTGAGTGGCTCTAGAATCCAGTTTTTTCCCTAATGATCCCACGATTCTGAGATTTGGTATGTGGGCCCTTGAGGGACTTCTGTGTGTGTGTGTGTGTGTGTGTGTGTGACCGATCCAAGATCAGCTGAGTGGCTCTAGAAACCAGTTTTTTCCCTAATGATCCCACGATTCTGAGATTTGGTATGTAGCCCCTTGAGGGACTTCTGAACACAACTGACCGATCCAAGATCAGCCTCTGAGATTCTAATTAGGGTTGGGATCAAAATTCCGTTCTTGCGCCAAAAAAATAAAGCTTTCCAAACGAAAGGACGAGGCCGTTGGGCAGCGTTTTTTGAGCACATTAAATTGGTCAACTTTCAGAGTGTGCTGAAAAAATCACTAAAAATAAATAGCAAAAAACGGCTAAAAAACGCTAAATTTATATTTTTTAGTAGAATATTGCTCAAATGAAGTTTATTAACTATAAGAATAGGACATTAAAAATTTATGTACAAAATTATGCTGAAAAATGTACTTGAATTGCATTAAAATGTGCTAAAAAATCGATAAAAACTGCAAAAAAGTTAAAATTCAAAAACTTTTTTGACGTAGCATATTATTATTTAGAACGAGTTTTTTGCCATAAAATTGGTGGTAGCTAACAATTTCTTTTCACTCAAAGTCCTCAATTGTTTAAACAATGTAACATAATATAGTAAGATAATTTACGAAAATTCAGATATTTTAACTATATTCCTCTGATTTCTGTGACAGTTTTTATTATTTAATCGATCCAGATTTTAGTCCATTTCTGCAACCTTGGAAGTATCAAATTTACTTTAGGTGAAGGGAGGGATGGGCGATTCCGAAAAAATCATGATGCACTTTTTACTCTTATTTTAATTCTCACCAAACTAATACGTACAATCCATTCATAGAGACAAGGACGTCCATATAGTACGTGGACGTATTGTACTTATCAATGTTTGTCGAACTAAATAAAACAAGATATGTACGCATCAATATGGACCATTCGGGATTGAGTAGGGAATAGGTTCCTACTGCCCAACTGTACTCAACAAGGATGGAAAGGAAGAGACAGAAGGGGAACTGAACTCAGGCGAACTGGAACGGGCAACAAAATGCGAGGGGAGGAAACTCCGCGTGTGTTCATGGAAGTGTTGTTGATTGAGATGATGGAAGCGGGGAACCCCTAAAGGGGGGGAGGTCTGCGATTTCTGAGAAACGTCTGCGAAACCGGATGAGTCCGTTCATCGACAGTTCGCACTACCTAGCGGATCAACCCGGAACCTTCTCTCGTGGATGCAAGCAGCTTCGGGAGTATCCATTCAACCCCTCCACCCACATACCACCACACACAACTGATGTGAAAGGTCGCCTACTCCCACTACACCCAACACAAATTTCCCTCGCACTGAAGGAATCTAATAGCGCTCATCCGTCTATAATTATTTGTGTCCTACTTTATAATATGTAGGTGCTATCTGCATAGGATTATTTTCAGAATAAGTCATACGAACTTGAAGGTAAGAATCGTGAAGATTTGGTGACCCTTCTATAGATTCAAGATTAATAATGATGGTTCAATAGGTGACCTCTCTCAACCTGCCACGTTGGGATCGGTAACATGGTGCTTACTACCGGTTGTTTCAAAGAAAAAATTATACAGGTACGGAGTAGGACTAGCACTGGATAAGTACTTTTTTATCTTCTTCTTCACCGACGATGGTAGAATAGATCTTCATGGGATCATATTGTTGAGCGTATAATTTCCAACGTATAACTGAGACGTCGTTTATTGGTTTATAATTTTCAGGAACCTTAGTTATCGACCAGGGAAAAAAATTGTATCTCATGCTTTACAAACTTTATAAAACAAATAAAGCATATAATATATCTAGAGTACAGTTTGCAGACATGTCTGTAACCACGGGAGATCATTAGGGAATTTTCGTAAAGACGCTCCAAACAATTTAAAATAAAAATTTTCGAAAAATTTCTTCATTGAAATCCGTTTTGAGACATTCTGAAACGAATACTAGAGTTTAATGCTTTTTCATTCATATTTATGTGTTTTATTCATACATGAAGAGTACAAGGGAAGAATGGTTTTTGTCCACTTTTTTACGAAAAATGAGATAAGAGCACCATTTTCTGCATATTCAGCGTTTCTATCAACTTATAATATGTTTTCTGGGGAAAAATAATTCCTTCCGAATATATTAAACGGGGAATATTTGCCACATTGGGGAAGAATGGTTCCATCTCGCGCGCTGGGGAAAGATTGGTTCTTGTTCCGCGCTCCCTCCCAGGGGGGAGAGCGTTACACACGATTCACTGTTTCATCATGCTGTTATCACAACTGATGGTGTCTTTTTCATGTTTTAGCTCAATAAATTTATTCAGTTGAATGGGTACTATAAGTGACGAGGATGACAATAAACAGTATGGACTGCTGTACTTCAAAAACGGAAAAAATCAGGAAGAATGACTGTCGATACTTCAATTTTTACTAAATTTTAGCTCCAGAAGTTATAGAGCTTCATGTGTTTTGTGATTCTTGTTCTGGTCAGAATAAGAATTACTCAATACTAAGACTATTTTTCACTTGGTGCACAAAGAACACCGCCTTGATTATAACTGACGGTTTATTTCCCCGTACGAGGGCATTCATACCTCGAGGGTGACCGAGGTATGTCCCTCATCAACCAAAAAGCTTAAACAGAAGTGACTGAGAATTGGCGTGACGTTATTCAGGACAGTAGGGTACGGTGCCCATTCGTAGACATGAACTGTGCTCGGGGAATGGAATTTTTAACTGGACTGTGCACATTCCATTCCCCATTCGGCCAGTAAAAGTTATTCACATAAACAAAGATGTATTGCCAAAACTTTCCAGTAAAGAAAGATATTTTGGCAACTTCCACCTTGCCTCACTCACTGAAACAATCGCAAATCAAAGAGCGTCTACTTCACAGTGAAATAGGCAACCAATTAAGAAAAAAATCCCCCTAAAATTGCCCATCTATCATCCCCAAAAAGAAGCTTTACAACTCGAGTCTTCTCATACAGGCAGCGAAACACGAAGATTTGTAGTTTCTAAAGAAATATTTAGAGAAACTATTATCCCAACAGTTCTACACAAACCTCTCTAAAATGGAAGAACCCAATAAGAGAGGCTCAAAAAGCAGGAAAATGAAGGATGGGCAAGACAAGGAAAGCGATGACGGTTATATCAGTGATGAAGTGCTCATTGGCTCGCAAAAAAACCGGTCCAAGGATTTCCTGAAATCGGGCCCAAGGCGATTTTCTCTGAAAATGAAGAACAAATTTTTGTTGAACACATCAACCCTGTGGCAGCCTGGGGTTTCCATTTCACTTCCCTCGACTTACGTGTCCAGTTATCTATATAAAAAAGGGATTAACCACCCACAGATTTAATCAACTTATGATAAGTACCTACCTTGCATAATGTTCCTAATGAAAAGAAACCTTCTGCGATATGTGATACTTATTGAAACATTAAAATTACTGTACTCTGAAATGCAATAGATTTTTATTGAGATTATTCGCCTTATTTCTGCTCCTTTTGTCGTTAAGGTCGCTTCCTTTTTTTAAAACACACTTTTACTTCCCTACTCTCCCACAGTGTTGTAGAATGAAAATCTGCTCGAAACCATCTATTTCCCACTACGGTCCCAACCATGGGGAGAGTTGGGAATAGTTTTTAATATTTTTTTTAATAATATATATATATAGGTGACGGTACCTAATTATAAAAATAATAATAATAATAATTCACACACTCGCACTGGCCTGGCCTTCCATGGCTCAAAAATACATTAATTAAACACTGGAAGGGAACTAAGAACCTACTTAAAATAAAAGTGCTATCAGAAGCAGTACAAAAACGAGATACTGGTCTACAGCCAAAACAATCGAAAGAGAGATAATAAGAGATCAAAATCGATAACTCTACCAATTTGTGGGGAATTCACTTCAGAAATGTAGCACAGTGATTGGTGGACCACAAAATATTGTAGCCTACCCTAAATACTTGACTAGGACACTTAAAACTCGCCTTCCGTACCCAAAATCGATCTAACTAATCATTAATCATAGGTTTATTATCAATAATCTCTGTTTACGATCAGATTTGGTAGAGGGAAGCATGCATGATTTCAACTGGCTATTCTTGGGGGTGCAAATTTCCAAGTTAAATTTCGGTTTTAAAAAATACTCATCAGGAAATTTCCTTGCAGATTTAGAAGTTGTAGATGCTCAGGTAGTGTCCCCTAGCCATCAGAATCGATGGATAAGAGGGGGCTCACCGAGCCTACCATGACATCCTAGCCTCTGTCGCTAGTTCAGATAGAGCGATGTGTGGGTGAGTGAGTAGAAACTCCCGTCTATGTTACTGTTTCAAGATACCAATCCTTTTGTTGATTCCGTCAGCTGATCAGAGAGCGTAATTGTTCTCTTTTGATTATCAACCATCATTTCAGTTCTACGAGCAAAAGCAGGTGGTACCTGTTTGTTGAAAGGATGGGTTCGTTGGATAGCACTTCTTGAGTTCCTATTTCTTGTATTGATCGAATTGCAAAAAAATATGGTAAAAATGGCTAGAAATCGTTATATATATATATACTTATGGTTGGTTTAGAACAGTTCTATAAGAACAATATGTCGTTTGGCACAGATGTGCAGTGAAAATTACAACATTATTTATCACATTATTATTAATATTTCGGCGTTTGCCTTTGTCAAAATGAAGAGTAAGTGAGTTACAATATGATCAATAGGCCATTCGATACCTGTGGGCGACAGGTGCTGCAGTGAGTAGAGTCTTAGGAACTAACTTGTTTGCCTTTGATGCCTGTTTCCAAGTCCTAGCGCTCGGAACGAATTCTCGATTTCACGTAAGCTCAGGACCAACAAAAGATTATGAAATCATACTGGAATTAAATATTGTTCTACATTCACCTCACTAAGCAATGGAACTGCTCATATAAAGATTTGAAGTCTTCATCTATGAGCGTTTCACAACGTGATTCTTTGATAAATTAGTTTTATTCATGCCAATAAGGTCATAACCACCAATACCAACCAGTTTTTAATGTGTTTTCCTTACCGCCACAATTGACTCTAGTTATTAATAATCGATAGGAATGACCCTTACAAAGTACAATCTCTATCCTCGAATAAGAACTATTGTATAGCTTTCTGGTTTGCTATGTTGCAAACCCACATATTTAAAGATCAAACAACCCCCCCTAAACAATATCAACATTAATACCATCAACATTTTCGTTTCAATAAACTAAAAGGCAATAAACTTAAAAATGCATTTAATAATAAAGGTAATAATGATTATTTGGAGGAAAAATTATTTAAAAAAAAAAAGAAGACAACTTTGTTACTCTCTTCTAACGGGCCTAACACTGCCCTGAATACACGCCACAGATTTTCTAATGATAAGTAGGTAATGACTTATAATCCGTTCAGCCAAAAAACTCTAAGAGCCGACCAAAATAAAAACAACCTGATACCTACACCAGGTTCAAATGATTACCCACCCAAACCTTCTCGATGGACACAAATTTCCATTGTAATGAATAGTATCCTCGCTGTTTGTAGCATGGAGGAGTATTATTTTATAATTTCTAAAAGAAGTTTTTACAATGAAAACAGGAAGGGTTCAGTGCCGCCCCTTGCCCCCAGGCGTCCTTGTACCTAGGTAAGGCCGAAGTTTACACCAGCCACCACCACCAGCACTAGAATCAATATGCGGGAGGCCTATACTTCCCACCCTCGTCAGCAGGCCTTTTTTAAATCTGATGATCTAATTGGTTCTTATGATGGTATTTTATAGTTCAATAATTTCAGAACAGTTTCGGAAGATTTTGTGTGATAATCTTCCATAATGAGGTTTTATCATATAAAAAATACCTTTAAATTATCACTAATTTTATTTCACAATGCAAAAAAACAAAGCTTTTCGGCTAGAATACCATCATCAGGTAATAAATAGCATACTAGAAGCATGCTTCATAGCATGAACTAGAAGGGCCACGCACTGAAACCTTAGCTTTGTTTTTTTGCTTTGTGCAATAAAATTAGTGATAATTTAAAGGTATTTTTTATATGATAAAACCTCAGTTTGTCAAATGTAACCTAAGATATAGCTTCAAATCTTCGAAAGGACCTTCTTAAGCTACGTCCACACCATGCCACCCAGCTTCCCCAGACACAACCAACGCAGCAAAAGCCGAGAATGCTTGGGCGGCCTCCCTGAAAGCTGCCGGTCCTGATCAGTGTGAGCTGACGCATCATGAATTGTTGAGATGTGCCGAGGTTGCCACCCGGCTTCAATACCTAGTAATTTTCATTATCGTCTCTCATGATTGCACTAGCATGACTACCGGGAAAAGTGCTAGCCTTGGGACTCGTACCCACCAGGAAAACAGCCTGGATGCCCCTGCCTAAGTGCGATGCCGCACGAATTTACCACCTGGCCCGGGTTAATGGACGTAGTTTAACACTTAAGTTGGTAGGTATATCTTGTGGACGAATGGATCATTGTAAGGGAATATTACAGTTTTACACCAATCTGAAAATGAGAGTATTTCTGGAAGTACAACAGAATTTTCTCAATAATATTTCGATTTGAAATTTCCTTGCTAAAGGTGTGGTTAACGTGAGTATATGTGATTTTTGATCCAAGTTTCAAAAACTATGGTCCGTCGTATGGGGTTAAATTATTGTTTTGTTGATTGATTACAAATGTTCTTTATTGAAAATAATATATACCAAAATCGTATAAAACGGCGAAAACTATCGCAAAATCGTATAACTATCTCATAATTTCATGCAGAATATTAAATAATTTTTTAAATTTATTTTTCAATTATAAAATTTTGGAGTACCATAAATTAGAAATTGAAAATGTTTGTACAAAAACATGTGTGCCCAAATGTATAAAAAATGGTTCGTCCCTAAGCTGGTTCCCAGCCATTTTACCACGAATCTGGCCAAAATTCAGAGGCGATAATTTACACCTGAATGTTTTCAAGGATACTTATTCCGAATTTGAGGTCAAAAAATGCAAAATTCTGATTTTTCAGAATACTTCAACTTGAAATGAACGCATCTCAAAGGGGAATACCTACTCGAAGATGAGATGAGACTAATGATGAGATTACTACCGCATTAATCAACCTACATAAATAACTTCTCAGGAGGTGAAGGTAAAATTAAACAAGTAGGTGGGTTGAAATATAAACATGATAATATATTATTATATCACACATGAACCATTCGATGGTAACACAAAAGAAAAAGTTTATAACTGTGTATAGTAAAGGGAGGATCCACTTGGGAAGCCACAAAGTAAATAGTCAGCTACTACTTCATCTACAGCTGTAGTAGGTAGAGTTATCATAATTGGAATTTCAACTGAATTTAAAGTTGCGAATGGATGGTATAACTGTTTGGGTAGGGATATGTACATAGCCAGGGATAATAATAGATACCTCATATGAATGGTTCGATGTTCAGTTCAAGCACGGAGCAAGGGAGACCGAGGTCGAAGGATGTGATCACTTCGGGGTGGAGAGTGCCAAGCGTGCCAATGCGTGTATTCTTCCATCTTATTTCAGCACATCTTTTAGGGAAATACGAATCATCTACAACGATAAACAAACAATCATTTTTGGCATGAATAAGTAATTGTGAATCAATATCTTCATCCTGACATCACTAAAAATCTAATTGTTAGAATACGCAGGTTTTCCTTGACAAGCATTAATCACGCAGGGCTACTCCACAGTTGGAGAGGTTGTAATATTAAGTAATGATAATAATACTCAATTGCCACGTGGTCAGGAAGGTGACTTTCTCTCTGGAAAAAGGAAACGCTCACGTACTAGTAAAAACCATCTTAGTTATATATCGCCTTCAACCAACCACAGTTTTCGGAGAACATCAAGCTTTGGAGATAATAATGTAAAAAAGTTTTCATTCAGTATGATCGTATGAGCGAGGTGTCGATCATATTTCAGTTAAATTGTTTTGCAATTTTAGGAATAAGTATGCACAAATATTGTTAACTAGATATTAATTATTAACTAGCAATTTTAGCAAATATTATGGAACAAAAACACTTTCTCTACATTATTCTGCTTTAAAAAAAAAAAAAAAAAAAACGTTGATTATCTTAATGAAATGAAATTAAGCAAGTGATTTTTGGCGTAGTGTTTTTTGGGCAAAATTTTTTTCCTGCACTAATTGCATTCAATCATCATGCATAAATGAATTTGTCCAAGTAGTATTTTTATTACTATTTTTGACATGGATCCAGCGTGCCGCTAGTCTCGCATTGCCAAGGGTTTGAATAAACCATTGCCACGAGACGCGCCGAGATAAGTAACAAAGTAGAACATCAGCTCAACATTGGTCCCCTCCCAACCTCACCCTGTCCGCCCAAACTTAATTTTCTTTGCATATCCTGGGAGGGGCATGCCCCCCGAGTCGCCTGGTGCCACATATATAACGGTAGATGGGATTCTATATAAGCTAAAACGAGGCCTCAAAATGCTTTCTTTTTTTTTTTTACCGTTACAACCGAATCCTGATCAGCTGAGCGAATTAAATTCTCTCGCTTACACCCTAGGAAGTTGAAAGTTGATATCGAGACTCTCTGAGACATCAAGATACGAATAAACTCAGGGGCCTTCCTTCTCTTGGAGGAAGTTAAAATTTGGTAGGGAGACTCTCAGGGACGAATGAATTGATGGGCTCCATTCTGATCAGCTGAGTTAGCTAAATTATCTACTATTCACCCTAGGAATGTGAAATTTGATAGGGAGCTTCTCAAGGGCATTAAGGGATGAACAAAATTATGAGTTCCATCCTGATCAGCTATTTGAGCTAAATTCTCTCACCTTAGAAAATTTAAATTTGACAGGAAGCTTCTCTAGCCCGTACATTCCAACCTTTTCCTCTTAGACCACCGAAAATGTGTGATATCCCTCCAAAAATACGCTCTGCGTACAAAAGATGCCAAGCCACAAAATGCATGATATCATCCAATTCGGGCTAAGCCAATAGTGATATTCTCGAGACTTCGACACTAGCTCATCTTTACATCGAGGCAAGGCTAAAAACCTAAAATTTTAGAAGTTATTTCACCTTATTGTCATGGTGACGAGTAAGTTATGCAAATCGGCGCCATTAGGAGTCACCACCTACATACCTACTTATCTTACGGTTCGGTATTTACCTCGTTCCTAGTTCAGTATTTTTTATTATGCACGGCAATAAATTTAATGCGAATTACATCAAGCTGTAATCCGGCAAGGACCTGAAACGTTATGAACGCAAGATTAGTTTGTGTGGTCGAAATCTCAATGAAATTTGTGTTGGGGAGTTGACAAACAAGTGTTCTAGAAGTTCCAGACATCAGCCACGTAGATGTTTTGGATTACCTATCTAGTTTATAGGACTGTTCTTTGAATCAATTAAGAAACTAGAAATCTTTAGAGTTCAGTGAAAGTGATCATGTGAAAAAGACGTGCTATAGTCGAGAATATTGGGTGCCGCGTGTGGAAAGGTATTACTTGTTGATCATGTATTTCCGTAGACAAAAACCGAAGTAGGTACCTAATTTACTTTTTTGTCCCTAAAATTTGCTTAACTGTTAACTCGCCGTTAACTGCAGTGCCAATGCCGTCTTTATGAAATCTAACCTTCAGAAGAATGAATTTCAAGGTTTTTTCCTTACAGCTGGTTTTTAATTAATGTTGCACGTTTCCTGATTTGATATTTGTCAAACTTTTTAATAAGCAGTTGCATTTGTCGGCAAAGCAACAACCTACCTACTTTCTCCAGGCACTTTTAACCGACAGCGAATTTGTTAGAATGTGTACGTACTAACCTACCTAAGTAGTTTCATTTCTTGGTGTAGCAACAACCTGCCTTGTTTCCTTGACAAACTATAAAATCTCTCCTTTTATTCATTCAATATAACAAGTAAAGCTTCCTCAGTAAAGTATAGTAGTACTAACTTATAATAAAACGCTGATGAAGCAACCTGCGCAATGGCTATGTACATACACTGCAATACAGACACCTGAGGAATTTTCAATAATTGTTTCTTCATTATCTTCAAGGTTAATTATTTTCAGAGCCTAAAGGAATGAAGTTCCTTAGTTTTAGGACATTGATCAACTACAATAGTTAGTACCTAGTCCAAATAAATAAAAACTCGTTCACCATTATATCGGTATCGTTGGCTGCAATCAATAATCACACTGGTAGGCATGATTATTTTGACTATTTGGTTGAATTGACACTTTATATCACTACAATATTTCGCAAAACAAAACTGATGAAAAATGTCGTTATAACAACGTATTATGTTTACGTAAGACGACAAACATCTTGTGAAAAATAGGTTGGTTGAGTTGCGATTTACTGACATAGAGCCGTCATGGTGGACCTTGGCGGAAACACTAACCCACACCAGGTGTGACGTTACGAGAATATGGGAGATTCTCTCACACTTTTTGACTGTGTTAGGGAAAGTCCCTGAGGTTGATTTCTTTCCCAATCGACCTCTGGAGCTGAAATGTTGAACGTACTCTTCAGCACTTCAGGAGAATACGATTACAAGATATGGAGGTGGACTGGTCTGCTGAGAGATCCCTGAGGCTAAATCCTTTCCTAATAGACCTACAGTGCTAAAACTTGGAATGGAGCGCCTTTGGGACTTCTATAATAAGATTGCAAGGTACAGGAATCAGCTGATCAGCAGAGGAACCCTTGAGGCTAATTTATTCCATAATCGACCTGCGGTGATGAAATTTGGAATGATTTGCTATTATAGCGGCAACAATTTTCATTCCTGAACGAAACTGCCATGGAGGCATGAAAATGTCTCTCTGTGTGGAGGACTTGTAATTTATGCACCCAATGAAAGTTTTCAGAAAGGTGTAATATGTGGAGCAGATATCTATTAAATAGGAAAAATGAGAATTTTATAGAATTTATACTATTTTGTCTTCAAAATCAAAATTTTTACTCGCATTTTATGGTTTAGACTATTCTGAACAACTTTTGTTCCACCAATCCTTGTAACAAACTTAATTTCTACAATTTTCATCCGATTTTGATGAAATTTTCAGGGAATGTGCGGGCTAGGCTGTGGATGGTTTCCTGCCAGTTCCATGGTTCCCAAATCAATACTTCTCTCTGCGCATGCACAAACGTTAATTCCGCTCAAATGTGAAGGATAGTTGGGAGAAGACGATTTGATAATTTCATATCAATTCCATCATTAGTATGTACTTAATCCACATCAAGTGTCAGTTTCATGTTTTTTAATTGACCGATTTTAAAATTTTAGGCTACATCTTGATTTACTATTTCGAGGATTGATGGATAACTGCTAAACCCAAAATCCAAAATCAAAAACCAAGTTCATGCAGAATCGTAAATCGTTATAATTGTACCATCAGTTCCATAAATGTAGTAACCGTTTTCCTTGGACCATGGCACGTTTAGGACCTGCATTATGCGATCCAATAGACCGTGGATGATTTCAAAACCAGCTTTTTTATCGTAGTAGACAGCTGCTAATCGTCTTTCATTCTTAGCACCACATTCTGTTGAAAAATAAACCTGCATGTTAAACACAACGAAGGAAAACGCAAGAAGAATTTTTTAATAAATACATACAGATATGAGTTGATAATTTTTGAACGCAGTTCTTTTATAGTCAGTTGTATCAAGTTGCTTAATAGTTAGTATCTTAATGATCTACCTGAACTTTCATCCAACGAAGAAATGTCAGAGATTTCAAATAGTTTAATAGGAAGGGCTGCGTTTTTGTTAAAGGCCACAGATTTCAAGAGCCCTGGAATGAGTGTTGTTCTAACTACTTGAAATTCCAAGGTTTTCGGGTTTCCGATTTCGACGGCATTGGCTTTATCGAAAGGTTTTCTCAGTTTGGTGGAGATGTCATCCCTCGAACACTGGAAAACAAGAGGATTGGTTCAAAACAATGGCAAATTTTGGAAAAGTTACCAAAAAATTAAAAAATTGAGTAGTAAATGTCCTATTCATGCAGTATGAACCATACACAACATTTTGTATTGTTCCGAACATTTCATAGCAAAAGCGCAATTTCATAGCGAAAGCGTTTAATAAAGCTTGTTCATTAAACAAGTCGATATAAATAAAACGAATTAATCATGACAAACTTAGTAAATCAGTTTACTTAATAACCAAAGTACTTACTAGCGAAAAAGAGAGAATTTCAGTGAACCCTGCTTGGGAGACTTGCATTCTCAAATGGTCAGTCAATTTGTTAACAGGTAGCTGCAAATGAAACAAACGACAGTCGCAAAAACAAAATAAAATAACTACACATATTGAGTGCAAAAATTAAAAGTTTTACTCAATAACTGCAAGTTGGTACTGTCATGGAGAATACTGATACAAGCACAACTCTCCCAAGTAATGAACCTCATTTCATTATATTCGAATTTCACCCTTGACACAACGGTGCAGTATGTATATATACTTAAGTACCTAGTAATAAACAACAGTGGAAAACATTACCTGTCTTGCAACTGTGCTTGTCTTGGGTATAGTTTTAGTTATGTTATTGTACCCATAAGCAATTGCAGCATCTTCGTAGATATCAACCAAATGAAGAATATCATGACGCGTAGGAGGAACTGTAACTACAATATCGGAACCACCGCCAGTTTTGGCTGTAAGACACATTTTGGTTAGCATGGCAGCCATATCTCCAGCGTTGACACTGAAATTGAATATGAACGAAATCTGTCAATGTAATAGATATGAATATATAAAATGTTCTTTATTGAAAAGAGGATACCTAACGAGGATTAGAAACTCAAGGTATAAGACCTGCACCAAGTTCACCAATTAAGCAATATTAAAATGGGCAAGAACACAAATTTCGAAGCAATACTTACTCAGAGGACCGCCTTCTCCCATTAAGTTATCATAGCAGGCTCTGATCATGCAATTCACAAGGCATAACCTACCCTACAAGAGCCAAAAATGCTGCAAGTAGGTATGTTCTGCAAGATCCAAGCTCTCCAATGATCTGCCAAGCTAAAATCAACCTACAAGTTCTGCGAACTACCGGAAAAACAACCAGCCATGATTGAATCCCTCCATCAAGAAACATCAAACCTACTAGTTACAATATTGACCATGTTCTCATCCTCTACAAAAATCGTTAGAAGAACACGCCCCTAGATGCTAAGAACCACTGAGCATAGCCAAGGTTGTAGCCTCCAGACCTCCGGTGCCGCATACCCTCCATGTAAGCCTTCCATTATTAGTAAAGATAGAGAAGAAGTAACGAAAAGATAGTAGTAGAATAAGTATAGACAAAAGTTTGTGAGGCTCATATGAAAAAGCGTACTAACAGTTACGGGTCCCATTGCACAACCAAGTAGCCTCTCACTAAATTCATGCAGAGCCTACTTCTTGTTGAGATCACAGCCAGCCAAGCTGCGCTTTTTAAAACGGTATACAAATGTGATTGTAGCGCAAAAATGGTGTTCGAGAAGTGACACTCTAAATGGCGGAGAATTCAACAAGAGACCCCCGATCAACAAGTGACCCTTGTTAAATTAAAATCCGAAAATCACGGAATCAAAATGTAGTTTATACTGTATGGGCCATTCCACCGAAAGAGCTGTACAATAGAACTTTCCTAACAGAAAATACACGTGGACTATTTTCTGAAGAATAGCAATGCAATATTCATTCCATAATAAACCAACTATTCAAAGAATAATTAACCAAAAGGTCGAAAATAACATCAGCAATTTCACACCCTTTCATCTGATTTGATTCTTTCAGGTGATCGAATGTTAGGGCGAAAGAATGCCAACTTGCAGTTTTTAGCATTTTTTCAACTAATTGGAACTGGAGCTCTACAAGGAGATAACGAGAGAAAAGAATAAATTAATTTATTTACGTCTAACAGGTGAAAGAAAGCCAGGGGATGGTTTATTTGGCATCACGTTTGTTCAAGTGCTACTTCTTCATTTCTTACGAGGGCCACTTGGTACTTCCGAACCACAAGAACGGGGGCCACTTTGCCAACTTCTACTTTCAAGACCCCCCTCTCCTCTTCAGGGGTCACTTCGGACACCCATGCAAAAACAGGTAACAGTAGAAGTTTAAAAAGACGAATCTCATTGGGATGTACGCAAATTTCAAAGTTGCGAAGACCAATGAAAAGGCTCCATAATTCTAACACAGTGAGTGTTCTAGTCTTTGAGTGTAAATAAGATAGAGGGCGATTGCTCTGATTTCTACAGTGCTTAGTTGTAACCTGAATTTAAGTGCGCTAGCATCACACTGGTTTTATTATATCCCACCACCCATAGATAAGCTCCTCACCATCATCTCTCCTCTCACTGAAATGTTTGCTCAACTTATTCCCGTATTAATGAAGAAATGATGACCTCTACTCATAGTATATTAAATCTAATTATTTGCACATGGAACTGCAGAGGGGTGCTCAACAAGTATCATGAACTACTCCTTTTCCTTCGAACCTACAACATTGATATATATCTCTTGATTGAAACCACACTAACCGCAAGACATACCTTTTTCGTTCCGGGATTTAAAATATACCGATCAGATCACCCTACTGGTAGAGGTAAGGGTGAATCAGCAATGTTAGTTAAAAACTCTGTACCTCACGATGAGTTGCTTCCTATAATTGAAAATGAAATGCAGGCATGCCAAACCATGTTACATGATTCAAGTTTCAATCACATCAAAGTATACTCTTTGTACTCCAGCCCCGAAAATTTAGTACAAGCTGGCGACTTTTTATCTCTAGTGCATGAGCTCCAGTCCACCTTCCTGATCGGTGGAGACTTCAACTTCAAACATCCCAGGTTTGGATGTCACACCACTAATCCTCGTGGCAGACTACTCCTTGAAATCATATTACGTAATTCACTAGATGTGATTACACCTATGGAACCCAACTTTTACCCAGACAATGGTAACACCCCTAATCAAATTAAAGCTTTCTCGAGAAGTTTCTTCCAGATTATATTGACGTCATTAAAAGCATGTCGTTTTGGTTGGAAATTTTGGCGAAACGTCGCGTTATGGCAATCATTAGTTAATGAAAAAATTATGCAAAATTCATAAATACAAATAGTAAAATAAATACATTTACTCGCTTTGCAATCTAGATTCTGTTTGCAACTTATGCTGTATGTCTGAAGTAACCAAAATATTAAGCCAACTATTTTGATGAACTTACTTTGTTCCAATAAATTTGTTCGTTTTTTTAGCATTGATAATTTCTTTTCTGTACTTCAATTCCGGCGTTCGATGTTTTGAGCCATCAACCCACTCAACTTCAACTGGCTCTATTTGGTATTTAGTATTGCAATAACACGAAAAAGCTGTTACTAGCGTGTCAAGAGCAATGTGAGCCTAAAAAAAGAAATGAGAAAAATGAACCAAACCTGATATTACATTGCTCAATTTGACAAAAGCTTGTAATAATGTTCATCAATAAAAACATACCTTATGCAAATCAGTTGCGGTTACTTCAATAAACACGTTCTTTGTCTGTAGAGTGATTTTAGAGTGGTCTCCGTTGATGATAGGCGGAAGCGAAAGTACTACTCCGTTTGCATCTTTGATAATGGGGTACACAGGACTATCTCGGATTATAGGTAGATACTGCTTCAGCTGAGCATGGGTCTGAGGAATGATCAAATAAAATACTACAATTGCACAATAGTGATTAAAAGTAGCTACAACGAAACTGAGAAAGTATATTTAAGGATGTATCATGTAGATTGCCAAGAAGGAATTACAAGTATTCATTCACGTACAGAATAGAATTCCATTAGTTCAGGAGCTGTGAATTCCTTGGTTTGATTCAATGGTTTGAATTTTATGTCTTGCGGAGGAAGAGCATCATAAGTGAATGGGCCTTGAATCGTGTCCAAGTCATGCGTACCGATTGCGACCAACGTCCTCTTCCTTGCAACATTTTGATGAAGTTTATCTTGAAGATCAATGAATGAGGCATATGATTCTGGCGTAAATGTCAGATCACGCAGGACTGCAGATACAGCGTATGGTCGAATTTTGGCTGTCTGTTGGAAATAAAATATACCAATACACACAACTACACCTCAGAGCTAAATGTTGAGTATCTATTTTAAGGTTATAAAGGAGCTGAAATCCAAAGGAGAAGGTGGCTAGGAACGATCAACGTAGTAGTTATAAGGTGCATATCCTATTAATAATCACAGTAATGTCAATAAAAATTAAAGTGCAGATACTTACATCAGGAAGTATTTTCAGATGTTGAAGAGATTTAGGGTTGGCTGGGAGTTGAACTCTGTAGTTTGGGTAAGCGATCCTGAAAATATAATTAAGTTGAAGAATTAACCACATGTAGGAAAAGAGTTTTAATGACGCATGCACAAATAATGTAGGTACTGAGCCAACTTGAATTTAAGATATATAAGCCCTACATAAGGTGTAGTAATCACGCGACATATAGGTAACCTAGGCACCTAATATAAAGTTTTTTGACAACTGTCATAAACTTACGTATAAACGTAATTTAATTCAAGATAATGGCTGAAAAGATAGTAAACTCACTTTTTTTGAAAAACAAGAAGTGCAGTGACAAGGCCTTCAAGACACAAGAGGTCATAACGATTGGCAGGAATATCGATTCGATAAATTATCTCATCTGAAACGTCTTTCCCTACAACAGAACCTTGTTCTTTTTGAAGCATTTGTCGTTCGCTGGTCTGAAAAATTAACAAAAAAAAGAAACCTTCATTACACTTACTATTACCTTACGAATCTCCCAAAATCCAAACGGCTCCGAGCGAGATATATTGAGGTTCCCAGTATGGGTGAACAAGAGGTCGTCATTTGCAAGAGATAACGTTGGTCGCACATAGCAGAGTTTGAGGAAACTAAAATCTATTGAAATTCACAAACAGAGAAAACACAAATGGACACTTTTATATCAGGTTTTATCGATTTTTAGCTAATTTTAATGACATTTAAGTGCGCTTTTCAGCATAATTTTGGGCATTCATTTTTTACAGCTCTAGCTTACAGCTGATGCAACTACTTTTTTATGAATAATATTCTAATTGAAAAAAGATTTTTAGCTGTTTTAGCCATTTTTAGTGTTTTTGAGATTTTTTTCAAATATGACCAATTTACATTGCCTAAAAAATGCTGTCCAACGAAGTCATACTTTCTTTTAAAATGCTTGATTTCTTGGAGCAAGCACGGACTATTTACCTCGATCTGAACAAGAGTTATTTTCTAGAATGACACAAATACATAAATAGGAAGTTCTAATAGTTACTATAAATTAAAGTTAATAATAAGAATTAATAAAATCAAAATACACCTTTCGGGTCGTGCACAAGAAAAGAATTGATTTATTTTCTGATTGAACATAAGTTTTTTCATTAAAAGAAAGACGATATATATATTGAATTTATGTCATCACAGGGCCGATATATGAGATATTGAGTATGTGAGGAATATCCCTGTCCTTTAAATTTAATTCCCAGGTAAAAAGGGAATCACGACTGAATAAGAGTGAATGAAACAGTACACAAGTAAAAATAATGCGAATAGAGAATCTGTTATAAAACTGGTATAAAATGAACGCAAATCTAACTTGATATTAAAGAAAGTTTCATGGGAGTGTCATGTTAATAATTTAAACGGATAAAGAACAATAGTGGAACTCCTGCGATGGAATGTATCAATGGACGGTAGCATCACATCCTAGTAGAAGTAAGCCGGTAATTTCGGATTGGGAATTTGGTATAAGCTCTCAGTGGAACAGCTCCAGTACTGTTCCAGGCCACTCAAGATACCGATACGGATAAAGTAGTTCCACGTTTCTAATAAAGGTCAAGAGTGGGCTTTGAGTCTCACACCTCTACATCTCCAAAGCGTTCTCGACGTGTACCTCTATCCTGGCTTGGTTCAAGTTTGCACCCCTTCTTGATTGTGTTCCTACCATCAGAACTCCAACCCCCCATTGATTGTAGTAATTTCAAGGTAAGCGGAACAGTTACAACAAAGATCTCTGAAAGATGGTAGGTAGCGCAACCGGTGGTTTCCATTTCGAGAGTGCACAGACTCCCCCTCCCCCCATATACATAAGAAAAAGTGTTAAACTCCAGGAATCGTTTCAGAATTTCCGTGAAGAAAAGTTTTATTTTAAAATTATTGGAGCAATTGTAAAAACAACTCAAATTAATATTAACTTCAATAAAATGTTGATTGTAAATTAATTAACAATAATTTAATTATTCAAAAACAAAGATTACTCACAACGTCATCAAGTTCCAGCCCATAGTCAAAACAAAGAAATCCAAATTCTTCATCAGCTGAAAACAATATTGGAAAGCAAAATTATTAACAATAAGCCATCAGTGGGGGTTGGTCAGTATTAGTCATAAAGTTGTAATTACATTATCCCCTAAACGCAGAGGTATCCCAACCTTGGGAGAAAAAAAATCCCTGCATTCTCCAGGGAACTTGTGACCTTACTTTCTGAATAACACTCGTACATACAGATTTTCTATCTGCCTATGGTTACTATGGTTAAAATTCGTAATGAATCAGAGTAGAGGAATACCATGGCCAAAGGTGGTCAAACCGTTTAAGGGACACCCACCTACCGGGGCTCCTACTCTATAATATACCCGAGATTCATTTACATCGACAATCTTCCGGAAGTATATGTGTCAGGGAAAAGAAAAAAGTTTTGTTGCACGTAAGTCGATTGAATAGTGCAGCCGATGTCAAAACCGGCGATTTCAGTTTCATCATCCGAATGCTAAACAGATACCTAACTCTTCAAAGAGACTACAGATGCATATAAATGACTACAGAGAGAGAGAGACTACACATGAAAATAACTCTCCACGCATCGTGCAACATTGTCCCATAACAAATATTTAGTTTCAACAGTACGTTTTCACTTCATGGATTTTTATATTTTTAGACCACTGCACGCCGCCGCCGCGCGCCCATCGAAAGTAACTAGGCTACATGCTTACTTCCCGTCTATAAAAATGGTTACTAACCACATTCAATGTATTTTTCTTTAAGAGCATATTTTAAAGAATCGTACCTTAGTTCAAATGAAAGCAATATAAGCATGAAAGAGAAAATAATACGTTACTCACTAAAAGTTTTCCCAAGAGCTTTGAATAGGAGATCTCTTTTCACAGATATTGTTGGCATCGTTCACAACAAATACCGCGTGTTTAATGTAGATAGATTTTATTGTTATGTACAGATACAAGTGATCATAGAATGAATTGAGTGATGAGTAGATTATAACGAAATTGAGAATTATGGGAACACTTCTGAATTGTACAGGAATGCTGATTAGGATTACACGCAGCGCAGACGTTCACGTCAAGCGAGAACTCACACAGCATACACGTGAATTAACCTTCCGTCTTCGTCTTCCAACTTTGCTTGACCCCATGGCTTGACCCAGCTGCATCCACTGAATAACGCAAAATCATGGAAGAAGAGAAAGTAGGACGGCGTGTCATCACAGTTGATGGGGAATTATCAGCTTCGGTTCAAATTCAAAGCCAGGGCAAGCGTAGTTTGAAAGTTTGAATCAGAATACAATCATACTAACTGGTTTGAGTTTTGTGTTTTGTCTTCTTCAGTGCTCGAACTGCAGTTCTGGAATGAGTTCTAAAGATTAAAAAAAACGTAAAAAGGGAAATGTTTGGAACTGCATTCACAAAGCATTGCGAACACAGAACTTAATTTTTTTATTTTTGAGATTCGAGCTTAAGAGAATCCAGACCACCAAACTAAGCACATCATTGTGATGTAAGTTATGCTTGGCGGGCGTAAAACCGAGGCTGAGGAGGCGGGTGTGTAACAGAAAAGTTATGTATGCTTCATTGCTTCCAAATATTAATTTGCCTTGTAGCAGCATACAAATCGCAGACGCGTGTCTTGGGGGAGGGATTCTACTTCTTTTGATTGACAGTCTCGTCGACATGTGACGAATGACTTGCAACCAATGAAAAATTTATTAGTCGATGAGTTGCAACCAATGAAAAATTGTATTAGTCGATGGAGCCTATGATTTGCAGAACAAATTAATTTCATATTCTTCACAAGGGCGAACAGATTGCAAAACAAATTAATCTGAAGTCCGTAAAAGGTTGTAATAGAGAAGGTAGGTAGGTACTTTTGTGTCCTCACAAAGTCGGATTGTCCTCCAAAGTGGAAATTTCCATCTGATTCTAGAATTTCAGAGCTTACTTATCTATCTAGATCGTTCCCTATATTTATTGCCGCTGGTTCGGTTCATAGAAAACTAATACTAACGTTCAGTTCAATAGTTGCCTGTGAACGAATGTTAAATTTCCTATAAAGTCGATTTCTCGCATTTTAAGTTGTTCTCCTTCGGTGAAATTACGAGAGTTGGTAGTGCATTTTGCATAATTTATGTAATTTAATTTAAATTATTGTAATTTGAATTAATTTATTTATGTATGTGCACAATCAAATATAATTTATTCATTTGCTACTTGAATACTTATAATAGCTACGTATGACTACTGGTAGTAGGCAGCTACCTATACCTACTTATACTACTTGTAATTGTAAATAAATAATAAACAAGTACCTAAACGTCCACGATGTTTTCCGAAGGTTCTTGCAACCTAGTTCGTCCTCCATGGAGTGACACACTCTTCTTCCATGACTTCAGGTCTTCAAACATGAACCTAGGAGGGAAGGTTAACCCATGTCTACCTAAGGTTCATGTGTACAAAGTAACGTGAACGTGAGTAACGTGAACCCATGCTGTCAGACCCCCTCATTGATAATTTATGTAGGTAGCTAGATAAATTCCTAATAGTTTTACTTTGCTACTGTGGTTTTAGTTCATTGTCAGTTCGACACCTGTATATTTATATACGTTCTCATTCTAATCTTTTTTCCACCTCTTTCCTAGTATGTTCTCCGGCAAGTGACGTTCTACATCGATAAGGTAGGTGTTATAACATCTACCTGTTTTGGTAGGTATGTTATGCGGAGTTGCATCTACCTATCTCGGCTTGATTCGTCTCAAGAATATCTGTTTTGATTGGTAGGTAGGTAAGTGAAACGCAGACACTTGAGTCGGTTACTCCAACTTCTACTTTTTGTCTGAAGTTTGTGCGAAAGTGGCGTAGGGCTGAAAATTTACATGCGATCCCCTGGCTTCAGAGTTTTTTGTAGATATTTATTTTTTCTAGTTACAGAACGTTTTGCAAATGATATACAGGGTGTCCCGCATAAGGTGTTCAGTACTTCAGTGCGTGATTCTAGAGGTCATTTCTGATTGAAAATTCCTCCTACAGATTTTCTTTTAAACGCTGTGTTCGAGTAATTCAATTTTAGAAATATTTTTCGTGTTGTCGACCTTATGTCACTAAAACAGCAATAACTACAATAATTAATACAGTACATAAGTTTAAATTTGAGGATACCGTTGGAAAGGACGTTAATTTCCTTTCTATCTAATGCCAAATCAAAATTTTTGAATAGGATTCATTTGGTGAAAAAACTGCCTGATCATGACATTTTCACGAGTATGAGAAATTCCAATTTTTTAAACCGGCTGTGAGTCCCGTAACCGTACTGTTTTTCGCGTAGGTAAATCATCTGTAAAAACTGGCCCAAAATATTAGTTTTCTAGCGGTATAATAAATTTTTATTTTACTTAATTAGAGGACTAAAGTATGTTTGTATGTTGAAAAACATGGTTTTTTTTTTTCTATGATCGAGGGTTTTCGTGAAAAATTACCCTCTAAAAAATTCGAGTGTTGGGCCGGTTTCTACGTATTTTTTCACTCAGATTCGAATGGTAACCCCTGCAGATCTCCTCAACTCCGTTATAACAAAGTTTTACACTGTAGAATGAGTTGGACTGTTAAAAGTTGCTTTTTTACTCGCACTGTTACAGAACTCCCTCATCAACTTTTCTTCCCGCGCCAACATTCTCACATCTACCAAAATAGTCGCCTCCCTCGTTGTTTGCCTCATCTCCTTTGCCTGAGTCTCCTGCTTCTTCACCCTTCAGATTTTGTATATAAGGGACTCAAGAAGCTTGTTAAAGGCATTCATTATGGCACAACCTGGCATCAACACCTGCCTCGAGAAGAGTTTTCTTCAGGGGAAATCCCTTTCCTTGTACTCCTATGTACCACATCAAGCCATATCCACAACATTACTCTGAACTGCTCAATTGATTCTAATTCTTTGCTAATTTGAGGGTTTTGTGTCACACCTAGACCAGGGACATGTTTGCAGATAGCCATTACCTTGATGGGTATTGGTTTTGCCGTGGCAATTATATCCCTCACCATCCATGACTTAGGATCCTTGCAGGCTAAAGGAACAAAATCTCCTGAGTATCAATACTGTCGCAACCTCAATTGCCTATGACTATGTACAAGGGCCCAGCTGTCTGATACTCCCCTGCCACCAATGACACAATGGACCCTATACGATGCTCAACATCTTCGAGTACCAAAAATGTGAGCTCTACTTGAAAGCATCATTAATAATCAATAAGGAATAATCAAGCATCGCGAATAACGCAATTTTAATGCCGTACATGGGACACTTTTTTTTTCTTAGACTATGTGGACATTTCCAATAAAACCCGTTCTACGTTGGCAAACAATTTCAAGAAGTCAAGAGTTATTCCTCCCACAGCCTACAAGGAAAAGAGTAAAAGGTTCGGAAATAATTATGCATCTGGTTTAAAAAATCCCAAGTGCATTTTTACCCACAATATCGTGTTGGCATGTGGAATAAGATGATAAAAGTAGTTGATGAGGGCAGTGTTCGTTTGTGGTTGTTTATTTTGATTCCATCAACTTGTTAAGAAACTGATTTTCACTAGTCTGTTTTCTTGAAGGCCATTGAATTCCACTCATTACGTATTTATTTATTTCTAGGCTGAATAATTGAAACTCTATCCATTGGAAAAATGAAATCCGACCCTCCCGTGAAGATTAAAGATGAAGAGATAGTTGGGTTTGGAGATGATGGAAGCAGTGATTTACGAAAACCCAGGAAAGGGGCAAACAAAAAGTCTGGAGGCTTCGAAAATATGGGTTTGAGCTTCCCTGTCTTAAAAGGCATCAAGAAAAGAGGTTACAAAATACCCACCCCTATACAGAGAAAGGTTAGTATTCTTCTTAATGTCTGATTTTTTTGTTCTTGAGATTTTTTAAGATAAATACGGTTTACTTAAACATTTTCCAGACAATTCCTTTGGTTGTTGAGGGCCGAGATGTTGTTGCCATGGCTCGAACGGGCAGTGGTAAAACAGCTTGCTTCTTGATTCCACTTTTTGAGAAACTTAAAGTTCACAACAGCAGAGCTGGAATAAGGGCGTTAATATTGTCACCAACGAGAGAGTTAGCATTGCAGGTATGTACTTTCTCTTTGACAACTACTACTTCACTTTCACTAAAGGAGGGTTTATTTACCAATATGGAAAATACACTCGTATCCTGCCTGTTTGTATGTTTCATGAATTTTAGCTTCTTTGAACGGTCTTGAGAACTTCATCCTCCCCAAAATCCAGTTCCCTCTTAGAAAATATAATGGAAATAATGCCCCAAGAACTCACTTGATCACAGTTGAAGAAAACTTTGATAAATTGTTGCAAGTATTTTCAATAATCTCAATATTATGTAACTACAGTAAACTCTCTCTCTTAACCAGCCCTGCTTTATCCGGCCTCCCTTTTTCTTTTCCTATTTTATTTTTTCTCCTGTTGTCTTCACATCTGTATTCTCCATGACTTCCCAGAAGTTGAGGAGAAGAAAACATAATTTATCTTTGCTTGTTTTGCATTCCTCGGAACTGCAAGGCTTTCCCAGAAGGTAGTGAGAAGGAAAAAAGCATTTCTCACTCCATTTTGTCCATCAATCACATGTCAGAGAATCGAAAATAAATGAACTACAATCATTCACCGTTCGCTTACTTTCTACAAATGACTTTTGCCGTTCGACTGGAGGCAAAACACTTAACCTACCTGCGACAGATCACCAATTATAAACACTAAACATACATCAATAAATTAATCATAACTAACACCGACCTCCTACAAGTACATGGAACAGTTTTCCAATTTTATTATCAAAGTAAAACCATAAGTCTGTGACATATGGATATTAAATTTCAAAATTATTCCTTAGTTCGAAATTTTTCTAATCAGAGAAAGAAGAATCTAATCTAATCAGAAGAAAACACAGTCAGCACTCACAAGTTTTCGAAAGAAAATACCTATTGAGCTGGAAGTAAAAACACGGACTGTTCATTACTCGCAACATGATAGAACAATAAGTGAGATGGCGGTGCTCTAGAGGGCGGGAGTCTGGGTGACACAGGGGGACCAATGGAACGAATACTCCGTTTTTGTTTGAAAAACCATGCCTTTGCAGGGTTTTTCAAATTATTTCTTTGAAATTTACCTCAACAGAGTGAGAACATGAGGGCTGCATAAGTAAACAGTCTTCTACGAAGACTGTACCATAATGGCATCTGGTGCCTCATTTGTCAGGAAAAAGGAAAAAACGAAGAACACTGTTCTGAGCTATCCAAATTGACCGATTACGGTGATTAAAAAGTTTTGAAAACTGGAACAATCGTTAACTCTGTTCTAAGGTGTCACAGAAACTCAGTCACTTCACCGTTGGAGAATGCCCAAATGCAGTCCCAAATCAATTTGTATTTTACGTCCTGTCTGATCATAAATTGAAGCATAAAAAGAAGTAGAAAAAACGTCAGCCAAGTTTGGTGGGCTTCCTACTTATCCATCCTTGGACTTACCTTCAGAAATGTTTACCTAGTTTTTCACAAAATGATGAGAAATGCAATTTTGAAAGTACCAATTAATTTATATTGCTACAATGTAAATCTGTATTGTCAATACTAGTGTTGTACTAATGGTTCGACTTCGAACTTATACAGGACCTAATAGGAACCAATCTACATACATCTGAGGAATCCGTTTGTCACTAGCAAGTCGAGTACTGGGGGCGAGCGCTTTCGTTGCAAAGACATCATCACAGGCCGTCGAAACAATACTAATCAAAAGCCCTCGCCGCCGCGCCGGTGCTCGACTTGCTAGTGACGAAGGATTCCTCCGAATGGTACATAAATGATAATTTTACAATACTGTTTGCGCAAAGGTGGGGTGTTTAAAATAAATAGTCAAAACGAACCAAATACCCTTGACAAACACATTTATTAAGGAAAACAATCTTGGTTCTTTCCGGATTCAAAATAATGTTTGGGTTACAGACTTAAAATTCTAGGTAAAGTAGAATACAATAATTAAGGAGCTTCCTTAGTCCTAGATATATTTTTGATCGTGCGTAATTATAGTATGATTGGTTAAGTCTCTTATAACCGCGAATCCTAGTAAAATTGGATAAAAATCTCTGACCGTGACTTGATTGGAATTGGGACACCTGCGGCGAGACGAAGCTCAGAGCAGCAGAGAATGGTGAATGTCCCACGTGCAGGGCCGTACAGGGATGTTCTTCACCCAGATGCAGTAAATTTGATGGGAAGATCCTGGCCAGTCTACACGAAAGATGCATCCATCAAAGCTCTGCCAAGTACATACGGTGCTGTGCGTGTGCCCAAGACTGAAAAATTACATTAAAAGTCCTGTAAGCACGGCGCAGCAAAAAAGAGCTGGAAATTAACAAACGATCGCATTTGGGTGTTATTTACTTACATTTATAGCTGTAGTATGGTATGGTAGCGATGAATTCAGCCTTGATTAAAACAGAAAAAAGGGATGAAAGAATACTGGCGTTTTAATGGGATAATGAGACCTAATGTGAATTTGAGGAACAAAATGGCAGAATACTGATGACCTGTCCAGAGGTTGTTGAGGGGAGATTTGCGCTACCGGTTCAACGAGAACAGGAAGACTGAAACGGAGGTGCCGATTCGCCAGCTAATTGCGAATTAGAGGCTTCGAGAGGGTTTGAAGGTAGAAGGGGTTGCTCAGGTTCACATATATTTTCCTCAGGTGATTCGAAATTCACCAGTTCACAAGTCGTCTTAACGATCAATTATCCTACGCGAATTCACTATTCGGTCAATGATCAAAGATATCTTCCACCTTTCGAGATATGCGGCTAATTTTAGGGCTAAAAAAAAGGAACTACAACTGCTAATCTGACTATGATTATTTGGAGGCGTTAACAATTACGAGGACTATTAGTGGAAATAACCCTTTAGATTTAATACACACATGTGGAATATTTCTTAAACATTCGCTGAATTGGTTTGGCATTTTTTCCCTGAAAACGAATTTTATGTTTGAGCAATTCTTCATGATTAAATTAATAAAAAATGACTCGTATGCAAATAATAAACAATCACGTTGAGACCAACATAAGACAAAGGTTTTGTATGTGTGAGCAGTCAGGCCTCGCCCCACCTAGCTAGGTGGATGAGCACTGGAGGGCATTTTCCTGCCCACCAGAACCCTCTTAAGGGAGACAGGAGAAAGGCGCCCAGCGATGGGCTCACGAGGGAGAAGGCACTACTATAAGAACCCTCCCCTACTGGGCCTCTGGGACAGTAGCATGTTTGCCAAGTAACAAGTGAAATGTTACTGTACGGATCATATTGCAACAATTTTTCGTGAAGACCCTTTTGCCTGTCCCACTGATTGTCACTCGTCTCTGTTCAAGTAAAGTCATACCATTCAGTCTATTGGAAGTGTTTGCTAGTCTAAGTAACCGCGTTTTTTGTAAAGACCCTGGGGTGCATCGCATCGTCATTAGAGACTGAGAACTCCTCTAATTTGGTACACTAAAACATGTGTTAAAATTGATGGATAAACAAACTTCCTACTGATGGAGCAGGTTGGGGGAAGTGCCAGTCCTGGTCCATGTTCAGTGGACCCCCATTACCTGCCCCTCTCCGTCCACTGCACCACCCCTCACTCTTGGTGTTCAAAGACCCCTGGGGAAACACCCCAAGCTCTTGAGAACGGACCAGATTAATATTAGAATTCACGAAAATGGATTGACTTGATGAATTATGCCCCCCCCCCCCCCCTACAATGGTCACTGGTGGTGGTGTGTGATACTTCCAGTGCCGATACAGTGGAGCCAAAATCGAGATAAACAGGCATCATAAAATAATAATATGGATTGTAGTTTTATCTATTTTAATTGTGAATGAAATCAAACTTTTGCACGTTTATTGTTACACAAGTTGAAAGAATTATGAAGTGGAATGCACGAAAATATATCAAACATATCTCACAAAAAACAGTAATCTCACTAAAACGTGTATAAAAGTTCAACTGCATATTCTTGTTCTGGTTAGACACAAAGGTTTGTAAAAGAGCTCGCCATGTATACTGGCCTTCGGTCAGCAGTTGTGCTTGGAGGTGATGCAATGGAACAGCAATTTTCTGCTATCCGAGATAATCCAGATATTATTGTCGCCACTCCTGGAAGATTCCTACATCTTTGTGTTGAAATGGATCTCAAGCTAAACAACGTTCAATATGTCGTCTTTGATGAAGCTGATCGGTAAGTTGTACATTTCTTGTTTCCATTAACTGTTCAACAGACTCATTTTTTTCCTTCAATTTCCTTATTCTTATGTGAACAACAATAGTTTTGTCCCTGTACTGTTCTTCATTAGTTTAAACTATTTCTCAATTGGTTTTGTAGCCTGTTCGAAATGGGATTCGGTGAGCAGCTAAACGAAATAGTTCAAAGACTTCCAGATGCCAGACAGACAGTACTTTTTTCTGCTACACTGCCAAAAGTGTTAGTGGAGTTTGCCAAAGCTGGTTTGTCAGATCCTGTTTTGATTCGGTAAGTTATCCCTCATCGGGTATGTACCAACCATACGATCCTTTGTAAGAGAAAGTTTGAGACATTGATCTAGAAGACCAACTTAACCATTGAGTTATTTGAAAGGTTATGGGTAGGAATGTCATACATTATTCAAGTGAATATTAAATTTTTCTAAAGAAGAAGATGATTAAGAATGAACTGCGAGATGTTTTGTATGTTTGTCATGATTCCTACCAATTTACTCAGGACAGAGCATATGTATGCACTTTTCCAAAGGTTTATCGCTTATCAGATTTGAAAATGATGAATATTTGGTTTAGTCACTAGTCCTTTCTATGATTTGCACTCATTTTCATTTTTCACTTTCACTGATTCCAGATTGGACGTGGAATCCAAGCTTCCAGATACTTTAAATTTGTCGTTTCTTGCTTGCCGATCAGATGAGAAACCAGCTGTGTTGTTAAGTATATTGAAGCACGTAGTCAAGAAAGAGTCTTTGACGATTATATTTGCTGCCACAAAGCATCATGTAGAATACCTTCACACAGTAAGTGAAGATTGAACCATAATGCAGTGATTATTTATGTCTCGGGAATCTAGAAGACGAGGCTGAAAAATGTGATCCATTTGACCAATAATTTCAAGGAGGTTTTTCGAATTTATCCGTTTATAAGATTAGGATGAGCAATTAGGAACAGCAATTAAGTTCGATCAGAGTTCAGGTTTAGAAAAAACTTATAAACTTCGAGTTAGTAAGTAAGATTGAGGCTGAAGATATTGTTTGGCTTTATGACCCTATTATCAAGAAAGGCTGATGTCTAATAATTCATGCTGCGTGGACTGGCATGGAAAGTGGGAAAATGGTAAATGATGTTATTCATGGACAGACAATGCACCAAGGAACTTGAGTAGGGTCTTAGAATATTGGTGGGTGAAGATAACTGCTACCTGCCAGTAAATTTGACCGTGTGCTTGTAACATATTTATTTAATATATGAAACGACCTTTAAATGTTAGGGGGAAAAAAAATATAGCAATAAACTTTTTTTATTGGAAGATTTTCTGCTGACTCAGACGTTTAGACAACTAAAAATTTTATTCGTCTATTTCACTAACTTATGCCTATTCGTAGAGCCCTCGTTAGCGACCATCTGTTGTATTTCCAATAGGGTGAAGCAGCTAAAGGGGAAATGGGTATACAAGTTTGTAAAACGGAAGTTAGTGAAAAACGTTGTATATTTTCACGAAAAAGAAAGAGTTTCAATGTTAACTTGATTTGTACAATTAGGACATCATCAGTAACAAAAAATAACTTTTCTTTGTTACTGATGACGACCTAATACTCGAAATCAATTTGTAATTCTTTACTTCGAGTTGTAATTCTTTATTTTTCGTGAAAATAGACATCGTTTTCCACTAACTTCAGTTTTGAAATGTTTCCACAACTTCGTCGCGAGTGATTTAGTTTACACAAGTTTGTTCAAATTGGTCAAATTTTTCAGCCTCGCCTTTCGGACTAGAAGTGTGTTTGTGCTGTGCTGAAAGTAGGACTCTAGTTTCCGTAATTAATGAGGTGTAGTGTTTGTATTTACAATACCAAACTATTAAATAGTTTACTAAAAGTAAATATCTAAATGAGTGGTTGCAATAAAGAAGGAGTAGCATTCATGTAGCACTACCAGCTTTGGTAGCAGACATCAGAGTCGAGGGTGTATGGGTGAGTGGGAGGGCGGCGTTCTTATCACATCATCAATGCTCACGCCCCCTCTTACTGTGCCCAGAACTGGATCACGATTTCCCTAATGCAGCTCACGAAAAGCATAGGAAATACGATCAGGCAGCCAAGGATGTTTGTGGAACCTTTACCCCCCTCATTGTATCGTGCGATGGAACCGCCCATAAGGATTACGCCCTTACAAAACGTGTACCAAATACACTGTAAACAAAGTGGGACCGACTCCCATCACAAACGCTTGGGTGAACACGGGTAAACTGCAACTTGCGGTTATACGCGCTGTTTTCTTGCGGCTTAGGGGACTCGCTAGAAGTTGAGGGGTCTGGGGTGGGATGACGGAGCCTCTCTTCCACTTCTAAAAAAAAAAATAGAAAAATCTAGAGAAACATGGCAAAATGAAATACGGAAAAATGTATAATTACCTATGAATGTCAAACATCTAAATGTAATACCTATCTAATACAATGAATATATTTTCAAAAATAAAATAAATAAATTTAAAAGATGAGTACCATAAAGCTGCATTGAGCCCACATGTGAAAGGTTTTAACATTAAACCCTCAACATTACTGGTGGTGTACAACCCATAATTGGTGTAGCCTTGTTTTATCCCTTCTCTACTTCCTTTTTCTTCTATCCCTGTTAGCAGTAGTAAATCCCTATTTTTATACTGTTGTGGAATATTCTGCAACATTGGATTTTTAAGCCTAGTATCGACAGTGCTAGGCAGCTTGCCTCGCAACGTTTGCCTTAGGGTGAGGCATACGCGGTTGGTTAAATTTGTAACCACGCATGCTCGATGCGAGCACACGAACCACCTAACTCGAAGGTAGTCAGTTAACATGGCGATTGCCTTGTGTGGCCCGAGACAGATGTGGACCGGTATGGACGCTACGAACGGCTCAGCCCTTTGGAACGGAGGCACCTTTGAGCACAGTAATTTTACCGATAACCTCCTGCCTCGCCTCAGCTCATAGCGAGCAACCCTGGTATCGACAGTGCGAGGCAGCTCGCCCCGCACTGTCGATACCCACCTTTATAGTTTACGGGTTGGGGGTTGGATCACATTGGATTAGACTAGTGGGTAATTACCCAATAATCATAAAAAGTAAAATCGATCAATGATAGGTTGATATCAAACAATTGGTCTAGTTTAATTCCTTCTGTTGGATGTTTCTGATAACATGACAGGACTCAGTTACCTATTTTTAACTTTGCCAATTAAACAAATTTCAATAGATTTTTTCTTTCTTTTTCATCCAGCTTTTAGAGAAGTCCGGATTCCCCAATGCCTTCATATATTCTGATTTGGATCCATCAGCTCGAAAAATAAGCGTAGCTAAATTTCAGTCAAAAAAAGTTCGAATTTTGGTGGTAACGGATGTTGCTGCTCGAGGAATTGACATTCCCCATCTGGATTATGTAGTCAACTACAATTTTCCTGCAAAACCCAAGTTGTTCGTTCACAGAGTTGGTAAGTGTGAAGTATAATAATTATATCTGGTTTCATGTTTCTCGCATGAACAGAATCGTGAAATTAATTGTTACTTTTTCGTTTTAAGGTGTTTAACTACAAAACTACCATCATCTCACAGTTACCAAAATGTTTACTTTTACCCAACATGCAAGTTATGTGAGCTAATTTATGTCTGCCTAGCGACGTTATGTGTCATATATAGTTTATTTCAATTTTGCTGGTGGGACGAGGGCGGTTCCCGGGTAATTGGAATGTGCCACATTAATGTAACTATAGATTCAGGTAATATAGGTATGGTCCTGTCATTTTCCCCTGGACAAGTTATTAATCACTTAATACTAATGGATCCAATTAAATCATACAACTTAAGCAGTCAATTTCACAAATTTCCCCAAACAGTGGGTGCTGTTAACTGATGGTACCAAATAATCTGCAACAAAACATGTATAAATGACATACTGTCCAACTACATAATGACACTCCCTGATGAGGCCTATATTGGTGAAAGCGCTCGGAGTGAAAATAAACTGATGAGAAAACGTGCCTAACTATCTACTCATCCCCTCACACCCCTAACCATGAAATTATTGTATTAATGTGGCATGAGGAGGTTTAACTGGCTTGTAATCCTTTCTGCTATTGAAATTTTGCAGTTAGGAGTATGCGAACAAGGGGGTGCTCGGGCGGTGTGACTTGTTCAACTTTGAAGCTATAAAAACGTATTCGGAGAATAGGAAAATGTTAAAAGCCATGTGTCAATCAATGCAAAATGTAGATTCTTCTAAAAATGCAAAAATATGAAAAAGTAAAAAAAATGCATTTTTGATGGTTCCAACCCCCTTAACTAAAATTCTGCTAAAAAATATCAATTCAACAATTGTGCAATCCTTATATACTCGTATATATATCTTAAGGAGAGTTGTCTTTACGAGTAATAAACAAACAAACTTCTTTTTTAAATGCAAACTCAAAGGCAGAGGAAGCACACCTTTAATTTGAAAATAAATAAATAAAAGAAGTCAGGAGGACGCTCAGGTTTACCCGACGCTGGTTCTAGGGAGAAAGGAAGTTGCAGAAGAAGGAAAAGGAGGAGTGGGATGAATGGTAAGAGCCCCTAAGGACGCGGGTGAGTGGTGATACCACAGAGCATTCCTGCCAAGATGCCCAACTTGAGTAACTGTGGCATTTTTCTCACTCCACACCCCACGCCATGACTACTGCGGCCATGACCTTGATGTCATTAGTCACTACTCTCAAGCTTGGATATCGCTTGTCGCTGGTCATTTTTATCATATTTACTTCTTTTCCGCCTGTTCTGCTCCATGTCCATACTGCCACTGGCAACCTGGACGTCCAGGGCCATGGCAGACCCATCAAACTTGATGGCAACGATATCCAGCTTGTGATACAGTCCCTTTCAACATCACAACCGCTGGATGACAAAGCACCTGCTATCTACTTGGCAACAGCATCACGACGTAGTTTGTGGCCACCGTGAGTCCGGACTGCTTCAGCACGTGATAGAGGTTCTCATTTTTAGCCTGATAGGCATGGCAAAGGGTGTCCATTGATCTGCGACTACCCCTTGAATACTAAGGTGGGTAATGTAGCCACCCGGATGGCGTGAAAATGGTGAAAGTCTCGGGCACCAATGACCTCTGAAGCTAATTCAACCCACTGGGAAGAACTGGGGGATTCAGAGCACTGCCGGAGTTCTTTACAATCTTTTTAACAAGAATTTTTAAAAATGTCGGAAAACGTACTCAATGCAGTGTATAATCAACGTAGCCATACGTTCGATATTTGTTATTTCTTTTCCATTGATTGTTAGTTCTTCTATTTTGATTGGTTCTCCGGTTTTTCATACTGCACTTTCCATACGTACTCTAGAAGTATTAGTGATTCTCTCTATTTAAAATTGAACTAATCATTTCTTGCTTTCTTTAAGATATTTTAGTTTGTTTCGGTATTTTCTGTTCTGTCTACGAAGTTTATCGTTTTCCTGATGTAATGTAGTACAACAGTACATAAAAAACTTGGGCATTGACTTAGGTACCCACCAACTAAAAACTAATGAGATAAAATATACCTACGCTTCACTAGTCCATTTAAAGGTAAAAAAGTGATAATAAATTGGATTTTATTAAGAAACTAGGAGGACACCCCCTGCAGGCTTTGCCTGCCAATTCAGCCTGATAGGCCGACCATTGCGCTCTGACAGAGTGCCCATTGTGGCCTGACAGGCCTCCCCATTGCGGCTTGACGTCAATCAGTATTCAATAATACTGTTTAATAATAATCCAATTTATGTTTCCCACTCCATTGGCGATATTTATACTGCCCACCTCCTTGGCGAGATTTATACTGCCCACCTCCTTGGCAAATTTATACTGTCCACCTCATTGGCAGATTTATACTGCCCACCTCCTTGGCGAGATTTATACTGCCCACCTCCTTGGCAGATTTATACTGCCCACCTCCTTGGCAGATTTATACTGCCCACCTCCTTGGCAGATTTATACTACCCACCTCCTTGGCAAATTTATACTGCCCACCTCCTTGGCAGATTTATACTGCCCACCTCCTTGGCAGATTTATACTGCCCACCTCCTTGGCAGATTTATACTGCCCACCTCCTTGGCAGATTTATACTGCCCACCTCCTTGGCCGATTTATACTGCCCACCTCCTTGGCAGATTTGTACTGCCCACCTCCTTGGCGAGATTTATACTGCCCACCTCCTTGGCGAGATTTATACTGCCCACCTCCTTGGCAGATTTATACCGCCCGCACCTTGGAAGTAGGTATAAATGCCTCTCTCTTCAAGCGAAAGAAGTCACCCTTTGTCTTTTTATCTAACTACGTTATTGATACACTTACGCAATTTAAACGAATATGGTTCGAAATTTTGGAAAACTAAGGTTTTTACACATTAGTCAGGAGATCGAGAGCTTGAATTTGAGTACCACTATGTTTGGGTTCTGTTGAGCCGATCTTTTTTATCCTCATCATCATTCTCATTCTCGCTGTGCAGTTTTATATTATAGAATAAATCCATCGGAATTGTATCAGCTGATACGATCGTCGTAGTTTATAAGGCGATCGTTACTGCATATAATTAGGTTCCTCCAGTTCTGACTCATGATGTCTCATGTTTATGATCTTTTTCCATGTCACATTTTTAGGTCATAGGGTGTGCGAATGGATCAACGGGGTGGTTTCATTCAATATTTGGGATGATTTCTACAAATAAAATCCAAAAACATACTCTTATTTAGAAAGTTTTTGAGATCTTAATTTTTCAGCCTTAAATTCAACCTACCCTTTAGATTTGATGCGACGATTCAGGACCCAAACCAAAAGATGGTTTTTAGCATGGAACATGATTTAGCCTTGGACTAACCGAAAAACGTTACACGGATATGTCTCAAAACCATGGACTAGGTACTAACTAGCGAAAAACGTTACGCGGATGTGTCACTAAATCTTATCTTATGATTTTCACGTACAACCAAGCCGTTGCTGGGGAAATTAAAAGTTTTCATCAGACAAAAATCGTTCTCCATTCGTTGGAAAGCTCATGATTTATCACGCATTTCTTTCGTACTTGTTCTTCTATTCATGTCGTAGTTTTATATCTATTTATGTTATAAATGGATATAGTAACGGATATAGTCACTCGGTTGAGATGTTAATCTTGGTTACCTATAGTAATTGTAGACGCGGGCCATAACAGAAAATTACCTACCTAAGTACTCTGTTCTAATTTCGATTAGTAAAACATTTATATCGTAGTTTTAAATTTATTTACATTCAAGCATTAGCGGGAAGAAAGCATGTTCCAGGTTTTAGCATTTTAGCCGAAGGCTCAAAACAAAAAGCAACCGGTGGGTCCAGGGGGCTAAGCCCCCCTGGCGGGGTCAAGGGCGGAGCCCCCTGCGAGGCCGGAGTTTATCCGTTTCATAAACTTAGGTCCACTAATTTCGTCAAAAAGCTCTGGATGGCAGATGGACGGATTTTAGCATGGAAAATGCTTTAGCCTTGGACTAACTAGCGAAAAACGTTACGCGGATGTGTCACGACATTTTTGACATTTTATGTCTTTACTTTGGCACATAAACGAAAAAAAGTCCAGTCATGCAGCATGACCCCATGAGCGAATTTTTGAAGAAATCTATTATTTCGATTTTTGACTGATTTTTCAACTTTGGAATTTTTGAAAACTTGATACATATTCTTATAGGAAATTTTACGCTGATTCCGAATATAACACATGTTAGTATGCTGAAAAAATTATTTCGTACAACAAATCGCAAAAAACAGGCTATTATGAAATTTTTGACTACATTTTTGAAAATTTCAACCCGAAGATGTAATCCGATCATGCTGGCCAACGAACTTGAACTTTCGTTTTGTGTCCTTAACATTTTAAAATTTGTTTGAAGTTTCTAGCACAATTCTACGGACAGTTATCGTCTGGAATGACACATACATACATATATACATACATACATATATACATACATACATACATAAAAAAATGCGTTAAACTTCAGAATATGATTCAGAATAGCCTGAAACTGATTTCTGTTCAAAATGTTTTCAAAAATTCACATTCTACAAATTTTGAGGCGAGAGCAGTAGCTTAATTTTCTTCAAAAATTCGCTAAAAAGGGTTAAAAAAATGCGTTAAATAAAAGCGTTCAAAAAAGCGTTACGGTTGGTTTTCTGTTGATTTCCGCTTACAACCGAGTCGTTGCTAGGGAAGTGGTTCTTCGTCGTTTTTCATCCCACAAAATTCGTTGACCATTCGTTCGAAAGCTCTCGATTTATCCAACCATGTGTTAACTACTGCAAAGTGCATGGCCAACAAGCTAAGTTATGAGCATGGTTATTTCAATAATTGTGTACACTCAGGTGATCATTCTCAATAATTGATATTGTGAACATGATTGCAACCGCTTGTTAATTTCTGATGATTTCTATACTTTACACTCTAGAAAGCTGTAATTTCGCATGTAGCCTCTTTAGGACATTTACTTGACGATGCCCAGGGTCCGGATCAGATGAGTGGCTCTTGCAGCTAATTTCTATGCTTTACACTCTAGGAAGCAGTAATTTCGTATGTAGCCTCTTTAGGACATTTACTTGATGATGCCCAGGGTACGAATCAGATGAGTGGCTTTTCAAGCTAATTTCTATGCTTTACACTGTAGGAAGCTGTAATTTCGTATGTAGCCTCTTCCTCTTTAGGACATTTACTTGACAATGCCCAGGGTCCGGATCAGATGAGTGGCTCCTAGAGCTGATTTCTATGCTTTACACTCTAGGAAGCTGTAATTTCGTATGTAGCCTCTTTAGGACATTTACTTGACGATGCCCAGAGTCCGGATCAGCTGAGTGGCTCTTAGAGCTTGCATAAGAGTCTGCAACACATACGAGTCTGCAACTAAAGACATAAAATGTCCCAATGTGTTGCAGACTCGTATGAAAGCTCTAAGTTTCTTTTGATTTTCACGTACAAACAAGCCGTTCCTGGGGAAATCAAACTTCTTTAGTTTTCACCGGACGAAAATCGTTCTCCACTCGTTGGAAAGCTCTCGATTTATCACGCATTTCTTTCGTACTTGTTCTTCTATTCATGTCGTAGTTTTATATTTATTTATGTTATAAATGTCGGTTAGGTAATTATCTGTTATGTTAGTAAACAGTGCCGCTTGTTTTGTTGTCACTCGGTTGAGAAGTTAATCTTGGTTATAGTAATAATAGACGCGCACCATAACAGAAAATTACCTACCTAGGTACTCTGTTCTAAGTTCGATTAGTAAAACATTCATGTCGTAGTTTTAAACTGATTTACATTTACGAATTATTGGGAAGAAAGCATGTTCCATGTTTTAGCATTTTAGCCGAAGGCTCAAAGCGGAAAGCAACCTAGAGGGGGGGGGGGGGGGGGTCAAGGGGCGGAACCCCTTGCGAGGCCGAGGGCCTTCTTTTTTTTCGTTTTATGGTTTTTTTTTTGCATATTGAAACGTAAACCTACAAATTTTAATGGAGGCTCACAGTTTTTCTCGGTCGATTACAAAGGCTCATTATTGAAAATAATAAACCAAAGCATAAGTAAATTCTCACTTATTACCATGTTGCTCGACTTGGAACTTTTTTTTGTTCCGTGTCTGTCTGTGCCAATTCCTTGTCACGCCCAAAACTATACCAAGTTTCAATCCAATTTGATGATACATGTGCCGTTTAGCTTTTAGATGGTCCCCTATAAATTACATTGCCGATTAATCAATAGAAGCAATTGTGCATTACAACGCCGAAAAATCCAAGACTACCAGACCGATTTTGATTAAATTGTCAAGGATTGTGCCAGTCAACTCTTAATTGGTCACCTGAATGTGCAAACATGAGTCATATTCCTATTTTGCATATTTGCATGTAACACATAATTGTTACTTTTATGTTAACATTTTATGTATGTTAACATAGTATGTTACTGTTCTATTTTGCATTAAATTATTTTGTCTCATACTTTGTTCTTCAACTAATTCTATTCGACCCTGTTAGATAAGTGAAGAAGCTATAGATACTGCTCACCCAACATGTGAGACGTTTCTTCTCCAGACTACATCACTCATTAACTAATAAAGGGAGGTCCCCAAATGGAAATTATAAATTTCCCTGATTTTTTCCTGTCAGAACTTCACATTTCCCTGACAAAAAATAGACATTTCAAAGTCAAATATTATTTCTTCTCGTCATTTTAATGTATAGCTACATACATAACCACATACAAAAAAAGATATTGTATATTGGAAAAAAATTGTAAAAAAAAAAAAAAAAAAAAAAAAACGTGTAATCTTTATACATAAAAATCAATTGCTGTTCGTTAGTCTCGCTAAAACTCGAGAACGGCTGGACCGATTTGGCTAATTTTGGTCTTAAATCATTTGTGGAAGTCCAGAGAAGGTTTAAACCTTCCCTTTGAAATTTTAAATTTCAAATCTACCCCATAGGGGGTGTTTTAGGAGAGGAGGGGGAATGGGGTATCTTTGTCATCGCTGATCAAACTGGGGATTTGATTATCGAGTATGTTCGGATTACTCCAATTCAAGTCAAAGACTACTTTTTCAAAATTTTCAAATCTGACCCACAATGGAGGGGGAGAGTGGAGGGAGTTGAAGTGTTTTGAACGTCACTGAACAAACTGAGGATCTGAGTTGTCGAATATGTTTGGAGTATTCTAACTTAAATCACAGGCTACTTGAAAGTTTTCAAATCTAACCCATAGAAGGGGGTGTTTTAGGTGAAGGGGGGGGGGGGGGGAGAGAAATGGGGTATCATTGCCACCACTGAACGAAAGGGGGATTTGATTGTCGAATATGTTTGAATTATTTCAATTCAAGTCAAAGACTACTTTTTTCAAAAAAAAAAAAAAAAATCGCAGTTATAGTGCCCGAGATCTAAGAATGTGCATAGCCGAAAATTGGCTCTGCCCATTGTCAAGCACTCTCTCAACTGTGGGGACACACTATGGCAAAGTGGAGGGATTTTAGTAACAGCCTGTTCCCCTGTTCCCTCTCAGGCCGTGAGTCAAGAGCAACCAAAGCTATTAGGAGGATTGGAAAGGATTGGCATTTTTGTAACTTTGAATTTGAAGGAGATTCCATCATGATGGAGTAAAAATAATGAAACTGGGGGGACAGCCGTGTGACGGCGTGATTTGAGATCACGCAGCGCACCTCAAAAACGACAAAATTTTAGTCAATTTTGGGAATTTTTCGCCTAAAAAATTATTTTCCCACTTATTTAGGAATTTTAGAGAACTGGGATTGATCGCAATTGACTCAGCGCTGAAAAATACTTCGACTGTGACTCCCCAAATGCCCTATTGTCAAAAAAAAAAAATACAAATTATTGTTATTACGGTAGTGCATTATAAGCTGACTGGCATAGATGAGCACCTTTGTGATTCTACACATACCTAGAGCTAACGGATGAGCGTACAGCGATCTTGGTGACCACTTTCGATTCATCGAAGTGAGGTCTATCAAAGAAATAATTCATCTCGTCACAGCGCTCTCGTTTAATTATTGTTACAAACATTGGTATCAAATTTTTACCGCTTGCACGGAAAAAACTCATGCATAGATATGTCTTTCGTAGATTCCATTACGCTACTTAACTCGTAGGTAAGATAAGAAACAGTAGGTGAAATCACTTGAATTAAAAATTCGAATTGTTTTGTTGTTATTTCGTTAATTGCTAAGAAACTCGGCCCTTCGGGCCTCGCAAGGGGCTCCGCCCCTTGACCCCGCCAGGGGGGCTTCGCCCCCCTGGATGTTATTACTTTGAGCCTGACTGCTAAAATGTAAAAAACATGGAATCATGTTTTAGCTCCTCGCTCTCACTTTATTATAGAAATGATCACGACGATTGAGCTCTTGTGAGATGATGATCTCCTAATAGAAACTCGCGAGTAAACATTCACTTTATTATAGAAAGAGGCTACATACGAAATTACAGCTTCCTATAGTGTAAAGTATAGAAATTACCTATTAAAATGATTTAACCACCGCTTCACAAATCAAACCGTTCTCGCAATATTCGGATCACCTGCTATGAATCACATAATCGAAACACCAGCTCAATGAAATCATCAGAAATTAACCAGCGGTTGCAATCATGTTCACAATATCAATAATTGAGAATGATCACCTGTGTGTAAACAATTATTCATATAACCATGCTCATAACTCAGCTTGTTGGCCACGCACTTCGCAGTAGTTAATATAGTATGGTTGGATAAATCGAGAGCTTTCGAACGAATGGTCAACGAATTTTGTTGGATGAAAAACGACGAAGTATCATATCCCTAGCAACGACTCGGTTGTAAGCGGAAATCATCACAATTATTGGCGCTACTTTCATCTCACTTTATAGTCTCACTTTTCGGCGGGGGATCCATCGCTCAAACATGATTCCATGTTAAAAGTAACTTCCTCATTTTCTGGATAGAGTTGCTTGATTAGTAACGTAATGAAAGTAGGTAACAACCTAGTTACCCATTACATTTTGTGATCACGATCACGCTTATTTTTTCATGACCCCCAGCCAAAGACAAATCCAAATTTAACAATATAAGGAAGTTACCAAGGCGAGAAGTCAGTTAATAAGCCGTATCAAAAAATCCAAAACACAATCTGCGCTTATACAAACAATTGAAATACCTAAAACCGGAACTTAGAAAGCTGAGCGCAGGTCTCAAGTACCATTTCGAAATTAACAAACCGGGCGTCAAGCATACAACGATGGTATCATAATGTGCTACCATCACGTTGGCAACCCTGGTTTACCTTCTCCACCTTCCTCATGGCGAAGCTCTGTGCACATTCTTAGATCTCGGGCACTATAGACATGCCAAACGAATTTATCAAAACAATGGATTCGGCATGATTATAACTTTTTATAAATTTGATTGACACCTATGTGTGTTGGTAATTCCAGACGATAACAGACAAGGTCTTAGCTCTGAAGGTTATTCCTAATTCAATACTCCAAGGATTTTTCTCACATAAGGTTTATGACTGGGTGATGTAACCAGAGCTTGTACTGTTGATACTCTCTGAACAGTTTAACCATCACTAGTGATGATTATTTGTCATGCGCATAACTACCTATGAAATAATATTTATGATAAATTATGCTGTTAAAGTTTGATTGGTTGGTGAAGTTGGAATTTGAACATACCTGAAAATTATTACACAAAGTTTTGATTTAAAAAATTCTTTGACATTTGGTGGTTTTTTGCCGAATTCCCTGACATTTCCAGTTGGAAGCCACCGTGTAATAACTATTCTCTTTTGCTCTTGACAAGTCATTGCACAAGGTCACGCTCTTGCACGTCAAGAGCACTGGCTTTTACTTTTTATTCCGAATTTTATAGACAGTAATGGTGCCGTCAATTTCAAGCATTTTTTTCTGTAGGTTCTACTCTACATAAAATAAAACAAAGTATCATACTTATGTCCCTTCATCAAATTGGGACTCCCCAAATAGCATAATGATGTCTCAAAATTATACACACTTGATAATATTTTAGCGGTAAGTATATGCGTGACATTTTTTTCTCTTTTTCCCATATATTTTTTCAGATGTTCTAAAATATTTCCAACCTGCTGAAACAATGCATTTCATAAAAACTATTTAGAGATTAAAAATTACGGTTTTCGGTGGAGTAAACGTATAATTTTGACCTTAGATTTGATTTTTTTATCAAGTTTTTTAAAACTTATCCAGCGAGCCCTTTTAGCATTTTTTATGCTTATTTCCCTAAAATTTTATCACTTTTTGAACACAATTATTTGTGGTGGACAGCACTGTACGTATTATAAAAATAAATTTTAAGATATTCAGCAATGTTTTGCCGTTTCAAAGAAAATTGAACTATTAGCAGTGGATTCCGTTTTGGAGCGATCCGAAAATTATTCTAGACTTTTTTTTCACATGCTGTAACTATGCATGTATATGTATTAAATCTAACCTTGGAATCTAGTTACAAAATTTATTCTTACGCCAAAAACCCTTTAATCACTAAAGAAATTTCAATGACTTTTTTGTTTTTTAATAAACTTTATTGTACTTAGTACATTACAGTTGTGCTAAATTAAGTATACAAAATTCCAATCCAATTGGTGGGCCACAAAATATGACTGACTGACAATGACTGAAGTAGGTACCTACCCATTCACAAAGGGAATACAATATACGTATAAAATAAAATTGAATTTTATTGAGAAATAGGTGTTGAACACAGCAAACGTTTTGTTTCACCTTTACCCTCTATAATCAGTTCAATGCGTATAATATATTGATGTAATAACGTACATTAACCAGACGAATATGCTTTGCAAATGATTGCTTGAAGTAAATATAAGTAACATTTTAAAATACAAAACATGATCATAACGATCAATAATTAAACTATTGCATATCTGCTGTAGAGAATGTCTCTAACTTTGTAATAGTTATCAGAAATCCACCCTTCTAGAGAAACTTTTCGGGATTCCTGTCTTTTGACAGCTATCGTGCGGTTGCAGCACCATAAAACACCTCCTGAAAACTCTGATTCGATCCCGTGTTTGGTCAATATTTGTTTTAAATCCGAAAGCTTCAACTCGTTTATAAAGACTGAGTCGTGGGGGTTTACTTCAGTTAGTGGAATAGGCTCGAGAGACAGGAGGCGTTCGCCGATTCCTGACGTTTCGTCGTCGACCTCCATCTCCTCAGTCTGGACCGTGTCTGGTGCTTTGGACCTCAGGGTAGCGACTGCATCGAGCCAAGCCACTTCCGTTTCCTTCGCCTTCTGCATCTTCATGGAAGACACCATAGCGTCTGTTAGTCGAATTTGATATATGTGGGTCTCTGAAGTTGCGTCCACCATGTCGCCTTTGCTGGGAGTGAACACCTTGGCATCAGTCCATTGCTGAACGTGGTTGGCCAGAGCTTCAGTATTCTCCTTAGTACCCCGTATCAATATCAGTCTGTGTGGTTTCAACTGAGTTATTAGTTTTTGCATCGACTCACCGTCTGACCTTCCTTCAAAGTCAATATACTGAACCTGAGCATTGACAGTGATTTCCTCAATCGACTTGACACATTTCGTTGGTATTTCAGTGGCATCTGTCGTTTCTTCCTCTTTGACTTTAACTTTTTCTTCTTTGATTTCTACTTGTCCTTCTAGTGTTTTGTAATCTTCAATCTTGACAAGTTCTCCATAATCATCAAACTTAATTTTTGCATCATTTACGGGATACATGGGGTACGTTTTTTTGGCTTTGTTTTTGTTCCTTCGTTCAGATTTCACCACCAAGTCATGTGTACTTTTGATTACACTGAGCAACTCCAGTTCATCATCAGAAGAATCTTCTTTTTCCTCCACCTGGCGACTTTCGGTTTCGTGTGCCCTCAAGTAAGCTGCCAGTTCTTCACCTTCCAACCTTACTCGCTTTTTTATTTCCAGTTTCATCGTCTTATTATTGCCGTCTTTGAGAAGTTCTGCAGCCAGAGTCCCATCGCCACTTCTAGATGTTAATATGATAGTGTTTTCTGCATGCGGTGCCCACTGCAGGAATAGGTCGTGAGCGAATCCGCATTCCAAGTCTGGCATGCTTGCTAGAACGACCACTTTTGCTGATGAAAGTTTCAGCACCTCGTTAACGCTGTGGCATAAGCGTATGTGCTTAAATTGAAAAGGGTTGTTTCTCACTGCTTCGAAATTCTTCATGAGCTTCTCGCTCATCCACTCAATCTGTGATTTAGCAAATTCAACCACATTATAGCTTACATTGTTCAGCAAACACAAAGGATGTGCTTGGAGACCCGAGTGCTTATTTCGCCAAAGTTGGTCCAACATGTGGGCTAGTTCTAGCACCCTCCCGGCTGTGTCGACAGCAATCAAAATATTACCGTTATTGCTTAATGTTTGAAGAACTAGTGTCATCAATTTCTCGTCCCTTGATCTTCTTCTTGCTTGTTGGTAGGTGGCATTGAACGCGTCCGTAATAAGCAATGACGGTCTTTCTAGTTTATCTAGATCACAACCGTTCAAATGTCTTTCCTTCTTATGATTGAAATCTACCGCGTATATTACATCCTCTTCTCCCATTTTCATGATTTTCCACATTGTGCCACCCAGCATGTGACCGGCGGGCATAGGAACTATACTTAGTCCAAACCCCTTCCCTTTCATTTGAACAGTTTGATTATACTTCAGTTGAACTACCTTGTCAAAAGCGGCATCTACGTCATCAAGATTGAACAATGTGAAATCTTCCATATTATAGTGAGATTGATACAAGTCGTACATGAACATTTGGCCCATTTTATAAACTGGAATCGTTGCATACACAGGGCAGCTCAAGCCGCATTTTCCAACTAGATACGGTAACGCTCCAAGGTGTAAAGGATCTGGATAACTTATCAGAACAGCATCAATCATGTGTACGTGCCTTTTGAGTTCTTTCACGAAATCTAAGTCGAATTTTTCGTTCCAACCGCAATCGAGAAGGAATCTGAAATCGTCGATTTGAAGAATATAACACGGTGGCGACTCGTCCATTGCTCCGGAGAGAGCGTGAAGTTTGATGATGGAAGTCATTTCCAAAGATTTTAGTTTTACGAAACTCACTTCAAGAGTTTTAAATCTTTCATAAATATCTCCTTAATAGGATTCAGCAGCAGTGATAAATGAAGAATTCTTACATATTCGATACAAAATCTATATGAGAGAGACGCCAATTCCTAATAAAAATGAACTTGAACAATACGAACGAGTTCGGAGAGGTTACATTGAAACAGGTTATCAGCTGGCGTGAGTAGTTTCTCGTATTTTATTGTCCGGCTTAGTTCCACTAACAACTTTCGTTATTCTCCACCAACATCGCTGCAGTCACATTGTGATGATTTTTCTATGTGCTGTTCGTTAGGTACCTACCTAATTTAAGTTTTCGGAGATGTTCCAGGGGGTGTAGTTTCATATGTGTTCCCACTTTCAAACCAATGTAAAACGTCTGCCAAGTTCGGTGTGGTACATAGCTTCCTCGTTTACATTTCATGAATGTATAGATCATTGAAATTTTTTTAATGATTTCGAAAAATTCTATAGCGGAATAGAGAAACTAAGAAGTAGCATGAAACGTTATAATTGGTAAATTAAAAAAAAAAAAAAAAAAACAGGTACACTCAATGTAATTTACGTTCGAGCATGCGCAGAATGAACTGACAATGTCATCAAAATCGGATGGAAACTGGAAATTAAGGTCATTACAAGGATTTCACATTGGCGCATGCGCAGTAGCTATTAATGATACAATCATGTTGAAATTTATATGGGATGATCATATATCGTTATTCCCCAACTACCATCCAAATTTAAGCGAGATCGGACGACTAGGGCATGAGAAAATGATGCTTGGTGGAATTTACGTTTGCGCACGCGCAGAGTGAAGTATTCGGTCAAGAATTATGAAACTAATAGGGGACCGTCTCCTCCCTAGCCCGCACATTCCCTGAAAATGTCATCCAAATTGGATGAAAACTGTGGAAAATAAGCTTGTTGCAAGGATTTGCGGACACACGCAGTCACACAAAGTTGTTCAGAATGGTCTAAAACGCAAAATGCGAGTGGAAATTTTGGAGACCAAAAACGTTTTTTCTCCTGATAGTGAAAACAATGCTTCCGCTACCTATAGGTAAAATCGGAAGAAATATCTGTCATTATTCTATCAAAAAATTAATTTGACAACTATTATGGAAGCCTCGAAATCCCCTCTCAGAAAATCCTTTCTCCTTTGCTTAGATTTTCGTTCTTTCGTTTTCATACTTCTTGTTGTTTACGGCCCAGTCGGTCAAGGAAACAGCCACAGCTTAATTTTTCTTTTCCCAATTTTAGTGTAGTTGTGCAGCAAATATTGGAAATTTTGGATTTGCCATTGTGGAGGAGGGTAGAGGGGGTAATAGTGGGTCCTTATATGCGCTGCACAAGCTACTATTCTTGACCGATTTCCGTGACTCTGTTTTGTTCGATCCCAGTTGTAATCTAGTTGTTCAATAACCATGGAAATTTTGGATTTGCCATCAGGAAGGGTGGTGGAGGAGGTAATAGCCTATCCGTATAAGCGTCACATCGCTACTATTCTTAAACAATTTTCGTTAGGTATTCATTCTTTGTTCGATTCCAATTTGCGTATATTCGTGCAACCATGGAACTTCAGGTTTGTCATCGCCATGGTGGATGGAGGGGGTTCAAGCCAATCCTTTTAGGCGCTGCCGAAACTACGATTCTCGACCGATTTTCGTCATTCTTTTTTTGTTCTATTAGGAATCTGGTTATGCAACAAACCTTGGGAGTTTCAAATTTACTATAGGTGGGGTAAATGGAGGGGGTAATTCCGATAAGTCGTGATCTTTTTGTATAAATGTGCAAAAATCTTAGATTTCGTTATTTTTCTGTTTTGCTCGAAGTATGTTCCTCTCCTAAATTCCATTCTCAGTAAAATAAAATTTCATAATGATTAAGGGGAGGGGGTGGATACCATTACATTGTGATATTTTCAATCTATTTCAGTGAATCTATCATTCAGTAATGTGCCCATAAATGCAGGTCATACTTTGTCATGGTTCTGAGGGAGAAATGGGGAGGGGTTGCTTGTTGCATATTCATGATAGGTTATAATGGAGAGGATACATCAAGTAAAACATGATCTATTCGATTACCAAAATCATATACAACATATACGTTGGGACGTCCCTGTAATGCATGCATTATTTACCAATATGTATTTAATTTTGCATGATTTCAGCAATTTTGTTGATCTTGAACATATTCCCCCCTTTGTTACTAATTTTAGCGATTTTTTCCTCAGCATTTAATCAAATCAGAGCATTTTTAGTGTACTAGTTATTTGATCTCAGCTTGCCAACGTGTTAAAACTAAGAAAACTTTTTGAAAAATTAAGGATTTTTTTCTTCCAGGGAGGTGTGCTCGAGCTGGAAGGGAAGGCCACGCGTTCTGTATCGTTGAACCTGACGAATTTTGTTATTTGCTTGATCTTCACTTGTTTTTGGGAAAACCTCTGACAATTGCACCCCCTAGCGGGGGAACTGATGTGTCATCTATTGGGAAAGTCCCGTCCACTTATCTTGAAACTGAGCTCACAGATCTGCTGAAGTGGCATAGCGATGCTTCGGACCTGGTAAGAGTAGCTCTCACATCCAGTAATAACGTAGGAGGTTATGTGATAGGCACCTACGTAATCTAATGCCAAATGGAATAGTTAATGTTATAACCTTCTTTATTTATTAATAAGCACCAACTAGAGTTGTAAGAAAAGTAATTGCAATTAGGTACCATTACAAATTCCAGTCACTTTTGAAAAATGAAATCACAATTACCATTAGTTACTACCGTTCCTGTAATGGTTACCATCTTGTCAATTCCTTTTTCCAATTATAAGCACCGTTTTTCTCCATTACTTGGAATTTAAAAAAGTAATTAATGTTTCAATTACTCGTATTACCTACAAGGATTGGAATGGGCGATGGGACTGGAATTACACTCATTGCAACCCCAAAACCCTCACTGACGTGTTACACTTCTTTGTACACCATATTCAGGCCAACATTAATACAGTCCATAAACCTTATTATTAATATGAAGCCTAAAACCCTCTGACTTTTTGTTGCAAAGATGGTGTACGAAGAAGTGTGAAATGTCACTGAAGGGTTTTGGGTTGTAATCGGAATATTGGGTGTAATTCCATTCCCGTTACAATTCCTGTTACAGGGAATTGAAATTGCAATTACTTCTTTCAATTCCAAGTCCCTATTACCTAGTACTTGTAATTTGAAAAAGAATGAGGAACTTGCACTCATCTGAAATTCGGCCTGAAACCTCTGAATGCTGCTAAAATAAAGTTTATTGACTATAAAATAGGACATTCAAATATTTATGTACAAAATTAAGCTAAAAATTCAAAACGACTTTTGTGAATAGCAGATTATTATTTAGAATACGTTTTTTGTCATAAAATTATTATTTAACTATTTCCTTGCACTCAAAAAGATCAAATTTCAAAACAATTCAACATTATACAATACTATAATATACATTACTGGAACTTTTACTATTCATCTTACGTTTCTTGTCGGTTGCAGGCGTCAATGCTGAATGTATGTAACAACGGTATGAAGCAGTATATTCGTTCTCGACCTGGAGCATCTATAGAATCCGTCAAAAGAGCTAAAGACATTAAATTTGCAACGATTGGTGAGCATCCTCTTTTCCAGGAAGCTGCAAATGACAAAGAAGCCAAGGCTAAGCTGTTGACTGGAATCAGCTCGTATAGACCACCAGGGGTAATTTACTTCTTGGGTACTCCAAGTATACAATTGAATAAAAAAAAACTAACTTCTATTTATTTTAATTTCATTATTTTCAGACAATATTTGAGTTAGGGCGCCCATCCTACTCGGAGTCATATAAATTAATGAGAGAAAGGAGGCAAAAACATGACAAGAAAATAATTGCGTACCACCAAAAAGTTCAAGAAAAGCTAGCTGAAAGTGAAGGTAATTGTTATCTTTTAATAGCGGAGATGTCCAAGGTTATTTCAAAACCAAGATCTGAGTTCTGCAACTGGAATATGAGGGGATGAGCAGATAGTAGGCAGGCACGTTTTCTCATCAGTTTATTTTCCCCCCGAGCGCTTTTGCCAATATAGGCCTCATCAGGGAGTATTATTATTATGTAGTTGGACAGTATGGCATTTATACATGTTTTGTTGCAGATTATTTGGTAGCATCAGTTAACAGCACCCACTGTTTGGGGATATTTGTGAAATTGACTGCTTAAGTTGTATGATTTAATAGGATCCATTAGTATTGAGTGATTAATAACTTGTCTAGGGGAAAATAAAATAGAAAAGTACATAATTGGAGAGAGCGAGAGCCTCATGATTATTTACTTTTCTATTTTATTTTCCCCTGGACAAGTTATTAATCACTTAATACTGATGGATCCTATTAAATCATACAACTTAAGCAGTCAATTTCACAAATATCCCCAAACAGTGGGTGCTGTTAACTGATGCTACCAAATAATCTGCAACAAAACATGTATAAATGCCATACTGTCCAACTACATAATAATACTCCCTGATGTGGCTTATATTGGCGAAAGCGTTCGGAGGGAAAATAAACTGATGAGAAAACGTGCCTAACTATCTACTCATCCCCTCACACCCCTATCCATGGATAATGAAGGGCAACCTACCCAATGGATGCAACTGGAATGGTGGGTTCTGGCGTACTACGACTGAACCACTTCTGAAACTGAACGTTTAATATCCAAAAACTAACAATCATAGAAGAATCAAGTTGGAGTAAAATTCTCAAGATAGTATCTACTTACATTTAAAAATATAACGTAAAACGGTCAGTGGGTGTCCTCCATTACATTGAGCGTTGCCTAACCCGTCATTTTAGATTATATTTTTCAAATGAACGTAGATTCTGTTTTGAGAAATTTGATAACATTTCGGTAGCTGTAATTTCGTGATTTTACAGCTTGGTACACTATTGACGTCCTAAGCTTGCCAGAGAGGTGCAATGACGGGCATCAATCTTTGTAAAATCTTGAAAAGAAGGCTACCGAACATGAAAGAATGCCATTGTTGCCAACTTTATGGGTATTTTATTAAAAGTAATGAAATGGGAAAATAGATAATGCGGACACGAGTTAATGAACGGGATAAAAGGTTTATTACTATAAGTGAGGAAGGCGAGAAACAGACTCGCAATAGGGTACATGAGCGGTAGACATGGTGGGGAGAGGGCATACAGAATTGCCAACCTTTACAATATATTTTAGTTCCATAGGGAAGATTCTTCCATTACAAATACATAAAAAACGACAATCAGATGAGCTTCTTCACCAATGTAGCAGCAAAACACTGTGATGGATTCATGTAGTTAAGTGGAACTCCGAGGATGGAGCCACTAGTGGTAAAACGAGGACAGCTCAGTTCATGTTGATTCGTCAATCGGTCAATGTTATATATTCAGTTGAATACAAAGATATATTCGAGAGTTCGAACTCTCGTCATATGTACCTTTATTTAGGTGATAGATAAGGATTTTTAATTTATTTAGATGATGGATGTGGATTTGATGTGGTACATCGTTTTTGGAGAATTCATCTTTTGGAGTTTTTTTCAACCTTCAGATCATCTTCTGAAATATATTACAAGACACTGCAATGCGGGATTGTTCCAACCTTTGTTGATTGAGAATATTCACTTACTATATGCCAATTTTAAGATTCAACGTTGTTTATCATGATGTATTGATTGTTTAACCATTTACTCAAGTGATTCTGCCGCAGTAATTGTAACGTAGGAAGATTGTGAAACTACTTTTGTACAATTACAGCCATTCGGGACAGTCGGACGGATCTCAAACTGGAACTGAGTAAACCTGAAGATATAGGTTCAACTTTTAGTAAAGTGGTGATGGGCAAAAAGAGGAAAACCTTCACCCTTAGCGATTTGGCAGAAAAGAAACAGAAAATCGGCATAGATAAGGAACACTTCATTCCTTACCAACCAGCAGACATTCACACGGAGGAAGGGTATGTGATCCAAAATAAAAGTTAATCAATATTTTCCTTTATCATTCACCACAATAGGTATTTATGTATTGTATCTGTGAATGCTTTTGTGCTTCTTTGGTGATAAAAATTCAACACAATTTTATTTGACTGGAACTTTGGTATACTTTGTTGAAATAAAAGTTTTGTGGTACATGTATCTAAAATATAATTTTTCATCAGGAGTTTCTTTTGTGGTTAACAGATTGCAAGTTCACAACTTCCAAAAAGAAGCTTCTGCAGCTGGTTTTGACCTGACCGGTGACACCGAGGCAAATATGAAGTCCGCAAAAGTAAAGAAAGTTTGGGATAAGAAGAAGAAAAAGATGGTGGGAATACAGGGCGAAAGCAAGAAAAATATGATAAAGTCGGAATCGGGTAAATGGATCCCAGCGTCTTACAAATCAGGACGTTACCAAAAGTGGATGGAAAAGACGAAGGCTGCAGCAGATGATGATGCTGGAAGCGACGATGGAGAGTCGGGGCCCCCTAAGCGTAAGTCACCTCCTCGAACATATATTAATTCAACTGTAAATGTCAACATTTACAATTGAATTAATAAATTTTAAATGATTACCTACCAACCTTATTGAAATATTTATTTGGTTTAATGGGGTTTGGTACCTTAAAACAATTTTGTTTTCATATATATTTTAAGACCATTTCCAGGTCTGTACGACTCAACTTCAGCAAGTATTTTTAACGCTGCTTCACTTCGGCTGGTATTCGCCAGAAATTAACTTCAAATGCTTCTCCCAAACATTCTCGTTTTCAACCACGTTTTCCTTGGTTTCTCAATTCTATTTAGTGATTCTGCTTTATCGTTTTTGGTAGAGACGTTACAGATTTTATTGGCAAGGTTTTCTTTCGATTGGTGCAATGATTTTGTCCAATGGGTTTGGATTTTTTTGTTCATCGGTTATCACCGTTAAAAAATCACCGGAGATTGATCGAATCCATAGCATCCAAATGTTCTAAATGTAGTTGTGAGTCGTTAGGGGGGGGGGGGGATAAATAAATAATAAAAATAATAAAATTCGTATCGCCTGTACCCATTAAGAAACACGCATGCAATTGATGTAAAACGATGGAATTTATTAATAACAAATTTAGACCTAAGCACTAAATCTTGACGGAACATGGAACATGCTCCTTGGGAGAACAGAAGAGAATTTAGGTCACTCAGCTGATTAGGAAAGAGCCCTTCATTTCAATCATCTTTTAATGTCTTAAAAGATGAAAAAAAAGCGTTTCCCGCTATGGTATTTTCCGCCTTAGACCGAGTAAATTTCGACGGTTTTTTCTCGGATTGGTCTTAAAATGTTCGGTGAAGTTCCAATTTGATCCCATGTGAGTTTCGAGACATGAAATTCTTTTTTCCTATTGTAGTGAACGAAAATGTAGACGAAAACGTTGGTCTAAACGTAGTTGCTCTGAACTTTCAATTCGGAACCTCTTGATGGAAGGAACCTCTCCGTTTGAAAGACATTTCAGCAGAATAATAGACGGGAAAAGGAGTTCTTCTACGCAGATAAAATAATGGCCTATCTTTATTAAATCTAATAAATACGAGGTTCCACGTAGTTTTATAAGATTTAATTTGTTTGTAAGTAATTTCCAACAGAAAAAAAGTCTGCCAAGTTGTGTGGGTAGTATAACTTCCTGAAATATTGTAACATGGGCTGTTGGTATGACACTATATTCCGCGCATCTATACATCCCATACCGAGCGAGCAACATTCCCTACACACGTCGGATTTCAACGAGGTTTTTTCCTAAACATATACAGCCATACCTAGCGAGCAACATTCTCTACACACGTTAAACCTACCCTTAGTGATCTACCGCTTGGAAGTGAAGCGAGCAACATTCCCTACATGTTTCAATTGTAATACACCTCAACGGGGGGGTGGGGGGCTTGCCCCCCGGCTGGCCGCGGAGGCGAGCGAAGCGGCTAGTTACACAATAAATACTATTGCTGTTCATCAAATAAATATGGTGGGCGAATATCTCCTTCAAACGGACTTCCTTGATTTTCATTTCATTTCTACATAGGGTGTAGAACCCACGGCCTCTGCATTCCCTGCTATTGCAGAGCTAGGGCTCTACAACTTTCAACTCGATAACAGTACGAAGTATGTAACACTGCTTCATTCCCTTCAAATCCCATTTTGTGAAACTACAAGATTATGAATGTCGGTCTATATCATGCAATTATATTTGCGTTAAGTGTACTTCTTACTAAAGCAGAGCTAAAGTGGGCTGTAAAGAGCACTGTAAGAATCCACAGTAACATTGAAGGGTTCACATCCCCTTATAATTTATAAATGAAATACATTATTATTCAGCAATTTAGGAATATATTTTCAGCCTCAGTGAGATGTTAGGATTATGCGATAGGCAAAAATCAGCCAAGCCGTTGAAGAAGCGTCTCATTGCCAAACGCAGTCAAAAAGAGTGAGAGAATCCAATTATTGGCTTGGCCCTAATTGGATAATATCATGCATTTTGTGGCTTGGCATCTTTTGTACGCGAATAATCTTTTTGGGGCTTTTAATGATAGGGATGTAATGAAGTAAACTTTAAACTTAATGTTGGTAAATGCTTAAACCAACGTAATTGCGAGTTTAGTTAAGCCGGTTCGGTTCAAGGCTCCTAGGGTACCCAAGCCACTCAATTGATGGAAGGTTAATCATGCTTTCTCTCTAAAATCACAGCAGAGCTTTCTGCAAAATTTATAAATCGTATAATTCTCTGTAAAATAATGCATTCTTTGATAGTTCAGGTCGGAATGCATACCTAAGTACCTGATCCATTTTTTCCATACTTTCGGTCTGTTTTGAGACATTCGTATTACGCATTTATTAATGTGTTTTAATGAAACAGGTATTGAGTACAATGAGATTGAAATTTAAAGATGCCATTGTACAGGTCGGTAGTTAATTTTTTCTAGTTTTTGCTTATGCTTACAAGGAATGGTTGGAAAGAAAGTGATGGATTTCACTCTTCTTCCAAGTTGCAAGTGGACGGTTTTCGCTCCTCTTTTTTGTGTAATTTTCAAATTCTGGTTCTTGCTCAAGTTCAAGTCGAGAATTTGAATCCATAGTTGAATTACTAATTAGTTCAATTTATTATGTTGGTTACAGCTTTGAAACGCCAACCAAAGAATGCTCGATGGGCGAAACACAACCTCAAAATGCAAATGAAGAAACAGGTAGAACTCAAACGTCCTGAGCAAATTGCAAAGGCCCGTGAAATTCAAGAACGAAAGAAGAAACGATCCAAGCCTAAACGCAAAGGAAAACGGGGGAAAAAGAATTGAATAAATCACACTTTAAAATAATAAAAACTTTTTAATAAAATATTATACACAAGGTTAAAATTGGATCGCTTTTTGTCATTCAATTCCATTTTAATCACATCCGTAAGATCTCGGTTGTATCCTCGGGCAATCTGCAACAGTAGAGGTCGATTATGTCAAAACTAGATAGCTATTAGAAGAAGAAGAACATTATTCTAGAAATTTCATATAACTTCGCTCTTATTCTGAACATACCCTTAGTTTATCCACCATGGCATCTTAAAAATCTGATTAAAGCTGATGCGTATTTTGTATTTTACGTTCTAGGATAACATCTGTAGTCATAGAGGTTGAGGGGGAAAAAATCGGCCTTGTATAGTAGGAGCCTTAAGGAACTCCGTCGGGGTATCAAATATTTTTAGGCCTTAACAAGTGGCACATGTCATAGAACCCAAAATAATACAAAACAATCCATCTACCCCCCCTCCAGCCAAGATTGTGAGCATCACATTCCCTGACGTTGCATCTTTCACTTTTTCACTCACTTGAGTCATAACACAAACCGTGACAATGACCTCGCTCGACTGTTGGACTTCTTCCAGCGAGCATCTGCTGAGACATTGGCCAGCGGTTTTACTTGGACGTTCGTCAGACCTGAAACTAGCCGAGACGACTGGTATTTGAGGGGAAATTTTACATTCAAGGAAAACATCCGCAGTCTAAGAGGTTTGATTAAACCTGCCTCAACCTGTAGGAGAGTTGTTACTAAAGAAAAATCTCTCCTCTTAATTCAGGCCTTAACACGTATCAGAAGGTACACTTTCATACACGCGTCTTTTGACTCTGCCCTCGAGAGCAGGAACCATCATGATCTTTGTAGAATATTTTTCATGGAATTATAATTATAAATAGGTACTATGTTTGTGTTATGACATACTTCACTTATCCTGAAGAGTTTTGAACTTCTTCTCCTTGTGGTAGTCTTCCGGCTTGAGTTTTCTGTTCTCGTCAATGTACCTGGAGTATTTTTGTCTGAACGTCTCCTCTTCTGTTACGACTGTACGTTTTTCTCCCTGCATCAATCACCAAAAGCTAGACGTTACAATTGCAACGTTACAAGGAGGGAAAACAATCAGAGTCCTAAAAAGTTTTTGAAAAAAGCGAAATTTAAGGCTGTGATGGTTCTTCCTCAGCACATCCTTTCTTTCACTTCTTGTACAATAGGAACAATGAATGTTATTGCTATTCAACTCGCTACTATTCGTAAGCTTTCTCTATTCTTTACTAGATCGCAGGGTAATATACGCCTACGACCATTATTCAGAATAATAAATAGGTTTGTAGGCATTGTATGGACCTACTAGTGACTCATATTTTGTTTAATCAAAATATCAACAGTTTCACCTTGGGTTCTCCAATTTTTTCATAGGTGAGAAGCCGTCTTGATGCATTAGTCGATAGAATCTGCTCAGAATTATAAATAAGTCGCAGGCATTCATGGCGAGGCAGCTGATTTTCTTCATACTCCAATCTTGACAAAAACATACATTCAATAGATCATAAATGGACTAACAGCAGAATTAACAAAAGATTAGGGAAAAGTAATGTTTTGAACCTTATGATTGGGATCCAGGTGACTAAACGAGCACCCATGCGTAGGTGCTTAGCAGCAAACGTTAGAAGATCATGCAGAAGTTGAGCCATGTCGTACTGAATTTTACTAGGCAAGTGTGTAGGAAGGTGGTGAATATATATAGTTTTATCTTCTCTGGTCGTTCCAACCCGTTCAACAGCCTCTCTTACTCCGTAAGGGGCTAATAAAGCCAAGATTTTAGAGGATTAGGTAGGGGAATACAAGATATTGTCATCAAAATAAAATATAGTAATCTTACGGTCAGTAATAATAGCGTCCAGCTTGAATGAATCGTGCCACAGAGGGAGGGAAAAGTCAGCGACCACGATATCAACGTAACGATGAGCTAGCCCATATTGTTTCATGTTGGCCAAAATACTTTCTTCATGGCGGGGTTTATGCTGAAAAATATTATTATACTCCCTCAGTTAGCACACTTGAGGTCTAATTTGTGAGAATGATAAGATTAAAATATAGATAGTTAACAAGAAAAAATAATAAATACAATTTAAAAAAAAAAAATAATAATAAATGAATAATTAAAAATTCCGGAAAAATACCGGTTTCGTAGGTTTTTGTACGAGGAAGACGCCGGCGTGATCGGATTGCGAAAAAACGTGGCAGGCCGCTCGTACTTTCTCTCTTATGGGAGATGAGCAATGAGCATTGAAAATGTCTCAGTAATTCCAACGTTCATTGAAATTCATTGCTAGTATACACAATCCTAACAACACCTAACTTGTTTATAGGTTGCGTGACGTTTTTTTCTTTGCGTAACAAAATTTCCGGTTGACCCGACTAAGACATTTTCAATGTCAACAAAATAAATAGGTTTTAATAATTATATAAGTTTTAATAAATAGGATTAAACAGGTTTTCAGGTAACTAGTTATTAAACTACCATTCTTGACCGATAACCCATTATTTTAAGCTTTAACGCCCATCACTAAGAGAGTTACAATGCGGGACCTCTGCTAGCCATAAGCAGACAGTGGACGCCGCTTATTGGCTTTCACCTTTGATTTCTGGCTGTTTATTGGTCATGGTTGACTTTTAATTCGGTTAGAAGATAATTGCTCGCCATCGTAGAACTTTGCCATGTCAGTTTGGTGTGCGTTTGTTGAGAGCTTAGCTCTCAGTGTCGACCCGACTAAGTTTGATGGCATCCCAGAGGGGCTGCGCTCAAACTGGGGATTCCACAGCAGTCACTGATCGACTAACTGAAGAAAAGGTCCACTTTTGCCAAAGCTGATCCATCAGCAACGCAAGATAGGAAAAGAAAACGTGAAAGTAAACATAAGGAAATCGACGAAGCATTATTCGTTTCGTTCAAGCAGGCTTCGTGCTTGACTGCCCCAGTAAACCATGGAATTTTGTTGAGTAAATCCAATGAACCGAAAAATTGGACGAAACGGGTTTCAAGGCGTCATCTTCAAACGACTACCTTCCCGAAAAGTGGGTGAATATTGATGCCGAACTCCCAGCTCATCACGTTATGGAAGACTCGGACATCCTGGAGTCAATCACGACACCTGCCTCCGATCATTTCACGACCATGTCGAAGAGGAAGATGACATTCACCCCTCCGAGTATCAGTCAAAAGGCAAGATATCACCCTGGTAGTCAAGCTTCGACAAGCAAGTGAAGAGAATGACGTCAACATTTACTGTCACCAAACCAATCAAAAATCCAGTTTGATATAATTGTCGCCCCACCGAATCGACTGAAACCACTATAAAAGCTTTAATGTTGTCCTTGACAATACGACGTCATCGTCCTCGTCGTCACTGACTTCAGTCATTGTCAAATCATTAAAAATCGAGTTTGTTACAGTTTTTGTCAAACATTTTTAACCAGTATTCCAAAGGAGGAACCTGGTTAGCAGACCAACTATTTAATTTAGCAAGAGAGTCTTTGAAGATAATTCACGCTGATCACGAGTATGCCCAAACAATGTTTTAGTAGAATACCAGTTTGGCTGAGGGGGGGTTTGCAGCTCTAATCTTCTAGTTTCTAAGTAGAACGTACCCGAGCTTGTTTTCTAGTAGGTCGAGATTTTCCGTGCAACATTAAATAATCAAGGTCAGCACCCATTACTAAGCCACCAAACTGAGCAGCTCCGATCAGTAAAGAACCTGAAACAGAAAGTCTGAATCGGTAAAGTAACCAAGACAGAACCATGTAATTAAAAGACCTCTTGTTCCCTTCTGATTTTCAATGTTTGTCGATTAACGTGGAAATGACATTTCTACAGAAGTTGAAAATTACTAAATTACTCATAACTAATTTGAAAAACATAACTAATATGAACTACTGCACTGAGGGAAGCAGGGACGAGGGGTACATCAACCCCGTACAACACCACCGTCAACAACCAGCTAATCTACAAGGCTCTGAAGAGGCCATATGCGCTCAGCCTATGATAAAACCACATTATCTGAGAAGCCTATTAAAATTTCTCTACCCTCAACACACCCAACCTATGAAAGTAAGTAAGTAAATACTAGGAATAGGTAGGTATATCAACGTCTCTTCATGTTTTGTTGAATCAAGCTCTCACGGAGGGAAAAATCAAGTGAAATACTATTACAAAGAGGAGTCTGATTTTTCCGAATGAATAATTAATTCATTGATATTGATTTTGAATAATTCAATTTGTCGTACATTATATTTTATTTATCTGATAAAAATTAGATTGTGTGACAAATAAAATTATTGTCAATTCCTTAGGAAGTACCATGATTTTGTTTTCAATCTTGACTTTTATACCTGCCAACGAATCATTCTCCATTTCGTTGCTATCTTGAAAGAAAAACGGTCGCCGATTGGACTGATAAATCCTGAAAGTAATTAGGTACCGACCTATAGACATTTCGAAAAATCGGGATGAAAGGTGAGAAAACTAAGTGAAATACGATTATTGGAGAAACTGTTGCCACTGGACAGGGGAAAAACGAAATAAACAGGGAATTCCGTGTTACAAATTAGTTCCATATTCTCCGCCAGAATGCAGGGTCGGAGGGCAATATTCTAGGGGCCGCACTATAGGTAAGTATTTTTTAATCATTACATGGGTTGGTCAATAGTTTAGATTATCAATGCCGTCAAGAACGAGCCAGCAGTTCTTCTGTTGTGAAACTCAGTGTTCCACGCCAATTTCATTATCATTGTTTATTATTATTAATTTGTTATTTAGATTAGTTCTGTATATTTTGGGGTAATGTTTGCATGAGTGTAATGGTTTGCCTTCGAAAAATAAATAAAATAAAATTTTTTTTTACTGTCCAGTGCCGGGCAAGATCATTCTGGTAATTATGTGTGTGATGGAAAACGAAGGTAAAATGCGAGAGGAAATTTACATTTTGGGAAAAGATGCCAGGAGCTCACCTGATCCAACAAAAGGGTCGTATACCAATGAGCCGTTCGTTACTAAAGCTTGGTTAGCCATAATGAGTGACAATTGAGGGTCCATACTTGTGTTGCCAATAAAGTACCTAGTCTTCAAGGACAATCTTGAGATTAAATCTCTCTGCCCTTCAGATACCTGTGAAGAAGAAACAATTAGACAATACACACAAACATCAATTTCAAAATTGAAAATAAATCATTCAGAATTCGGAATAAGTTAAGGCTGATTAGAGGATCTACAATTTGGTCAGTGCCTCACACCACTTTTTTTTAAGCAATAAAATACTCATTTTAATTTTATGCTGCTTCTGCGCTGACTAAGTCCTTTAAGTTTTAAAGGAACCACAATTAAATACTATGGAAAATACTAATAAATTATTTATTTTCTGCAGAATAGTTGTATTTGTTAGGGGCGTTTGAGAAGTGACAACCAAATGGGGGAAAATTCAACAAGTGACCCCGTTGAAATTCAGAAATAAAAAGAAATTTCATAATTCCTGCCTTTTAGTATAACTGGTAAGGTTGATAAGAATAAAACTGCTTTGTCGCTGACCAAGTGGGAAAGAATTGTTCAAGTAAGATCCCTTATTTTTTTGATTATAATTTTCAACAATGAACCGTTGTAATCGACCAAGAAAAATTTGTAAAATAGTTTAAAAGAAAACGAACTATTCTTCCAAAGTAGAAATGGTGAGGCTCCTCAGGTATGTTGCGATGGTCGTGGCAGTAGTATTCAATGTACTGAAAAGATACATCAGGGTGGTTGAGCTTCACTGGCCCTTTCAGTGGTAAGTAACTGAATGACTGCAAAAAGGAAAAAATTGAAAAATTTTACTACTGAAAAGACAGAGAAAAAATACACGCAATAATATAAAAAACGCTGCAAATTAATACACAGAGGTTTATTATTCCTGTGTTAGATATCCCTTCTTTACACATCATTGGTCTAAAATTATTAAACCCCGTATGTAATACATGATCAGAACATGGCGCATCGTGCCTCCCAAAAGGGTAAATACCTTTACAGTGCCAATACCCCGAATTTTTAAGCTTCACAAAAATGGTCGATAGGTTAGGACAGAATGTAGCTTTAGAGGCCCCTCAGCTGATCAGTGCGCCTCCGAACCTCGTAATTCTTTCCGAGGAGTCCCAAATAAGCTCCATCTAAATAACAGCGCCGTGCGTCGATCAGGAAAGAAATTAGCCTCAGAGGTTCCGAAGCTGATCTGATTCCCTCCATACTTTGTAATTGAATTCCAGATCTCCAAAAAGGAGCTACATTTCAGGTTTCAGCATCATAAGCCGATTAAGAAACAAATTAGGCTCAGAGGCAGCAATGCTGATTAGTGTGCACTGATATTGAATTCTTGTTGTTACAAAGGAGGACCATTTCAAATTGCTGCTCCGAAGGTTGGCACCAATATGCCTGCGTCGATACAGGCACCTGCAGAGGAAAAATTAATGCAACTAATTAAAACATTTTTTTTTTTTTTTTTTTTTTTACTATGCCACGGCGCGGTTACGGCAATTGTGCCATGCGCTCTCGAGCAGCCCAGTAGATCGCAGCGGTTCGTTCCCACCGGCACTCAGTCGTCATCTATTAAATTAAAACATCTACATTTTACCAATCCCCCTGATCTCAGTACATAACGATATAAAATTAGAGGGGTACCTATCAACTGGAAACAACATGAATGTATAGACCATTGACATGGTTTTAATCATTATTAAAAATTCACAGCAGAAAATAGTCAATCAAGATGTTGGTAACGTAAAACTTCGAAATCGGTCATTTAGGAAACGGGAAAATGATGCTTGAAGTAATTTACACTAGAGCATGCGCAGGATGGTGTAATGATTTGAGAAAAATGAAATTGGTAGGGGACAATAATTTACAGCCTAACCCGCTCATTCCCAGAAGATCTAATCAAAATGTAATAAAAACTAGAAATTAACATAGTTCCTGGGCTAACACTTTCGCGCACCCGCAGGAGCTACCAATGATGCAATCATGTTGAAATTAATATGGAATAATTAAGCTGTCGTCCCCCAACCATGGACAAAATTTGAGCGAGATTAGAAGACTAGGACATGAAAAAAGATGGTTGAAGTAATTTACGAATGTGCATGCGCAGAATCAAGTAATGATTTGAGAAACATGAAATTCATATGGCCACCCGCCACACACAGCCTAACCCGCAATTTTTCGTTGAAAATTGTGGAAATTAAGCTTGTTATAAGGGTTTGCGGATAAACGACGGACCCACACACAGAAAGACAAGGAACGAAAGTTGTTTAGAATGGTCTAAAACGTAAAATGCGAGTGGAAATTTTACCACTAAATAACAACAACCGTTAGTTTTTTGGAGACAACAAGTTTTCCATCTCTCAAAAGTGAAAACAATGCTTCCTCCACTACTTATTGGTTGACTCGGAAGCAATAATTTTTCGAAACGACGTAGGGACATACATCTTTAAATGACTGAACCTCAACATCCCTCTCAACTGTCCACGAAAGGTCAATAATCAAGAAGCTTTCAGAGCTACATATACAAATATATATAATATAATCATTCTAAAATAATAATAAAATATTGCAGTTGCACAGCGGTTCACTGTGTGATCCCTAGAGTTGAATCACCACCATTCCTTCTGTCAAAGGTCACTGGACGGCTCCATCAGGGACGTATTGTACCTATAAAATGCTACTACTATGAAGTTTCAGTGAAGGAGAACTAGAACTGCAGGAGAGTGCACACGGATGGTGATAAACTTTTTATAAACTGTCCACGATTTTTCCCAACGGTCAACAGAACAGCTAGTTTTGGCAATATAAATAGTAAGTTTTAGATTTTTGGAGCAACAATTTAAATTTGTGCCCACACGAACATGATGTCACCAAAGGCCTTCAAGATTCAGAATGACTTTAGTGTCTTATGAACATGGATCTGTGCTTTTCAGGGCTGTATTTTATGTCTAATCATGAATTTAGTGCCTTATGAACCTGGATCCGTGCTTTCCAGGGCTGTACTTTATGTATAATCACCTCAAGATGATCTAGGTCTCAAAGCATAAAAGTATAGTTCTCAAAACGTCTCACCTCAATTCGTTGAACCTTCTCAGCATGAGTTTGGGAACTTCCAAAAACTTCTACTTTGATTTTAAAAGAGACCTTTTCATCAAAATATGGGGCCGTGAATGACACAGGAAGATTCTTGAGTTGATTATGGAAAGCTTCTCTTTGGTCTGAATAGCTCCACAGTTCGATAGCATACCGAAGAGTTACAGATCGAGATGCCAACTTTACCACTTCTTCCTCGCTTTGCAATTCCACTAACCAGAAAGGCTAAAAATGAAAAATTTAACAGACATTACCTAGGTACTGAAAAAATTTACAGAAAATTAATAAAGCCAAAAAAAGTCAGAATATAAAATATGTAATTATAGAGACTAAGACAAATAACATTGATAAAATTTGCATTTATAGTTTACTGAAAGAGTACTCAAGAGGTAAGGATATAATGGTCAGTGAAACGAACAAACTTACATCATCCGTAGCTTTTTGGGTCCAAATTAAATTCACATTAAGTAAAGTGGCGATTGAATTTATTTCCTGTGAAATTCAAGACGATCAATGATAAATCCAAATGGAATAGTAGGTAACTAGGGTGGAGGCACCGGTAGTAGCCCCTGCCAGTAATAACCACCCATGAACTATAGATTTGAAAAATAAGGATTTGGCGCCATCAAGACATTTGAAATCAGCGCCATTTTAAAGCAGGAGATGTCTGCTGCGCATACCAAACGTTCTCGTCATAATAAAGTCACCAGTGTGAACAACGCGCCTTATAACCCAGATGGACTGCCAGTTTATCAGATGAGCTCCTCACCAACGGTTTTGACTGAGGAGTCAAGTCCTTGTTTTCCTCAATATTTAACTTTATTCTAGGGCTTTTTGGGATTGTTTCGTTTTATTCACATTCCTTGGTTATTTCTTGATGTATTACAAGTTGTTTCACGTAAGATTTTAGACAATTACCAGTTCTTAAAAACCTAGCGAATTTATGTAGTAGCCATGACGTGGCCACTGAGTTTTCGTGTTTTTTTCTTATTCAACTTAAAAATGAGCTAGATTTTCATCAAGATCACAGTGATATGATTAGTTTTCCTGAAAAATGAGTGGCTCCAGAAGTAGCCAGGGGGTGGCTACTACTACTACATATGTAACAATGTTGGCTACTACTTAAAAGTTTTTGGTGGCTACTACCAATTCTTAAAAATCTAGCGAATTTATGTAGTAGCCATGACGTGGCCACTACTGAGTTTTCGTGTTTTTTCATATTCAACATAAAATATGCTAGACTTTCTTCAGGATCCCAGTGATATGATTTAGTTTTCCTGAAAAATGAGTGGTTCCAGTAGTAGCCAGGGGGTGGCTACAACTAATGATTTTGGTGGCTACTACCAATTCTTGAAAATCTAGCGAATTTCTGTAGTAGCCATGACGTGGCCACTACTGAGTTTTCTTGTTTTCTCATATTCAACATAAAATATGCTAGACTTTCATCAGGATCACAGTGATATGATTTAGTTTTCCTGAAAATGAGTGGTTCCCGTAATAGCCCGGGGGTGGCTACTACTGGTTCCTTGCAATAGCTACTACTAAAGATTTTGGTGGCTACTACAGGCGACAGATCTTGGTTCCTTTTCTTCGATTTTCGTAAAACTAATCAATGCATTCGATTTTTAAAATTAGCCATTCGATAGAGCAGACATTGGGGGAAAGGAAAAAGTCAGGATTGGAAGAAAGATCGGAGAAACGAATCGGGTTTGGTAAATACCAAAATCGGACTGCTTAAGGGTGGCTACTACTGGTGCCTCTACCCTGCTTAAGTATTGAATATTCATAAATATAATTTCAGTAGAGCCCCGATTATCCGCGAGTGCCAAGCTTTTGTTTATAAAATTACGAACTGTTCTTTATTTTAGTGATTCAGAGAAAAGTACATCTGTACTGCTTTACTAAAAGTCAAGTCTGCTGTGCTGTACATATTTTAAAAGGTATAGGTAAGTACATAATATGTATATGTACATGATATTATCATGTTTTGTACAATAAAACATAGTTTTTATGCTGAAATATATTTTTTTCGTGTTTTCACCTAATTTAGCGAATTTTTGTAGAAAATGAAGCTATTGCAATGGCTCGGAAAATTTTAAAATCAAAACTTGAAAAATGTAATTGAAATCCAATTTGAGACATTCTGAAACGAATCCTAGAATTTAACACTTTTTCATAAGTATGAACCTATTTATATACATTTTAGTCTTTTTTCGGGTTATCCGCGGTGCCCATGCTACCCAATTCCGCGGATAATCGGGCTCTGCATAGGCATGTATTACAAGTAGCATTGTGACTTACATACCTGTAACCGGAAATCTAAATGCTCATTCGCAAACCAAAGTAAATACTTCCGAAGTATGTTTGTTTTGTTCATTATAGTCCTCAGATTATTAATTCAAGCACTAAATTATCATGCACAAAGCATTGAATACGTTTTCTAGATGCACATGACTAGTATGTGCACGTGAAATGTCCAAATCTAAATAAAAAGCGCGTTGCTCGCTCACTACACAGACCATGTTTTTGTTGTCATTTGTGAGATAAGAGATAATGGTAGAGGTAGAGGAGAGGATCGGGAGAGCACGATCTTAAGCTGTTTTCTGAAGAATCCGCTAGTAACGCTGGCAGATTTTTGAGCATAAATAATATGGAGAGCTATCCCTCTTATTTAAACGCTGTTTTCCTGTGTTCTGTTACTGTGTGCTGTCAGTTGATAGGAATGTGCCGCTGGCGTCGCGCTGGCTCAGGAAATTTACGCTTCCCGCCACGCACCTGCTCATAGTACGCAATAACGCCTAGTTGAAAATTAAATCACGAAACATCCTGCGTCGAACAATTTGATTAAGTAGGTAGGATTCGAATACAATTCATAGAAAACTATGATAGGTACCTCCCAAATAATTTACCACCCTTTTTTCAAATTCAAATTACAAAGCAGTTCATTGTAATTCAAGTTTTGTTTGATATTACTTATTGGGTTTGTTCGGACACGTAGTTCGTAACCGTTCGTAACTGAACACGCCCACTTTTGGCTGTTCGGACTACACGAGAACCAGTTCTGGAAGATCTCGAACTAGCAGTTCGTTGTTCGGACGTAGTAGTTCGTTACCGTTCCGAACCAGTCCTACAAGTTCTGTCTTTTTTCCAGAACTAATAGTTCTAGACATGCAAGTTGTCATCAGCCTTCTTAATTCACGTTCTCGTGCTAACATTTTTATCTGATGTCTTTTCAATTTATCTTGCCCTTAACGTTTCATACAATGTAAGTAACTCGTGTAGGTACACGATTGCAATCTTATGGTACGACATAAAAACATCCCGATTCTTGAGCCCTTCTTAAAATAGCCTACAATTATTATTTTAGGGTTAACAAATCGAAGTATGTGAAAAAACGTCTTTTTTAGCAGTTGTTGCCTTTTCTCTTAAACGCCTCGAGGGATTTTGATGCTTCTGGGTGCAAATTATATTCAGTTCCCCTCATCCCGTAAGACTGGTAGGTACTTGATTAGCAAAAAAGTTCTTAAATGGCCAATTTGGGGGGGATAATCGGTTTTAGCACTTTTTGGTCTATTCTCCAAAATGGCTCGAGGGATATCAATGAAATTCATAGGTCCGGTCACCGGATCCGAGGTCACCGAGGTCAAGTTCAGTTCCTGACAGGGCAACTCTCAACTAATGATAAAGAGGTTTAGTTCAGATTTATGTGTTCAGTAGCCATTTTCAAAACACATCAAAGTCAAACCTTGGGTGGAAATACATTGAACATGAAAGTACGCTATTAAATTCAAAACATTTTATTGAATAACAATTTAGGTATTGCTGGTTAAATGTAGTATCACAAGATACTAACAGGCCTCATAAACATTAACAGGCGGTTAACGGACCTGATAAAGTATAACAAAAATATTGAGTTATAGTTTTTATAACACAAATTACTAACATGTAACCACGTTTTGGGAAAAAGACGGAGAGGTTATCAGGTTATCAATTCCGAACTACACGAAATGGCGTTCGGACTGGGAGTTCAGAACGTAGAGTTCTGAACCGGTTCCCATCCCCTCTTTGCAGTTCGATTCCGAACTAGATGAATTCCGAACTGGTTCGGAACTACGTGTCCGAACAAACCCATTATTGTTACATTTTAGTATTGATTATGTATGTAGACATAACTGTCTAGATGTTAGTATGTTCATACATTGGTTCCCATGCCCAAATCTTGGTGCCTCCTATTACTTTTTTTTTTGGACACAGAACAGCTGATCTACCTTCATCAAACATCCGCTAGAGTGTACTGGCGTCATGTCAACACACATTCCCACAGTGTAAAAAAATATGAAATATTAATGGTGTTAAATTGCGGTGTACATGTACGGTGCACAATTAGGATATAAATCTTAAATAAGAAATATGCCCTAGGTATACAATCCCCATTCATTCACCAAACTCAAATCACATCTTACATCAGCTGATCAGTGTTCGGCCATTTTGCCCTTGGTCAATTCAAAAGCCAAACGACAGTAGTGGCACGTATGATTTGACTGCTTGAAACATCACTAATAGCCCTACATCTTATTAATACTCAAAGGGAAAAGCAGCAGTTCACCAGTTGCCATTGACAGGGAATGGTTTTGGAAACTCAAAGTAAGTTATTCATTTTCTCCTTGGCTCTTTCTCATTTCCTCATTTGAGTTTCACAATCTGTACTTTCAGTGTTGGTAGACCATGAATCAAGGATCATATAACTTTTTGGTCGATTGTTTTCAAGATGATGTTATCAACACTTTTCCAGACACCTAGCATTAGGGGCACAATGAACCACTCGATTCGGGGCAAGATGAACCAAAGCAAAGATGGTTCATCTTGCCCCATACCTATTATAGAACCACTATAATAGTGGTTCTTCTTGTCCCATAGTACTGTATTTTTGGATCTTGATATACTATTATATTTTTTCTATTTCAGTTGTCAACAATGGTTCAATTATGTCAAGAAGACGGATAGGGAAACAGTCCCTCCTGTGGTAATGGAAGCAGCAATTCCAGGATGGAGGGCATTTTGTTTTTTACGTGGCTCAAGTTTTAAGGGTTAGATGTGAGAATTGGAAGTAAAATACATGCGAAGAAGCCATAAGCTGATAGATCATTACCACTTTCCTCAAGTTGACGAAATATGTTCTGTGCCGTCAAAGGACATCGTGAGGATTTTCAAGCCAATTTTTAAAAAAGGGACGAAGCGCCAACAAAGCTATGTTACCGTTGATGTACAATTGAAAACATGAATGTTCGTTGAAATGTCCTACTTTTATGTTTTAAATGGGAATTCATGTCTGCTCCTTTTCAATATTCTTTCCAAAAATTGATTCATATCTTTGTTTCTTTTAACCATTCGTAGGTAACTGCCTTTAATTTCATTTTTGGGAGAGATATGATTTAAGTAATTGATGTCGATAGAATGTTATATGTTCGTTAGAAGGTATTTTATTCCTAGAATTTTATTCTTTTTACCATTCGTAGTTAACTGAACCGCCTTTAATTTCATTTTCAGGAGAGTTATAAATTTTACTTGATCTCAAAAGAATATTTTTTGTTCGTAAGTTTTTTATTCTTAGATATGTAATTTACTTACCTATTATTTTGTCTTGTCATTCTTTAGATATTATGCAAGGTAGTAATGCAATGTTCCTCTTATTACTATTATTTACTAACTTTGATTTTAACAGCTACGATTTAAAGACTCATTTTTTAACGAAAATAAAATATTTTGAACTATATTTATTATTGATTTGTCTTGCCCCAGGTGTGGTTCATTTTGCCCCGGACCTGCCTACAATCAACGATTAACATCTCAAATGACATCAGCTGATAGGCCATCTTGAAAGTCGTGTACTTTCAGTGCTGCCAATCCGTTTCAGCAAAAAATCTCGCCGAATTCACGGAAAAAATCTGTAACATCCCCCCCCCAGGATGAACCAGAAAATCCCCCAAATTTAAGGTGCCGATAAAAGCAATTTTGGACACAATATTGATCACAAATTGAATAATTAAGTAATAAAAGGTCATATGACAAGGAATGCTGGCAGCACATCGTCACTTTCCTGGTCTTTCGTGACAGAAACGGCTTCTATGGTTTGACGACTCAACTACCACTAATAGTATTCAAAGGTTGGCATGCCCGGAGAAGCAGACCCGATACTCCAAAGTATCGATACTCTTTCGATAGGTACTTATTTTTCAAAGCGTATCGATACCTACTCGATAATTTCGTTACTGTTTAGTGGGGTGAATAGGGTCACTTTTGGTTTGTTAGGGAGTTTTTGCAGTTTTCCATCTAAGTCGTCGTACAAATAGAGGTTTTTCTAGCGCAAGCAAACCAGAAGCTAACCATTATTATTGAATGAAATGATTCAAAAGTCTCACTAACTAACAAAAGTCAGACTACACTTCTCCAAATCTCCATAATTGAGCCCAAGTCATAGATTATGTGTAATGTATACTTTTTCTTTCAGAATGGAAGAAGTACCTATTAAAATAGCAACAACTTTATTTACCTATGTGGTTTAATTTTTTCACTAGAAATAGATGTGGTAGAAGAAGGAAGGGAACTTGGAAGGGTAGTTGTTAAGGCAACTAGTTGTTGGGCTAGGAGAATCTCACTCCAGAACTTCAACATGATCAACGATCACGATGTACCAATATTATAAATATATACTTACAATTTTTTCCCTTGGACAATTATGTTTTATTATTGAAAATAACGAACCATTTTTGAAGATGTGGATACCTGCTAATACGCGACAAAGGGTGAAGACAGCAGTTTATGTCTGTGTCTAGATCTCTGTTATGTGGCACAATCCCTACCCACTTCATCAAAATCGATCTATCAGTATCGTCTATCAATCGTCTACCAATTTCAGATTTGACATGTTACTTGTTTCAACAAAAATTTCTAGGATGCCATCCTGAGACTTGTACCTACCCAAATACCGTAGAGTGACTGATGGTAGATCATGAAGCTTTTGAATCCAGTAAAAGGTATCAGCGTAATTTAAGTGAGGATGAATCCTACAAACCAACCACCTTTTTTGAAAATCATGAATATTACGATGTCCATGTCATGCCACCTTGAAATGGGGAGAAAAAAAAAAAAAAAAAAAAAAATTGATTATAGGTTATTGTCATGGAAGGTTCCATGCGTATTTGAAGTTGTATTCGGCTTCCCTTCAGCTCTGAATAGGATTTTTATAAATCTAAAACATATTACACAAATATATACCACGATTCATGAAAATACTGATATATAACAAATACATTTAATATAGGTAATACTTATAAATAGCTGTATTCATTTAACACATTATATACTATAATACTAATGAATACGTATGCATATAACACGTATATAAAATAATACATATCAATACATATTTATTTATTTACTAGCTAGTTCACCGGTGCGTTGCACAGGTTGACTTGAATATACGCAAGCCCACCCTCACCCATCACAATTTGGGACACCCCTGTGGATCTGATTCAAAAAAGTCCTTACTAAAAAGGACTTACTTAAAGTACTTACTTATAAATTACCTATTAGGACCAAACTACTGAGATCAGCCCCCATTCCCTCTCCACAAACACCCCCCATATTTCAGATTAAAAATATTCTTGATAGGTACCCCAGAAGAACGTTCAGAAAAAACCAATTTCATTCGTCCCGATATCAGATCACCAGTTCGTTCAGTGATGACCAAATTATTCCATTTAACCCCCACCCCCTCACTTATTTTTTCCTTACCACAAACACCTATAGTTGAGGATAGAAAAAATTTTAATGGTCTGTGATTGAGGTTGACGTAATCTGAACAAATTCGCCCAATCAGATCCCCAGTTGTGCTTTAACTCTCCCACCCCCTCCCTCTCCATTGTGGGTCAGATTTGAAAAAATTGAAAAACGCTGCAAACTATTACATAAAGGTTTATTATTTATGTATTAGACAGCCCTTCTACGTAGATCTCTGGTCCATAAATTATTAAACGCCGCTTATAATAGGTATATTTAGTACCGGAACTCGGAGCTTCGGACCTCACAAATGGGTTCAATCCATTACAGCAGCGGAATCTCACAATTTTACGCTTTTTAATATAGTTTATAAACAAAACAATTTATTACCAAGTCATCTTTCCAACACATTAAAGTGTTACCTATACTGTACATTGATATCATCTAATTGGTCAAATTTCAAAAAATGTGCAGACAAAATCACTGAAAATGGCTAAGAATTGTTAAATTGATATTTTTTAGCATAAGATTGGTCAAATAAAGTTGATCAACTATGAAATAGAACATTCAAAAATTTATAGTACGAAATTGTGCTAAAAACTTGAACTTCATTAAATTTTGTTTTAAAAAATCTATAAAATTCCAAAAAATAGCCTAAAATCCAAAATCTCTTTTTGAATAGAAGAGTATCATTTAGAATACTTTTTTTCCATAAAATTAATAGCCAACATTTTCTTTTCACTCTTAAATCTCCAATTTCTATACAACTTGAAATATACAAAAAAAAAAAGACACTTTTAATTTGTAGAATGTGAATTTTTGAAAAAATTTTATGCAGAAATCCGTTTCAGGCTATTCTGAATCATATTCTGAAGTTTAACGCATTTTTTGTGTATGTATGTATGTATGTATATATGTATGTATGTATGTATGCCCAGGTATGCTTCTGAGGATTTGCGGCGAATGGCAGCAGAGGAGGCGGAAGCAGTGCGTAATGGGGTACGCAATATAAATGTTTTCTTGCAAGCCCGTTTTCCCATGCGCACGCTTTCTGCCATTCAATCTCTTCGCCTGAGGCCCCACTACAAGCAGCTTGTCCAGGATGCAATCCTGGCAAATAGCAGTGGGGCCTCTCCCGCATCTCCGGCAGACGTGGGACAGCAGCCCGCCATTCAGCAATCCTCCCCCGTGACCTCCGGTCTTCTTTCAGACTTGAAGACTGAAGTATTGAGGCTCGGGGAGCAGGTGGGCAATATTGTTGGTTATGAGAGTGCCTACCTGCAGGATCTGGCGAGGCGGGCTGTTGAGGGGCCAAATGGCTTGGAGGACGAGGTCGCGGCCTATGTGCAGAGGATCTTCCCGCAGGTTGAGGAAGCGACCGTGGCGAGGCACCAGGGAGAAGTTCCCCCTAATGTGGTGCCTCGTGGAGGTCGCAGAGCAGCTAAGCAAGCGAGGAGGCGGGAATACCAGCGTGTCCAGAGATTGTGGAGGAAGCATCCGGCTCGTGCAGCTGCGGAGGTACTGGAGGGAGCTGGGGAAAGAACAAGTTATGCCCCCCCTCCAGGAGTTTGTGGGCTACTGGGAGCCACTTATGAGTGCTCCCAGCCACAGCTCTGGTGAGCCGGTGGTACCCCCAGCTTCCACCAGGGACTCCTTACGCAGCATCATGTGCACACCGGTGCTTCATGACGAGGCACATAAGTGCCGTGTCAAAAACTCCACTTCTGCTGGACCCGATGGTATTTCCGCCCGACGCTGGAATAAAGCTCCAAAGAATGTTAAGCTGCTCATCCTCAACCTGTTGCTACTATCTGGAAGACCCCCGAAAGCGTTGACCCGTGCCCGGACAATTTTCATCCCAAAGAAAGGGGGAAGTGGGCCTGGAGGCTACCGTCCAATTTCTATTTCGTCGGTAGTCTTCCGCCACTTCCAAAAGGTTCTGGCATCTCGCCTCCAAGTGGCTGGTGTCATAGGTGACGTCCAGAGAGCATTTCGGCCAGCGGATGGCACAGCGGAGAATCTAACAGTTCTCCAAACTGTCATTTCGCTGGCCCGTATCAAGAAACGGCAGCTCCATCTTGCCGCTCTGGACGTCGCTAAGGCCTTTGACACAGTTAGCCACTTTGCCCTGACCGATTGTCTTCGTGGTGTCGGGGCGCCTGCTCGTTTAATTGAGTATGTTGCCTGTCTGTACCACGAAGGCGTGACGGTCCTCGAGGCACAAGGTGAGATGTCAGGGGATGTTCTTATTGGGCGCGGGGTACGCCAGGGGGATCCTCTGTCGCCACTCCTCTTCAACCTGGTCGTGGATACGGCCTTGGGTAAGCTGCCAGCTGAAATAGGGTTTGATCTCGCCCCTGGGGTGCGAGTAGGTGCATTGGCTTTTGCTGATGATGTCATCCTACTCGCAGAAACCCGTGAGGGCTTGCAGATCTCCCTCAACGCATTTGCTGAGCAGCTAGCCAGGTGTGGTTTGGTGGTCAACCAGCTAAGTGTGGGTCGGTCTCCTTGGTCCCGTCGGGTCGCCAGCATAAGGTGAAGGTAGTGGATGAGGAGTGTTTTGTCTTAGGACAAACTTCCATCCCTGCCCGATCCGTGTTGGAGGTCTGGCGGTACCTTGGGGTCGACTTCATGGGTGTGGCCACTATAGCCGCAAGCCGTGTGGACCTTGGTGGAGCATTAGCTCGTGTCACCAAGGCTCCATTGAAGCCACAGCAGAAGCTGCGCCTCCTTCGCACGTACTTACTGCCAAAGCTTACCTATGGGTTAGTCTTTGGCAGGCTTACTGCGGGGAGGCTGCTTGAGTTAGATCGTGAAGTTCGCTCTGCTGTGCGCTCTTGGCTAGGCTTTCCACCTGGTGTCCCAAGTGCCTACATCCACGCACCGGTCAAGGCCGGTGGGCTCGGTATTGTCTCTCTTTCTGCCAGCATCCCTTCTTTACGCCGCCAGCGCCTGCTTGCCCTTAGGGGCTCGAGCTGGGAGGTCGCCCGCACTGCTGCTGACCTGGACTTTGTTCGGCAGCAGTTGTTGTGGTGCGATCGAGCAACACCAACTGCTCCAAAACCCAGCTCATCTGCTGAGTTCGCTGCTGCACTGCATGAGTCAGTAGATGGTAAAGAACTCCGACAGTGCTCTGAATCCCCCATTTCTACCCAGTGGGTGGAATGGGCTTCAGAGGGCATTGGGGCCCGCGACTATCGCCATTTTCACGCCGTCCGTTTGGCAACATTAGCCACCTCGGTGAGGTGTTCGAGGAGTAGTCGCGGGACAGTTGACACCCTTTGCCGTGCCTGTCGGGGTAAAAATGAGAATCTGTATCATGTGGTGCAGCAGTGTCCTCGTACTCACGGTGGCCGCATTTTACGTCACGATGCGGTTGCCAAGCAGATAGCAGGTGCTTTGTCATCTAGCGGTTGGGATGTCGAAAGGGAGAGACTATACCACATGCCGAGTGACCGGGGCAAGAAGCCAGATATCGTTGCGATCAAGCCCGATAGGTCTGCCATTATCCTGGATGTCCAGGTTGTCAGTGGCAGCGTGGACATGGAGCAGACCTGGCGGGCTAAGAAAAGCAAATATGATAGAAACGATCTGCGCCAAGCGATATCTGAGCTAAAAGGAGTGGCACCTAATAACATCAAGGTCATTGCCACGACCGTGTCATGGCGCGGGGTGTGGTGCGGGAAAAGCGCCACGGAGTTACTCGAGTTGGGCATCTCGGCAGGAGTACTCCGTGGTATCACCACCCGCGTCCTGAGGGGTTCTTACTTGAACTGGTGGTCATTTTATAGGGGCACATCCTTTCATCCCATTCTTCCTCCTCGTCCTACAACTTCCCTTATCCTAGAGCCGGGGTCGGGTAAACCTGGGCGTCCTCCCCACTTTTTTAATTTTATTTGTTTATTTTTCAATTTAATGGCGTGCCCCCTCCGTCTTTGAGGGGAGGTAAAAAAAAAAAAAAAAAAAAAAAAAAAAATATGTATGTATGTATGTATGTGTCATTCCAGACGATAACTGTCCGTAGAATTGTGCTAGAAACTTCAAACAAATTTTAAAATGTTAAGGACACAAAACGAAAGTTCAAGTTCGTTGGCCAGCATGATCGGATTACATCTTCGGGTTGAAATTTTCAAAAATGTAGTCAAAAATTTCAAAATAGCCTGTTTTTTGCGATTTGTTGTGCGAAATAATTTTTTCAGCATACTAACATGTGGTATATTCGGAATCAGCGTAAAATTTCCTATAAGAATATGTATCAATTTTTCAAAAATTTCAAAGTTGAAAAATCAGAATCGCAATAATGCCGTTCGTTAGTTGTAAAAATCGGTAATATTTGCATGAAACATTCTCCAAATTCAGATTGTCTTTAAATCTACAAGATTAGTTTAATAATAATAAAGTATGAGTACCTCCTAATTATTTTTAATAATTTGATTCCATGTTTGTCTATCAAAATCATAAACTAAAATTTCTCTACGCGATCAATAGCTACTGAAATGTCTAAGATTTCTTCAAATGGGGTCATGCTGCATGACTGAACTTTTTTCACCAATTTTTGGCTCATAGCACCCATGAGAGTGGAGCGATCGAGCTGGCGAGAAGTTAGGACCAACTAGACCCCAAGTGGAGTCTATGTGCGAAAGAACAGATTTTTAAGTCAATTCTAAGGCCTTTTATGGCCTGGACGGCGGACGGCGAACGGCGGACGGCGGACGGACATTTCGAATTTGGATACTACGCACCTTGAAACGTAAAGTGACAAAGTTTGCGGGGGGTTATAACAATTTTTTGCTATACGATCACATAGGCTTATTATTGGAAATAATAAACCAAAAGTAGTCTTTGACTTGAATTAGAGTGATCCCAACATATTCGACAATCAAATCCCCACTTCGTTCAGTGATGACAAAGATACCCCATCCCCCCCTCCTTCCCTAAAACACCCCCTATGGGGCAGATTTGAAAAATTTCAAGTAGCCTGTGATTTAAGTTAGAATGATCCAAACATATTCGTCAACTCAGATCCCCAGTTGGTTTAGTGACATTCAAAACACTTCAACTTCCCCACCCCCTCCCCCTCCATTGTGGGTCAGATTTGAAAAATGAGAAAAAAGTAGATTTGACTTGAATTAGAGTAATCCAAACATATTCGACAATCAAATCCCTAGTTTGTTCAATGATGACAAAGATACCCCATCCCCCTCCACCCGTAAAACACGCCCTATGGGGGAGATTTGAAAAAGTACAAGTAGCCTGTGATTTAAGTTAGAATAATCCAAACATATTCGCCCAATCAGATCCCCAGTTCGTTCAATGGTGTCCAAGATACCCCATTTCACCCCCTTTCCGCCCCTAAAACATCCCCTCTGGCTCAATTTAAAAAACTTGAAATAGCCTATAACTCAAGTTAGACTGATACATACATTTCCCACCACTCATATCAGTTGTCCAATGACCCCTGTAACCGTGAAATGCGGACAAACATACGGACAGATTTCCAAACAAAAGGATGAGTTCGTTGGCCAACAGTTTTTGAGTACCTACATTAAATTGGTCAAATTCCAAAAAAAAATTACTAAACAAACGCTAAAAATGTTTAAAAACAGCTGAAAATCGTTAAATTTTCATTTTAAGCAGAATTTTGGATAAAAGAAGTTTAATAACAATGAACTAAAACATTAAAATATGTATGCAGAAATTAAAGCTGAAAAACGTATTTAAATTTTATTAATATTCGCCAAAAAATAGATGAAAACTTCAATAGTAGCTAAAAATTCAAAATCTTTTTTTAACTGCCGAATATTATTTAGAACGAGTTTTTTTGACGTAAAATTGATTGTTAACAATTCCATATTAATTAAAGTCCTGAATTTTAAAAAGGATACTAACATAATATAGTACCTACGATAATTAACGAAAATTCGCTCATGCGATCATGCTGCATGACTGAAACTTTTTAGTTCATTTAGCCAACTATCTTGGAATGGTCGAAACGTACGGGACGGACAACCCCAACAGTGGTTATCTCTTATTATACCTTGCGCCGGTGAGCTAATTGGATCAGGAAAGGTCCTCGTTCACCGAAGCTTATTTCCTTTGAGGCAATTACCTACCTTCACCCTTACTTCAAGCTCGGGCGTGTAAGTAGAATACGTCACACTACATGTTCTCTGTTCGTTCTACCTTTCAACCTTTGGTCAAAGTATAAGTTTCTCACCATTTTAGTTTCAACCACGTGCCTTTCAGCCAAGTATCGTGCTTTGCAAGTCTATTTCGTAGGAATCAGATATGGGGGCCCCAAATTGCTCCCAAGTTTATAAATGACTAGCCTAGTTTTCTCGCTCGATTCGCTCGCTCGGTATGGCTGTATAGATGCGATGGTCTTTTACTGCTGGGTGAGTCATGTAGAATGATTGGTCACGGTAGATCACTAAGGGTGGATAAATTTGAAATGTGTAGGGGATGTTGCTCTCTTGGGGTGGTTTTCTTCCTCGCTTCGCTTGCTCATGTGTGATGTACACTTAGATGAGGTGGGATATAGTCCATCCCGAGTCCGTACAAAAACCCCGATGAAATCCAACGTTTGTAGGGGATGTTAAAAAAAAAAAAAAAAAAAAAAAAAAAAAAAAAAAAAAAAAAAAAAAAATCCAAGAAGAATATCACCTTTTAATTGATGAAAACGAATTATCCTGGAAATAAGAGATTTTTCAAAAGCAGGTGCCTTATCTCGAAAAGTGGACGTCTAGGTGAAAAACGGGCTTCGGGTTCGGATTTAGCGACCTCGAAAACTCCCAGGACCAGTACCATTTTCGTTAGGGCACGAATGTGATTTTTTTTTTGTTGGGCAGTGTTATTGATGTGACCCAAACATTTTTTTTTTAAATTAATAGTTAGGTTAATAATTAGGTAGTGGGCCCAGGGGTACTGCTAGAACTCCTCCTTTTTAATCGAATTAATATTTTGTCGATCACTGTTGTTATGTACTGTATTGGGAGCCAAAAATACCGTCTACATATGTTTGATGCCAAGTTAGAGCACTCAATTCGGGAATCTTGGAGAGAACTGTCGATCTGTGTTATTTTCCCCTTTCAATTCTATTTTTGGAATCTATGTATCTTGATACGTCAACCTCCAAAGTTTGAGGAGGGTTAAAATTATTTTTCTCGGTTGATTACAAAAAGGTTCATTATTGAAAATGGAAAACCAAAAGGTATATTTCGTGGAAATACTCGTTTTGTTTACTTCCATTTTCACCTGTCAAACTCATTTTTTCAACGCATTAAATGTAGGTGTGGGGGCACCACAAATGTATATTAACAGAATTACAGCTAATAAAGAATCTCGCGAGAGCACACCGGGAAAACCCGGGAAGAGTCCACTAGTTCAAGCCTTCAGCTAGTTGTGATAATTTGGTAAGTTTGCTCTTCCTTATTTCCTCGTACGAAGGCGGCAATAGCTGACGGCGGGAGTTACCACCTGGGAACAGATATTGCTAAATTGGAACGCTTCCCGCAAATTCTCAATTTGCCCTACCTAAATGTTGAAGGTGACGGCAGAACCTACGGGTTCTAGAAAAGCAATCAACTATCCTTCCTTCCGAATGACAGTAAATGACGGCGGGACTAGTTCCTGGAAACTTTTACGTGTTACTTCGAAATCCTATCCAAATTTAAGGTTTCCCTATTCGATTGGTGATGGCAGAGCCTACGGGCACTGGAAATGCCCTTCAAATAGTACCTATATTCCTATTTACCTAGTGTTGGTGAAGACAGACCCTAACACGGGCTGGAAACGCCTTCACGCTTCCTTTCCAATTTCATCACTGATCCAAATTGTGAATTTATTCTTGTGGTGAAAACCACCCCCTCTTGTCAACAGCCCTTTTCAGGGCTACCAAAAAGAGGTAGACACAACACAAAAATATTTATAAGACGTCGAGTTATAACTCCGTCAAACAAAATATTTCACCAGAGAGAAAATACGAAATTCTCTCTCAAAAGTGAAATATTAACTAATAACATACAAGGCGACCTCCCTAGACACTTACTGGGCGAGAGAGACGCGACAAGTATCTCGAACCAAGTCGCCTTGAATGAGAAAACTCAAACAGAAAATCAAACGTCCTCTAAAACTAACAAGGACAATTCAAACAAGCCTACTCGCCAATCAGAAACACTGATTACACGAGAGACAATAGGCGAACCAACCAAGAGGCGGCAAGCAACCACCTCTGGTCCAGCAGCCACCCCGGGGACCCCGTCTGAACAACGGACGCAGGGAAACCACCCGAGGTCCCCGTCTAAACTCAAGGTCGTCGGCTCCGCGACGGACGCTCGTAAGCCACCCCCGGGGACCCCGTCGCAGCGACGGACGTGGGGAAACCACCCCGGAGGACCAGCTCAGCTATCATACTCGCAGATACTGAGAAAACAATGTGCGAGCCAATGAGATTACACAGTCGAATTAATGAAATTAAGCGGACCAATCAGGAGGCGGCAGGAGGCGGCCACCTCCCTATAAATACCCCGCTCGGAGCCCTCCGAAATTCATTCCACTCTCCGCTCTCGACGACTACACTCAGAAGTACGAAGATTTCTACACGCTCTACGCTGACGAACCTTCTGCATCCCGAGTTCATCTCAAGAACGGCTTCCTACTGCTTTCTACAAGGCCTACCTTCTCTCCACACAGATCTCGCATTGGCATCTACGAGTCCAGTGATTATTCATCCTGCTCATTGCCCAACGTAGTTCATCTGTCAGGACGCCACCCGGTACATCTATCGATATTCTCTTTAGATCGTACGCCCGCTGGGACGTTCCTAGTCGTGTCGCCCGGGTTTCGTAGCACTAGGCTCGTCACCGACCGCTGTGGGCACGCCGGTAAATTACTCAGCTCATACGCTCTAATTTACCGTCCAAGGAAGTCTTTTTCAAGACTACAAGGTAGGACCCTGACATACGAGCAAAGGAAAGAAGCTCTGTCAAGCGAGTCCACCTTCTAAACCCTCTATTTCTATACATAGAGGCATCGAAACGAGCTAATAACTCGGATATTTCGATGGAACGTCGGCCGTCCTATTTCCTCATGCAAGGGGAGGTAGACCACGGCGCGGCCGGGCCTCTTAGCCCCCGCAGCGCTACCTACACGCTGCCCGGCCAATCCGCCGGTCCCAGCGACGGCTCAAGGCTCGATCCTCACGACGAGATCGCCTTCTCACCTAACGTATTCACGAAGGAAACGTTAGATCAAGCCTCACCTATACAAAAGATCGAGGATACCTTTCAGACCCGCTCTGAAGTCAATCATTATGATTCGACAAAGCTTTCCGAATATCCACGATATTCGACACAAGGCTACCCGGCCGATCCGAGTGTCAAATACACTCCAAATGTACAAAAAACAAAGGATACTTTTCAGTACCTCAACCAAGCTCAACATATTCCTCCTACAGATATAAATCTTAGGCCGGAATATTACAAAACGGCTCAGTACCAAACTGATCGAACCCAGCACCCACTATGCGAGCCCAGTGCTCCACGCGGCTGCGACACGAACTATCTCTCAGTTCATCCCGCCAAGCAAGCTGACCTTGACGGTTTCGCTCACATTCCTTACAGGAATAACCCAGGGACTGACCCGCATAATCAGAATATAAATGTCCCACTTGGTCTACCTACACCAAGTAAAACATATTTAAATCCACTACAAATGGTGACCCCGCCTTTGAACAGGCTTAACACGGAGCATTTCGTTCCCTCTTATGAAGCTAGTGGATTTCAGGGAACCACTGCGGGCGTGCGACCCCCGCCGGGCCTCTACGCCCCACATCTCACTCAACAACCCTCTACACAAAGTGGCTTTCGAGCACTTTTAGAGGAGATGGGAGATTATCAAAAACCAATCTTCCAAAAGAAGAATATCGATCGTGCACTCGCCGAGTTCGATCAATACTGCGTGCGAAAACACCTGAGAACGCAGAACGAATGCTTCTCAGCTATATACAAGTGGGTACCAGAAGAAATGAGGGAAGCTATCGACTCAGCTTACCTCACGGCACCCCACGCACCTTACGAAGAGGCCAAACAGCGCCTACAGCGAGAATACGGGTTGTCCTTACAGGACAGGCTCCTCGCACTCGAGGACCCCGCATCTCTCGCCAAAAAACCCAGCACCAAGTACCACGAAATGTACTCTAAAGCTGTTGGGTACTTCTCAGAGGCTCTGATCACTCAAAAGTGGATCGAAACTCTACCCATCGAAGCACGAGGTATGGTCGCAGCTCAGCCTACCACGACCGCCCGGCTCGACCTAGCTGATACGCTACACGCGTACAAAACAGAGAATACCTCTCTAAACATACGAGGAGTAGAATCTACTCCGAAACCCATGAAAACTGGTTTCAAAAAGGCCCTCTCACAACAAGCTGAGTTCAAACCCCAACCAGTAGAGAGTAGGCCTCACAAACCGACGGCCTATGTCTGTCGAAACCACGCACGTTTCGGTAGCGAAACTCGCAAATGTGCAGACCCAGAACACTGCACTTGGAAGGCAAACACTGCTTCCAAAACTAGCAAAAAGGCAGCGACTATAAGCCAGCCTAAAACCTGGGTTTCAAACGAAAATACTCAGAGATCGGTACAAGAAAGTACCGTTCCAACCTCCGACGTAGAGAGTTCGGAAAACGAATAACTGCCAGTGTATCTGAGCCTATACACCGGCAGTCTACTGAGTATAAAAGGCTTTTTTTCAAGTGCAAACTAAATGGCACTGAATTTCTCATCGACACGGGAGCAGAAGTGAACATTCTGCCCCACAATGTCACTAAAAAATTGGGCTTAAAAATTCGTAAGTCCAACGTAAAGCTCACAGCAGCTAACGGAGCCCCTATAGACACACTAGGGCGAGCTGACACGACAATTAACATCGGCCTCGGAGACATGACCACCGATTTTATGATCACGAAAGTTGATCTAGCGATCCTCGGTATACCATTCCTCGAGTCTTGGGATATCGGAATACGGGTCAAACACAAATACATTTATAAAGATAAAATAAAAAGCTATGCCGATCAAAAAATAGCTGCAGTCATGAACAAAAAATTCACTGACGAACAAATAGCAGCTACTATCCCTCATCGTGACAACAGCCCTCAACCAGAGGACGTGCAAATCACGGAGGACGAAAACATTCGCTCTATCATTGAAAAATACAATGATAAAATGAGCAAACTTCAAGGAAAGTGGAAAAACAACGGGGTTTACCACCGTATAACCACGGAAGGAACACCAGTACACTTCCGAGCAAGACCCATGGCGGGCGAAAAACGGGCTCAAGTCAAAAGTACTTTTGACAAAATGCTTTCCGAAGGCATAATTGCACCATCAGATTCCGAATGGGCATCCCCGTTACACTGTGTGCCAAAAAAAGACGGGTCATGGAGAATCACCGGCGACTACCGTTTCCTGAACGCGAAAACGAAGAAAGACGCCTACCCTCCTCCTCACATTCGCTCTTTCCAAGCGAATTTACATGATACACGAATCTATTCGACAATAGATTTAAAATCGGCATATTACCATATTCCGATGCACCCAGATGACGCTCATAAAACTGCAATTATTACACCTTTCGGTCTTTATGAGTTTAAGAAAATGAGCATGGGTTTGGCCGGAGCGGCTCAAACATGGCAAAGATACATGGACAGCATCATGCGAAAATTTGATTTCGCATTTGTATACCTAGATGACATCCTGGTGGCTTCTAAAAATTATAAAGAACACATGAACCACCTCAAACAAATTTTTGACAAGCTAGGGGAACACGGACTTCGAGTAGGTTTTGATAAATGCATTTTTTCAAAACCTACCGTCGATTTCCTAGGTTTCACTATCTCGAAAGAAGGGATAATTCCTAAACGAGATAAAATAGAAGCCATAGAACAATTTCCTAGGCCAATAGACGTACGAAGTCTACGCAGATTCCTAGGTATGTGTGGTTTCTACCGAGCATGCTCAAGTAAATTCGCTCACACGGCACAACCTCTGTATGACTCCATTCAGTCAAACAAAAAAAATGACAAAACACCTATCGAATGGACATCAGAGAGAGAAAAAGCTTTCAACAGCTTAAAACAAGCAATGATTAAAGCTACATTGCATAATATCGCTCATCCACACCCTACAGCAGAGTGGAGATTAGTCTGCGACGCATCCGACACACACATCGGAGCGGCACTGGAGCAGGAAATTACAGACAAACACGGCTCGAAATCTTACCAACCATTGGGATTTTTCAGTAAAGAAATTCCGGAACAATGGAAGAATAAAGCATCATTCGACAAAGAGATGTTCGCCGTTTACCAAGCTTGCATTCATTGGCACAATGACTTGGACGGCCGATCTTTTCATATTTGTTCAGATCACAAGCCTCTGCTAGGCACGATGCTTAAGAAAAATGCACATTTTTCTAAAATGAGATTAAGATGGCTAACATACATCTCTCAAATGACGAGTGACATTCGTCATATACCCGGAGAGAACAACGTCGTCGCCGACGCACTCTCCAGACCCTTCGATCCAGTTGAAATTCAAACAAAATCGATTTCAACCCAAACTGACGAGGGTCCACCCATAGCCGAAATTTCGCAAATTACGGCTGCAATAGAGTGCAATCTTCTACTGCACATTTCAAATGCACAAATTCGTTCTCCTCCTAACGCAGAGGACAAATTGAAACTCACACGAGTTGAATTCCCTCAAGGAGAAATTTGGTGTAACCTAGACCTAGGACACCCAAGACCTTATATTCCAAACGAAATAAGGCAAGAAATAATCAGCCAAATTCACAATTTGGGACACCCAGGTATACACTCTACAGTGTATAAAGTTAAACAAAGATATTTTTGGCACGGACTCCGTGCAGATGTCTCCAACTGGGTCCGAGCGTGCGAGACTTGCCAACGAGCAAAAATCACTCGCTCCGTGAAGCTCCCTTACTCCGAATTTGAAACGGCTAACAAATTTTCACATGTACACGTTGACATTACCGGACCCTTACCTTTAGCTAAAGGAGGGAAACGTTACATTCTAATGATGGTCGATAGAGCAACGGGTTGGCTAGAGGCAGTCCCTCTTAACAACATCGAAACAGCCACGATCACAAACGCCTTTATCAATATTTGGGTAGCTTCAAAAGGCGTACCTAAATACATCACAAGTGATCAAGGCACACAATTCGAATCAGATCTATTTAATTCCATTATGGAACGTCTCGGAGTAAAACATACTCACACGTTACCATACAAACCGTCAACAAACGGAATGGTAGAACGCAGAAATAGATCTTTGAAAGAGGCTCTCAAAGCACAAAACGAAAATTGGCTCGACGCCCTTCCAAAAGTACTACTCGCCATGCGTACGGCAGTAGACCCAGCAACGGAAACTACACCGTTCCAAAAAGTTTACGGAATTGACGTACCACTCCCAGGAGACATTTTCGTAACTTCTACAAACCTTTCGGAGCCTCTCTTCTTCCGGCCTACGCATATTAAACATAATAATACGAAATATGCCGTAAACATGCCCAAAAATTTGGATACATGTACACATGTCTATATCAGAGTGCCCACACAGCTCACCTCTCTGCAATGTCCTTACACGGGACCATTCAAAGTGGTTAAAAGAGATAAGTTTTCGGTTACAGTGCAAATTGGCGAACATACGAAAAAAGTTCCCAAACAGCAAATAAAACCAGCTTACACTCTAAAAACAGACGAAGCTGTGTCACTAAACAAAAATCAGGCAGAAAATAAGGAGGAGACTCCCCGAAAATCTGCCAGAAGGCACGTCCCCTCTACCAAATTCGACGAGAGGTGGGTGACGGCGCTCGAAACACCCCAGCCGGCGTCGTCGTTAATAACACGACGTCTTGGGGGGGCGCCTGTGGTGAAAACCACCCCCTCTTGTCAACAGCCCTTTTCAGGGCTACCAAAAAGAGGTAGACACAACACAAAAATATTTATAAGACGTCGAGTTATAACTCCGTCAAACAAAATATTTCACCAGAGAGAAAATACGAAATTCTCTCTCAAAAGTGAAATATTAACTAATAACATACAAGGCGACCTCCCTAGACACTTACTGGGCGAGAGAGACGCGACAAGTATCTCGAACCAAGTCGCCTTGAATGAGAAAACTCAAACAGAAAATCAAACGTCCTCTAAAACTAACAAGGACAATTCAAACAAGCCTACTCGCCAATCAGAAACACTGATTACACGAGAGACAATAGGCGAACCAACCAAGAGGCGGCAAGCAACCACCTCTGGTCCAGCAGCCACCCCGGGGACCCCGTCTGAACAACGGACGCAGGGAAAACACCCGAGGTCCCCGTCTAAACTCAAGGTCGTCGGCTCCGCGACGGACGCTCGTAAGCCACCCCCGGGGACCCCGTCGCAGCGACGGACGTGGGGAAACCACCCCGGAGGACCAGCTCAGCTATCATACTCGCAGATACTGAGAAAACAATGTGCGAGCCAATGAGATTACACAGTCGAATTAATGAAATTAAGCGGACCAATCAGGAGGCGGCAGGAGGCGGCCACCTCCCTATAAATACCCCGCTCGGAGCCCTCCGAAATTCATTCCACTCTCCGCTCTCGACGACTACACTCAGAAGTACGAAGATTTCTACACGCTCTACGCTGACGAACCTTCTGCATCCCGAGTTCATCTCAAGAACGGCTTCCTACTGCTTTCTACAAGGCCTACCTTCTCTCCACACAGATCTCGCATTGGCATCTACGAGTCCAGTGATTATTCATCCTGCTCATTGCCCAACGTAGTTCATCTGTCAGGACGCCACCCGGTACATCTATCGATATTCTCTTTAGATCGTACGCCCGCTGGGACGTTCCTAGTCGTGTCGCCCGGGTTTCGTAGCACTAGGCTCGTCACCGACCGCTGTGGGCACGCCGGTAAATTACTCAGCTCATACGCTCTAATTTACCGTCCAAGGAAGTCTTTTTCAAGACTACAAGGTAGGACCCTGACATACGAGCAAAGGAAAGAAGCTCTGTCAAGCGAGTCCACCTTCTAAACCCTCTATTTCTATACATAGAGGCATCGAAACGAGCTAATAACTCGGATATTTCGATGGAACGTCGGCCGTCCTATTTCCTCATGCAAGGGGAGGTAGACCACGGCGCGGCCGGGCCTCTTAGCCCCCGCAGCGCTACCTACACGCTGCCCGGCCAATCCGCCGGTCCCAGCGACGGCTCAAGGCTCGATCCTCACGACGAGATCGCCTTCTCACCTAACGTATTCACGAAGGAAACGTTAGATCAAGCCTCACCTATACAAAAGATCGAGGATACCTTTCAGACCCGCTCTGAAGTCAATCATTATGATTCGACAAAGCTTTCCGAATATCCACGATATTCGACACAAGGCTACCCGGCCGATCCGAGTGTCAAATACACTCCAAATGTACAAAAAACAAAGGATACTTTTCAGTACCTCAACCAAGCTCAACATATTCCTCCTACAGATATAAATCTTAGGCCGGAATATTACAAAACGGCTCAGTACCAAACTGATCGAACCCAGCACCCACTATGCGAGCCCAGTGCTCCACGCGGCTGCGACACGAACTATCTCTCAGTTCATCCCGCCAAGCAAGCTGACCTTGACGGTTTCGCTCACATTCCTTACAGGAATAACCCAGGGACTGACCCGCATAATCAGAATATAAATGTCCCACTTGGTCTACCTACACCAAGTAAAACATATTTAAATCCACTACAATTCTTTAGTACAAATTACCTTAGAATACGAAGGGAAATAGCGCTGTAGGGCCAGTATAGGTTTTCCTAGTCTCTACAGTAGTTATTTTGTATTTGATGAATAAAAGTCTATCTATCCAACTAGGTATCTATCGAGAGTAACTTCAGATCCATTGGGAAGAAGAGGGGGTATTATTAGCTCCAACATGGTTCGATTAATCAACGATCTATACCTACGTTTCGTGATTTTATTAATTGGTCCTACATAAACATAAAGGTTTACAGCGATCAGAAAATATTCCGTTTCTTTTTCATTTTAAGATTTATTATAATCCTCGTTCAGTACAGGACATAATATTTGGCTATCAAGAAGGAATCTTTGTCTTCAAATATTACATTGAGCCCGCACGGTCCTAAAAGTCCATTCATTCAAATGGCAGGAGACAGGAAGTGTAAGTACTCGCTGTAGTTATAGATGTTGGGTGCCCTTCGTGTTGAAAATACTATTAAGTCTGCGCCCGTTTCACTTTTGAGCGATTGTTGCTGGACTGTAATAGTTAGACTTATGCTTAGCTGAACTTTTGGTTTGTCCAGCTTTAGCCAAGGTCTTCTGAACATTTCTTAGCCAACTTGAGACAGTGCGTCTGTATCTGTTGATGGATATCAAACAAATATCTCGTTAGTTATCAAATATGTGGTATAAACAAAGGTAGCTAGTGAGAAATTCTCATCAGTTTCTCATAGGTCCCCTATGATCCTACACGTTGGCTTAGTATGATGTTGACTTCATACAAAAATAAGCCTTAGAGGAAAACGTTCCAGTCATGCGCATTATTGAATGAGCGAATTGTTGTAAACTATAGTAGGTAGGTACTATCTTCATGCTAAACTGCTTTGAAATTGGAGCATTTTGAGCGCATAGAAATGGTTAACTATTAATTTGATGGAAAAAAACTTGTTCTAAATAATAGGTAATCTGCTATTCAAACAATAATTTTGGGGTTTTAGGCATTTTTTGCAGGTTTTACCAATTTTTGTAGCACATAATACTGAAATTTACGTACACTTTTCCGCATAATTATGTGCATACATTTTTTAATGTTCTAGTTCATAGTTGGTAAACTTCCTTTGAGTAATATTCTGCAAAAAATATATAGTTATTTATTTTTAACCGCTTATTGCCATTTTCAGTGATTTTCCGACACATATTTTGAAATGTGACCACTTTAGTGTGCTCAAAAAGTGCTGGCCAACGAAACCACCTTTTGTTTGGAATGCTTGGTTTGCTGGCAAAAGAACGGATTTTTTAAAAATCCCAATCCTAAGGAGAGTTATCGTCTGGATTGACATGTATTTATATGAAAAAGAGCAAACTTCGGGAATTGTTTTAGAATGTCTCAAAACGGATTTCCACGAAGAAATTTTTTCAAACAATTTAATTATAAGATTTCTGACCCATTGCAATAGTTTAATTTTCGACAAAAATTCGCCAATAAAATGACCATCGTCTAGGTTTTGTTTATATCATCTATCGCATTGAATTCACATGTTGTTTTATTACAATAAAATTAAATATTTCGTCTGTTTAAAAACATCATCAAGTGATCAATTTGTCAGTAGGATATGGCACAAGAATTTCAGTCGTAGGTCATTACCCTAGAAACAAATTGATATAGATAAAAGTCCAGTCATGCAGCATGACCCCATGAGCGAATTTTTGAAGAATATTACCGATTTTTACAACCAGCGAACGGCATTATTTCGATTTTTGACTGATTTTTCAACTTTGAAATTTTTGAAAACTTGATACATATTCTTATAGGAAATTTTACGCTGATTCCGAATATACCACATGTTAGTATGCTGAAAAAATTATTTCGCACGACAAATCGCAAAAAACAGGCTATTTTGAAATTTTTGACTACATTTTTGAAAATTTCAACCCGAAGATGTAATCCGATCAAGCTGGCCAACGAACTTGAACTTTCGTTTTGTGCCCTTAACATTTTAAATTTTTTTTGAAGTTTCTAGCACAATTCTACGGACAGTTATCGTCTGGAATGACACATACATACATATATACATATATACATACATACATACATAAAAAAATGCGTTAAACTTCAGAATATGATTCAGAATAGCCTGAAACGGATTTCTGCATAATTTTTTTTCAAAAATTCACATTCTACAAATTTTGAGGCGAGAGCAATAGCTTAATTTTCTTCAAAAATTCGCTAAAAGATAACAACTAACGGACCGATTTTCGGTTTGTCGGACAGTAAGTATACTAACCTATTATTCCAGTAAATGTTGTTATTCGCATAACTTATGGCGGTCGATAGTGTAGGAATTTCGTAGGAAATAAACTCCATCAGCTGTCAAAAGAAAAATACACAATTTTTTTCAATTTATTTATGCAACTACGTTGTTTTATTCATCTATAGACAAGGAAAACAGTGATTGTTCCATGTATTTATAATACTTATAATTAGGAGAATGATAACTTGGAGGTAGGTAGGTACGTGTAGGTAGCTCCTACCTAGGTACCATACGAACGTTTAATCAGATGAAATGAGGCTCCGACGCTCCGAACATGAAAAGTTCGATGTAGAGCGCAGCACGTAAACAAGGACCTTACCGGTTTGCTATTCTTTTGTTTCCTACAAGGGCTGTTGTGAAGGATACAAGAAGTTTTAGCTTTTTGCCGGTTTTTTGTGTTGTTTGTGTATTTCTTTATTATAATAACTAGCTGGTTCACCCGTGCGTTGCAGAGGTTGACTTGAATATACGCAAGCCCCCCCTCACCCTTCACATTTTCGAACATTCCTATGGATCTGATTCTAAAAAATTCTTACGTAAAGTGCTTACTTATAAATTACCTATTAGGTCGAACTACTGAGATCAACCCCCACTCCCTGTCCACAACCCCCCCCCCCCCCATATTTCAGATTAAAAATGTTCTTGATAGGTAACACAAAAGAACGTTCAGATTAATCAAATTTTATTCATCCAAATGTAAATCACCTGTTCGTTCGGTGATGACCAGATTATTCCATTTAACCACCCTCTCCCCCCATCCCTTCTGGTTTATTATTTCCAATAATAAGCCTATGTGATCGTGTAGCAAAAAAATTTTATAACCCCCCCTCAAACTTTGTCACTTTACGTTTCAAGGTGCGTAGAATCCAAATTTGAAATGTCCGTCCGCCGTCCGCCGTTAGCCGTCCGGGCCATAAAAGGCCTAAGAATTTACTTAAAAAACCCGTTCTTTCGCACATAGACTCCATTTGGTGTCTAGTTGGTCCTAACGTTTAACCATCCCGATCGCTTTGCTCTCATAGATGCTATGGGCTAAAAACGGGCGAAAAAGTGTCTTTGAGTGCTAGACGTGTTAGACGCACGCCTGGCACGCTTGGCAGGGGGTCACGGTGGGTGGTGAGGGGGGTGAGCGGGGGGTGGAGTGAGAGGAGGCGTCGCGGCACCATGAGGTGGGTACGGCGTTCCTTCGAGGCATGAATATATGTTTTTTTCTAGGTCGTATTTGTGTGTTAATACCAATGCTTTGCCTACGCATATTTAATAACATATCCTCTCGACTTTTCGTACGTACTTAGATAATGATATCATTAAGGCAATGATTATTTGAATAGATAGGAGCTCAAATCGAGAAATATAAACATACGTATATAATTATAGAAGTATAGGTTGTGGCAACTCGAAATAAGACACGCCGAGGAGTCTGGACGGGCCTTATGACGTACGCAAGTCAACGAAAACTACGATCAAACTCAATTGAAAGAATAATAAACCTTTGTGAAATAATTTGCAGCGTTTTTTCCTTACCGCAAACACCTATGGTTGAGCCTAGAAAAATTTTAATAGCCTGTGATTGAGATTGACACAATCTAAACATATTCGCCCAAACAGATCCCGAGTTTGTTCAGTGATGTCAAAGAATACCTTTCCAAACCCCAAAAACACCCCTATGGGTCAGAATTGAAAATTTCTAAGTAGGCTGAGGGTTTTTAGTGTTATCCAAACATATTTTATCATTCAGGTCCTCAGTTTATTCAGTGATGTTCAAGATACCCCCATTCCACCCCCACCCCTCCCTCAAAATACCCGTTATGGTTCAGATTTGAAAATTTCAAGTAGTTAGTGATTTAAGTTAGAGTATTCCAAACATATTTAATCAATCAGGTCCTCAGATTATTCATTGATTTCCAAGATACCCCATTCCCCCCCCCCCTCCCCTAAAATACCCCCTCTATGGATTAGAGTACTTCAAACACATTCGGCAACTCAGATCCCCAGTTGGTTCAGTGACGTTCGAAACGCTTCAACTCCCCCATCCCCTCCCACTCCATTGTTGGTCAGATTTGAAAAATTTGAAAAAAGTAGTCTTTGACTTGAATTACAGTAATCCAAACATATTCGGCAATCAAATCTCCAGTTTGTTCAGTGATGACAAAGAAACCCCATCCCCCCCTTCCTCTTCCCCTAAAACACCCCCTATGGGTCAGATTTTAAAAATTTCACGTAGCCTGTGATTCAAGTTAGAATAATCCAAACATATTCAACAATCAAATCCCCAATTTGTTCTGTGATGGTGATGACAAAGATACCCCGTTCCCCCCCTCCCCTAAAACACCTCCTCTAACTCAAATTTAAAAAACTTCAAATAGCCTATAATTTAAGTTGGCTGATACTGACATTTCCCACCACTCATAAAAGCGGACATACATACGGACAGACAGAGAAAAATTGAGAAAATGGTACCAATCGTCTACAAATAGCATGAAACGGAAAAGAAACGCAAAATTTCATGATTCTAATCAATGTACAGACAGACATACTTACGATTTCGTTAATAATAATTCTCATTTTTGACCAGATTGGTGAGACTGATGGTGTGGAGAATGAATTGTAGATCGAAAAGTGGTGTCGCAAGGTATCAACCAGGGGAAAGTCATGTCAACCACCATGTTCCTTAGGTCCTTCGCCCCCTAGCGCTCTGTGGCGGACCTTGTTAGTTCGGAGCCCCATTTGTGTAAGGATTGTGGCAAGGACTCTGTGACATGTCTTAAAATATATATTGGATTCCTTTAATTGGGATAAAATGCCATAAAATAAATATTCTATGAACAACTTTGTCTCTACGTTCTAGAACGTCGCTACCTACCTACCTACCTATTCAAATCAGATACCTACGGTAGGCAAATAGCTCCAGAAACGTACAGTGCTTAAGTATACCTATATGCTACATCGGAATCGAAAGGGAACTGTAACCAAACTTGGATCTGAAACTCTTAGGGACTGTACCTATACCTAAATACCTGTACTGTACCTAAATATTAATTCTAGACCAGCCTGGGAGGTTAGGGAGTGTACTTGAGTATTTAAAGTTAAATAAGTTAAAATAACTTACAAATTACTTGTTGTTTTTTTCTCGAAATATCTACCTACAATATCTTAACGGCGTTTCAATACCTCCAGGGCTTTCCTTCCTAACAAACAATTGCTACATATTCCTGGTCGGTTACAAAAGAATTCATAATAATAAACCACAAATAGGTACCTCTTCAGCTTGGCTATCCTGATCAAATAGTTGAGCCACGTGTGGGAATAGAAGAAACAGCCTCGAGTCTGTCGGAGAAAACCTTTCAATCAGGTGAGTCCAATTAGTTCTGAAACAGGTAACGGCTATCAGTACAGAAATAATTCCTGTTGGATTACAAAGTACCTGCATCATTGTAACCTACCGTACGAAGTCCCATACTCGAAGGCAGCCTTTTCTGGTAGTAGCCATTTCGTATAAAACTGTAAAGAAGCCATGATCATCAATCGTGACGTCATCAGTTTTGATCTTGTGGAGAACACTGAAAAATTTCATGAATGAAATAAATATAAATAAATCATAAGATATTGGAAAGGTATAAAGAATACCTAAAAATTAATCAAGTAGGTAAAATAACTTTGATTTATAGGCACTGTAGTATACACCCGGACCTGTGGAAACTTGTCACCCTTATCTGGCCTGGGAGGTGTCCCCCCTCACCAGGCCAGGACGAGGAAAAGGAGAGCCTTTCTACGCAGATAAAATAATGGCCCATCTTTATTAAATCTAATAAACTTTACGTGGTTCCACGTAGTTTTATAAGATTTAATTTGTTTGTAAGTAATTTCCAACAGAAAAAAAAGGCTGCCAAGTTGGGTGGGCAGTATAACTTCCTAACATATTGTAACATGGGCTGTAGGTCTCGATGGAATCTCACTATAGCCCATCGCATCTATACATCCTATACCGAGCGAGCGAAGCGAGCAACATTCCCTACACAAGTCGGATATCAACGAGGTTTTTCCTACACATATACAGCCATACCGAGTGAGCGAAGCGAGCAACATCCCCTACACACTTTAAACCCACCCTTAGTCTACCGTTTGCGAGCGAAGCGACCCCCACCCCCCCACCTCAACGGGGGGGATTGCCCCTCAGCCAGAGCGGCTAGTAAGTTAATAAATTCTTTCTATCTGAAGTGGGTAATTCTAGGGTTGCAGTTCCGGATACTTGACCTACTTTGTGTTTCTACGTGGGAACCTTTTTGATCCGAAGACGTTGGAGTACACCTCTCACGTGATTTTTAGGGTTTAGCTCAGATTCATTGTTGATTTGGGTGACGGATTTTACCAGACTTTCATAATTTAATAATGATTAACAGAAAGTTTCCATTTTTTTCCCGACCGTTTTCCGGTACGTTACGGCGAAAATATTGATTTTCCTATTGATTTTCAAGTATTATTTTCAAAATTAACCTTTAAGTTAAAACCTCCCTCAAAATTTGCTGGTTTACGTTTCAAGATGCAAAAAATCCGGAAAATGAAAGAAGTAAAAAAGAAAAAATATCCGTCAGTCCACCGACCGGAGGTTTTTCTAGTAGGAAGTTATTATTGACTTTAATCTGCACCAAAGTACGGGGTGGATGTGCCTACTTTTTTCAATTGACATATAGCACCCATCATAAATGATTACATATCTTGGTTATAGGTTGCATTGTTGAACGACAAATGTGCCGTCTACTAAGAGTAAAATAGTATCAAATTCATATAAATACCTACTTTTGCGTACCTTCTCAGTTGCGAGTCATTACCGACGGAAGCCATTATTGCTAGTAATTTTTGTTTTTCGAGAATCTTTTTCTCATCTTGATACATCTTCCACAAGCTTAACCACTGGTGGTCGGTGTAACCATTCTCAGGGGCACCTGGTGAACATGAAATAGTAGGGGCTATTAGTAATTGTATTTACGGGCATAATCCAAAAAGTTAGGAAAAATGGAACAATATCCTGTAGAATCACCGGATGTGCTTTCATCTTCCCAAATTAATGCAAAAGTTCCAGTCATGCAGCATGATCATATGAGCGAATTTTATTAAATTATCGTATAACTTTACAAAATCTGTATGGCTGAAAATCGTTGAAATTATATTTTTTAGCAGAAAATTGCTCAAATAAATTTATTTACTATAAAACTACTAACTATAAAATAGAACACTGAACAATTTTTGTACAAATTATGCTGAAAATTTTTAAATTTCATTGAAATTTGCTAGAAAAAATCTATAAAACTGCAAATATAAAAATCCAACATTTCTTTTTGAATAGCAGATTATTTAGAACACATTTTTTGTCATGAAATTAATAGTTATCAATAAATTTCTTAGCACTCAAAAACCTTAGGCTTCAAAAGAATTGAACATTATACAATACGATAATTTACGAAAATTCGCTCATACGACCATGCTGTATGGTTGGAACTTTTTTTGGCAATTTTTATTGATTTTTTAGCAAATATTAATGACATTTAAGTACATTTTCGATCCTAATTTTGTGCATAAATTGTTTATTGTTCTAGTTCATTGTTGATCAACTTCTTTTGACTAAATGTATGCTGAAAAATATAAATTTAACTATTTTTATTCATTTTAATGATTTTTTGAGCACATTTTTTGAAATGTGATCAATTTAATGTTCTCAAAAAAGTGCTTGCCCACAAATTCATCCTTTTGTTTGGAAACCTTGATTTTTTGGCGCAAGAACGGCATTTTTATCTCAATCCTAAGGAGAGTTATTGCCGGAATTACGCCTCAATCAGGGAAGAAGTTTGCCAGAAAACGCTCAGCTGATCAGAGCTCCTTCCTACTTCTTAACTGAATTGTACATGCTCCAGCTTAGGTTTCAGCGCCATAGGTCGAAGCAAATTTGGTTTAGAGGTTCTACAGCTGATCAGTGCGCTACGTGCACTGTAATTGTATTCTACATATCCTAAGGATCTCCATTCCAAATTTTAGCCCCGTAGGTTGATTAAGTGAGCCCCCACAGGTTCACGGATCTCATAGCGATACGCACCTTCGTAACAGATTTGCGTTATTGGTCGGGCTCAGGGATGACTTCGTCATTAATATAGGTACCAACATCTCAACATGGGCCACAACCGAAAGAAAATTGAGGCAAATGAATAATACATCTACAATTTACTAGTCCCTCTGTTACATCACATTTACTTGGCTTCACTAGAGCATCTACAGAGGGTAAGGGTTATAATAAACTCGATTTCGGGGAGTCAAAATTCCATTGGCATTATATCAGCCAACAATTGTCGTAGTTTATAAGGTAATTTTTACGATGTCGTACAATTCTGATTGCGATCGTAAAGACGATCTATTTTCATTTCAAAGGAGAGCGAACAGATGACGAAATAATCTCTTGACAACCAGTGTTACTAAAAATTGCTCCGTAAAATTGTTTTGAAAAGTAGGGTAAAAGTGCTTTAAAGTGTCCAGTTTTTTGCAAGGACTTCCAGCAAAGGGGGATCCTCAAAAGTATTGATTCAGTTTTGTTGCAAGGTTTTTTAAAAACAGTTTTCGGTGAATTTTTTCATGTTACCATTTCTGGTTTGGTTGAATTTGAAATTGTTGATAGTTTATTAGACGCTACCGTTGTTGGAGTAGCGCGTTGACATAGAAATGCCTAGGAATGTCTCTAGATTCACAAGAAAACTATAGCCGCGCCTCAAATCGAAGCCAAAGCCAAATTTTGAATAATACCTCAAGAGTACCTTGTCAGTACTGCGAGGGGTGGTACACACAAAGAGGGCTTAGGAACCATATCAGGATAGCACACCCAGAAAATTATGTTCCTCAAACGCCACAAAATACTGAGAGATCTTTCAGAGGGCCAAATTCTACCGGCATTCATAATCCAGCGCACGAAAACTTTGAACGAACAGATAGAGTTCCAGACGTAATTCAAACACTATTCCAGAGAGGTTTTGGAGCACCTCTGATGAACACTGATGGAGCAAGAGATGACGATACTTGGCTTGGACGTTGGAAATGTATCGTGAAACTTCAAGGAAGGCAGTACTATCTCCCTCAAGGTTCAGTAGGCCGAAATTTTGTATCATCTTTGGCAAATCAGATTCAAGCAGTAGTTAACGGTACACAAAATTCAGAAAAGATATTCGTATTCTGTGCCGTCATTCTACAACGGGAAAAAGCCGTGACGGCGGGGTCAGATATAAGAAGGCTCATACAAAAACGGATTAACCTGTGGAATGACGAAAAATATGAGGAGTTAATACAGGAAGCACAACGTTGCGATCGGCGGCTAAAGAAAAGAGGAAAGGAACAGGAAGGCCACGATATAAGGGTTTTTACACGCTTGGTCATGCAAGGGAAACTAAGGGACGCAACTAGATGGATCACAGGTCGATCTCGAGGGGGGGTATTACAGCCAGAAAGCTTACTTGAATGTGGAAGAACTGTCCTCGAAACTCCCCAAAGTAAGCATCCAGAGCAAGGAACTCCAACTTTAGAGAATTTCATTATCCCTGACTCACTACCAATGATGCTTGATGTTGACGTAACAGCAAACCATGTAGAGACTGTCGCTCGAACTCTTCGGGGGGGGAGCAGGTCCGAGCGGGACTGATGCTGAGCAGTGGCAAAACATGTTGCTGAGGTATGGCTCACACAGTCATCAACTTCGAGAGGCCGTCGCTTCTCTTGTGAGACGAATGGCAAATGGTGTAGTGGAATGGAACCAAATAAGAGCTATCCTGGCGAGGAGAGGAGTTGCTCTTGAAAAGGGACCTGGAATACGTCCGATTGGCGTGGGAGAACTTCTTCAGCGCATATGTGCAAAAACAATGGCACTGATTACAGCAGAAGATCTGAAAGAAGAGTGTGGATCAGAACAGCTTTCAGCAGGTATCAAATCTGGTATAGAGGGGGCTATCCATGCAATGGAAAGTATGTTTGCAGAGGAGGAATATGAGTGCTTACTTATGGTGGATGCAAGTAACGCATTTAATGCGATGAGCCGACCACTAGCACTATGGAACGCCCGAATGTACTGGCCAAGATGTGCTCGTTTTCTTTTTAACACATACCGTGGTTTTCCTGTAATCGTTTTTCGACAAAGTGACGCTGTAATCTTGAGCAGAGAAGGCACCACCCAAGGGGATCCCCTTGGGATGCTTATGTATGCAGTGGGAACCCTTCCATTAATCAGGAGCCTCAAGAGTGAACTGTATGAACAAAATTGGTATGCTGACGATTCAGCTTGCAGTGGAAAACTTCACATGGTTCGTATGTGGTTTGACAAGCTACTTCGACTAGGGCCCAAATGGGGCTACTTTCCAGAGCCTGAAAAGAGCTTCCTAGTTGTAAAACCGGAGCTAGAAGACGAAGCATCAGCTATTTTCCAAGGCCTAAATGTATGTATTGTGCGATCAAGAAGATTCTTGGGAGGAATGATCGGACCAGCCACCGATAAAAAGCAATTTGTAAGAACGAAAGTTGAACAATGGGTCGAATTTGTGAAAAAGTTTGCGACAGTAGCAAAAAAAAGCCCCCATGCGGCATATGTTGCTTTTACAAAATCGTTGCAACGTGAATGGGCATTTGTGCAGAGAGTGGTACATGATTGTGACGATGAATATATACCTTTGTGGGAAGCCATTCGAGTTCACTTCATACCTGCTATAATGGGCCAAGAAGTCAATGAACCTGAATTCGCTTTACTAGAGTTACCTGTGCGGATGGGGGGCTTGGGGATAGAAAATCCTGTGGGTACCCAAGTCTCGACCTTCCAAACTTCAATCCGGGCAGTCGAGATTCTGACAGAATCCATCAGGACAGGTGCCCCCTTGAATTACAGTGAGCATTGGGAACATGCCACACATGTATTAAAAGAAGCGAGAAAGGGAAAGAACGACCAAGCAATCCAACGCAGTCAAGAAATAATCGCCACCCTGCAACCAAATCAGCAGCGAGTTCTTAAGCGAATTATTGATGCTTCAGCGTCCCAATGGCTGACGGTTCTCCGAAGGTGGCCGACAGTTTCGACTTGACGGCCACACAATTCCAAGATGCGCTAGCATTGCGGTACGGTCGTACACCAATAGGATTGCCCGAGACCTGTGATGGCTGTGGAGAGAAATTCGACGTGACACATGCCTTAAATTGTAAAAGAGGGGGTTTGGTCAAACGCGGTCATGATGCAGTACGTGACGAAACGGCAATGTTAGCAGACCTGGCATGGGGAGGGGCAGTCATAGAACCTGTGCTTCGAGAAGCTGAAGATCAAGTTCCAGCCTTAATAGCTGACATCAAGGTGGAAGGGGTATGGGAAAGTGGGAGGCCGGCGTTCTTCGACAATCGCATAATCAATGCCGACGCCGTTTCTCACTCTTCCCATACCTGGAAGCAAGTTGCCCGATCAGCTGCAGCTGAGAAGCATAGGAAATATGACCAGGCAGCCGAAGACCGTCGAGGTTCTTTCACCCCCCTAATATGTTCAGTGGATGGAGCGCTGCACGAAGAATTCCACGTGTTTGTGAAAAGGGTAGCTCATACTCTTGCCGGGAAATGGAGCCGACCCTACCCACAAGTCTTGGGGTGGACCAGAGTAAAAATCCAAATGGCCATTCTGAAAGCAGTTTCGCAAAGAATACGTGGGACACGGAGGAGGTTGAGGTCCTTAGGGATGGAGGATGGAGCTGCTCTCCCATGGTTGAACGATTAAGTTTTAGTTATCTTGTTATTGTTTGATTGTTCTGTTAATGAATTTTTACCTTTGTAAAAAAAATAAAAAAAATAAATAAATATTTCAAAAAAAAAAAAAAAAAAAAAAAAAAAAAACGTACAGCACTGCAGGTGGTTTCATTCGATTCTTGGGGATGATATTCATATATGATACCATAAAAATTACTCAAATTTCAAAAGTTTTTGAGATCTCGATTTTTAAAACGTTTCAGCCCTTAAATTACTCTTTAGGGTTGATCGAAAGTGATGCCGAGTTTATGGGCTCATCCCCGGCCGATGTATGATTTTTGAGCCAAATTTCATAACGTTTGGTCCAGCAGTTTTGGAGAAAAGTTTTGAATGGCGGACGGCGCACTTCGCGGTGTGTGACTTACACTGGACGGGACAGAGTTTTTTATTCGATTTTTTGGAATCTACATATCTTGAAACGTCAATCGAACAATTTTGAAGGGGGTTAAGAATTATTTTTTCTTGGGTGATTAGGTACAAAGGCTCATAATTGAAAGTAGTAAATAAAAATCATTCTTTCCAAAATTCAATAACATTAAATTTTGTACAAGATATAATTTTTTATTTCATACATTAACATGTACCTATTTATTGATATACTTTAGAACAGCTATCTTTTCAACACAAGTAAAACATTTTGGATTTGAGGGTGTTCATAAAATTGAAAATAATGTTACATAATGTTCAACAATGTTTCTCCAGCATAGGAAGGGCCGCTCCATCCTCCAATTCCAGTGGCCGCACTTTCCTCCTAGCAACCAGTATCCGAAGGGAAACCACTCGGATTAACGAATCGGATTTTCACTTTTACCCACCCCACGAGGTTTGAGAACAGCTTATTCCACTTATTGGCGAGAACGTGGTCTGCACGCTTCACGAAAACAGTGAATCCTCTCTCCATGGCCCCATCCCACGAGCAAACCAAGGGTGTGAAAGACCCCCGGCGGAGCTCAGCAGCTCGATCATAGTTAGAGTTCTTGACGTTGGCTGCTGTTCTAGATGTTGTTTGCCACTGGGAGAGGTAGGAGGAAGCGTTGGCATTCACTATGTGGTTATCGAAAAACGCTAACCTTCCACTCTCCCAGACCTCGTTGACCATGATGTCTCCTACCAGAGCGGATTGTCCAATGGTAGCCTCCAGCATGACTGGTTAAGTCACTGCACCTCCCCAGGCAAGGTTGGTTAATCCGGCTACCACATCCCTTAGATCACCGTGTTCTCTCTTCACTATTCCTCCCTTTTTGCAGTTGAGAGCATAAGTGACATCGAACTCTGCTCCTCAGCCGTCACAGTGCGCTGGGAGGGCTTGAGAGATATGGGCGTACCGTAGGACAATTGCGTCTTTTAACTGTGTGGCTGATAAGCAGAACCCGACTGCAGTTGTAGGCACAACCGAGAGCCATTGAGAGGATCCTATTACACGCCTGATGACTCTCTGCTGATTCGGTTGTACCTGTAGAATGAGGTCCGTACTCTTTTGGCCTTGATATGTTTCAGCTGGTTGCCGGAGCAAATTGAAATACTTAGGAACTGTCAAGATCTTTGATAGGTTTGAAACACTGGGAGTGATTCGATTGGATTTGATATTTCAAGCCCTCCTAGCCGGGAAGGTAATCTCATAATCTTACTTTCCACATCTCCCATCTCACGACCTGCTAAAGCTGGCATTAAATGCTGACGAATTTTCCTCCCAAAGCGGGCTATATTCATCTGTACACCCTTTAACAACTCTGTGATTGAAAGCCGAATCAAACTGAAAAGATTTTGAGGAGGCTGCGTGCACTGCTTGCGGGCTCTTACCTGCGGCTCCAGCAAATGTTGCAATATGTTCCACCCACTTTTGAACTTTTACACGGACATACTCTTTTTTCTGCTCTAGAGAACCTATTACCCTTCCGAGGAACCTGTGTGAGTTAACTATTTTTACGCTGAGATCCCTAAACAGCTTTCACTCTCAAGTCCCGCCTTGATTACTAAAATGTTTTTCTCTGGTTCTGGGAAGTAGCCTCATTTCGTTCCCTCAACTTGTAAAACATCAAACCACTAACGGATATGGTTCAACCTCCCAATGGAAGCCGAGACGTCGGCGTACCAATTTCGCCTCCATTCGGAATTTTTCAATTTTTCCCTATCTACAATACATTCCGAGACAAAAGCTTGCGAAAATTAGTATTTTACGATAAAAAAGTTTTCTTTTCACGTCTTTCGACCAACATTTCATTCTTGTGCCACAATTTTTATTTTTAGGGCACAGCTAACGAATAAGTAGTTGTAGAGTATCTACAATGTAGAGTATCTTTCATCAAGTTTTACTTCATCTTTCTAACTCTAACAGGTCCAAAGATACAAAATTTTGAAAAATTTCGAGAATGTATCACCTTGAGAAAACGTTAATGGCGCTTACTTTGTATTTTAACCGTTCCGTCATTTCGTATGGTGCATTTGAATCTAATTTTTTTTTTTTTTTTTTTTTTTTTTTCCACATCGGGTATGCGTTCTCATATATGTTCCACCAATCCCCTCTCCCTCCCCCTTTCCTTCCCCATAACCACTGCAACCAACACTTAACTCCTTTATTATTAGTTTTTTTACAAAATCCCAAATCGCAACTCCCTATAGTTTTTTGCGTAGAATCCATTAATAGAATTTTCACGTACGTGCACATGCGTAAAACGTGCGCAAAGGCACAATAACATTGTTTTTTCAAACGAAAACCCTTACTTTTTATTGCGATTTCGGATGCTATGCGAAATCTCATGGACAATTATCCATCACTTGTACTTTTAGTACTCAAAAACGTACACAGTTCCAAGCGAAGTGTACAAAGAATACAACGTACCTAACACGTTTTGAGAGGTACTCAATTACCACAAAAAAAAAAAAAAAAAAAAAAAAAAAAAAAAAAAAAAAAAAAAAGTAAGCTTTTTGAGTACAATGAAATTGTTAACTATTAACTTTATGGCAAAAAACGTATTCTAAATTATAATCTGCTAATAAAAAAGAGAGGTTTTCAATCCTTAGTTTTGTTTGCAGTTTTTATCGATTTTTTTTAGGAAATGTTGATCAAATTCAAGTACATTTTCAGCATCCTTTGTACATAAATTTTTAAATGTTCTGTTTTATAGTTAATAAACTTTATTCGGACAATATTCTATGAAAATTCGCTAAAACACCAAAACATATTGGTAAATAATGCATACATCACAGTGCTCATGCTGGATGTACTCACCAGTGATTCAATTGTCGGGTGCACAATGGAAACGTGAAACGGATATGGCACTACAGTTAGGTAAATGAACGGAATGAGTAGTTAACTTGTCACAATAATAGGTACTGTTAGGCAATGGAAACGTGCTATCCTTTGAATACCGTAAAGGGGGTATGCATTGGAAACCTAGTGTTGACAATTTCATTACAGGGTTAATCAGTATATCAGATGATCCAACGAACGTCAGGTATTCCTTTATTCTCGAGATCCAGTTGAATTGGGGATTGCAGTTAGAGCTTCCAGCATCATACCTGATTAGTTCTTCAACCATTTTTAAAACACTGCTGCGAGTTACTGCTGCAACTTTAGAGCGCGTGGTGTACCAGTGTTGCAAGGTGAGGCCTACCACACATGACCGTATTTCTGGTGGGCGATCTTGGTGTATTTCTCGGAAGGTGGGTCGGAACGATTTCAGGAAGAATGACTGGACAATCGATGGTACCTAACATGTGCAGTGAAAACTATTACCTAATTTGCTTGACCGATTAAATCCATAGCGAACCCATCCTCAACCTCTCCCACAAAATATAAAAAGAAGAAGGAAAAAAGTATTGAACGAAAAAAAAAAAAAAAAAAAAAAAACCTTGTTCCAAGTTGAGCGTCGCACATAGTTTCCTCGTATCCGCAACATGAATGTATAGATCATTGAAATGTTTTAAATAATTATCGTATGGTTCCATAGCTAGTTCCATTGGTTGAGGGAAATGGTGAATTAGGATGGAGTATATTTTCAGACGGCTAGGGCGTGAGAAAATGATGCTTGATGAAATTTACATTCGCGGATGCTCTGAGTGAAATATTTATTTGGAAACAATGATAGGGGACCAGCGACACTCTAAACCGCATATTCCCTGAGAATTCAATCAAAATCGGACGAAAACTGTGGAAATCGAGCTTGTTACAAGGATTTCATATTTGTGCATGTGCAGGAGCTACTATTGATACGATCGGGTGGAATGTTCAATCATCCCAACTAACCTCCGAGATTGAGCGAGATTGGGCGACCAGGGCGTGAGAAAATTATGCTGGATGGAATTTCCTTTTGCGCATGCGCAGAGTAAAGCATTTATTGGGATCAATGAAACTGATAGGGCACCATCTACACTCAAATCCACACATTCCCTGAAAATTTTATTATAATCGGTTGAATACTGGAAATTAGGCAGGTTACAAGGATTTGCGGGCACACGACAGACAGAAAGATAGACACGGAACGAAAGTTGTTCAGGATGGACTAATTTTGGTTTATCATTTTCAAAAAACAAAACAAAAAAAAAAAAATTTTTAACGCCCCACAGAAAATTTTTTGGTTTACGTTTCAAGATGCGTAGAATCCAAAAATAGAAAAAAAGTTGCAAATCATTACACAATGGTTTATAATTTCTGTGTTAGATAGCCCTTCTAAGCAGATCATTGGTCTATAATTTATTAAGCCCCGTATGTAATATATTATGATCAGAACATGGCGCATTGTGCCTCTGAGAAGGGTTCACACATTTACAGTTCCAAGACCCCGCAATTTTACGCTTCACAGAAAAGATGTTTAAAAAAAAACGGAAAAATTATGCTTGATCTAATTTTTGTTAGCGCATGCGCAGAATGGAGTAATGATTTGAGAAACGCGGATGGCGGACGGAGGTTATTTTTTAATTCGATTATTGGATTCTACGCATCTTGGAAAGTAAACAAAAAATTTTTAGGGGGTGTTGAAAAATTTTTTTTTTCTTGGTCGATTACAAAGGTTCATTATTGAAAATAATAAACCGAGAATCCGTCCGTCCGCCGTCCGCGGCTTTTCCCCCAAAATACTAGATCAAACTACATATATGAAACTTGGGTTAAAAATCTCATTTGGGGTCTAGATGGTCCTAGAAGCTCGGCATCAATTTTTATCATCCTAAAGGGTTGTATTAAAGGGCTAAACATTTATAAAATTAAGATCTCGAAAACTTACTAATTAACAGTTATAATTTTTTGGTTGTCAATGATAAATTTAATCCCAAATAATCGATTAAAACCACCAGCAACGCTGTAAGTTGAATAGTTCGCTTTCCCTGAGGGCTTGTACATCGAAAAAAAATCTTCGAATTCTAACCGCGAGAAGATAGAGAAATCACACGCTACTGGCGGATCTATTGAATAGACGATCAAGCTCGAAATTCCATCAAAAATCGCTAGATAGTGATTCTGGAATATATAAAAATTTCCTTGTGAATATCAGCTGATATTTTGCCAATATTGGAATTATCAGGTTATAAAGTTCCAATGAAATTTATTATAACATTGCGAAATGGAGTTTATTAACTATTCTTCACCTGCTAGTGAAGTATAGGTTCCTAAATGCTAAATTTAATCTCTTAAATTGCTCCCAAGTCCACCAATAGGTTGCGGAAGCATTGTTTTTACTTTCGAGAGATTAAAAAGTTGTGGTCTCCACTAAAATCAAACGGCTGTTGGTTTTTTATAGTGGTAAAATGTCCACTCGCATTTTACGTTTTATACTATTCTGAACAACTTTCGTTCCGTGTCTTTATCTCTCTATCTCTGTGTGCGTATCTGTGTGTGTATGTCCGCAAATCCTTGTAACAAGCTTAATTTCCACAATATTCAACCGTTTCTTATGAAATTATCATGGTATGTGCGGGTTAGGATGAATATGCTCCCCTATGAGTTTCGTTGTTCCCAAATTAATACTTCACTCGGCTCATGCGCAAACATAAATTCCATCAACCATAAATTTCTCACGCCCCCGTAGTCCGATTTCGCTCAAAGTTGGAAGATAGGTGGAAAAAGTTAATTTGAGCATTCCCTAGCAATTTCAACATAACCCTATAATTAGTAGCTATTGCGCATGTGCGAATATTTATTCATTTTCAAACGAGCCTAATTTCAAAAATTTTCATCTGATTTTGATGAAATTTTCAGGGAATGCGCGGGTTAGGCTGTAAATGGTCCACTATTAATTCCATACTTCTCAAATCATTACTCCGTTATGCGCATGCACAAACGTAAATTCCTTCAAACATAATTTTTTTTTACGCCTTAGTCGTCCAATCCCGCTCAAAATGGTACATAGTTGGTAGGTTTAATTATTCAATGTTAATTTCAACATGATTGCATAATTATTAGCTCCTACGCATGCGCGAAAGTGTACTCCGAGAACAAGGTCTAGTTTTCATCAGATTTTGATTACATTTTCTGGGAATTTGCGGGTTAGGCTGTAGATTGTACCCTTGTAAAATAATCATCAGTTGAGGGAAGAGCCCCAAAGGACACCAAGAATCCCCCCGAAGTACCACGAAGCGCTCCTGCGTGATGCTGAACTCGAAATCTCCATGGCCCTTTTCCCGCCCCATGATACGGTAGCGGCCATCATCTTGATTTTTTTTGCCACAACTCCTTTCAGCTCGGATATCGCTTGCCGTAGGTAATTTAACGTACCACTCACTCACTCACTCACTGTTCGGGGTTTCCATTGGAAAAGAGTTACAGGCACCATAATCGGCTTATACTCTCCCTCATATAGAGGCCCCTTTAATTTAAAAGAGGATTCCGCCGGTTACCCCGAGTTGGAGTCGTCACAAGCAAATATTTTGCGATTCGTTTCCACTCAACGTCTCTGAGGGAAGAGCGTTCAATTATATGATGTCCAAATGCCTCCGTTCTGGATCTCCAGTACCGGTCGCATCTGCAAAGAAAGTGCTCTGCGGAATCCTCCTCGAGTCCGCAGGGGCACATAGGTGAGGTGTTGTTATCATAATATTTAGCATCGTGCGGAAATCATAATGTCCGGTAAGGATGCCAATCATAGTTCTGATTGTATTTCTACTTTTACTTAGAAGCCAATATGCTCGTTTGGAACCGGAAGACGTAACAAGCATTCTGGTTTATCTATATTTAGCTGTTTCTGTGCTACAGAGAATGTTTAGGTCATGTGTGACGCATGACTTAATTTTAGTTTTACAGGTATTTTCGGAAATGCATGCAAAACTAAGATGGAAGGATGGCAGGAGAAGGGCCCAGAAACTATTGACCTGAGCCTGCTCGCGCCATACCGTCCGTAATTAAACATTTCCTTCGTGATTCTCATGACCGGGAATCCATTTTATACATTTTAATATTTATTTTACATATTATTACTTATTTTTATTATTACTACTACTTATTTTAATATATATTATTTATTAAAATACCACTTAAAATTAATCTATCATACCTACTTATTAATCTAAGCCCGCGGAGGCTAGTAGTGAACGTTTGACGCGATGGTTCGACACAGGTCAGTATGTAGCAAATGTAGCATGCGCCTGTGTCATGTAGACGGGTGACACCTGAATGGATCCTTCTAATGAAGCATCTTCTCAGATGCATGTGAACATATTTTGTAATCATAGTCCAGTCCTTCTAGATAAAGAGGGATAGAAAAGAATAACAATAAAATAGTTTTTGTCATACCGTATCTCAGGATCAAAAATCTCAGGGCCTCTGGTTTGGGTTTCGTTCCGTTGAATCCCCACACCTTTATTAAGTGAGCTAATCGACTTTTTGCTGCTGGTATTTCCATAGTACAAGCTACTCTAAGAACTGCCATTTTCCATTTACTGAAATTAAAAACAAGGCAATAAGTAAACAATAGTAGTTGTTCAACATAAGCAGGAAAGAAAACATAATGATTTCAAGATGAGTTTTTCCTTTCAAGGTATCCGAAAAGCGCTCTATTTGAAATTTCAGCACCATAGGTCGGTTAGCATAGAAATTAGCCTCTGATGTTCTGCAGCTGATCAGTATCTGGAATTGTATTCTAAGTGTACCAGGAGTGTTCCATTTCAAATTTCACCACCTTAGGTTAGTCAAAAAAGAAATTAGACTCGCGGGTCCCACCTTTGTAACCGATTGGCGTAACTCATGGTGGTCGGGCGAAACGAAGCCTTTGTCATCAATATGCCTGTTTAGATGCTGGTACCTACCGAGGGAGAATTAATGCAATTAAATAAAACATCTTCACTTTAGAAGTCCCACTGATCTAAGCATATCGACTCTGACTCAGGTGCCCGCCAACTGGACATCAATGAAATAAAATAAATAACCTACCTACGTCAGTAGTCCCTCAACAGGAGTCAAGAGTTCGAAATAAAGCAAACTCGGTTCCGTGAAGAGAAAAATAGAAAATTCAACAACATGGAAGCATATCATAAATGGTGGAACACAGTAAAAATCGACTTAAAACTACGATGATTGTATCAGTTAATATAATTCGAATGGAATTTACTCTACACGGAACTAAGTTCGTTATAACCCTTGTCTGCTATAGATGGACTAGTGAAGCCTGGGCGAGTGATTTATTTTATCTCTGTAATTTTTATTTGGTGGGTACCTAAGTCAGTCGATATATACTTAGAAAAATAAATAAAAATAACTGCAAAGTTTTAGACCATTCTTATCCGTTTAGCAAATCCGTTTTAGACCATTCTGAGACCGGATCCGTGAAAAAACCATAGGTGTATGTTTGTGTGTGGGACAAAATTTGTCGACACTGCCCAGGCCACAATTGAATATCAACCAATTTTCAAGATTCTTTCTTTGTTCGATTCCAATTTTAGTCTAAAAACACCCGGAAATTTTTAATTCCGTGATGAAAGAGGAAAAATTGAGAGGGTAAAGCCGAAAAAACGTGTTTTTTTTCTCGACATACCTTGTCGACACCACTCAGGATACAATTTCAACCGATTTTCGTGATTCTCATCACGATTCTTACCACCAGCAGCGTCATAACCTTATACTGACGTGACAATACTACCATATTACTATCTGCTTCACTCACATAGCCACCCTCAGTTTTTCAGTTAGTAGGAAGAAGAGACAGACTTTAGAAGCCTTTTAGGTTGATGTGATCTTCAACAAAGTTTGTGAATAGAATAGTACAATATTTAAGACCAACATATGCACAAATGATGGCTTATCTGTCCCGGAATCGCTGCTCGTTATGACTCCCTAATAGTATCAACACTACCGCAAAGTCCTGACTTATAAGCTCTTTCTTCCCCTGCACTCTCTTTATCTTGAAAAAGTACAGCCTAGAAAATATTTAGTTATTACCATCATCTTGTTTAATTCTTCTTAGTTGCTGAAGCTGGTGCTTTTGTATTCCCCTCTGAGACATGTCTGGTGTAACTTTGTGCGATTCAAAGATTCAAGCACCACCCCCAAAGTTTCTGTACAATGGAGGTGTTGCGGATGCTATCTAATCTCCAAGGGATGAAACCCATGTAATCAGACGAGAAGGACGGCGAGCACAGTTTGCATTGGGACCAACTACAGAGATTTTCCTCCTCGAACCCCGCCAGCCCTCCGTGGTAGTTACCGAGACCTAACGCGTCGACGGGTCCATCGCAGAGGCGTGTAGAGTGAGAGTAAGGGGGTACAGAGGGGTAAGGGTGCTGTCCTATCTCATTGTTTTGAAGTTTAGCACGAGTGGATGAGAAGGGCTTTGGTACAAACCCGCTGCTCAAAACAGGATCGCGCTGCTTCTATTCTACTCACACCCGTTTCCTTTTCCAAAATATTTATCCCATAGTCCAGTATTCTGCCACTATCGATTTGAGCAGATTAGCACCACTGGGCTTCATCTAATTTGAACTGGAAAAGAAAATTCCCTGGGAAATAAGATAATACGAAAAACTGGAAGAAGCTATGGAAGAGCAAGTAATAAGCTAAAGTTTGCTAATAATTGAAAAAAGTATTTTTGGCTGAAAATTTCTGATCCAGAGCAAATTGAAAACATCGATCACCGTACGGGTGACAAACTCTTTTGAAGAGATGGAATAGAGAACACATTTAAATACATTCATTCAGATGGATATGGCGAGACAATAGAACACTATTTACATCCATGTTTCGCGGAGGTATAAATGACTTCATCGGAATAAGTCAACATATTTAACGATATAGAAAAGTGAAATAGAAAATTGCTATTCTAATTCACTTTAGTTACCAGTGAAGAAACCTTTTGCGGCACATATTTTGTATGCTCGCGGACAAACTGCCTGAAGAATGACTCGAAGCAGGAAACATAGGGTAGTTTACACCCTGGCTGTCAGGCTGCATCCCTGGGGACCCGCACCCCTTCCGAGATCTCTTTCGAGCAGAAACAAGAGGTATAACTCAAAAATGGGAACCTGGGAACACAGTTCGCGCTCGGACCACTCCTCCACTTCTCCTCAAATCCTCTCTTACTAAACACAGGCTCTGGCCTCAAACTCATGCACTCCCCTTCTGACTAGCATAAAACTTGTCAAAATACCATAAATATTCTAAGCACAAACCTATCTTTATATCTAGCTAAATACTCTAAATATAAGCTTAGTAAAATAATAAGCTAGTAATATCTAGCTAAATACTCTAAATATCAGCTCAGTAAAAATTACTCATAAGGTTTTGTACTCAATTCACTGATATAATATATATCCAATATTCGTTCAATAAGAGTTGTTTCTTCTTTCAATCTAGTAAATATTAGCTATTATATTAAAATAAGATTTCCATAGACTAAACAACATATTTTAAGCTACTACTACTACAACAACTACTATTTTAAACAGAGACTAAGATTTTAAACTAAACAACCTGAGAATATTCCGTAGGTTAGGTCTGCTTGAGTTCCACTCGCGAGCATATTTATCGGAAAGGCTCTGCTTGAGTTCGTTCGCGAGCCCGTTGTTCAATAGGTAACCAAATTTTATAACTAAAAAGTTACCACAAAAAACAAGAATAAATTTCACTTTAAATTTCCATACAAGCCTAGTTCCCGCAGGTTAAGCTCTGCCTGGGTACATCAACTTTCTGGAAGGACTAGTAGGTAGTATCTCTCTCAAATCTCAGCATACCAGAACAGATAGAGAGTAAATTATCAACAATTTGATAAGTTAGAAAGTGAAAAATGTTACGAACGTCGTAACACATTTCTTCAACTTTCCATAGGTCCCCTATTGAAAAACGTCTTGTCCCCCCACAGGGTAGTATTAAATGAAGAGGATGAATGTCGCTGTGAACTCGAGTAAAATTCAAGCGAATAAGAGGAATGAAGTGCCAGGGCCTTTATTAATTTCTTCACAGAGAAGGGAAATTCTCTTGGCATTCATTTAAATTCCTACACAACTCCCTGGAAGATATAAAATGGTAATTGTGGCTGTAGTCCCAATAAAAGAGAACACCACCAGAAATATATTTATGCAGAAATGCAGATGAAAGCTGTCTCTACTGTTTCCAAATTTAAAACATTCAATTGGTGAATTCTAATCTTGATGTATGTGAGTTGATGTTACACTATATTTTATACACCGTACATAACTAAGTCTTTCAATCTATTCTTGGCTTATTCCAATTTTCGTATATCCAAATGTTTGATTAATACCACAAAAATTTTGGGCTTTTGTCTTTTAATACAAGGTATGTACAGATTTAAGTAGAAGAGAAAAATAGAGCGTCACAGCACATAGCGCGCGCGTGTTTGTTTTTCCGCTGTACAAGTGACCCCTGCTTTTTCTCCTAAGCAACTGGACCAAATAAGAAAGAAAACACTGCTAATTATTGCACAAAAGCTTATAATTTTTGTGCTAGAAACCACTTCTGCGCAGATCTGGTCAATATTTTCTTAATTTGTTTAATCACTATTTCAATAGATATGTATGTAAATATTTAAATTAAACGTAATTGGGCTTACCCGTACTGTAAAATAAATAAGTATATTTATTGTCAAGAAGCACACGCACATAGAAAGTTAAAACGAGAAAATTGAATAAGATCGAGACGTATTTAGCAGAAGTACAGCCTAGCGTTGCAAGCAAAAATCGCTTTGCGATTCACAGACATGTTAACGATTTCATTTGATGTTGAATAATTTAATTTTATTTTCGTACGTATCTTGATTGGAAGCCAATTATAGATATACACTTGAAAATTGTTAAAATCCAGGAATCGTTTCAGGAAACCGCATACCGATTTCAACGAAGAAAATTTTCAAAATTTTAGAACCATTGCAATACCTAATTTTCTACGAAAATTCGCTGAAAGAACTTCAGCAAGTGTGAGTGAAACACGTGTAAATATTGTGATAATTCCCTTATAAACGCGGACAATATAATTACGATGGAATTCCCTTTTCAAGAAATCGAGGTTATCTAGAATGTTCCTATAACTTCTGTTGGGTACATGGACGGACTAGTAAAGTGTAGTTTTCTTCTTTTTCATTAATTTCCATGCGGTAGATAATATGCCATAGTGGTATTCGTGGAAGGACTATCAATTACTGAAATAATCAACACATGTGTAATAATTTGAAGCGTATTTTTTTAACCTAGAAGAGTAGCTAACAATGAGAGGTTCTTCACTTGCTGCTCAACAATAATTTTAACTATAATACAAATTAGACTATAACTAGTTTAACTAAGATACTTTCGATATGTGTTTACTGTTTTAATAATTACCGTCTTAGTGGATCCTCTTTATCAACTAGGGTCCAAACATCTTCAGTTAGAATGGGATTAATGATGTATGCCATGAAACGCTGGAAAATAAATATACATTTTTATTTTTTTTTAGAAGAACGTGTATGTTTTCTTATAGTGGAAAGTATATGTGCAACTGTTTTTCATGTTCCTATGTAATTGGAGATCTAACCATTTATGGTTTACCTAATATTATTATGGTCGTTCCAGAAGTTGATATGAATGACTGGCCATATATGTACCGGGATATATTGAATATCTGCCGCCCTACGAGTTTTTCGCGATTATGCTAACCTCGAAATTCTTTGCATCCTCAGCATCTGAAGACAAGACATTTTTCAGATATACTAAGTGCTTCAAAATGCATGCCCAAGGCAGCCAGTTGGTTTCTTTCCCGTATCTCAAGTACGTGAGCGTAGAGAGGGTATGGCCGTAACAAGTGAAGCCAGCTCTCGACAAGCTGAACATATCATCCAAAAAATTTGCTCGATCTTCTGGAGTGAATAACTGAAATAATCGCAAGCACATTATTTCATAATAACGCCCTGAAACGCTTTGAAGTTTCTGTCCCAAAACAACCAGTAGTTTATTGGAATAATTTTTCGAACGTATAGCGATTCGTCTTACACTCAGCAACTAAAAGGTGCTGTACGGACACGTGTGGATTGAAATAAGTAGAATAAAACGAGTTTAATTCGTAGGGCAATAGGTAAATTATTATGAAGTATTCCTGCTGAACGTCTAAGAAAATGATTTTCTCCGAATTCGAAGTTTCTACATGATCAAAACGGAAGTTAGTGAAAAAACTTTGTCTATTCCCACAAAAAATAAAGAGTTACAATGTTAAATCGTTTTCGACGGTTAAGCCATCATCAGTAACAAACAATAACAGAAGAAACATTAGAAAGGACAGTCACTGGTGAAGGGGGATTGAATCCCATTGGTCAAAAGAAAGGAAAGGGGCAGGAGGTACAACCAGTTAAGTGAAAACAAAGTGAAGGGGGATTATAGCTAATCAGATGATGTGAAAGGGGGAAAATAACTAAATATGGTTTCAACAGTGTGAACGGATAATTCCAAGCTTTATAAAAATGGACCTATCAGTGGTGAAATATATTGAGGTATATCCTCATTTAAACATTTACCAGATCTGTCACTTTCAAGTACATTCAACATACCTCCCTTTGGACAAAAATGAAGAACTGTCTATCTGTCAAATCAAAATTGTAACTATGATTGGATTCCTTAAGATGCTTCGCAAATGCAGACTTACCCTTATTTTCCCTGAAATCCTCCTGATGCTCGCCTATTCTTTCCCTGAATTTCCTACCAGTTTGACCGCAATATTCGTAGCCACAAGAACATTTTAGTTTATAAACCCCACTTTTATCCTGAATATTGATTTTGTCCTTAACGGATCCTAGTAATGCTTTAAGACTATTTTTAGTTTTAAAACGTACTTTGTAACTTCTCGATTATGGAATTTTGCCGATTTTATCAGACATTTTCCCATAATGAGGTATACTCATCCATTGCTTTTCTTTTAAATTTACATCTTCCCTACCCAAGTTGGAAACTTTTCCCCTACTCTTTTTCCTAAGAACCTTATCCCATATGGCATCAACGAGATCCGTAGCCATTACTAGCCGCTATACTTTTGATGAAGGATTTTTCTTTTGATAAATTTTGTTCACTCGTTGGAATAGATAGTGCTCGGTTGATCATATATGTATGTTTCCTATAAATTGAAAAATCATGCTTTTCGTTTACCAAAGAGATTTTTGTTACAAGTTATAAATATTTGTTGCTCAAGATGAACCATGTAAATATCTGCAAGCAGAGGAAATAACGGAGAACCCATGGCAACCCTTGGCTGTGTATAACATTTCCCTTAAATAAAAAGTAATTTTGATCCATACAAACAGACATAAAATCAAACAATTCTTCTTTTTCGAAAAAGTTAAATTTGAAGGCGTGAATCAGGCTGCACACCACATCTTTGCATCTAGCTACATCGATATTGGTGAACAGACTAACCACGTCAAAAGATGCATGTTTAGAATTTGGAGGCATCTGAATGTCCTTAATTTTGGAAACCAAATCATAAGAATTTAGTACTGTATGTTGAGGTCGAAAGTTGATTTGTTTCTAAATAAAATATTGAGTTTTTTTTAGCCAATTTGTAAGCAGGAGCACCAATATAAGACACCACCGGTCTCATCGGCACTCCTTCCTTATGAATTTTAGGGAGAAATGATAACTTAGGCACATGAGGGTTCATTTCTACAAACTTCGAATGTACATATATTTTAGTAAACTATCTTCTGATTCGGTTAACTACTTTTTGAATTAATCTTCAAAATTTTGAAGTTGGGTCAGATGAAAGATTTGAACAAATATAATCTTCAAGAAATTTTTACCCGGGTGACCTGATTTCCCAATCCCTTACAGCGGATGTTGACACATCATCCTTCCAAAGACTGAACCGCATCTGATATAACCTACTCATTAACCTGCTTATCTCAGGCTGCTCCCAGCTTCGTTCTCCTGGTTTTACTGCCGCGACGGGGGGGTACAGCACTCCCGGGGCTGAGAGGCAGCATGTCCTCATGCAAGTAACTATGCTGTCGTATATGTGGCACCAAATGTGGGGTGCTGGATCCAGCCTCAGGCATGCAAGGCCATCCTGTGGCAATTGGGAATCAGGTATCTCGGTGAATATGCCCAACCAACCCTGGAGTACTAGCTCTGGTTGGCCTGATCACTAAGATACCTGATCCCCGATTGTCATAGGGTGGCCACGCATGCCAGAGGCTGTGTTTCAATTAACCTCCAGTAAGTTTCAATTGCTATTAGTTTAAAACCATCAATGTCCATGAACAATTATAGATGGTGTAACACATTGCAATAGGAATGGAACTTATACTGCCTCAGAACATTATTATTTCAATCCTTTACGTATTATTATTTTAGTGTTTTTCATACTGTGCAGTATATTATTTTAGGATTTAATTTGAGGTAATTAGCAATTTTGATCAAATTGTAACAGACGTACGTACTTCTGGTCTGGTAAGAAAAACCTTTTTGATCGTGTTCCACTCTTCATCTTGGTATACAACACGAAAGAATCCAGTCTGCCTGTTATTCACTTTATACCATTGTGTTCCTTCGGGTATGTAGCTCCTAGCTGCCGAAAGGATTCGTTATTTGTTTCAAAATACATTACAATGTATTCAAGTGCTAATTACTAAATAATGGGGTGATTTCAAGATCTAAGACTTAACAATTGAAAGCAGGGAGGGGGGGGGGGGGGGGGGGGGGTTAGTTAAAGGTAATTGATTTCATGTTTATTATTTTTCTAGTAAAAACCATTTTACAAATAAAAACGCAATACGGCTTGTATATCACACTTAAATTAACTTTACGTATGATATTGATTATCCATGTCAAGTTATTTATTATCTACCTATATATGAACATTCTCATTGAGGGAAAAAGTTCTAGTAAACAATCATTTTTGTACTGATAAAACTTTTATGGAGTAATTTGCAGTAGTGTATCTAGTATTATCATTGCTTCATTATTTTTATTATTCCACAAAACAGTACTACAGCACGGTGTTGGTAATGAGAGAGTACGTGTATTCATACCGTCGCCGTCGATACAATCTGATTTCATAGACATCCCATGAACACGCAAAGGGTCATTGGAGAGTACGTATGACACGGGGAACTCCCACGAAGGGCTGAAATCGAACGAACAAATCTTTCACAACGATAAAAATTTAACAGAAACATACTTAGTTACTGTTTACGTTCATGTTTGTAATATGGACGAAGCACCATAGTTCGGATGTTTGGAAGCTGCATAGATTAGGAATTTCTTAGATAGTTGCCCTTGTCTCTCATCTTATTGTCGGAAATTACTCATAATTGTTTACAACCACCTGAATAAAATGTGTACATATATGTAGTGTACCCGAATAGTTTTCAGAAATTAGAGCACAGGAGCCAGCATCAAACTGCTGAAATTCCAGGAGATGGTTTGTTATATATGAATAGGTATCTGAAACTAGTCCCGCAAGGAGTAACAGACTTCTGTCTGACAAGCTCAAAATGACCGTAACAGAATTCACGTATACCAATTCAAATAGCTTAACTTTGAAGATAAAATGCTAAATTTCATGGCGGTCAAAGATTCCAGTATTATAATTTTGCTTCCTCACTACCAGAGGTAGGGAAGCTAGTATTTGATCTCGAGTTTGTAATTTTTTTCTGTCCACCGAAATAGAACTGTCCATACAAGGAGGGAAAACTCGTCTGCGCAAATTGCAAGCAAGTGAACCTTCCATGCGAGCATTTGGTTGGGGATAGGCAGTGCCCTGCATTCCACAGGGAATGGAAGAGATTTCCTAGGGCAGTCACTCCAGTATGAAAATCCTCCAGATTAATATGGATGGTGCTTGGATTGTCTCAGAAGAGTTGTGTAATGGACTGGACAGGTATCGATGAGATATTGCTATGGTTCAAGAACCATATGTCAGGGAGGACCGGGTGATTGGGCTAGGTCCTCTCTGAGTTTTTACCGGAACTGGTTACAACAATTCAAAACTGCCATAGTAGTTGCTGACCCAAAGCTGAATGTTGTGCTCCTGATTCATCTCAGTAACTGTCATGTTTATTTGGTGTCTGTGGAAGGGACTGGTGGTACACCGATCTACCTTGTGTCGGTGTACTGCCAGTACTCTGATGACATGGCGCCATACCTGCGCTGTATAGGTGAAGTCTTGCAAGCCCTCAAGGGTAAAAGTGACCCAAGGGGGGTGGGGGGGGGGTGGGGGGGGTGGGCAAAGGTGGGGGGCTGACCCTAATGCCAGATCTAGTTTATGGCATAGCCATGAATTGGATTCTGCTGTTGTAACTGGTACTAATAGGCATCCATGGATGCGTGGAGAGCAACATGAAGACTTCATAGCTGCATGGGATTGGTGGTGCTGAATAGGCCTGACCAGCCCCCCACTTATTGTGGGGCCGCGGGCGGTGTGTCTAATATTGATGTCACACTAGCCATGGGTGTAGCAGCTCGGAAAATGAGGACTCGGTTGGTGGACACCGAGTGTACCTCTAGGCAGCACTCTGCTATCTGGATAAGGATAGAGAGTCTGGTGAATGGTGGTCCATGCCAAAAGGCAGATTCAACGTCACCAGGGCGAATTGGGAGAGATTTAATGTGGCTGTCTCTGAGGGACTCAGTCTTTGTCACTTCCGCCCGATGCGCACTAGGGAGGATATTAAAGTGGCAGTGGAGCTGGTGGAGGACGTTCTTGTACAGGTGGCTTCCGAGTCAATCCCAGTGGCCAACTACCGATCAAGGCTCCTTGTTGGACCCATAGACTGGAGCTTAGGAAGGGAGAGGTTCTCAGGTAGAAGAATCAAATCAGGCACCTTAAACTCAGAGCAACCCAACAAGACCGGGATGAGTATAGGGCTGAGAAGGCTGCTTATGACAGTAAGGTATGATGGGCTAAGAAGGCAAACTGGCGTGAGCATATCTCAGCAGAGGGCAGGAGTGAGCCATGAGGCAAACCCTATAAGGCAGCAATGGACAGGGGTGTTTTGTATACAATGACAGCCATCAGAGGCAAAGCACCTTTAAAATGGAGCGAGGTTGTCAGTGCTCTTCTTGAAGCACTGTTCCCAGATGATAGTGGGGTGGAGACAGTGGCTCAGGGAGAGATTAGGTCTGCAGCAGATGATGCTGTGCTGCTTGGTAGTGCTGATGTTGAGATCAGTGATGAACTGATTGGGGAGATCTTCAGCACTATGAAGGTAGAGAAATCACCTGGGCTTGATTGAATTGAAACGGATATGCTGAGGAGGTTTGTGTGGGCTTCTTGTCTTTCCATGGTATGTTGAGATATTTAGGGCATGTCTGCGTTTAGGTGTTTTTCCCAAGAGATGGAAGAATGGAAGAGTTTGTGTCCCGAGGAACAGCGCTGACTGAGATCCCTCTGACCCCAAGGGACTCAGGCCCCTGTGCCTCCTCAGCATACCGGGTAAGGTTATGGAGAAGTTAGTAGTTAGGGATTTGGAGCCGGTTTTGGCTGGGGGATCAGATAGACAATATGGGTTTGTGAAGGGTAGGTCTACCATACGCCATATTGAGGTTGGAGGAGGAAGTAAATATGGCACCAACAAAGGACATTCTGGACATATTCCTTGATATACTCGTAGCCTTGACAACGTATGGTGGCCTGCTGTCCTCCTTGGGTTATTGCAGCAAAATGACATACTGGCAGCACATAGAGTGCTCCTGGACTATTTACATGAGAGATGGGTTGAGTACACTGAAGGAAGAATCAGTGCTCGTAAATTTCTAAGTAAAGGCTGCCCACAAGGCTTAGTTCTGGGCCCAAGATAATGGAATATTTTGTTTGATGCGATCCTAGAAGCAGTTAGTGAGACTGGGACCCAGATAGTGGCATATGCTGATGGCCTGGTAATCTTGGTGCAAGGAAGTAGTCGGGATTCCATTGAGGAGAAAGCCATGCAGATGATGGACACTTTGCCATTAGCATTGAAGCCATTAAGTTGACTATCGCTGGTGACAAAAGGGTGGTTATGTTGCTCAAGGGCCATTTGGACCCTCGCCGGCCACCGTTAGTAGTGGTGAATGGAACCAGGTTGAAGTATGCGACTTATGCTGTGAATAAATTTTAAATCTCCCACCACATTTGAATTTGCGCGGTATGAGGTTGGCCTCCACAACTGCCTTCCATAGTGGGACTCAGCAAGCGACAGTTCCACCGAAATTATTTTGAAGACTGTTGGAATTTAATTAATTCTTCACATCCTGGCACCGTCGATTGATATTGTTTAAATGAACGGAGACGGTACTTAGTAGGAAAAGGGAGAAGTTGATTTTCCAACACGTGGAAAATTTCACACCTGAGAGCTGCAGCTGCCTACAAGCATCCTGGCACAACTTCTCTTTTTTTTTGTCTTCTCGCCTGCACTCCGCTCTGGCCGTATCGTTCCTTTCCAATTTTACTTTTCACACAAAACCATTAGATTTGAAGGGTTTTAATAACCAGTTGAGTTGCCGTCGTAACAGCAAGTCTCTCTTACCAATGTTTCCACGATCCTCTGACTTCAGAGAACCTTGAGTTCTGGTGGAACAACTTCTCTCCTTAGCAGATCCGCCGAAGTCATCGACCAAGAATTATGCCTGGTGGAGAACATTCTTCAGGGAAATCCACTGCATCACCGCCCTCGATAGTCTGCATTCCATCGAAAATTCTACTTGTGGCGAATCCACTGCCATACCGTTTTAAGTACTTACCTCCAGACTGGTCATCCCTCGGATTTGGAAGCCTGCCTTCTGTCCTTCCCTTCCTCATCAACAGTTTTTACCTACTGCACATTGTAACGTATAAAATAAAATATATTATTGACTATTTTCACGGCCCTCGGAATTTAAGTAAGGGTCAGCGTTACACTTTACCCCGAACTAGTTCTGTACACTAGGTACCTAGATAGCTTATCGAAAGCTATCGGGATAGCTTAACGGGCTATGTTCCGGATTGGGACGGATGCTTGTTACAGCATTCCTGGACAGGTACCAACGGGTGATGGGGATCCTGCACTCCCAGGGGTGGTTAGGATTGAGAGACTAGAGACCTCCCTATTGAACGCTTGGCAGCAAGAGTGGGGTGGAGGTGATAGGGCGATTGACGTATCAGTTTTTTCCTAGTGTGCGGGATCGTCTACAAATGGGTTGGTTCACACCAGCATAGATGTTACCCAATTCATTGTTGGACATAGTGAATTTGCTGCTAAGCTGCACAGCCTTGACCTGTGCAGGGTTAAGTTGCCATGCTCGTGTGGTGGGGTAGAGTTGGCAGATCATGTGTTATTAGACTACCCTGATTTTGAGGACCTACGGTTGACCTACGTTTTTTGTCATAAAAAGAATAGTTAACTACTTCTTTGGTAGCAAAAAGCTCAAATTTCAAAACAATCTAACATTATACAACACGATAATTTACGGAAAATTCGCTGATGACTGGACCTTTTTTTCTAACTTTTGTTAATTCTCACCAAAATTAAATTCAATCCATTTATAGGGACGTCCCTTTAATCTACTTACCAATATGTTTCTAACCACCCGCCAAAGTTAAACGAGATCGGATTATTAGAACGTAAGAACATCATGATTGATGGAATTTAAGTTTTGCGCATGCGTAGGCAATTAATTTGTATGGACAAATAATTTATAGGGAACCATCTGCAGTCCAACTCGCACATGCCTTGAAGATTTCATCCAAATAGGATGGAAACTGTGGATTGCTGAAAAGATTTACCATTTGTGCTTCAGCAGCTAACAATGGTGTAAAAAAAAAAAAAAGATGATAAAATGAGATGAAAAGATGATAAGATGTGATAAAATTAATTTGGGGTAATTAAATCGTCTTTTTCAAGCTGTCTTCTGAATTTGAGCGAGATTGGATGACTAGAACGTGAGAAAATGATGCTTGGCAGAATTTGGCATACATAAATTCTGTAGAGTTTATACGCGATGACATTGGTAGGGGACCATTCCTAACCCGCACATTTGTACCCAATTCTTTCGTATATTCCCAGAAGAATGTAAATAACGGATTATTTCGAATCTTAACCCTTGTGGACCGTATTTTAAAATGCTGAAGGTTCCAACCGCCGTCGAATCATTTCATTTTACCACTGAAACGGCTGACTTTGTATTATACAGCGAGGTTCATTTCCCGTAATTATGATGATGGTTGTGGCCTGTATTTGCATAACTGCGGCCTACTTTTACGATCCCCTTTCATCATATAAAATGCTTTAAACAAGTTGTAGCGATATCTTCAAACGCGACTGAGCGAAAGCAAGCTCCGCACCCCCACGCATTTTTTCTTTGTGGTGGAAAATCTTTTCAAGTTTACCATAAACTAAATACATTATTTTATTTCCGACCAAGGCTGAGATGTTGATCGTTTCGTACTATCTATTTCAATGCATTGGTGGTAGTACGTTTACTGGTCAACGAACCCCCCACCACCACCACAGATGACCATTAGGTACTTCAAAATCTGACGATGGCGATAAATCTGAAGAGTTTTGTAACGTGTTGATTTCTATCCCTGTGGCTGTGTTAAGAGCAGTTCATCAACACAGTTGGTTTCTAACCCTCTAGAAGAATTTATTGTAATAAATGAAAATGAATTTCTACACTCAAATAAATTAAAGCCAATCATTATAGGCAATTGATCATCTGCATTTTGGAGAACCATATTCAGTTCTCTAGATAAGCGTGTAGTGGGCGATTCCGGGTGTAATTTGTAGCCAAAAATGGTACATGGAGAAGAGTTTGGTTGTGGCTATTGTACTGAGGTACCAGTATGCTAATTTTCTCGAGAAGGACCGGGCAATCAATAGCACCTTTGAGCAGCTCATGTCACTGGTGAATGTACGGGACTGAAGGGTGCTTGATAAGCAATCTGATTAGAAGGCAGACCCATTTTAAAACCAATGCATTTAAGGAAGATATGTAAACAATAGTCATGCAATATCCATTTCGCAGACCACCAGTAGTGCTTTCCTCGAATAAGGACGAGGCATTGCTGGCACAGTACATATTTTTTAATTACTTCGCACTGGACCATATTTATTGCCTGCAATCAGCAATGATAGCAGGATGAATTAAATGTGAGGAAAATTGGAACATATTTTTATCATTCCGCATTTACTTTTGCTTTTCGCTGTGTGGGTGCTTTGGGTTCTATTCACCAAGTGTACCAATGACCAAATCACGAAGGTAGAGAGGAAAGAGGGAAAGACAACGGTTTTTTAGGCAACTGTATCATCGATATAGGAACCGTTCTGTTTTACGAAATTGAGATAAGGAAACAAAACCGTGTTGGAGAAATTGGAGAACTACAGGATGGATCAAAATTATGATCTTACGCCTGAAAATGGGCACCTACAAAAGAACTGAAGAAGAAGATTACTGATCGCAAATAATGCAAGAGGATTGATCATAGAGACTATAAAATGAACAGGGGGATGAATAAGCCAGATGAACTTCCATCGAATGGATTGTTGTACTCAAGGAAATGACCCACTATCATAATACCAGTGGATCCGCTCACCAGGTTCCTTAAGTCATCTAAAGTAGATCCGCAATCCTAAAGCCGATCACAACGACGCACAGTGGACCAGAAACCGATTATAGGTGACAAAATTATTTTATGAGCTGTTCTTATAGGGAATTTTGCTCTGATTCCGAATATTCCTCATGGCCCTATACGTAAAATAGCTTCATCGACCCAAAAAATAGATTTTTGTCACTTTTTCTCACTTTTCGAACTGACTAAATTTTTTTGTAAGAAAGAAAAGTTGTAGAGGAAGAAATTATGCATCGAATGAAAACCTCGCCAGCTCTTTAACCTTTTTTTCGATTTTTAGCGTCACTCTTTCTGGTAAATTGCAGCTATTGAAATAAAACTGTCAAGTTAGGTAGGTCCTACACGAGGTATTAGTGCTTTCTAGACAGTTTTAGGATCATGACTAACTACCGGTCTGTTTGTGTTAATGATGGTATGTGTTTCCAAATATTTTGCTCATTAGTTATTGTCTAAACCTCCGTACGATAGGAAGGTGAACATTTCAACCACTTCTAAGTAACTATATCATTTGTATGTACTTTATAGACTTACCAAAGTATCATTTACTTACCTAATGATCAAAATAAGACTTTTTGATTAAGTCTATAGGTACAAATATAGTAACGTTAGATTCTCACAAACTGTTAATATCAAGGGTTTTGCTATCCATAGTAGTCAAAAATCTCCTTTGATTCATTGCGATAGCCCTTAGTCCAATGGCTGACGCTACCAGTGGGTACCCTGGATATTGACTCCAGCTGAACAACACGTTATCCACGTTCAGTAAGTTGTGTGGATCTAAGAAATGTAATACAATTGAGATATTATATTTGGCTACAGCCAAGCTGCAGTTTATACATAGATATAATTCTCACGGTGAATCTTGATGAATTCCCTGATTTTTTCTTTTTGAGCAAAATAGTAATAACTTAATCATATTGTTCAAACAAAACATATCAAAATTAAAACGTGATTGCAAAAACTTCTTACTCTTATTATATGAACCAGTCAGGCACTCAGATAGATTTTTCCAAGTTGCGTTCTGCAGATGGTAGACGCTTATGAACTCCTGAAGCCCTTCCATAAAAGATGTGGGTTCCATCTGTTCCAGCATGCGAAATATTGCGGCAGCCTGCAATAAATGGTAAATATTTTGCTTCAAAAATAGATTTATTATCTTCATGATCGCTTCAAATTTATGTACATTTCTTCTGCGTAAATTACTGGCTTATATACATATATATACAGATCAATTGATCCAGGATTCACAGTCTTCTTCGCCTTGGGATCTATTGGAGTGAGTGGTATTTGGGAATGTGAAATTCGGGTCGTCAGTTGCAATTTTGCACAGTTTACATCTTGGACGGTGTCACGGGAGTAGGCCTTGGTGTTGCACATTTTTAGGTTGAGTAAATGTGCAATTGACGACCAGAATTTTACATCCCCAAACACCACTCACTATTATAGATTCCAAGGCGAAGCAGATTGTCAATCCCGGATGTGTGTCTACCAACTGATCTGCAAGAAATGTACAGAGGATCAATCAAGGGGCTTCTATTTAGGAAAAGTCACGCAACTAAACCTGCGGATAAACAATCAGAGATCGTCATTGAACCAGTTCCAACCACGGCCATTAAAGCTCCACACAAGATCATATGGACCTTCGGTCACTTTTAATAAATGCTTCGGTGTTAAAGTTTTAAAGAAGATGACGAAGCCAACTAACGATAGACTATTACAACAGTCGGAAAGGGCTGGGATGTTGGTACTGGGATCAAATCGTCTTGCTGCGCTCAACATCAACGATTTAGTAACTCTATCATGGTCCATCAAGACAAAAAGATATATACTAGCTAATTCCCAGTATTGAATTCACTTTTCTTCTCATTTTCACAAAGAGTAATTCGAAATATCAAACTATTATTTCATCTTTGTATTTTTGAAATTTCTTTCAATTTAATTTATTTTAAGGTTTCGATGGTTTTTTACGTGTTCAATAGATTTAATCACATCTTTCATAGCGATACGATTCCATGCTACGACGATATTATCGTCAACAATTGCCTGCGATATAGGACGACAAATTTCAATAACACAAGTTAATTGTAGTTTTCATAGGTCAATCTGCATTCTTATTTAAAATATTGACCAAGTAGATACCAATTTTGGGTTGACAGATTTTGCGTGTTTTGTATATAGGTTTCTGCAACATGTAAAAAGTAGATTTATCCCCCACCACGGCCCTTTAATTTTTTCATCCTAAGGAAGTTGCGACCCATCTCAAACCTCTACGCGACACACCAGTGTTGGGAACCACTGTCCTACAGGAATTCTAGTTTATCAGAGTTGTTGCAGGAAATCACGATTCTGCCAAAGCTTTTCTCTGAAACTATCGGACCAAGGTTCGAAATTTGGCTCAAAATCACTCATCAATTGAGGATGTACCTTGACACCATTTTTGTTCCGCCCAATGGGGTAAGGTTTACCAATTGAATGTTTTAAAAATCATTATTTTCTTATCTAAAACACCTTCTTAATAAAGGGGTAACTTTTTTGTGCAATGTTGACTGAATTCAATTGAAGTAATAATCAAATGAGGCTACGTGGAGTATTATACAATCAATCGCTGCTCCACTAAGTGTCCGTGAAAAAATTTCGTCAACACGACTGTTAATCGCAAAGCAATTTTGACTTGCAGTAGGAGGTTGAACTTCCTCTAATTCGGCTTGATCTTTCGGGTTTTCTAGGTGTGTGTGTGTGTGTGTGTGTGTGTGTGTGTGTGTGTGTGTGTGTGTGTGTGTGTGTGTGTGTTTGTGTGAGGCTAATTTCTTTCTTAATTAATCTAAGGAGCTGAAATTGGAAATGGAGCTCCTTTGGGATGGAGCTCCTAAGGAATACGGTTACAATGTATGGATGGGCTCTGATGAGCTGAGGGACTTCTTAGGTTAATTTCTTTCCTGATCAACCTTCAGTCCCGAAATTTGAAATGGAGCGCTTTTGGAACACGTAGAATACAATGGAGGCGAACTGATCAGTTGAGAGACCTCAGATACTAATTTCTTTCCAAATTGACTCTACAGTGCTAAAATTTGAAAAAGAGTGCTTTGAAATAATGTTACGTGATTTGGAGGACTACTTATTAGCTAAAGGTCCTCTGGAGCTGACGTATTTTCTATTCGGGTTACAGAACCACACAAATAGGGAACCTTCATCTGTTGGAATTGCAAACTTTTGACCTCAGATTTAGATTCAGAGCACTTAGAAACGCCCTGGTTGAAATTTTCAGCTCGAAAGACCGGTTTTGGGCCAATAGACGGGTAGGAAGGAAACGGGCAAGGTAGCTGAGGGTTCCCCCAGGGGGCTGTGACGATATAGGTCAAATGAATTTCAAGACGTTTATTTATAGACGTTGATTGGGTTTGGCGATGGGGCCGCCCTGTCCTTGGGTGTGAATTAGGGAACACTACATTACTTAGTCAAAGAAAAAAAGGAAAAATAATGCCCTGGAAAACCCCACTCCCAGCTACATGAACAGTTCCCCGTAAATCAAGTAGCCTAAATATAATCTGTTACGAAAACAGAGCCTTCTCAGAAAGCTCTCACTGAGATCTTTCTGTTGAGCAAATAAAAAAACACAAAAATTCCTCATTGTACTAAAGGACTTCATGGTGGAAAAAAAAAGTTTCAAATCTGTACACAGTCTATGCAACCCTCCTATGTGGTGGGATCATGACCTGATTGACTTGGTCATAAAGCGTTTAATTAATTAGCATTTACTTCTAAAAAGCGTAGTACTGGGGGTCCTTGCGCTGCGAAGGGAAGTCCTTTTGCGAGAATACAGAAATAATTTAACGTTGTGTAATAATTTATAGGGTTTCGAAGTCAGTATTTTGCCGGCGAACCAGATAATTGTGAAGTTATTAGTTATATAATAGGTAGGTACTGACAATTGTTTTGCAGCCATTATGATTGGGGTGGTGATTGTTTGCTTTCGTCACTTGACTATATTATTAATTAGAAATAGTTCAAAAGAACGAACTGCATCAAACATTAATTTAGAGCTATTGTTAATTTCTTCATCCTTTCCGTTTTACTCCAATGCATCACATACCTTTACAAAAATGGAAATTAAAATGATAATGAAATTTCTCATTAGTACATAAAGTACAAAGGTAATTAATAAAACGGAAGCGACTGAAATTTCTCCATACTTTGGTAAAAGCCACTGGATCCATACAGTCGGCAATGTCGTTAGGTTCAACGATTCTGTCAATTTTCTTCGTCGTGACGAATGTGTCATAGAACATGGACGGTTGCAGAGAGTAACAAACAAAATTAGGGATCTACGTGAACAAAATAAATAATGATAATAATGAATAATAATAAAACAATTAAATATAATGTTCCAGTCTTTCAGCCTGACTATATGAGAGAATATAGATATCATTATTTCTAAATTCGATCACTTTTATGTTATTATTGAATAACTATTTATTGTGTTTGAATAATTGAATTGAATAACTATTTACTGTTTATTGTGTTATTATTGAATAACACACATCTCTGAATGTTCTATTTTTCAGTGGATGAAGTTTTCTTAGTAATATTCTGCATTAACGAAACAAATTTAACAATTTTAAGCCGTTTTTGATATTTTAAAAATTTTATTTTTTGAAATTTAAGCAGTTAAATGTGCTCAATAAGCTCGTTTGCTGTTCAAATAACTCGCCCTTTCGTTGGGAATGTTTGATTCTTGAGCGTAGGAACCGATTTGACTAACCTATACAGGGTGATTCCCTCGCTGATGCAAAAAAAGATTTGGGTGAAACTACATCAGAAATGGAGTAAAATTCCGCCAACCGCATATTTTTATCTCAATCCGTTCTCAAGATATGATTTTTTAAGGTTTTTTTTTCAGGATAACCGTGTTTTTTCCTTTTAAACTCACATTTCTCCACTTTACTTCATTCAATTTTAATTTTTGACCACATTTTCGGAATTAACATTAAATTTACTATAAGAATAGTGCACTTGGGTTCTTAAAAAGTACCATCCAAAGGCCCTCACATCAGCTCGAACATTGACGATTTTGAAAAAAGAATATTTCTCAAAATCTTTAAAACTTTACTACTCTTCCAAAACGAATCATGAAAACTGCTTCGTCTAATACACTTTCCAACGGTATAATCAAGTTTACTTTTATTTTGTTATTTAGTGGATAAAATTATGTTTTAATGTTAAAAAATGTGGGTTTTTCAATGAAATTGTAGGTTTTCTCGAAAGATGACCCTCCATGAACCTACGAGTATGGGGTCGGTTTCTATGTATTTTTTCACGCTGTATCGAATGGTAACATTTTTAGATCTCTCCAACTCCGTTATAACCGAGTTTTACACTTGAAATCGCAAATGTTTAGTTTGTTTGTTACGATTAACTGTATGTGTGTTATGGGGTAAAACTAGTTAATTAAAGTGTAAAACTCGATTATAACGTAGTTGAGAGATCTGCAAGAGTTTCCCATTCGATCCAGCGAGAAAAAATACATAGAAATCGACCCCATACTCGTTGGTTCATGGAGGGTCATCTTTCGAGACAACCAACAATTTCATTGAAAAACCCACATTTTTTAACATTAAAACATTATTTTCTCCCCTAAATAACAAAATAAAAGTAAAATTGATAATACCGTTGGAAAGCATATTAGATGAAGCAGTTTTCATGAGATTTGAAAGTTTCCAGGATTCTTTTTAAAAGAGTAGGTATCTTTAGGATGGTCCTCTAGATAAGCTCCCCTCCAAAATTTTCTCTAATTGGCAGGGTTAAAATTCAAATAAACTCTATTCTTCACAATTTTTGTAGTAGATTTAAAAAAAAACCAAATTGCGCATTTGCACATGAATAAATTCCATGTAGGAACGAGTTAATTCATTTTCTCTTCCCTGTGTTTAGGGGGCATGAATTGTTTTTTTTAAGGTAGTTTCAGTTACTTGGCTTACTTCAACTAGATTTCTAAACGAGAGTATTTTAAGTGGGTTCAGAACGAGCTGAATAGCCCTCCTTATTTATTGTCCTCACAATCATTTTTTGAGAACTAACTAAAGGGTTGTAGGCTGTTTTATATCCGCCACTCCAAGCAGAAAGACAGTATAATGCTCGCAAAATAGATTTAGCCAAAGCATCATAAATACAGTATTTGATCTTGTCATTTCCAAATTAGCGATTTTTGCAAACACGTAAATAAATTTTCTAATTTTATTATTTTTTTCGTGAATTTGCGATTTCCAATTCAAATGTTGATCAAAACTTAATCCAAAATATCTAGCCTTTGTTTTTTTCGTATGCCATCACATTTGTCACATCGATCTATGATACATGTAGGTTGATGGATATTACCGAGTTGGGTTTTTGCTGTGATGGAAAAAGCAATGTATCTAGTTTCTTTAATGTTTACTGTGAGTTTATTTCTGGATAGCCATGTCTACACTGTTTGAAGGCTTATTTCAGCTTGCTTATATGCTAGTTCCCATGATTCAGCGCTAGTAATAATAAGAACTGAGATTAAACGTCTTTCTGATCGATGCATCAATGATATAAATGAAATGGCACATCACTTGATTTTTTAAGTGCGCACAAATGAGCGTGATTCCGCTCTTGAAGTGCGCAATTACGCTCTAAAAGTGCAAAAATTGTGAAAGATTGAGTTTTTGAAGATATTCAGTGCAATTTCAAAATTTGCACAATGCGTACACAAAATAAATTTAATGCGCAATGCGCGATTTTGACCTTTTTGAAATTTACGAAAAAAATTGTGAAGAATAGTGTTTGTCCCAATTTTTTACTACTGCGCCAATTAGAGAAAATAAGGGGTGGGGGGGGGAGCTTATCTCATGCACCACCTTGTATATAATATATATATATATATATATATATATATATATATATATAGGGACATATGAGAAAGCATTAAACGGCTCAATACGGATTTCCATGTTGAAAATTTTGGTAAATTTTACTGTCAAAAATTTTGAGCCATTGCAATAGCTTCATTTTCTACGAAAATTGTCGAATAAATAAATTAATAGATAAACTGTATACTTATTGAGAGGTAAGTGGATAATGCATTAAAATGTAATACCGCTTGCTGTTCCGGATATTTCGTATCAAGATAAAGATTAGTGAGCATCGTCGTTAATCCCTCTTTGCACCATAAATCATTCCACCACGCAACAGTAACTATGAAAGAAGGAACAAAGTAAATATAAATGGCCATCTTTAGTACGTTAATAATGAGTAGATAGTTACCTACTTACACTAATGACTGTATTTTATTATACTTTTCAAGATTCCAATGAAAAGAAACTTTGTAGTGAACAGGACCGGGGAGAGAAAATCCAAGCCCGGGAGCAATAATCCTTCGGGGCGCCCTTAAGGAAGAAACTTTTATAGAATATTTATATACATTCAAACAGCTTTTTCATTAAATTTGTTTGTAGTAGTAGGTACCTTAGTTATTTAAAACGGACAGATAAAATTAATATCTAAATTTCGGTCTAACAAGAGCTAAAGTTGATAAACTTTTTTCGAGTAATTTTCTGCTACAAAATATAAATTTAATAATTTTCAGCCGTTTTCAGTTTTTTTTTCAGCGTATTTTTTTGAAATGTTACCAATTTATTGAACTCAAATGTGCAACCTAACGAACATGCATCTGAAAATTTGTATTCATGTTCAGCTACTTGTGAAAACGGGCAAACTTCAGCAATCGCAACAGAATGCCTCTAAAACGGATTTCGATGAAAAAACGTTGGACAAATTCAACTTGAAATATTGTTTGATCCATTGCAAATGCTTCATTTTCTGAAAGAATTCGTTAAAAGCAGTTTTCCTTATTTTAAAAGTTTGCGAGATCCCGAATTTTCAATATTACTTTCGATTCATCAATTTGACCCTTTAAGGTTGATCAAAAATTATTTCGACGTTATAGGTAGGCGGTACAACGCCGGCCAATGTACTAATACCTAATGTGTACATAGAAAAAAAAAAAAATATATATATATATATAGGTATATATATTCGTTTTTTCCGCCAAATCTTTTGGCACAGTATCCCCAGAAACAAACTTCAGGCTATGAGGTGGGCTTTAGTACCCATACCATAGTTCATTCATCCGTTGGTGTTTGTTAATGAGAGCATTCGTCTGTTTCGTCAAACTTGTTGGGAACTTTTACTACTACGAACACATAAGTGTGAGGTGAGATATATTCATTTTGGTTTATTATTTCCAATAATAAGCCTATGTGATCGTGTAGCAAAAAAATTTTATAACCCCCCCTCAAACTTTGTCACTTTACGTTTCAAGGTGCGTAGAATCCAAATTTGAAATGTCCGTCCGCCGTTCGCCGTGCGCCGTCCGCCGTTCGCCGTCCGGGCCATAAAAGGCCTAAGAATTGACTTAAAAAACCCGTTCTTTCGCACATAGACTCCATTTGGGGTCTAGTTGGTCCTAACGTTTAACCATCCCGATCGCATTACTCGCGTAGATGCTATGGCCAAAAACGGGCGAAAAAATGTCTTTTTTAAGGCTTTGATTGTTAGACTTACGCACGCACGCACGCCTGGTACGCTTGGCAGGGGGTAACGGTGGGTGGTGAGGGTAGGTGAGCGGGGGGTGAAGTGAGAGGAGGCGCCGCGGCATCTTGTGGCGTCTGGGGTGACCAGGGGCGTAGCAGAGGGGTGTAGGAGAATGGATATTTATTACTATTACGTGTTATACCCATATAATACACCGCGGCGCCATGAGGTGGGTACGGCGTTCCTTCGAGACATGAATATATATTTTTTTCGAGGTCATATTTGTGTGTTAATACTAATGCTTTTCCTACGCATATTTAATAACATATCCTCTCGACTTTTCTCACGTACTAAGATAATGATATTATTAAGGCAATAACTATTTGAATAGATAGGAGCTCAAATCGAGAAATATAAAGATGCGTATATAATTACAGAAGTATAGGTTGTGGCAACTCGAAATAGGACACGCCGAGGAGTCTGGACGGGCCTTATGACGTACGCAAGCCAACTAAAACTACGATCATACTCAATTGAAAAAATAATAAACCTTTGTGAAATAATTTGCAGCGTTTTTCAGAAGGCGAAGGTAAGGCTCTGGATCATTGGTGGTTCGAAATCTCGTTGAGCTAATTGCCAGGGGGATGACCTACAGTGTTGGGGACAATCTACTCTACATTCCTATGAATTTTGTGCCAACAGTGCCATACTTCCGAAATTGGAAGATATTCAACTCAAATACGCATTCGACCCCCAGGTTGATAAACGTGCGAACGATCGGCATGATTGAAATTAACATGAGAACTGATGAAACTCGTCATTCACTTCTACTTGTTCGTTATCATAGTGCTCTTTGTTTGAACAACACAACGAGGCCTCTGGGCTTCTACGCCAACAGCGTTTCTCCGTACAAACGCTCATCATTCGAAACCCAACCTCAGGCGCAAATGTCCATCATGCACCACCTGTAGTAGGCACAATCGTACGTGTGAATTATTTAATTGTTTCCCCAATCATATGGTGTAAAAGTCCGCCAGCCGATATTTTAAATATTGGTGTTTGAAACCTACATAGGTAACAAGAAACGTAAACCAACGAATTTTGAGGGGGAGGGGGTTAACCAGTTTTTTCTTCAGTCGATTATCAACGTTTACTATTGAAAATAATTAACTAAAATAGAATTAGAATAATATTGGTAGTCGTACCTATGTCCACCAAACTACCATACTAAAATTTTGATATTTGGGCAAACAATAACATATGATCCCTTGTTGTGCCAGGACCTCGCATCTTTTTTGTCTTATTTTAAGGGTTGAAATGTTGAACAATTTATCCAGATCTCGAAAACGTTCAAAATGAAACGGAGTTTTTCTTTTAATTTAAATTTAAATCAGTTCAACGAATTAAATGAGAACACCCAGAGCATTGTGCGACCAACCGTTCACGCCCCAGAAAGGTTTTTAAGGGTTGGAAGGGAAAATCTCAACAACACGCAGGAGAGTCGCAAAGCGACTTTGGCGAGCATTTGCTAATTCGGCTCGACCTTATTCTTTTCTAGTTATAACTCTCAATGCGCGTTTAATGCCTGACGAAGTTTATACCTTTAGAGATCCGCGCAGTACAGCTATCTTGTACAGGAATATTAAACATTGCTAATAAGTAGCTACTTTTTTCTCCCAAAAGGGGGCCGTTGGCTTTTTGCCCCCTGGACCGGATTTGCTCTCTATGACCCTGGAACGGGGAGAATTCAGTTCACTCAGCTGATCAGGATGGAATCCGTCATTTTATTTGTATCTTATTGTCCCTGAGAGACTTCCTAGAAATTTCAACTCCCTAAGGCAAAGGGGAGAGAATATATCTCACTCAGTTGGTCAGGAAGAGCCCGATATTTCATTCGTCTCTTGATGTTCAATAGGAGCTCTCTATGTTCATTCCTGTTCTGAACCGCACTCATAGGGAGAGCAACTGGATGGGCGTACAGAGATCCGGGTGGGCTCATTCGATTCTGTTGCGGTGATAACTACTGAATTATTAATGTTTGTTGTAGTTATTACTAGGCTGGGATACGATGTTGTGAAACAAATCTTTCTTTGTTTGAGAGTCGGAATAATTGACTTTTATTGTTATTATAAAAATAATCTCTCGTATAAAGAAAAATTTAAAAGAAGTAAAAAGGAGTAGGACAGACACTTGCTCCAACAGATTCATTGAAGCGATCTTGATCAACAACAAACAACAACAATATATTTGAATATTTCAGTCCGTAAATTCTACCCCTTAGCATAAAAATGCCAAGCCAACCCAAAGCCAGGAGAAAGGGGTAACCCAAAATGATAAACTTTCCATTGAAAATTGAACTATTTAATGAGACAACTAGTTTGCTAAGGCTGTGGAATTTTGAGCGAGGGATGAAGAAGGATTCAAAATTTGCAGAAACATACAAGAAAGAAAAAAGAGAATTTTGAGATAGGATATGCATCAGTATCAACGAAAGAAGAGCTGGATCGTTCACCTGTTGGGAGAACGCGGTATCTTCCACATGTTGCTGTAATCAACCCCAAAAAATCTGGAAAGCTTCGTACAGTTTTTGATGCAGTGGAGAACATCACTGAATAGCGCCCAGTACCGATTTTCGAGACTTGACGTTGAGTACACAACATATCCCGCTGTGCGCACCTCTATCAAACTGAGTTCGACAAATTGATCAGAATGATTTGTACAGTTTAGTGGTCTGGATGTTCGCAAGCTCGCATTTCAAAAATACCTAATATCAAGTAGTCAATCCCTTAGTAAAATACAGATTAGTTAGACGAAGAGATCAAAATGACGTATGATTTAAAACATTTATATAATAATGATGTTTAAAAATATGTTTCGGAGGTTGATTCAAATGCAAAAAAAAAAAAAAAAAAAAAAAAAAAAAAAAAAGTCCCAACGTCCCAAGCTTGGGATCAAACTAGGGTCCTCCAACTTATCAGCCTGGTAAGCTATGCACTAAAAAAAAAAAAAAAAAAAAAAAAAAAAAAAAAAAAAAAAAAGTCCCAACGTCCCAAGCTTGGGATCAAACTAGGGTCCTCCAACTTATCAGCCTGGTAAGCTATGCACTACACCACGGAAGACTTCAGCAAGCAATAGATTATCACAGAATTTAGCTACCCATAAGGGGCAGCGGGACATGTTGTGTAGGTACCTAGTATCTGGTATTTTTGAGAAATGTATCGGTTACCAGGTTACCATTAGGAAGCAGGGTCGTGAGGCGTTACTATGGAGGAAATCAAATGGAAATATGGAACCAGATATATGACGGATGAATGTTATGACGTTTCGCGCTATTTGTTCACAATTTTTGGCACAGCAAGTTAAAAACATTAAAGCAGAATATTATGAAGATGAACATCCCCGAGCAGTTTTGGCGATAAAAAAAACCATTACATGGATTACTACCTGGACAGTGTGGCAACTCTGAAAGAGGCAGTAGCACTGATAAAGGAGGTGAAGTTCATACACTTACAGGGTCACTTTCATATTGCTAACTGAACCTGCAATTCAGGAAGCGTTCTCGAGTCCATTACTTAAAGAACGAGACATCGGTGGAAAAGCTACTTGGTATGTGGTATGTGGATCCGACGACAGGTTCCAATTCAAGTTTGCAAGAAAGGAAAAGAGTAAAAGAAAAGCAGCGAGAGAACGGAGACCAACAATGAAGGAAATTTTAAGCCTTATTATGTCAGTTTTTGACTCCTTGGGGTTGCTTGTAGCAATTTTGATGGAGACGCGCATTCTTCAGAATCTCAGATTTCAATTGGAAGGACAAGATTCCCGAGGAACATTTGAAGTTTTGGGTTGAGATGACAAAGAACAGAGCAGATAGAAAGAAAAGGAAGAGGGCTAGTGAAGAAAGCAGATGTGCGAACATCAGGAAGAACATCCCACCTTGTTGCAGTTTTAACTACAGAACTATTAATGTTTGTTGTAATTATTACTAGGCTGGGATACAATGTTCTAGAATAAGTCTTTCTTTCTTTGAGAGTAGGAAAATTTGACTTTTTAGTGTTATTATAAAAATACTGTCCGTTATAAAATTAATGTTAAAAAAATTATTAGGAGTTGGACAGGCACCTGCTTCAACAGATTCATTGAAGTGATCTCGAACAACAACAAATAAAAACAACATATTTGAATACTTCAGTCCGTAAGTTCTACCATTTAGCATAAAAATGCACTAATGCAGTAATTTACTACTTTCGTTGTTCTACAACAACGAGTTGTTGAAGGTTTGTGAAACAATATTTCAAAAAACCACTTTCCAGCGGCTACCATTTATTTATAAAGGACGCTAAACTTTCATTGAAACTCCGAATATAATTTGAACGAATTTCTGAGAATAAGAATACATACCAGACCCACCAATCCATTGAGATATAACTTCACGAGTTAAGGTATAATGTAATGTTTCAAACTCGTATTCTTCTTTTGCCTTCAATAAGTCTTCTTGAATAATGATAACTGAGTAGCCTTCAATGCAAGGGAGACTGAGTTCCGGCATAATGACAAGATCTACGGCAGAGCAGAACATTTATCAAGTTACAATGTAGTATTGTATCTAGGTACGTGAAATTATCAATTGTATGTTCTTTTTCAACGTTCAAAACACAGCACTAACCTAGTTTAGGCAGAGGGAACTTGACCTTGCAATATTCTTGAAACCACTCCACTGCATCCAAGACTATGTTGATAGCCATTTTATAATTCTCAACTTTCTCATCCCTGATATAGATTGTGAATGGGACGTTAATACGGTCATCGTTGATTGCGATATGATGAAAGTCACATATGATGACAGATAGATGGTAGGGAGATATTGGAGCAGTAATATAGTAGTAAACAGTTGTGGTACCACGTTGAGGAGCGTCTTCTTCTTCATTCTAAACAAATAATGAATTAATAATTAACCAACGTTTCTTTGTTTGGACAGTTTAAATTATAACAAGACTTTACAACAAAAAAAGGCCTTTCTGTCCTTTCATGAACTGATTACTTTGAATTCGATTTTTTATTAAAAAAAGAAAACGATGAGTAGATATTTTACAATTTTGAGTTTGATATTTTAAATTTAATTTTCGTCTCCCTGAAGAAGCCCCAGTTCCTGGGGAGAAACGTTGGAGATTACCAACGTGGGTCCAACGGCGGTAATACCAGTGGGTCAAGAAGTTGTGGGGGAAGCATTCGGCTCGTCTAGCTGCGGAGGTAAGGGAGGGGGCTGAGGATGACCAAGTTTTGCCCCCTCTCCAGGAGTTGGTGGAATTTTGGGAGCCACTCTTGAGTGCTTCCAACCAAACCCCTTGTGAGCCGGTGGTTCCCCCAGCTCCCACCAGGGATTCCTTAGGCAGCATTATGTGCACGCCTGTGCTTCATGATGAGGCACAGAAGTGCTGTGTCAAAAACTGCACATCTGCTGGACCTGATGGTATTTATGCCCGTCGCTAGAATAAAGCCCCAAAAATGTCAAGCTGCTCATTCTCAACCTGTTACTTCTGTCGGGAAGACCCTCGAAAACGTTGACCCGTGCCAGAACTATCTTCATCCCAAAGAAAGGAGGAAGTGGGCCTGGAGGCTACCGTCCAATTTCACTATCATCGGTAGCTCTCTGCCACTTTCATAAGATTCTGCCATCTCACTTCCAAGTGGCTGGAGTCAAAGGTGACGTCCAGAGAGCATTTCAGCCAGCAGATGGCACAGCGGAGAACCTAACAGTTCGCCAAACTGTCATTTCGCTAGCCGCTCTAGACGTCACTAAGCCTTTTGAAATTGTAAGCCATTTTGCCCTGATTGCCTTCGTGGCGTCGGGGCGATTACTAGTTTAATTGAGTATGTTGCCTGCTTTACCACGAAGGCGTGAGGGTCCTTGAGGCAGAAGGCGGGATGTCAGAGGATGTTGCCATTGGGTGCGGGGTACGCCAGGGGGATCCTCTATCGCCACTCCTCTTCAACGTCGTGGATACAGCCTTGGGTAAGCTGCCAGATGAAAAAGGGTTTGATCTCGTTTCTGGGGTGCGAATAGGTGTGTTGGCTTTTGCAGATGATGTTGCCTTACTCACAGAAACCCGTGAGGGCTTGCAGATCGCCCTCAACACCTTTGCTGAGCAGCTAGCCAGGTGTGGTGTAGTGGTCAAACTTCCTAAGTGTGGATCGGTCTTCTTGGTCCCGTCAGGCCACCAACCAAGGATGAGAAGTGCTATGTCTTAGGGCAGACACCCATCCCCTCCGATTCCGTGTTGGAGGTCTCGTCCGGTCCGTCTTGGGGCGACTTCAAGGGTGTGGCCAATATAGCCAAGCCGTGTAGACCTTGGTGGAGCATTAGCTCGTGTCAACAAGGCTCCATTTAAGCCATTGCAGAAGCTGCGCCTCCTTCGCACATACTTACTGCAGAGAGGCTGCTTGAGTTATATTGTGATGTTCGCTGTGATGTGCGCTCTGAATCGGATCAGCAATTTCATTCCGCAGGACCACATGTGCACAATTTGGTTGTGTTACAACATACAATACATGAGTTTTGATTCAATTTGAACAAACACATCAACAGAAATGATTGAAAATTAAGTAGGTACGAGTATGACTGCGTCAATAACTGGTGGGTTCCAACTTCCAACCTCTTGGTCCAAAAGTTTCATTACCGGTTACAATCGATTCCTCTGCGCTGATATCCGTTCAAGATTCAGAAACGAGGACAATTTTGAAAGACGAAAAAAGTAATCAAAATGTTTAACCGTTTTTCAATATACTTATTCCATAATCACAGGCTCACCAACCTAAGCACCTCAAGCTGAACCTGATGGGTGGTTTTAAAATGAAGCTATTGCAATGGCTCGGAAAATTTTAAAATCAAAATTTTTGAAAAATTTCTTCATTGAAATCCGTTTTGAGACATTCTGAAACGAATCCTAGAGTTTTACGCTTTTCATATGCATATATATAAATATTTATTTATGCACCTATGTGTCATTCCAGACGATTCCTTAGGATTGAGATAACAATTCCGTTCTTCGCCAAAAAATCAAGCTTTCCAAACGAAAGGATGAGTTCGTTGGCCAGCACTTTTTGAGCACATTAAATTGGTCAAATTTCAAATAATGCACTAAAAAAATCACTAAATTTAGAACATCCGGAAATTTATGTACAAAATTATGCTGAAAAATGTGCTTAAAATTTGCTAAAAAATCGATAAAAAGAGCAAAAAAAGAAAAATTCAAAACCTTTATAAATTTGAATACGAGATTATCATTTAGAATAAGTTTTATGCCATAAAATTAGTAATTAGCCATTTCTTTGCACTCGAAGTGCTCAAATTTCAATAGAATGTAACATAATAAAGGTAATACAATATTTTACGAAAATTCTCTCAGACGATCATGCTGCATGGCTGGAACTTGTAGATTATAGTATTGTATTATGCTACATTGTTTTAAATTCAGATGACCTCAACTTGATACACCTCCCTTGTACATCAAGTTGGAAAAAAGTTAACTAGGTACTGAACTACTAGGCATAATAGGGTTCCACTTTTTAGTTTCAAATATTTCGGATCGTCCCTCAGCCGTAAAACGTATCAATGTTGGTGTAATACATCAGACGAACATTATTTACCTATTATTCTAGAGGGCAGTTCCACATATTTGTTTATGTATTAAGTGTTCACAAATTAATAAACTAGGCACTCGTTTGTATATACGTACATTCATGGTATTCATGTTTTTATCCCAAAATACTAAAAGTTCATAATCACCTCCGCAAACATGTTGCTGATAGCAATGAAGTCATTGGTTGGCCGGACTACTGAAATTTCATAGGTGGCTTTGAAAATGGGTTCATCAAAACATGGAAATACTCTTCGTGCATACAATGGAGCCAATTGTGTGTAAACAATATGCCTGTGGGCGATAACAGTTAATCTTTAAGACATTTTTATTTTGCATACGTTATACCACAACTAAACATTATTTATGCGTTGATAATTTCAATTGATTCTACTACTGCTCTACATTAAATCAGGTGCCAATGCAATATGATAACGACAATGCAAGCATGTTGATGGTACAAGTTTTAGTCAATCAGCATGATCGCATGAGCGAATTTTCGTAAACTATCGTATTTTACTATGTTAGGCTGTTTAGAAATTTGAGCCTTTTGAAGTGCAACTAAATTGTTGACCACCAATTTCATGAAAAAAAAAAAAAAACTCGTTCTAAATAATTTTTTGCTAATCGAAAAACATTTTGGATTTTTAGCGTTTTTGTGTGCAGTTTTTAGCAATTTTTCAGCAAATATAAATAAAATTCAAGTACATTTGCCAGTAAAAGTTTGTGCACACATTTTTAAGTGCTCCATTTCATCGTTGATATACTTCTTTTCACTGGAATTTGGAAATTATATATATATATATATATATATATATATATATATATATATATATATATATATATATATATATATATATATATATATATATATATATATATATATATATATATATATATATATTTAACTTAATCAATTGATCGGTTTTTATCTATTTTTAGTGATTTTTTTAAAGCACCTTTTTTGTAATTTGGAATGCTTGGTTTTTTGACGTAAAAACGGCATTTTTATTTTAATCCTAAGGAGAATTATTGTTTGGGACACACTTACTCACCAACAAACAAACACACACACGCACGCACACACACACACACACACACACACACACACACGTGTGTATACAGGGCTTCCCAAAAGTAACCCTCCTACCTTTATTCCACAATTTTTGAAATGTCCCAAAGTGGGGATTAATGGGTACTTCGAAAAACATTTTCTCTAATATTTGCCGAGTGACACCTTATTTTAAATATTTTTGTTTCAGTACTGGATACGATGGTGAAACTTGAATTGCAATATCTTATTCCGTTCTCGGATTGAAACTGATGAACCATGAAGAAACGAGATATTTTCTAGAGATAGGTATGTACTATTAGAAAAAGCTCTTCTTCATGGTTCATCAGCTGCAATCCGAGAACGGAATAAGATTGCAATGGGGAATTTTCATGGTTATTTTGTATTTGCTCAACAGAAAGGTCTGAGAGAGATCTTTCCAAAAAAGTGCTGTATGATGGGCATCTGATTAGTAATACTCGCACTACTACGAGACGCGAGATCTTCCTAGTCTATTGGCCAAACTAAACGGTCTTTTGAGATGAAAATTGGTATGATGAGAATTTCAAGTGCGCTGAATTCGAATCTGAGGTCAAAAGTATGAAATTCTACCAGCTGAAAATTCCCCATTCTGGTTTTACCATCGTGTTCAGTACTAAATCTTCTTCAAAATGAGGTGACTCGCGGCAAAAAATGGAAAACATTTTTTCGAAGTGATTGTACCCAATACCCCCCCATGGGTAGTCTAAAAACTTTTGTCTAAAAACTTTTCTTTTTTTTTTTTTTTTTTTTTTTTTTTTTTTTTTTTTTTGATTTTTTTTTTTTTAGATTTTTTTCTTCTGCATTTTATTTGATTAAAACTTTGTAACATGTACCTCAATAACGCTCTCAACGTTCCACTTTGATATCTCAAAAATTGTGGTAAAAAGGGGGGAGGGGGTTATTTTATGGAAACCCTGTTAAAGAAAATGTTCAATAATGTTGATTTTAAAATTTTTGGAGCCATTGCAGTTGCTTCATTTTTTACGATAATCCGCCAAAATTGAAATTAAGGATAATTATTAGTGAATACGGCAAAGTCGTATTTTGTATAAAATTACCTTTTTTTAAAAAACATTCTTATATTAAAAAAATGATACCTTCTAGAACCGTCGCGAGTTTTGTAATTTCTGATGAAAATTCCAACTTGGTTACGTTCACTTAATATACCGTTGTAATCGATATTGATCATGTAAATGCCAGGTCTCAAATTCGCTTCCATGAAAATCACAAAAAACTCATGTTTCCGGAATTTGTGGGCTCCAAGGATGGGGATCTGGTTTTCGTTTTGATCAAATAGTTGAGTACTCGTGATGTGAAGATTGCGAGCGTGCAGCCAGATTTGAGATTTCGGGAGCACCACATCTAACCTAGGCAAACAGCAATGACTCTGTCAACTAAAACTCTGCACTTATTTGCGAATCATCAGGTTCAACAATATTTGTTTGGAAATCTCTAATATAACATGATTTAATGAATTTTAACTGTGAACTGTATGATTTTAGAACTAGAAGAGATTTAGAGTAGATCTCTGTAAGATTTCATTTAAACTGTACTTGCTCGTCTTAAAATGGAAGGACGAGGTTGGAGGAGTTACATTATGGAAAATCACTAAGGTGTAGTACATTAATTTTCATGTTCCATGGTTGTTTTCCATACCAAAATGTACGGCAGCTATATACGGTATGAAATGCTACCAAGTGTGATGAAAAACACTGCAAATTATTACACAAAGGTTTATTATTTCCGTATTATATAGTTCTTCTACGCAGATTGCCTAAAATGGGCGTAACACGTTTGGCCACGAAAAAGCGACATGTTTGGCCAGTAGATACACTTTTGGCCAATAACAACAAATTTAACAAGTATTACCACAATAAATTATAATGAGCTAGTGAACTTACCATAGTGAATGTCGTCAAATGTCGAAAATAGTCTCAGGTTAGCAGTCGGCCTCAGCCCCATCAAGTACCTCGTCGGTGCCGTTCGCTCTGTGGCCACATGAGTCGGTTTTCATGTGGCCCAATGTCACCAAATGTTAATCACCTCGGGGGCTTGGTGGCCAAACTTGTGCTAGCGTCTAAAATTATTGAACCCCGTATATTATAGTACCTACTATGGCGCTTCGCGCCTCCCAAAAGGGTTCACATATACAGTTCCTGTACCCCACAATTTTACGCTTTGTAGTAAATGTCGAAAATTTAGAAAAAAGGTAGGTTGGAAAGGAAAGACATTAGCCTCAGAGGTACCACAGCTGATCAGTGCTCCTCCATACTTTGTAATTGCATTTTTGATCTCCGTAAGGGGCTTCATTTCAGGTTTCAGCACCGTAAGTTAATCAAGAAACAAATTACGCTCAGAGGTCCCCCAGCTGATCAGTGCGCCTAAGTGCACTGAAACTGTATTCTAGATATCCTAAATGAGCTCCATTTCAAATTTCAGCCCTGCAGGTTGCATCAGAGAAATTAGCTTCAGGGGCCCTTTAGCGTAAAGCACCTTCGTAATCGATTTGCGTGATGCGATTTTGTGGTGGTCGGGCAATAGACTGACTTCGTCATCAATATACATACGTAGATTTAGTTACCTATAGAGGGAAAATTAATGCAATTATTAAAAAATCTTCACTTTACTAGTCCGCCGCCTGAAGCTTTTCTCCGAAGCTACTGGATCAAATATAGTCATATTCGGTACACAATTCACATCAATGAAAAAACTCAAGGTAAAAGTACGATGTCTGATTCCAAGAAAATGAAGAGTTACTGTGCTTGATCGATGTCGATGGTTACGTCATCATCAGTAACAAACAATAACTTCGAAATCGATCAAATTGTAACTCTTCATTTTCTTGCAACTAGACGACGTTCTTCTTTAACTTCCGTTATTTATTGAAATGGGTTCCCACTACTTCGTCTCGAGTGATTTAGTTCGTACAAAATTCATGCATCCGCCAATAACATCGGCTTCGCTTTCGATCAATCCCAGAGGGTAGAATTGAATGGTCGAAATATTTAAAACCCGAGAATTTTGGAAACAGGAGAATGGTTTTTTGGATGCCGTGATTTGATCTTATATATATATATATATATATATATATATATATATATATATATATATATATATATATACAGAAAGGTCTTTTTTGTAAAGTCTTGTTGCTAGATATCATCCCAAAGAATTGAATGAAACCACCCAGATCGCTTTACGCTAAACCGTTCGCCCTTTCTAAGGCTCCTAAAACTGTAAAGGTTTGAACCATTTTGGAAGGCACGAAGCGCCAACTTTTGATGATTTACTGTGTTCAATAATTATAGACCAATGATTTGAGTAGAAGGTCTTGCTAACATAGAAACAATAAACCTTTGTGTAATGTGTGTGTGTGTGTGTGTCTGTCGATCTTTCGCCAAATAATCATACTTTCTAAATAAATGGGTGAGCTCGCTATAAAAAATATAAAACATTATGTTCTTTTGACATTTTATGTCTTTACTTTGGCACATAAACGAAAAAAGCGTTAAAAAAATGGGTTAAAAAAAGCGTTAAAAAAGCGTTACGGTTGGTTTTCTGATGATTACACAAACCAATTGTATACGTGAAAGCACCGAAAATCATTAGCTTCTTTCATGGCACGTTTTCGTTTCATTTTCGGGTTGTATTGGGGTCATGACTAAAGCATGTTTCATGCTAAATTGGACACAAATATGTACTGGATACAACTGCACTTTTGTGTCTAATTTATGAGGATGAGTTAATTGCACTCTGTCATAGTTTTCTCAAACATTACATATACAACTGCTGATTCGAAATTCCTTATACCTGCATGAGTTTTTACATTGATATGTAGGTACTTACGCTATATTAACTCTGCCAAAGAATATGTTCGATTCGATGTGAGGTTCCAAGTAAACAGTGTATTGAAATGGGACTACATCATCCGGCAAACGCTTGTTCACTTCCCAGTCGTAAACACCACTTAGCTGTATGTAAAAATAATGTGAACCAATTATCAATGAAGTGCTAAAAGTTTGGGGATATCGATTAATGTTTTGCTTGAATATAATAGTGATTGAATATTAAAAGCCACAATAGTTTCGTGAGTATTATAATAAGCCTATTAATTTACCCAGAATCAATTTTCATTTATAAATTCCTCTAACTTTCAGTTCTAGATCACATTTGTAACTAACTGAATGGCTGTATTTTAACAAAATGCTTTTATATATATATATATATATATATATATATATATATATATATATAAGCCTCTCAAAGGCGTTCTTCTTAGTAAATATCACGTCTAACTGTGTTAGCACAGGAGCTAGAAGGGTTCAGTGTGCACAATTAGGGTACCTCATTTTCTTAACGCATTATTGTAGGGATGGTCCAAAAGAATAGGAAATTGCTTCCTACCACCCGGAAAAGAGGTGCCTAATGGGTGGGAGATCCGCATCTGGTGACCTATTTTTGATCGTGACCTGATTTTATGTGTTTTCAGGAACAGTTTTAACAGTTGGTTAAAGTGTACAACTATACTAAGTGTATAAAATACTAAAACAAATTAAGACTACAGTTAAGGGCTGTACTGGGTATCGACACTAAGGATAGGTGAAAATCAAGGGGTCGTTTCTAAAGCTCATTTCTGATCGAAAGTTTCTCAGAGAGATTTTATTTGAAACGATTGTTTTCGAGTTATTCAATTTTTAAGATTTTTGTCGTGCTTTGTACCTCATGCCATTAAAACGGCCATAACTCTCATTAGAATCTGTGTAAACTCAAAAATAAAAACACCGTTAGAAAGAGCTGCAAATTTCCTATCTACCTACCTGATGCTAAACCAGCATGGTACTTACTTCTTTTTATAATTAATATTCATTATTGATAAAGTTAATCATTTAAACATTAAAATTAATATCGAAATATGTTTTCTTGACCTCAGCTCCTCTATCGTGGTAGGTTTCAGGGCAGGACTCGACCAATATAATACATTTTCACCAACTTCACATTTTCTGCCTAAACAGTTGGTTTTAGGAGGGAAACCAAATAGTAATTAAAATTGCAGAGATGTAAAACACAAACAATTTAAAATTAAAACCAATGCTGTGCGATGTGTCGTTCAATAATTAGCTACGATCAAAAATAGGTCATCAGATGCGGAACTCACATCCCGCACCACTTTTCTGGGTGGCTTCCTATTCCTTAGGAATCTCCCTACTATAATCCTAACAGAAAATGAGGTGCCCTAAATTTTGCACACTAAAACCTCTCCAGCACCCGGCCCAACACCTAATAGTAGCCTAAGGAGTGTGTACCTTCCTTGTGGATAGATATTTAGGTAGTGATACTAACTCTGTAAAAGGAAAAAGGTAGGACGATTGGTACTTATTTTGCTAAAGATTACTAGCTTACACCTCCAACTCGCCCTCCTTTTCTTTTCTTATGAACGCGCTCTTTGAATGCATTCGTATTTCTTTTCTTATGCGCTGCCGCCATTCGAAGTGGTTTCATTCCACCACCATAATAATCATCGGAAATGCGAGACTCACGTCTTGGCTCATTATCTACTGCTTCCAAATAGGATTCGTCTAAAAAGTCCGGGTGAGCTACTGTCAAATCTCCGTCATTTCTGTTGGAAAAATCAAATAAGAATCATAATTTGGTATAATAAGATTTCATTGGTTAACATTATTATCTTATATTATTTTATTGTTCAATTATTGCTAATAAAAATCCCATTAAAAATACAAAATTGGAATACAACTGAAGATGGTATAACAACATTCAGCTGGTACGAACAAAACCGCTGCTGAGGCACCGGGCCCTACTACGTTTCTCAGTCGGTATGCAAGCGCGAAACGCGAGTGACGCGACTCCCATCGCTCCCACATGTTTGAGGAGGTTATGTTTATGTTAGCTACGTTAATAAAACATCAATTCACAGCTCATGCTTGGTTATCATTCTTTTTCGAAATATCCCTCCAACAAACCGAACTGGTGGGATACTAATGATTATATCGATTTATAAAGGGACATATGATTTCTATATGATGGGACAATCAAACCCCTGCGGTTCTGTGGCACCCAACAACGTTCATACTTTCACGCCGGAGACAAGAATTCATCCACATCGACACGACTCTGGACGTCTTTCATGGACCAACCACGAATTATCAAGGTAAAATGAACATTCACATTTTAAACGATGGGAATTCTCGTTCTTAGATTACGCGATTTGTTCCCTACCAACGACTCAAAATCTTTAGCTCATAACATTTGCAACTTGCATATACTAGATGGAAAACATTTTCTCCTCCGTAAACGTTGAGTGGTGCTTTGAAATGAAATGTTTGGTAAACAAAATACGAATGTGCCAGTTCAAAGCTTATTTCTAGGTCGGTCATGGTTGCCGAAGCACCAGTACCAGCCAACTAGATCGTACATAAATAGTTTTCATTTCTCAAAACGATCAACTAAACTCTCTAAAACACATTCAGATACTGTACAAAGAGTTAATCTTTCAAGCGAACAGTGCCAAGTCTCCATCACTGTCATCATCCATCAAGCTTGACCAGAAATTGTATGACCCAGAGAGTCGACCTGTACCAAAATCGTTACGAATTCCTCCATCAACTGAAAAACTGAAGTGCAGTTCTTTTCCCCCTTCGCCATGGACTGCGTTTCTTAGTCGTTATGCAAGCGCAAAACGCGAGTGAGCTTGAATGTGAAAATTGGAGCCTTTGTGCTTGTGGGGTAGAATGACTGGTAGGTAATGAATATAATAACTGATAATCAGGTAAAATTACATTCTAGAATCAGCTGTGTAAACTGTTGAGTTTTAGACTCAGAGCAGCGGTGTCAAATCTGGTGCTCTCAAATCAGCAGAGTCGAAAATCAGCTCAATGATCAGCTGACGTGATAACCTAGAACTCTCAATATTGGGTTAGCGATAAATAGTAAAACCAGTTTATCTGCTAGATATTAATACTTTACGTGGCAAGTTCCCAAACTTTGTAATTTGTTGTTCTTATTTTTAAATAAAATATTTCAAGTATAAGTACACAGGAAAAAATAATAAGAAGATGTAAACTTACCCGCCGCCTTCTGATCTGTCTGCGGTCTACAAAAAATAAGTAAAACATATGACAGCCTAAACAAGATAAATCAATGAGATTGTTAGAACATTTCTTTTGGCTCGGCTTAATTAATAAAAAAATAGGATATATTACGTACCTCCATGAATAATTGTTGTTTACCGATTAAATCATCATACGGAAAACTAAAATCGGAACAAGATCCTTATTTAAGGGCTGTAGCTTTCAAAAATCCTTACCTAGTAAGCCTTCATTTCTACGAAACCAATGTTTTTCGTGGAAAATGCAGCTATTGAAATTGCTCTAATAATTTTAAAATAAAAATTTTCCGAAGTTTTCATCATTGAAATCTATTTTGAAACATTCTGAAAAAATCCTAGAGTTAACGCATATAAATATATGTAAATATATAAAAATATGTGTCATTCCAAGCGATAACTCTCCTTAGGATTGAGATAAAAACTCTGTTCTTGCGCCAAAAAATCAAACTTTCCAAACGAAAGAATGAGATTTTTGGCCAACACTTTTCGAGCAATTAATTGGGATTTTTAACAGAATTTTACTGAAAAGAAGTTCATCAACGATGAAATAGAATATTAAAAATTTAAGCATAAAATTATGCTGACAAATATTCTTAAATTTCAATACCTAATAGGCATTTGCTAAAAAATCAGAAAAATAACTGCAAAGAAAAGCTAACAAGTTTCAGTTATGCAGCATGATCGTAAGCGAATTTTTGTAAAATATCGTATATTATCTTGAATTTTTTGAAAATTGAGGACTTGAGTAAAAAGAAATTGTTAAATTTCTATGGGGGAAAAAAAAAATCGTTCTAAGTGAAATATTCTGCAGTACAAAATAGGTTTTGTATTTATTGATTTTTTTGGCAGTTTTTATAGATTTTTCAGTAAATTAGGAGAAATTTAAGTACTTTTTTCAGGATAATATTTTGTAAATATTTTTTAAAGTCCTAGTTCATTGTTGATGAACTTCTATGGACTGAAGTTCTCCTAAACAACATAAGACTTGTGATTTTTAGCCATTTTTAGCTATATTCAGTGATTTTTTAGCACAGTTTTTGAAATTTGACCAATTTACCTAATGTGCTCAAAAAGTTTTGGCCAATAAATTCGTCCTTTTGTTTGGAAACTTTGCTTTTTGACGCAAGAACGAAACTTGTATCTCAATCCTAAGGAGAGTTATCGTCTGGAAGGGCATAATTATATACCGGGTGTCCCTGTTTTCTTTCCTTTAAGACAGAAAAGGGCACAGCTCAGAGTAAAAAGTCTCAACCATCTTGATACTCAATTACCCTCTTTTCATTCCGGCAGAACGTCTTAGTTTATAACTTTCTCTTGATAACTTTCCAAAACTCCTCCGACTTGTTCACTCTAGAGAGAGATGCACGAATGTCACCGTTGTATAGCTGCATACCAGAGTAGCTTTGTAAATAGCTTTAAGATAAATATACTCTTGAACATATTGGGACAAGAAATGTTTTCTCTTGGCCTTTCTCAAGCTAGAACATATTTTGAAACGGGCCGTCCTAAACTCGCTGTCAAACCTTGGTTTGTCCCTTTTCTGTCTGACTGTGTGGATTGGTTTCAATAAGCCCAACGATTCACCTCATTTAGTACAGAAATCATATTTGGGTAGAAGTAAACAGGGCTATCTCGACCACTCAAATTATTAGCGTATGCTGACATCATGTTTTGAAATTCTTTCTGTTTGTTGTGATCCCAGAAAAATCGTCCACACATATTTTCAAGCCGAGCGTAACCGCAAATGGCAAGTGATTCGAGCTAGAGCCCATCCTATACAAGTGGAATGATGTTATTGTGTTCAGCGCTCTTCCACTTTAGCTCTGCATTAGTAAGAAGTATACGTAACCCAAATGTCACTGTATGGTGTATTTTCAACCGAATGGCACTAACAATGGAATGGAGGTAGTTTCACAAATTGGGATTAGCAAGGGATGAAACAGTGTTACATAAATTGTATGGTCTCGTGTTAAAGTTAGAGCTCTGCAATATTAGGCAATGCAGAGGTCGTAGGTTCTGGTCCTTATATAGAAATCAAATGAAAATCAGTGGAATCCGTTTGAATGAGATATTCTCGCACCACATTTGGAGAACAGCAATGATGCTTATTGTGAAACTAGCGAAAATCGGCTGAGAAGAACTGGCTGAAGTGGGTTGGCGAAAAATCAGGCGAAACGAGAGGGAAAAAGAAAAAGAGAGGCAAGTCCGAAAACATTCATTTTGACGCCTGGTTTTAGCTTACATAGAATCGACTACATTTTTGGCACCAGGCGACTTAGGAGGCATACCCCTCTCAGGATATGCAAAGAAAATTAAGTTTGAGTTGACAAGAGTGAGGTTGGGAGGGACTAAATTAGGGCCAAAGCTCTACTTTGTTACTTATCTCGGCGCATCTCGTTCATTGCAGTGGCGGCTAGACGGTTTTTTGAAGGCTTGGCAATGCGAGACTAGTGTCTCGCTAGATTAGTTTTGAGCATGCGCAATAGTTATCATTCCACAAATCACGATTAAATACATAGGGCACCATCCTGGACATTTACCCAACAACTTCCAGAGTTTGAGCGAATTCGGACTGATAGATAAAATGAGAAATCGACGTTAAAAGAAATTCATGTTTGCTCATGCGCATAGACTAGTTTGTTCAACGGAAATGGCATTTATAGCAGATAATTTAGGAGCTAACACGCACAATCCCTGAATAATTTCATAACGATTGGTCCAATAGATTCGGAGTTTTGCCTGCGTCGATCAATTTGAGTTTTGCGCATGCGTAATAGTTATTACTGAACCAATCGTGACGTTATCCATAGGACATCTTTCTGGAACATACACCCAACTACCCCTCGAGTTTGAACGAAATCGTACCAATAGTTGATGGGAAATCGGCGTAATAAGACATTCACGCATGGGCATATGTGGAGGCTACAATGGATCCAACGGCAATGAATGTTATAGGGGACCGTCCATGAGATAACACTAACAATCCCTGATAGTTTCATCAAAATTTGAGCAAAGCTTGGCAGACTTTTGCGCATGACAAGGAATAGTTTGGGTACGGGTTCAGAATTTTCAATTGGAAAGTTCCGTAGTGCGGAGGAAATGTCGTACCGACATTTCGAGAGACTACATAAATTGGTGTAGTCTCTCTTGTGGGATTAATGAATGTGTGAGATTAATACTTAGGTTTCACGTATGAAGAATATGGATGTTAAGTTACCTTGTCGGATTTCCTGGAATTTTTTCTTGAATGGCGCTGAAAGAAAGTCAACATCCATTGTTAAGATTGAATTAATGACCTTGGTTAACTATATCATCCTCAATATCCAGGATTCTAGTGAAAGACGCTACTTTTACGATATACAATGTATGTTTAATCTGCACATACTTAGTTCTCCATATTACAAATACATTTTGATAATACTCGAAAAACCTGTATATCTCCTTACATGTACAAATCTACTAGAAACAAAAAGCAGTTACTAACTGTTACTAACTGTGTGTTTTTTATCAGTCAAAAAGTATTTCTTTTTTGGTTCAGTAACTCCTGGTCCTGCCTGACCAGCAATGCTCACTCTACGGTCCTTCTTCCTATCAACTGAAACTGTAGATTTTGATTCATCCTGTTCGAATTTTTCTGTTGAGACCTCAGAAGATAATGCTTTTTTAGAAAGTTCTGTATTGTTCACTACTTTAGGCTTTGAATTTTCCTTGTCAGCGGTTATCTTAGCTTTTGGAGGTTCCTTTTCGATCGTCATTTTTGCATTTGGAGGTTCCTTCTCGATGGTTGGCTTAGCCTTTGAAGGTTCCTTTCCCATGGTCACCGTTGTTTTTGAAGGTTCCTTATCTACGACAATTTTTGGCTTTGAGGATTCCTTTTCAATCGGTAGTTTCCCTTTGGAGGGCTCTCTCTCCACAGTTATTTCTAGCGGTTTCTCGCTTAAATCCGTTCGTTTCGTAAGGCTTGTTGAAGATGTATCGATCTGCTTGACTGTTGGCTGTTTGTCCGGCGTTGGTAGTGTTCTGTCAAATCGTGAGCTTGGCGCTTCCATGAGCTCTTTTTTTTCTCTTTTCACCGGCATATCAAGATAAGGATTGGGAAGTTTCTGTGAAGGGTGAGCCCATCCTGGAGTAGCAGGTTCTGTAACAAATTGAAATAATGCAAAATTATTAGATGTACTCTTCACTATCTGTTGCTGTTTTCATATAAAATAACAAGCTGCTACAAAATGGTAAAACTGGCAACAAGACAGTTTTTACTGAGACCCATCTTATCTTATGTAGATACAATACTAGTACGTTCTGAAAACGCTGCGATGAAACCCAAATTGCTTGAAAAAAAGAAAAGAAAAAAAAAATAAATAAATAAAAATACAAAGAAAAAAAAATACAAAAATCTAATAATACGAAAATATATAATTCGAAAATTTGCTTATCTAATAACGCTGCATGGCTGGAAATTTTCTTTTGCTGTTCTGCCGTAAAATGCACCACCCTGTATAGAGAATGATACTTATACAACACTCTGCAATAAAAGACTTAGTGCTATTCGCGTCTTACCCGGTTTGGAAGGGACCCTTGCTGGCCTAGGAGGTGGTGATGAGGATCCTGTGCTTATAGCTCGAGCCGCGGATCCTCCAGAAGTTGCCGATATTCCTTTTTGATAATCTGATAGCAGACTCGGACTTGAGACGTTAGACTTCACAGGTTTCTCAACAGTATCCGAAGGATTTTCTGAAACATGAACTTATTAATAACCTGTAATTTCAAAAATACATATTTATTCAGGAGTTGATCCTGAAATAATTTCCTGAAAGAAGTAGAAACTATGAACTAAATAGAAAACATAATAGGTACTTATTGCGTATTTCAGATGTAAGTTAGTAGAAATTGAAGAATTAGTAGAATTTATTCGGTACCTATATAACGCACATAATAAATAGTAGGTGGTAATGCATTATATACCACCCTTAATATTTCCGTTATTAATAGGTTGTGAAAACCATATCAAAAAGTATGTCCTTAAATTTTTCAGAAAAAAAGAGAAATTCAAGTGCAAATTATGACCTTTTAATCAATATTTTTTAATACCGCGCAACCCACTAAGCGCGTATCTAAGTGTAGCACTTGAAATTTCGTTATTTTTCTGCACTGATTTGACTTGATTTTCGATTTTATTGACCAGAAATTGATTTTTTCCTCCCCCCAATTTTAGCATCATATTTAAGGCCTCTCGTCTAAAATATTTCACTCGATTACAAAAGGTTATTTTTTCTTTTCTCGATTTAAGAAGGATTTTTAAAAGGTTTACAATTATTTTAATTTTCAAGTTTTTTCTTGGTAGATTATAAGGTCAATTCTCTTGGGTATATCGCTCATCAACAGACCTTTTAATATAAAGGTTATTCAACTCTAAAACCAAATCACCTCACCTAACCTATCACTCCACATTCACCATGCTATGTCAGTGAATTGTTTTTTTCCCTTTACATTTCGTTTATCAAACTGATGGGGAGAATATTAATAGTTATAGCGAATTTTCGCAGAAAATAAAGCTATTGCAATGGGTTCAAAAATTTTGATTTAAAATTAATTTTAATTTCTTAATTGAAATATGTTTTGAGACTTTTTGAAAACGGATTTCAATGAAGAAAATTTTAATTTTAAAATTTTTGGCGCCATTGTAATAGCTTTATTTTTTACGAAAATTCGCTAAAAGCCCTCTGAAAGACAAATTCTACCAAATTTGGGAAACCTCTAGTTTTTTCAATCAGGAATTGAACTATAAGAACCAATATTTTTTCAAAATGCAAGAACGGTAAAACTGCGCTGAGATTTTAAGTTTCAGCAGTGTACTCAATTTTACTTTTACTTCGCTAATTAGGGGAGAAAATTATACTTTAATGTTGAAAAGAGGGTTTTCTTGAAAAATCACCAATGAAATACGAGTTTGGTGTCGGTTTCAACGCATTTTTTTAAACCTTGAACCGAATGATAAAACTTGCATATCTCCCCAACTCCGTTATAACCAAGTTTAACACTTCAACTCGCAAATTTGAGTTCATTTGCTATGATAAATTTTTCCTTTCGATTCAGCGTAAAAAATACGTAGAAACCGACCATTGAAGATAATTTTTCAAGAAAACCATGAATGTTGGTGTGTTTGTGCCATTCCAGATGATAACACTCCTTAGGATTGAGATAAAAATCCCGTTCTTGCGAAAAAAAATTAAAAAAATCATGCTTTCCAAATTAAAGGATGAGTGGATTGATGAGTTATCATCAGCAATACTGTTTCGATGGCCTGATGATGATGTCTTTGCATCGAAAGCGCTCGTCCCCGGTACTTGACTTGCTAGTGACGTCGGATTCCTCCGAAAGGTACGTAAATGATAATTTTACTATTTCTACTAACGGAAATAACCCTTTAGATTTAATACCAGAAAGGATGAGTTCTTTGTCTTTTTGAGTGCATTAAATTGGTCCAATTTCAAAAAAATGTGCACAAAAAACGGCCGAAATTTATTAAATTTATATTTTTTAGCTGAAGTTTAGTCAAAAGAAGTTCATTAACGAATTAGATTTTAAAAATTGATGCAAATATGTATGCTGAAAAACGTACTAAATTTCATCAATATTTGCCGAAAAATAGACAAAAACTGGAAAAAAGCTAAAAATTATAAATCTTTTTTGAATCGCAGAATATTATTTAGAAAGATTATTTAACCATTTTCAACGTCCTGAATTTTCTAAAAAATGTAACAATACAGTGCGATAATGTAAGAAAATTCGCTCATAAGATCGTGCTGCACGACTGGTTTGCTTTCATTTTATTTTCGTTTTATATTCTTACTGAAAAATCTGGGGGCTAGAAACAAACCGCGCTGGATTCGTGATGCGGTTTCGTGGCATTTTTTGTTGGGAGGGAATGGCTAAAATATTCTAAGCGAAAATTACATCACATATCTATTTATCTAAATAATCATGAATATTTTTACGAACGGATTTGCTCTTTCAAGCAGGAATGAAGCCTAATACATCTCATGACTTTTTACTTTACTGTATTACTAGTATTCTTAACGTGATGGTGCCAATAATATTGTTCTATAGAAATGTGAATAAAACCTTACCAACTATTGAAGGGGCCACAGATGGACTTTCCCCTGAATCTTTCCTGTAACAAAAGTCAGCAGTGTATCATATATATTATAATTATATAAGGTTTTCCCCATTATCAATATTATTCATAGTTGAGGGGGTGGTAATGACAGGCTTGGATTCCTTTTGATTTTAACGAATGGACAGCTTATCCGTTTTATTATTTTAAATCATCTGAAAGATCTTGACGAGAGGTTTCCAAAAAAAGTCATATGCTTTGAAGTAGCCAAAGCACCTGTTAGTCCAGTCACCAGGTGCCAAAAAGGGGTATGGGGATGCAACGTTTGGTGTAGAATTTTTCGGGGTGCTGAACACGAATCCGAAACTTCTCAAGGAAACTTATGCGCCAAACACCACCAAAATCGCAAAATTTCATGAAATTTCGGTACTCGTTCGGTTTTTTGGAATTAACCTCGAAACGGTACGTTCTAGATGGAATTACTTTATAAACAAAGTAATTGAACATTAACTACATTAAAATATCCATTTGGACTGTTTCACAATGACAGTAACATATATTTTCATTTTTTGCACTATTTTCAATTTAATTTTATGATTTATACAATACCTAATCTATTTTTCATCACATTAAGCAGGCAAAAACAGTGATTTCTCATCACTCTCTCGTCATTGTAAAGGAACGTTTTTCTAACACTTATGAATAAATAAACGATCATTATCATTCAGTCTTGTCATCAGGAGTAACTGTAATAGTGGAAAGGATAGCAAAAGTGTTCCTAGTTTGATAAATGTGCAGTAACGCAAAAACTCGCTATCAACAGCCATTGAAATGGGACCGGAAAATTAAATTAAATGTTTTAGCCTCTTGCATGTCTCCTTATCTCTTACATCTACCGTTATCATATATTACGTGCGCAGTTTTGGCTTTCCTCGTTTTCGATTTTTCAAAGTTAATTCACATTTGAATTTGCGACTCAACCAGCTCCCAGATGAAGGTCCGATTTATTACGAAGGTCGTTGGGAACAATGGAATGGAATTTTTATCTCAATACTAAGGAGAGTTATCGTCTGGAACGACACACAAATATATACCTGTGTATATCTTCTCAGGGTTGAAAAAAAATCTGTTTTTTTGTCAACAACCAAGCATATCATAAGCAGCACTTTTTGAGCACATTAAATCGG